>OY540813.1:9454703-10704703 GCA_961205875.1 Sialis fuliginosa | reverse complement strand
TATAAGCTGGATCTTATCCCCATTTCCCGATCTTTTCGACCCATATTTGTATCATCATTATCAATATTTTATTAGACAATACTATAAATATGACTATCTCTACTTTTCGTGATATTCTAAACATATAGGGAACACAACATTTAATTTAGTAACCAATAAATTAAATATTATTCCATTTTTTTAGAATTATATTATATTAATAAGAACTTTATTTTTTACAAAACTCTTTAACAGTCTTATCTTTTTCACAGATATCCGACATTGTGGTTGGCCAAGAACCTAACATATCAGCACGCGATGCTCTGTTACGATGGGCGCGCAGGTCCACGGCCAAGTATCCGGGCGTCCGCGTCGCGGACTTCACATCGTCGTGGCGGGACGGGCTCGCGTTCAACGCGCTCATCCACAGAAACAGGCCGGACCTGGTGGACTGGCGCTCGGTCCGTCAGCGTCACGTGCGCGAGCGACTCGAGATGGCGTTCCATGTCGTCGAGAGGGAGTACGGTGTTACCAGGCTGCTTGATCCAGAAGGTAAGTTATCAGGGAAATACCCTGTGCGGAAATAATAATTCCAAATAGTTTTTAGAATAAAAATTGATTTTGTTTATTCTGTTAAACATCTTACAAGTCAATTTTTTTATTGTTTTGCAAGCAAGTTTTTAATCATTTTGATTACTGAACGACCGGCAATTTATTAATGTTATTGATAGTATTATATTAATGCAAAAAATTGAAAATTTATTCATTTAATTTTTACTTTCTTATGTAATATGAAATATATATAGTAGGTATAAGTATAGTGAAGCCGATTTTTTTCGAAATCAGGATTTTAATGGAATTATCCATTTTGACGGTTGAATCCATTCTGTCGGTCAGTAAGCGCTGTAACTCAAATACGACAAATCGTAGAAGGGTGAAATTTTATATTTAAGATTAATTTTTGTCTGAGAAGAAAACTTCCCTTTTTTGAAAACGATCTTTCAACCGGATACGGATGTTTACTGACGTCGATCTTTGAATTTTTCGAATTACTTTGAAAAAGTTAAAAATTGTGGTTAATATTATTAAATATAATTACTGTTCTGTTCATTTTTTCGAAAAAATAAATTTTTGAAAAAAATTTTATTATATTTCAAATGGTTCATAACAGAGAAGAAATTTATAGTTTATGTTCCATTCATTTTATTCTATCTTTTATTAGTTTGTCAAAAATATGTTTTAATATAATAAGAATCACGTACACTTTTCACTGTCAGGATTACGTATAAGAAAGTCCCGTGGCTCCCATGGCAGATATTTTTTATTTGAAAAATTTCACAATGATAAAAATAATGCCTTTTGTAATTTTGAAATCATATTCAGTGAGGTAAAAATTATCACAGGAAAAACATTTTCTTGTAATTCATTCAAATGACAAATGTTTCACTTTCATTCACAGATGTGGACACAGCCGAACCTGATGAGAAATCTCTCATTACTTATATATCTTCACTGTACGATGTATTCCCCGATCCACCCGCAATGCATCCACTGTACGATCTCGAAGCACAGCGCAGAGCCCAAGAATACCGAGACCTGGCGTCTGGTTTCCTGTTATGGATGAGAGAGAAAACAACTGTAATGCAAGATAGGACGTTCGCGTCAACGTTGATCGAAATGAAAAAATTATCTTCGGAATCAACGAGGTTCAGAAATGAAGAGGTTCCATCACGTGAAAGAGACAGGCAACGACTTGCACATGCTTGGAGAGAACTCGAGAGACATCTGGAGAGTATTGGAGAGCCTGAAATTGAGCCAGAGTTACATGCTGATTCACTGGAGAGGACATGGCAGAGGCTCATGGTAGCGTACGCAGAAAGGGATTCTGCTATTCATGATGAAATTAAAAGGTTGGAGAGATTGCAACGTTTGGCTGAGAAAGTTCATAGGTATGTCAAAAGCAATCAATTTGTTATCAATGTATCATCATTCAATATTCAATTTTCATTCATGACCTCAACAATCTATTTTTCAAATTATGAATATTGATTCTAATCAATATGAATAATAGACACTTACTTTTATGTATTTCAATTATATCTTTGACATTGTAAAACAGTGTTTCTCAATTTATTATAAGATGCTTCAACTAAAAATGATTTCTTTTATACCACACAAAGTCACAAAGGTCAATAAATATATATAAGTATTTTCTTAATAATATTATTAATAATTATGTTTTATTTTCAGAGAAATGAAGCAAACTGATGTTCGTTTAGATGAACTTGAACGCAGAATAGATGAAGAATCTCGTCGTCTCGACAGAATGCATCCCCTTGATGCTAAAAATGCAGTCGACCTATTAGAGCAAGATATCCGTACAGTAGAACATGCCATTCAAACACTCTTTACTGATGTTCAAGTACTAAGAGAAGGGCGGTACGCCCAGGCTCCTGAATTGCACAAACGGTATTTTACTTTATTAAAATTAAAGTATCGAACATTTATAACTTGTTTTTGTTTATAGAATAACGAAATTACACGAACGATGGGTGAAACTACGTTCTCATTTCCACAAGAAAATATTGTCACCTTTAACAAGTGTATCGTTCCCTGTTGAAGAACGTACAGTCACAAAGCATACAAGGACAGTTTTAGAAACTAGATTTGTTGATACAAATACTCATTTTAGGCAGCTACAAGAATGCACCGAGTGGTGCAAAGAGAAATTGGTAATTAATTTTATATTTTAAAACAAAATACAGCTCAACTGTTTTTATAAATTATTCTTAAAAAATAAATTAGATGCCTATAATATATACATATTTCAATTTCAGAAACAACTTCAGGAATCTGACTACGGTAGCGATCTTCAAAGTGTTCAACATGAATTAAATGTCCATCAACGAGAACATAAAATCATTGACCAATTTCATTCAAAAATAGAAATTTGTATCAAAGCAAAACAGAATTTCCATGGAGAAGAATTAGCTCTGTATACTCAACATTTAAGTCAGCTTCAAAAGATTTACGCAGAGCTGTTAGCGTTATCAAATAATCGCGTATCTGATTTAGATAGTTTATTAGATTTCATGCAGTCAGCAACAAATGAGTTGGTTTGGTTGAATGAGAAAGAAGAAATTGAAATTTCAAGAGATTGGTCTGATAAAACATTAAATTTAGCTGCTATTGAAGTTTACCACGAGGTAAAGTCATTCATATTAAATAATGAGTGTAATTTTATAAGTATTTAAAATATTTGTTTTGGCTTTTTGTATTAGTTAGTAAAATCGTGATTTTGTAATGTAGATGTATTGTTATGTTTTTTAATTAGATTTTTTGTTTTTACAAAAAGCTAACATTTGGAAAGGGAGATGAGGTAACTTATATACATTTAACCTTTAAGCTTCAGAGTTGAATTTCACAGTACCTGCAATAAATCCCACATGATTGTATTTCTATTTCACATTTTCCGCAGTTTAGAGGTTAAAAAATAAATGTTACACTTGAATTTTTACGTCAGCACAGAATAATTCAACTCTATACATAATCAATATGGATCATTATTTATAATTGTCATTTTTTACAGTCTTTAATGAGTGAATTAGAAAAACGTGAGATTCAATTTTCGGCCGTACAAGATCGTGGTGAGGCTTTAGTTCTTCAGCACCATCCAGCAACAAAAACTATTGAAGCTTACATGACAGCTATGCAAGCTCAATGGGCTTGGGTTCTACAATTAACGCTATGTCTTGAAGTACATCTAAGAAATGCTTCAGAAAGTCACAGATTCTATAAAGAAATTAAATTGGCTGAACAATGGTTACATGAGTAAGTATACAGCATTTGCTCAAAGCAAATTAAAAGTCAAATTGATATATTTATATATCAAGCAACGTAATATGCTTGTTACATACTCTTTTTTATTTCAGACGTGATGAAGTATTAAATACTGAATATAGTGTCTGCGATTTCACACTAGATCAAGGAGAACGTCTCTTGCAAGGGATGCAAACACTTCGAGATGAATTCAATCATTTCAGTGATACAATTCAGCAGCTCAATGAACAAGCAGCTCAAATTGTACCGTTGAAATTACGAAGACAACCTGTCACTCGACCTTTAACAGTAAAATCTGTATGTTCTTACAAACAATCAAATGTAAGTAAATCAAATATGGTTGTCTTTATTTTAGAAATTTATCAATAATTTATTATTTGTAGGTTGTCATTCAAAAAACTGAAAGCTGTACTCTCATGGATAATTCTGGCCGTGTGAAGTGGCGTGTGAGAGTTGATTCAACGGGCGTGGAATCACAAGTACCTGGCGTATGCTTCGTTATTCCTCCACCTGACAAAGATGCTCTCGATGCAGCTGAACGTTTGAGAAGACAGTTTGATCGATCCGTAGCTCTCTGGCAGAAGAAACAACTACGTATGAGACAAAATATGATATTTGCCACCATCAAGGTTTGTTTTCAAACATTTAAAAAAAAGTTTATACTATTTCAGTTGGCTGCAAATTTAAAGTAAATAATGTTTTAGGTCGTGAAAGGTTGGGATCTTGCTCAGTTTGTAGCAATGGGGGCTGAACAAAGGAATGCTATTAGACGTGCTCTTAATGAAGATGCAGATAAACTGTTAGCTGAAGGAGACCCGGCTGATCCTCAACTTCGTAGATTAAGACGTGAGATGGATGATGTCAACAGATTATTCGATGAGTTTGAGAAACGCGCTAGAGCTGAAGGTAATCTTTAAAATTTCCTTTCAAAATTAATATGTGTATTTTAAACTTATATATAATTTACAGAGGAAAGTAAAAATGCAACACGCGTTTTCAACGATCAAATCAGTAGTCTGCAGTCATCCCTAGAAGAAGCCGAGAGAGTTTTAATGACACGTGTTCTGTCTCCAATACCGAGGGACATCGATAGTTTGGAGCATTTGGTCGTCGAACACAAAGAGTTTGAAACACGTCTTAAATCATTAGGTCCTGACATTGAGCAGGTACAAGAAACATTCCGTAGTATTGCATTGAAAACACCTGTGATGAAGAAAGCACTTGAAAGAGTTATGGAAAAATGGAACTTGTTGTGGGAAACATCTAATTTGTATATCGAAAGGTAAGAAACATAATTAAATATTAATTATTATTAAAATCTAAATAAATAATTATTTAATTACAGATTAAAATGTATTGAAATTGTTATTAATGAAATGGATGAAGCTGGAAACGTTATTTCTGAATTTGAAATGAAACTCGTTTCTTATTCTGAATTACCATCCGATAAAGAATCTCTTCAAACAATTCACGAAGAGCTACAGCACCTCCAAACTGTGGCTGGGCAACATCAAATAACAATGGATCAATTAAATGATGATTACGATAATGCCAAGCGTTTGACTGAAAGGTCCAGACCGAATCAAAGAGGACCTCATTCTGACGTAGAGAAGTTAGAACATGATGTAAATAGATTAAATACTCGGTGGGGTAATGTGTGTGGACAACTAGTCGATAGGTATGTTTTTATATAATTTTTTTTTTTATTCTTAACAATGAAGTTCCTCTTAAAAAATAATAAATTAACTCATCTTTTTTTCAACCTCAATTTATTACTAATATGTTTATGTTTTATTATCTTTTCTATAGGTTAAAGAGTTGTGAAACAGCATATAGCTTATTAAAGAACTTTAAGAAATCTAACGAAACTGAAGAAAGCTGGTTAAATGAGAGTTATGGAAAATTAAACAATCTTTCACCAATCGGAGAGAGAGCGAAAGAACACTTAGAACCAACAAAAGTAAGTTTTTAATGTTATTATCTGCATATTATATATTTCTCAACTATTTATTATATTTTAGACTTTCTTGAATCATGTTGTTGAGAGAGCACCTAAAATCGAACAAGTCAATATGAATGGTGGAAGATATATCCGTGAAGGAAAGGTCAGTATTATTTCAAGGCGGTATGAATTTAGTTTTAAGATTAGGTTAAGTAGATTTACGTTAGGTTATTTTATTAGATATATATTTTTAGTTTAAATGTATGAGAGTGAGTGTATGTGTAAATTCTTTTTTCTTTATTTTTAATTTGTAAATTGATTTTCAAAAAAATAAATTGCATCAAAAATTTGAAGATATCGGTAAGTTATTATTTTGCATGCGCTTTCATGGGATGAGCTGGGTAAAAGGCTTCAGTATGATTTAGTTATAACAGTAGTTAGTTTAAGAGTTTATTAGTATGGATTTCTTTGAAATTATCAATGATTTTATTTAATCCAACTTATATAATATGATCTAAATTTTCATAGAAATTCAGACTAAAAATTTATGTATAAAGTCAAAAAACAATAGTAGAGAATTACTGTAAATTATTAAAAACTACTATTTGAAAATATAAATTTATTTCAACGTACTGACTCGTAAATCTAACATGAAACTCTAATATTTGAAAGTCCCAAATTAACCTTTAACCACCGACGTGGTTTTTTTTTCTAACATAACCACCAATATGAGATCGCTAAATTCTGGTAGATTGATTTAAACAGTCAACTTTTATAAAACTTTAATTATTTTAAAATTTTCAAATCACTAAACAGTTTGTCAGTAGTTAAAGGTTAAATATCTTCATGATTTCTTCATTATGTTTTATTTATTAGAGTTTCAAATGTATATAAACAATTTATATATTTAAGTACATACAAAACGGACCTAACTAAAATTTCATGAAAAACTGATTCTAATTAAAAATAAAAATATAAAAACTTTTATAACAAAGTAAACACACAGAACTTACCAATTTTCGCCAAACACTTACTTTTTATAAATAGATTAAACTAAAATTACTAAATAACACTAACATCTTAACATACCTAGTATTAACCGTTCAACAGATATACTGGTCACGGTTGCAACGATATAGAGACTGGCTCTTAGATGAGGTGCATCCATCGCTCGACGCGGACGTCCGCAGGCCCGCGGAAAGCCCCAACTCCGGCGTCGAGCAAGTCACCCGTCAGCTCGATAAAATGAATACGAGGTACAAGAATCTACTCGATGTGCTTTACGGCAGATTGAAGCAGATTGCAGAGAAGTGTCCTGGAGATATCGTCACTCTGGTAAGTGCTGTTTGTGTTTATTCATTTTTATTATTATTTAATCACAGTTTTGTATTATCTAAATGCAACACAAATTAATGCTGTATTTTAGAATAAAATTTAAAATGTTTTGTATTCAAATATAAATACAGATTAAATTACCTATGCGTTTTGTCTCAGTCATGAACTTCGTATTGACATACGTATAATTTATTTTCATTATTGTATTTACCGCGGGAGTATTTAAATGAAGTTTCGCTATTGTTGCTTCTGAATAACAGATGTCGCTAGTTGTATAACTAGCGAATAATTTAAATTTAATTGTTTTCTTTTTTGCAACTTCTGTACAATAAGTTGTCACTGATCATGATGGTACAAGTTTTTTAATCAAAAAACAAAGTAACGTTTTTTTTTTTAATATTAAGAAAGTAAATTAATTATTAATAAGAGGGTACAAAATGGAAAAAAAACCGGAAAAGACTGCTCTAATGGATTAATGCAACAAACACACGTGACTAATTCATTGAGCCTTTTTTTTTAGTTATTGTCCAAAAGTCCCCAGATGTATTTTTCATTTATAGATAAGCATTTTTCTTTGTCCCCACTTAAACCCACTGTAGAGAGCCCTATCTTAAAAATTTTCCAGGGCCAGAATTAAAAAATGTACTCTGGATTCTTTTAACTCCACATACCTAGTAAGTATAAGTATAAAATAAATCAGATTTTGAGATTTTGCAACATAAAGAATATATAAGTATATATTTGTATGCATTCAAAAATGGTATCTCCATCTGAAGATAATCTTAAAGACTTATATCACCTATAAAAGTATATTAATGTCCGGTATCATAAAGGACCTAACAAATTTGTTAGCTAACAAACACTTTCAACTGAGGTATCAAACATATATGACAGTTCTTTTGGAGTTTGTTGATGACTTTGACAAGTTTCGCGCACGCGTTGAAGGTAAATACAAACGGTATTAAAACAGTGGTGATGTTATGAAAATTATTTTGTACGGTCAAAGATGCCAACTGTGTTACAATTAATTGAAGTGTCACTGCTCTAAATTCCATAACTAATCCATAGATACTAGTACAGTATTAATACCCCATATGAATGTAATTGCTAGCTAACAAATTTTGTTAGGTCCTTTATAATACCGGGCATAACACTTATAAAAGCAAATACCAAATATTCAAGAACTATCAAAACAATCTTTACTAGAATATACTTCTGCTTTAGATAATATTTTTCATCCTGACATTAATGACAGAAATATATTAGTTCCAGTTTTACAAGGCTAACGTGTTTCTGAACAGCCCACATATAATAAAACATTCAATTTTGTTAAACTGATTACAAATTCTTCAAATAATTCAAAAATATCACACGCTTGAAAAATTGTTCCATAACTATTAAAAATCTAATGAAAACACTACTAATTGTTGTATATTGTTCAAATATTTTTTATTAATTATCATATTCTGCAGCCAAGGTTAAATTATCAAACAACCTACGCGAATTTTTTATATATTTATTATTTATGTTACAATAGACATGCCTTGAAAACATTAATTAGTGACTTACTATAAAATAAATCATCATGCATTAAAAATAGAAACGTACCTAATTGATGAAAATAACTTCTTATATTGTATTTGTTAAAAATTTCACTTGTAATTTTTTTTATAATATTTTAACAATTACATATTTAAAATATTCAATTTATACAGTCGGTAACATATTTTTCTTTAAAACTGCTTTGATGAAAACATAGCAGATAGCGCTGCTAGTGATATCATTTTTGAATTATCGATATATTTTTTATAAAATTAATAATAATGTACATATTTCTTAGAAAAAATGATGTAATATGCAAAGTAGATATTTAATTAAATTTCCCTTGACCATATGGAACCATTTACTTTAATTATAATATTGACGATTTGAATCATATAATAGTAGTTCGCGGTTGTTTGTTTATTACTTTGGCCGATAGATGATGACATAATCGCCGTTTATAGAACTGACATACAATTACAAGAATTGCCTGTTGATTTTTTGAACTCATTATGTATTCTGAACACGTATTATTTGCAAGTGACATGCTATAATTTTGTTGTTATTATCATCTAAATTGAAACTGATATTACAGAGTGCACTTTTAATAATTGAAAATGATTTTATTATTAACTTTTTATTGGCATTAATTCTAACGGTGCTTTTGCTAAATTATCATCATATAAAATGAGCTTATAAATAGTAACTTCAATTATTGTACTTAATAAAGAAAAACACATATTAATGCACTTATTATAATAATATATAGATTGAATTTATAGAAATTATGGAAATTTAAAAAAATAATGTTTTAATTATACATATTTCTTTTTCTTTAATAATATAAAATATAAATATATGCGTTAATGCATTTTACAAACGACAATGACTTCGCGTCGAACCCACGCAAAAATGAATCAACAACTTGATGTAATTTCAGTGGCACTAAACATTTTATTATAATTAATTAGTTTCTTAGTAATGTATCATAACATTTTATATATATTTATAACTAAACAGTAATAATTATATTTAATTAAAATTAAAAAAAGATCGCAGTATTGTTGTTCTGAATATGTACCCATTTAATTAAATTAAATTAAAATTATTAAAGTAAAGACAATTATTATTTTTCCAACTGTTATTATTTATTTTTTATTACTTAATTCATGCTGAAATTGTTTTAAACTACATACATACCTTTTTTTTTTTTTTAATAGTTGCGATCTCAATAATAGGTATATAGAACTTAATTCAACTAAAATTAAGACTGTTTTCCTGCTTAAGCTCTCAAGATCATTGCTCAGACAGTGGCGTATCTAGGTTTTGTATCAGGAGTTTTCCAACAAAAAATTTGATATGTATCTATTATTTATTTTACTTGTTGCCAAAAGGCGCCCCATTAATTAATTTTGCTGCGAGTTAAACGATCTTCCTGAACCCCTATAGATTTGTACTGAACCCAGGGCTCGCTTCGACATAATAAATGTATTATGGAGCAATGTATGTAAATCAATTTTTCGTTTTTTGAAACTGACCACTAATCACGTAGATTCTTTTATTCATTTTTGGGTTATGATGAGGGGCATAGACATAGAGTATGGACCGCGCATTTGACTCGAAAACAGAGCCGTGTCAAAAGAAAGAGATAGAAAATGGTTTGGTATATAGTTGTCCAGGAGTGTCTATTTCATTCTTATTAGAAAAAGAGATAAATATATCCCAAACGTCACCGGATCTCTCTCACTGTTTTGGAGAAATGTTACACCATTATGATGAGGGGTATTTTTATGCTCTCCGCGTACACATCCATTTTCTCCGCACGTGTTTTTATCTTTATCACACTTCCTTGTCTCGCTTTGCGCTAAAGATTTTTCTTTCCATTTTCAAGGATATCCACAACCTCATCCTACATAAACACCCTCGCGTTATTGTCGCCATGTGGGCCTTAAGATGATTGTGGCGTCTGCAACATGTATTTTAAGATTTTATTCAGTAAAGTAGGTGCATTCACCTTTGCAATGCAAATCAAATAAATGTACCTGCCAGGTATTAATATAATATTGTAGAATTTATTGGGCTGTACATGTAAGGTGATGTTTAACTTCGTCATTTAATAAACCATGAAATAGTTTTTGTGGTCCGTAAATAAAACCGATTTGTTACAAAAATTGCGGACCCATATTGTATCTACACTGTTCATAAAAAGTTAGTTAGGTCTTTCCTTGCGAATCACACTCTAGGAATTTTTGTTTAGAATAATAAATAAATATAAGCAATCAAATAAAATTTGGAGGGTTCATTGTACAATGTCTAAAAACATATAAACAAATTTTTTTAAATGAAATATAAAACAAAATGGTGACTTAAGCGTATTATCGTTGCTACACTGAACTGAGTGCATATTTTTTGTTATGTGCTCCACTGCGGAAAACAGAACTTCCATGGGTCAACATCCATAAAAATAAATTTCCTAGTTATTTACATGAGTTTTCCCATCGAAGTACACACGATTATTAAAATATATTGATTTTTGCAAATGTTGTATCACTTTGAACAAAAAATCGCGTTTTTGACGAAAAAACGACCTTAATTTGTTTATAAAAACCGTAATTGTTTTGTTAGCCAATCGAAAAAATCACGTCTACTTCAATGTTATATCTATCTAAGAAGTTACAGTCAATCGGATAGAAAATGGCCAAGATACGTTTTCCGCAGTTTTTAAAAACTTGGTTTCGATAAAAATGAGTTTAAAGATTGAAAACTGTTTTACTACATGCAAACGTCGTCGTTAGTTCCGACTTTTTTTCAAGACTATGTCGGTTATGCGGTTTTCGGTTGCTTATTTTACTTCTGTTTTGGATTGAGACCGAATTACGATACCCCTTACATTAACATATATATACTTATTATAACTCATTTTTCACCACTTTGGAAAGTAAGATCTAAAAAATTAAAACTTTTTTTTTGCCTTTTGAATATCATTTTTAAGATGTTTATACATCATTTAAACCAGTAAAAAAATTATCAAAAATTAATTAATACATTTGATGTAACCCCTTAATAAATGATTATGAAATTTTTTAGTGTGCTGAAACCGAATCTATTGTCTTATTGCTTTACCACGTCAGGTTTTCGAGATATCTTAACCTTTAATATTAACAAATCGGAAAACTTTTCTAAAGTTTTCGTTCACGGTAATATAAATTACACCTTTCTCATTTAAAATAAATTTTTATGTTTCACTGTTTTTTGCTGATACTAATTTGAAGATATGATTTTTTATTAAAAGTGCAAGATAGGCACAATGGCCTGTCTACACACAAATACATATGTAGTTTGTTAAAGTAGTTTATCTCGGAGAAAAAAATTGAACAGTTAAACGTACAATTATATTTTAAAGGGAAAGTACGGTACCTATAGTTTTTTTTTATTTGTGTTTGATTGCCTTGGGTCTCATCTTTTTAAGGGTCTAGGGATGAAATAATTTCTATAAATATCAATATTAAATTTTGAAAAACAAAACAGAGATCAGTTCTGTTATGTTGTGAAAGAATACGAAACCCTTAACAACATAATATATTAAACAGAATTGTGATTTAATTTTACTTGGAAGTTGGAAGATATACTAGTTACAGTTTGTAATACCGTCCATAAATCATTTATACAGAATTTTAATTGATTACTCAGCAAAATTAAATAACAATGAATTCCATTTAGCTTTTTGGTTTCGATTCGACCTTATAATTTTGATCGCGTCTATTAAATATATGCCATATCTCTAGCAATAAATTATTATTATTGATTTTATTTAATCGTTGAAATAAACAATCACATACGAAATTATATATCGAAATAAGTTGTATAATATATTATGTTTGAAACAATATATTTTACCTATTAAAAAATAAGGACTTCCTAGTTTAAATCGTTTATTGTTATTCATAACAATAAAATTTGCGTGGAAAAACCTAGATGTAAAATGTGTGATAGGTATACTATAGCTATGTACAGTAGATATACATAGGTACATAGAAACAAACACTCCGAAAATCGATAGTTTTGTTATTTGTAGGAAGTAAAAAGGGATATAAGAACTTAAGAACAACTGTTTCATTGGTAAATAAATTAAATATTGAACATTTTTTCTGAATGTGCGATTTATATACTACTATAAAGTACTGGCACCAGTTATGGCCGCTATAAGAGCAAGTTTTAAAGTTTTTGAAATTGACTAATAAAACAAGTAACTTTATTTAATCAATTTAATTACCAAAGTCCGTAAATATAGTTTGTTTTTTAAATTATAGCCTTTTTTCTCCGGTAATGGATAACAAGTAAAACTAGTAATGAGCACGCAGTGATGAACATTTGTTAATGAGTACAAAATGATAAGTACTACGACACAAAAGATATAAAAGAAAGAATCGTCAAATTTGAAACAATGTAAAGCAGTTGTTATGATAGTATAATAATTAATTAATAAATTATACTAGTAATTAGTTTAAATATCCACCATTTTGACACCTATTGGCCGATTGTCATCAAATCACACTGTAAGACAGTGAAATGTATATAGATTAATATTCAGAAATGGTAGTAATCAAATATCAACAAATATTTCTAATTCAGTACATTTAATTAAAAAATAGCCTTTACTGTGGTTATTCATATCCAAGACTGGTGCCAGTACCTTACGTAGGTAACAAAATTAGAAAATCAACAAAATGTTACTGTTCTTTACATTAGTCATCGCATATCTATCTAAAGTTGTTTTATGCAGTTTTAAACTATTTCATAAATTATTTATTCTTTAAGAACACCCAAATATTTCTTCACGATTTACCTACGTTAATTAAATTAAAGAATTAGAATTAATCTTTTTAAAATATCGATAACGTTATCGCATTCGTCAAAAATGTAGTACCTACACTTTAATTCCTTTTACTGTATGATAAACATCATAATGTAAACTTTTCGTGCTAAAAGCGTTTGAAAAATTAAATAAAATATTTTGTTTTTTATTATCCTCGACCTTGGCATTGCCTTGTTTTATTTTATATCATTAACGTTGTAAAAATTAAAAAAAAATATTTTAACAAATATACGTTTTAAGTTTTTGTATTTCACCTTAGTTTATTAACATTTACAGAAATCTATCTATAAATACAAATTAACTTTTGTATAAAAGATAATATAAAAAAAAAAGATTCTCATCTAAAAGAAAATGATTTTTTAATGATATTTAATTGTATTTATTTTTATTTTTTATTTTATTTTATTGTGTCCATTAACTACTATGGCCCGGGAACAGAACGTAAATCTTTTTCTGGCCCGTGTTATACAAAAGGTTGCCCATCCCTGGTATAGACTACTGTAGACAATGTTGAAGATAACTTGACTAGTATAGATATGTATTACTATTGAGAAATTTTGAACCCCTTAATTTGTTGAAAAAACAGTCCGAAAATTTATTTACCCAAAAAAGGAAGTAGTCTTTCTTGATTTCGTTTTCTAAAAAAGACATATATCTGTTGTTGCCTCATCCCCACCCCCTCAATGAAAACGACCATAAATATTTGAACGATAATTTCGCAGGATCAATAATTTTTTTGCGGACAGTAATAGAACCTTGCCCTGTAGTTACTGCACTGCACTGTCGCGTCTGCAGCGTAATACATATCCTTCTTTACTATATAGGTACATAGACATCCAGCCCCACCGTGAATGGGAAAAATCAATAGCCGAGAAAACAGCTGATTCTGGTAAAACATTCAGATATGACCTCTAATCGAACATGCGGTATCTCGATTGAAAATCTCATTTTGGTATTTACGTTTGTTCTATTGTTTTGTTTATAATTAACCACGATATTCGGTTAGACTTTTACGACTTGGTACCGTGTTAAAAACAATTTATCAGCCACAAAACTAATTTAACTTTAAATAATTTTATTTGTTTGAAATCGTGTGATTTCCTTCCACAACGAGGCTATTTTTATTAGGATTTTATAGATTTATTCGATATTAAATGCGTTGTAGTAGTTTCAATAAAATAGGGGAAACAACTTTCGTTAAACTATTTATTACTATTATTTTATTCTAGAGGGAAATTTTCATTGGTAGTATAAAGCCTTGGGACTTTACAGAAACTGTCTCCATCACCGCTTCGACCTAGCAAATCTATTATACGTGATTCAATACAAGTGGCATGTTAGATGCGTTGTAATAGATTTTCAAGGTCGAAGCGGTGACGGAGACCGTTTCTGTAAAGTGCCAAGGCTTAAATGTACGTGTAATGTAGCCAACGTTTTGTTGCATAATGCTGTAAAAATAGTTTGCAATTTTTTGAAAGGGGTAATTTCAATTGAAAATATTGTAGTAATTCTTGGATATTCAAATATGAAGGAAAAATATTTAGTTAATTAGTAATAAAAAAAAAATACTCATTTCATATTATACTCGAATTCCAAAGAAGATAAAAAATATGCACAAGCATATATCTTTATATATTTATTTACAAGAATTTATTTATAGTTCTTGTGATAATTGGAAGTCGTATTCCTTGGAATTAGATAAGTTGGTTGATAAATGACATCATTTTGCCATTATTCAGTAATTCAGAGTCATTCGGATATTGAACGTAATGTAATGATTTATTTGTTTTTGGTAAAAAAATCAAGTAATTCAATTAACCTTGCTTGACATAATATTCTATATTTAATTTCTTCTGTCATATTTGTAATCAATTCAACTTATAGTGTCACGTTTCTTAAATTTATAACTATTATATTATATACTTTTGTATTTATTTATAAATATATTAGTTTTTTTAAATTAGTTAAAATATTAATTATGGATTTTTAGGATTTACGGTATTAATAGTTTCTGGCTCCTCAAGTTTGTGTATTTTTATTGTCTTCCCCGCATACTTTTTCATTTTAGATAACTTTGTGTGTCTGTCTGTCGAGTGAATCCTTGTCACACATATAACTTATGAACCACTTTGATTGATCCCTTTTCAAAATCGTTGACATCCCAAAATATTTATTTTCTCAAGATATCTCAAGAACGATACATATTATACGTGAAAATTTTATAGAATCTTTTTTCTAGAGCATTCTTTGCGCATACTTTTTAATTTAGTTTTTAAATCAACCATTTTAAATTTTTGGATTTTTTTAGAATTATTGATTCTTTTTAAGAATGACATGGAGATTTTTATCCCTCACCCCGACTGAAAGCCTCATATGTGCTTTTTATTGTAGTGTAGTAATAAATGAATGTCATCAAATTGGTATTTGAGTTTTTTATTACATTTTTTTATTTTCTGTCATTACCTATAAGTATTACAAATTAAAAGATGACGCCAGTTGCAAAATGTATTCATTGGCATATCTCCAATAGAGGTTGACAGAATGTCACTATTTATTTACTATGAGCATTGTTTTTGTTTCCTCGAAAGTAATACTTGTTGTATTTGGATGAAAACTCAAAACACATGTGAAAATTTAGTGAACACTTTTAAATAACATGCATGTTATATCTTCAGCAAAGCGACTACAACTTCTGTTTAACAAATTGGTCAAATATATTTTACCAGTGTTGGTAACTCGAATATTTTTTTATTATTTCGTTACAAAATTTTTGTTGCTATTTTTTCGATACAGCTAAAATATTTTTATAATAACGTTAAGTTACAGGTAAAATATTAATTTCGTTATTGGTATGAGTACGTTACTATACCATAAGGGCGTTTTTCCACAATGTAATCAAATCACCACTTTTCCACGTAGACCGGCTCGGTTAATTTGTCGATGACGGTACCGGCAAAGTCAAATGCTGCCGGCGTTGAACTCGACAATCGGATAAGTATCTTACAGTCAATAGAGGATGTACCCAATACTTTTTTTTATATTTACGATTTATATACTTCATTCCAGCTTTTGCCGGTGTGTGGAAAAACTGCCTAACGAAAAATTAGCGTTATTTCTTTACGTTAAAGTTTCCAAAACTGTTTTTACATAAAAATATGTATATATGGGTTGAATTCTATTTGTAGCTTGCAGAACATGTTTAATAATAGTTATTATTGTTCTTTCTTACGCACATGGGACGTATTGTTATTTCACCGACGATGTTATAGATTGAACATATGACTCAATCTATTATTTTAGTTTACATTTTCCTTTGATTCAATATGTCTTTCATAAAAACCTAAACAACTTAAAATAAAAGAAACAAGTATTGAATATATTGGAATCTACATAATGCGACCTTTTTATTTCTTATTATTTTATTTATCTTATCAGACTTGTTATAAAAAATATGACGTCATATAAATATTTATTATGCATATGTCTATCGAAGTGACCTAGAAACATCCCTGACTCCACACATGAAGAATGATTTACATTGTAAATAACTTGCATGGAACCACCAAACCATAAGAATGAAAGTATTATAAACGAGATCTTTTGCAACGATTTACCATTTTATGAATATAAAGTTATCTAGTGTGATGTCATATATGTTATTATTCCACAAAAAGACTTTCAAAATTCAAGGTGACAAAACATCATTAAATTTTGCAAAGTTTTTTACTACTGTTTGTTAAATAGACATATCAGTATTTTTTTATTAATACAATTCTTTTTCTTAATAAAACATTTTTATTTTAATAAATTTTAATGAGACAAAACAAAAGCATAGTATACAGTGAAGAACTTAGGAGGAGCGGTTCGCCCCGGGCGTCAAAGTACTGAAGGTACAGAGAGGTGCCAAAATGGGGTAGAATAGCTTGATGAGAATTAAAAAGTGACTCAAAAAGGGTCTTATCAAAAACTACAGGAAGGTGCAAAATTATTTTTGGAGAAAAGGGGGGGGGGGGGGGCATAACTAATCCTGTCCCGGGTACAAACCTTCTTTAGTCCGCCACTGAAGCTATGTATAGTTTATATTTAATTTTGTTTTATTATATTGGTGAACTGGCCTTAGAATTGAATTTTGGATCTTGAATTAGCAAATAAATTATTTGATGAATAAAAATAATATTCTCGCACCCTTTAGCTTGACAAAACTATATTTAAACACCCACAATGAACACGGTGAAAAATTTACCAATTATATTTAAATATATTTTATTAAAAATACCTTTGATGTTTGAACGTCGTCATTGACAAAAATATAAACTGATTTCATAACCAAAATTCTTTAGGATACAAACAAATTATTATAATTATTACTATCAAAAATAGATTTTTGAGATATAAATATGAATATTAGAAATAAAACTTTCGATGTTTTTTATTACAGCCCGGATATTAACAATTATATCAATACGTAGTAAACGCGTACATATCTGTGCCATTAATTAGAAATTTCGTGAATGGTATTTTTATCTGCTGTATCTTATATAACATCGGCTGGCGTAAAATCAAATTTATTCCTTGTCTTTTTGGCACAGAAATCAAACTTCACAAAATCCGCTTTGCATTTCATATGTACATTGGCCCTGTTCAAACATTGGCGTATCCAGTGTTTTTAAAAAGAAATAAATGTCATTGCTTTTAAATTACTTCTAAATTTTATTTTTAATAAAATAAATTGGGTACCTATGTAGTTTAATAAAAATTGGACCAAAAGTATAAAAACATGAACATAAATCAATGTTTCGCAATCGTAGTCATCATGAAGAATGTATTTTTTAGAGAGTACACATTATACATACCTATTATAAAAAATATGGGATTAAGACATAACTGCCATACTACAGTTTTTTTTTAGTTCACGATGATGTCATTTGTTAAACATATTTTTAATGCTCATTTCACACAGTATCACTATCATTTTTATTTAAATGTATACTTTACACCTTTATCTGAAATGGTTATCATTTTAAAATATATAAATATTTATTATTGTTGATAAATGTTTTAATATATTTGAAATTCCCGCATTTTTTATCAGTGTTTTTAAACTTATATTTAATAACAACCCATCGGTAATTGGCACGTCCCATTTTATTTACAAATAAAATTTCTTGATTTGTATGATATTTTATAAGGGTAAAAATAAACCAATCGTTTAAAATTGATAAAACACTTCGTTCTATTTATATTTTTGTGACAGTCGATTTGTGCGGCGACGACTGTTAACACTCGGTCGGTATCGCAACCAATCGACAACGTTCAGTTGCGGCCGGTACGTCATAGTACGTACATGTCGACCCTACGCGGCTAATAAACGATTTTAAATACCGGCGGGCCTTTTACAACAATGTGATAATAATTACGTGGATTTTATATCGTAAACACAATGATATTTTTAATTTATTATGTTTGATATTTGTCCATGCTCTATATTATTGATTTTGTAATATATACGTTGTAATGTTACAATTTTCTCACTATTGTGTTTATTTTATTATTTAGGTACACGTAATGTATTATCTGATATTTACAGTGTAATTTTTCTACGTAAATAGTTCATCAGTGTATGTGTTAACAATGTATACATATAAATAATTATTTTCGTGTCCGTGAAAAGTGTAAAATATTAAGACAGAAGTGTCCTTGACATTCATATTTGAGGATGTGTACATGAACAATTTTCCAATTGTCGTTTTTTATTGTTAAGTGCGTGTCCTTTGAGTTTTTTTTTCAAAATGGATAACGAAGAGTATGATTTCGCCTACGAACTCGGAAATTATAGGGTATGTGTCAGGAAAAAAAATTAATTAATCATTATGTTGATGGCCTCTATAATATTAATTTATGAATTGTTTACCTTCAATAACATTTGATAGATATAACAATTATACGTGAATGTGTAAATACTTTTGCAAAGGAAAATAATAAATTTATGAATGGGATTTCTTTAATATGACCTCTATTTCGTATTATATATGTATTATATTCAATTAAAAATAGAATACAAATGTTATTTTTATCAAAGTATTAAGACCAGTATTGAATCCTGAGAGTTAACTCCGGGAGGAAATTAGAAAATTCTGGGGTAGTGGGAGTAAGGAAGAAAATTTTGGTTAAAAAATGGTTTCGTGGGGAAGGGGCGCATTTCTACTACATCTTTTATATTTTACTATTATAAAAATTTATAAGTTCTTTAATTTAATTTTATATTTACTTACTAAAATAATTATTTAGGTTGATATCCACAAAATAATAAATAATATTATTTCTATTGGACGCAATGTACAAATGATACAACAAAATCAGTGTGGATTCTTTTCATTCAGAAATCTTAGAAAAATTATATCAACATATTTTGCTGTATGGCAGATCCTGTACAAAAAATTAATGCGCCCTACATTTTTTTTCGCCCTTGTAGATTAAAAGGTTGCCGACCTGGTTTATATATTTATTTATTTATTTAATTAATAGGTATGTTTTAGATATATAATAATAATTAAATTTTAAAATTAAATATACATGCTTATCGTTTTTCTTATCTATAAACTATAATACATAGTATACATAATTTCTTAAATTCAGTATAATAGAAAAAGTCACACTACTTTAATCTAATATCTTTACGCGAGTAATATGATAAAATAGAAAATATCATTTATTTACATAATTTAAAATATTAATATAGTCAGGGGCGTACCGATGATATATCGAAAGAGGAATGCCAATGATTTTTAGTCCTATTTTCAGTTTTAAGTTTTACTATGCCCGGTATTATAAAGAATTTGCTTGAGTGCAAATGCAAATTAGCTTCCAGCTAACGCTATCTGCTAGATGTCAAATTATTATGAAATTGTTCGATATTTTAAAACATTGGTAATAAATGTGTAATAATGTAAATGCTATGCATTTTATGAGGTACACTTAGCAGCTTTTATTTTAAGTCGCTGATTGTACTTATCGCACATGCGTCAAGGTTATGATATGTACAATTTCATTCGCTATATCTGTGAGTATGTTGTCATTTATATTTAATACCTACCAGATAGCGTTAGCTGGAAGCTAATTGCATTTGCACTCTAGCAAATTCTTTATAATTCTGGGCAATTGAGATTAAAAAAAAAACATTACAGGTAAATAAATTTTAAATATAAATATAAATCTATATATATATAAATGAATCCCTATTTCCCTTGGTCACGACATCACGCGTGAACGGCTGGACCGATTTCAATATTTTTTTTGTGTTGTTTTTGTTATTGTCAGGAGAAGGTTCTTATGAAAGAAAAAATTAAAAAAATTGCGCGGAAAATTAGAAAAATTAGAAAAACAGAGAAAACCAATGATACAAACCTATCTTAGACACAAACCGTATTACAGTTTCGGTTTGTATATACCGTTTGTATGTAAGCCGTTCGCGCGTGATAGCGTGACCAATTGCATCCCGAGGACGGACATAGGCTATTTCGTATCTCAAAAAGTCAATCCTTAAGAAATTGCAAGAGGGTGGAATTTTTTTTTTTTTAGTAATTAATATTTTACCCCCCGATACATATGAAGGATTGTAAGTGGTTTTATTCAATCCGGCGGGAAAAATACTACGGGGGTTTTAGGGGGGGAACCAACCCTCTATCTCGCATAGGAGCCGAGATATTTACGATTTTGTATAATGAAAGGAAACTAAAAATAAGATAAATTTAATATTTTACCCCCTGTCACATATGAATATGAAGAGTTGTAATTGATTACATTCGATCTGGCGGAAAAAATATCATGGGGATGGGGGTTTCGAAATCCACGCGAGCGAAGCCGCGGGTAGCAGCTAGTGTAAAATAAAAATTTACGTCTATAGAAACTTCTGAACTCAAATTCTCTAAATACGGACCTGATGTTATTGTACATAATATACTTATTTTTTATATGATGTGTACCTTAAATGATGATTATTAATAATGTATCAATATTTGTAATAAATAGTATCAATAGAAGGAAAATATCGTCATTTATTTACAATAATAATAATTATTAGAACATACCTAACTGCATTATTATTTTTCTATAACCGTTATTTTATTTATGAATAATATTCGATTGAAAAGAATAAAATAATTAATGATAATCAATTATACTTTATCAAAATAAAAATATGATGATAAAATTGCAATATTTGTGACACCGGAAATTGCATTTTATGATAATTGGATTATTTGTATCCGGTATATTCGTTTATTTTATAAACCGTGTGGTTGAGACAGGGCCGGCATTTAAAAATCGATATCATCCGATGTACTTTTGATTAAAAAAATAAGAAAAAAATGAATAAAATATATTTTACGTTTATTTGAAGCCGTGATTCATACTTCATGCTTATCAAAAAAAAAAGTTATCTTTTTCAAAATTTTGCACGAATTTTTGTTAAGATTTTTATGAGTTCTAAATTAGTTGTTGCATTTTTTCCAATTATGAAAATCCAGGTCAGCTTATTTTCACGTACTGAAAAAATATACAGATATATTTCGTTGGTATAAAATATATTTTTTAAATTACTTTTCATTAGTTGAGCCAATCTTTTTAAAAGTGGTATATAAATCTAATTTAATCTGTAGTTATTTTGATGTAGAATTTATACTACGGTATTAAAAATTTGTTACCAACATTATTATCAAAATTGTGATTATTTAATACTATATTATTTTAGAAAGTTCCGAATAATAACCTAAATCTTTATTTCTTACAGCGCCTCGTGGAACAAATGGAGCCCCGTGGCTTCAGAACTTTCCGCAGTGAATTCAACATTTCGAGCTCAGAGCAGACGTCATTCAGCTCGTCTACTCAACAGAGCCAAACGCAGTGAGTACAATAATTCTTTTAAACAGGAATCAGTGGGTCAGGCCCATAAATTGAGTGAAAATTTTATATTTTATTTCTCGAATCAGGTATATCTCATCGACATCACATCAGCCTCAATCTCCGTTACGTACGGAACGAATGCGCATTCCAATAAACATAGACGAACCAGACATAACAAAAGTCACATATACTAACGGTAAATCTCCCCACCATGATGTGAGCCCATCACAGTATGGCACTACTATGCAATTTACTGAAATCCGATCCTTGAAGAGAATACACAAAGTACACGAAGGGATTGGTACAGAAAATGTGATAGACACTCCTGGCATAGTGAATCCAATGACAGGAGAAATACTCACAGTGGGAGAAGCAATTAAACTTAGAATTTTAAACGTGCGTACCGGAAGTATAATTCTCCCAGATGGAGAGTCTGTTCCTATCAACGAAGCCGTCCAAAAAGGATTGATAAACCAAGACCTGGCTGATAAGCTGCAAAGGCCTTGTGGTCTGACTGAAAACGGAGAGACTGTGTCACTTTTAGAAGCGATCCAACGTGAATTATACGATGCTGAGCATGAATTCCAAGACCCTAGTGAAAAACGTATAAAGGTAACCCCTAAAGAACATGCTGTATCAATGTCTGACGCAATTTCAAATGGTTTAATCGATGAAACTAATGGTACTTTCTTACTTGATACCGGTGAAACAATCACTATCGAAAATGCTTATAAATTAGGTTACTTAGTTCTCAAACAAGTTAGAATTAAATCGGGAGCTATTACTTTATCTGATGCAATTGATCAAAATTTAATTGATCCTAAATCTACTTGGATTTTAGATCGTAATTCAGGTGATAAATATCAAATTGATGTAGCTATAAAACAAAATATAATTGATCCCACAATTCGTGAAATTGTAGATCCTAGATTCGATACAAAAATATCTTTGAGAGAAGCAATTGAGAAAGGTATAATAAACAAAAAATTAGGTCGGTACATATATGCTCATGAAAAAATTCCCTTTGATGAAGCGCGGCGAAGGCATTTAATTATTAAACCAATGACTTTAAAAGATGCGTGTGATTTTAATATGATAGATGCTAGTGGTAAAATTAGTTCACCTTTACATAAAACAAAATTAACATTATTAGAAGCTATTTCAAAAGGTATTTTAGATGCAGAAACACTTAAATCTATAACTGATTCAAAAACAAATGAATTATTAACTCTATCGGAAGCTATAGGTCAGGGTATAATACATCACGATGGTAAATTTAAAGATGCATTAACTGGTGAAACTTGCACAATCCCCGAAGCTGTTAACCGTGGTTTAATTGTTTCTGTAACTCAAAAATCAGTTTTTGATATTGACGGTTTTAGAAATCCGGCAAACGGAGAATACATTAGTCTCAATGCAGCCATATTAAAAGGTTTGCTTAGTCCGCAAAACAACGGATCACTTGTAGTCGACGTAAAGACTGGAGAATTAGTGCCTATAACCGAATGGGAATCGAAAGAACTCGTTAGGAGTAATATATTTGATATGTTAAATCGTAAAATAGGTATATGTGATGAAAATAAAAAAGAACTGACTGTTTTAGAATGTGTATTGAAAGGTATAATAGATCCTAAATTAGGTCAAATAATTGATCGTAAAACAAAAAGACCATTAGCCTTAAATAAAGCAGTTGAAATGGACATTATTAGTGTTGAAGGTGCTAGTTTATTAAATAGTCTTTTGTATATTACTGTCACTTCTCAAACTATTTCAAAGTCTGTAAAACGGTACGTTACGATAACATCTAGTGGAAAAACTAATTCTGAATACACAATAACTTTTGGTGAAGCGTTGAGGAGAGGTCTGATAGATGAGACTACTCAAACATTTCAAAATCCTGAAACAAATGAAGTAATGTCAATACAACAAGCTTTAAATGAAGGTATTATCAACGCAGAACCATCAAATGTAAATAAAACTGTATCGCACAGTAAAATCATAAAAATCATAAACGAAAGTGAAAAGACATTAGAACCAATGGATACAAGTACATTTAGTGAAAAAAGTAAAGGGGTAAAAACATTTTTAGACTCAATAGTACAACAAGAAAGTATTGGTAGTATGCCCGATAGTAGTATTAAAAATAAAGATATACATAAAACAGAAGTTGTGTTTTCCACTTTACCTGCAAGCTCCAAATCATTTGAAAATGTAACACAAAAAACCATAAAAACTTCAACAAAAGAATTCATATCAACAGAATCTCATCTAACAACAGAAAAACAAGTTTTTGAACTACCACCAGATGGCTGGTATCTCTCTGAATCGATTGATCAAGGCTTGTTTGATCCCGTTACAGGTTTATTCATAATTCCTGGCACAGATCGTTTAGCTAGTTTCGAAGAATGTATTAAACTCCAAATTATAAATCCTGACTCTGCAATTGTTGTTGATCCACAGAATCACCGTCATCTTACTATAAAGAGAAGCTTAGAGAAAAATATTTTAGATAAAACTGGCCATTATAAAATTGCTCATAATAAGATAATAACAATGAAAGAGGCTATTTCTCAAGAGTTGATTATTTTGAAAGAACGTACAATGACGACAAGTAATCAAAGATTAATTCAAATAACTAAAGTTACAGGAAAACCTGATCGTGTTGAAGTTTCTAATGTCCTTGGTAAAAATCCACCAACATTTACACAAGTTACTTCTTCAGATTTAGAGGCTACATCTCTTCTGCCAACTGAAATTGCTCAAGGAGTTATATATGATCCTAGTACTGCAAATGTGATTTATACTGAAACCGGAAAATCAGAAAACATTTTAGATGCCATAAAATCTAAAAAAGTCGATCCTGATTCCGTTAAAGTGAAAGATCCAAACTTAGGTCATGACATAACCATTAACGATGCCTATAAAAAAGGAATATTGAATCCAAATACAGGTGAGTATAAAGATAAGTCAGGAAGAAAGATTCCATTGAGTGAAGTAGCTAAATTCGGTGTGTTAGCAGTTTTGGGTGCTCCGGTTGTTGCTGTTGGAGCTGCTGTTAAACTGATTAGCAAAACATTTGTTACTGATCCAAAATCAGGAGAAAAAGTACCTATTGATGTTGCATATCAGAAAGGTTTAATAGATAAGGAAACATTTGATAAATGCAAACATGCTGAATTAAAAATAGAAGAAGATTTAGATAATAAATCATATGATGTAACTAGTAAACAATCAACTTCTAAAACAATTATTAAAAATATTGGAATCATTTCAGAAGAAAAAACTGAAGTAAAATCAGTAGAGAAGATATTTGTTGTTGATCCTATTTCCAGGGAAAATATTCCTATAGATGTAGCATTAGAAAAAGGAATCATTGATAAAACAATTTATGATCAATATAAGAATATCCCTGAAGTAAAATCAGTAGAGAAGATTTTTGTTGTCGATCCTATTTCCAAGGAAAATATTCCTATAGATGTAGCATTAGAAAAAGGAATCATTGATAAAACAATTTATGACCAATATAAGAATATCCCTGAAGTAAAATCAGTAGAGAAGATATTTGTTGTCGATCCTATTTCCAAGGAAAATATTCCTATAGATGTAGCATTAGAAAAGGGAATCATTGATAAAACAATTTATGACCAATATAAGAATATCCCTAAAAGCGGAGAAGTAATTATAGAACCAAGAAAGGAAACAAAAGTAGTTGAAAAAACATTTGTTATTGATCCAAAAACAGCAGAAAGTATTCCAATCGATGTTGCCATCAATAAAGGTTTAATAACTGAAGAATTCACTAAGCACTATGAAATAAAAATGAGTCCCAATGATACTGTAAAATCAGCAACACAAGATTTTATTGATGGAGAAAAAACTAAAGTTGAAACAGTACCTACTAAACCACAAACATATTTTGATATATCAATTTCAGGTTCACCAACTAAAGAAACATTCAAAGATAGTATTATACCTGCAGATACTTTAAATACAACTCAACCAGATAAAGCACAAAAACCTGCTGTTCCTGAACGTAAACTTAAAGGTGCTGATATGACACCAGCGGAAAAAACACGATGCCGTGTAACAACAGAACCCAAATATAAAGTCACAATTGGATGTGCTAAAAAATCATCTCAGATTTCAGAAATAGAAGCAAAACCTGTCGTTTTACAGAAAATGCGTAAACGAATAATCAAACCGAAAGATGCTGTCATGAAAGGTATTATTGATGAACAAACAGCAGAAATCCTAGATCCTAAAACATTTGAAACTTCCAGCGGTGAAGTATTAACATTAAATGATGCTTTATCTTGCAATAAAATCGACGGTAGTTCAGGTTCGATAGTAGATCCCCAAAGAGGAGATGTTCTAAACATAAATGAAGCTATTTCACGTGGAATTTTAGATCCAGAAGGTACAAACCAACTACTAGTACCATTAAATCGCTCTCTTAGTTTACCAGAACTCTATACGCAAGGTTTATTGGTTCCTCAAGGTAATAAAATTGTTCATCCTGAAACCGGTTCTCACTTAAATCTTCGTGAAGCAATAATGTGTGATATTGTTGATCCTTTAAGTACTATATCCAAATCAAAACATGGTAAAATTACTTTGGAAAGTGCAATAGAGATAGGTTTTGTAGATGACGAAAAATCAACTGTTAAAACAGAACAAGGTGAATTAGATTTAGTAAATGCAATAAATTCTGATGTATTTGAACCAAATAAACAAGATAACGATATTCCTCCTGCTGGCATGACCTTTGATGTAGCTGTGAAACGTGGTCTTATAGATAGTAAAACACATCAAGTAACTCATCCGATCACTGGAGAGGAAATTTCTCTTGAAGAGGCAATAAAGGACAATTTTATTATGGCTTTACCATTCCCAATATCTAACAATAGCGTTCAAATTCAAGATGCAATAAGTTCTGATCTGATAGATTTTAATAACGCAACATTTAAAAACCCTGCTACTGGTCAACTAATTCCTTTGTCAGAAGCAATCGAGAGCGGTCTGTTAGTTGTTAAGCAATTACCTTTCTCAGTGAATTCGGATTCATCATTAAAAGTATCTTCAGTAACTGAAACCGTTACTTCATATCACACTGTTACCACTAAAACTATAGAATTATTAGAAGGATATTCATTATTGAATGCTAAGCAAGTACAGAATTTAACCACTGGCGAAATTATTCCAATTGATGTCGCTAAAGAACGAGGTATTATTAAAGATGAATCTGAATTGAAGGAGAAATTCACAACACGTAAAATAAAAATATCATTTGATGATGCATTAAAACAAGGTTTAATTGATACAGAAAAAGGTACATATAAAGATCCAACAACAGGTCAAACAATGGATATTACCGATGCAATTAAATCTGGAATCATTGATGATGATTCTGACAAAGAAGGAAAAGCTATTCCTGACTTTAGTAAATTAGGTACTGATATGGAAATAGTAGATTCATATGAAGTAAAAATGATTGAAACTGTTCCTAAAGTTATCGATGAATTATTTGATGAAGAAACGGGTAAATTTGTTGATCCAGAAAATAAAAATAAATCATACACTATTACAGAAGCCATAGAAAAAAATATCATCAATCCTAATTATACAATCTTAGATACTGACTCCCAAACTCAAGTTACAGTTAAAGATGCAGTGAAGAAAGGTTTGATTGATCCTAAGACAGGAAAGATTGTAGATAAAAAAACTGGTAAAACAGTTAATGTTAAAGAAGCTGCTAAAATGGGTTTGCTAGCAGTAATTGGAGCTCCAGTATTAGCAGGAATGGCTGCCGTAGAAGCAATTAAAAGTATTAAAGGTAGAAAAGAAAAATCTCCAGAATCAAAATCTGAAACTCAGGTGCCAAAAGATATTGTAAAACCTATAACAGAATATAAGAAAGAACCAATTGTCAGTAGTAAATTACCAGTAACTGATTCGAGACCTAAAGAAACTGATGTTAAAACAAAATCTTCACCGAGTGATAAACCCGAGCAACCCAGTTTAGGTCTCGAAATATCAGATAGTGATTTACCAGAAACAGGAATCATTGAAGAAGAATTAAGTCGAATAATAAAAAATCTCAAATCAAAAACAGAAAATGAAAACATCCCTAAAATAGTTACTGATTTAGTATCACCTGAACAAACTGAAAAAGAATTTACAGAGTTTAAAGTGCCTTCAAAAGAAATATTAATTAGTTATGATCGTATGTTATTATCAGAAGCAATTGATCTTCAAAAGATTGAGCCAAAAATATGTCGTATAACAATAAATGATGTTGAAATGTTACTTACTGTACAGGATGCATTAGAACAAGGAGCAATCAGCTTAAATGATGATATTTTTGTTATTAGTAAAATTAAAATAGCATTAATTAGAGAACAGCCCAAATTTGATATTAGAGTTGACAAAAATTTAACACCCTCACTTTTATCTAACTTAGGAATTTATGATGAAATATCAAATATATTTGTTGACCCTGAATCCGGTACTAAAATATCATTCCAAGATTTTATTTTTTCTGATTTTTTCAATCCTGATAATATTTGGGTAAAGGATTTATCTAAAAATACATTTGTTACATTAGAAGAAGCATTAGATAAACCTCTAATAGACAAACATAATGGATATATGGTTGATCCAAAAACAGGACAACGTATCAGTTTCTTTGATGCTATTAGGTTAGGTTATATAATTGAAAGACGACCTGAGTCAAGATCACCTGCTTGTACTTTACAAGATATTATAGCATCAAACGATTTAGACTTTGCCACATCAGAAATTATTGATCCAGATACAGGTAATAAGATTGCATTAATCGATGCTATAAATCAAAACATTATCGACCCAGATTCTATATCAATTCGCAATCCAGTAAATAACGAAATTATCCCATTATATGAAGCAGTAGAACGAGGTATAGTGAACCTTCAAAGAGCTGTCATTATCAATATTGAAACTATGACTGAAATTCAATTTACTGTTGCTTTAACTCAGGGATACATATTAAGTGAAACTAGAAAACCAATATCTTTAGAAGCCATTATTACAAAAGGTCTTTATTCTCCTGCTACTGGACAGATCAATGATGTTTATACAAAAACACCTATCACTATTGAAGAAGCAATAAAAAGAAGTATAGTTGATCCTGAAATATCACAAGTGAAAGATACCAAATTAAATAATGTAGTTTCATTAAATGATGCTATTAATATTAAATTAGTTACACCTGAAGATGGAAAATTAAAAGACAACAATACTGGGGAATTACTCACATTAGATAAAGCCTTACAGAAAAAATTAATTCAAACAAAACCATTGAAACTTACATTAATTGAAGCAATTGCTCAAAATTACTACAATCCAAAGACAGGGCAGTTTCTTAATCCAATTATCGGAGATAATATTACTCTCCAGAACGCTATAGATACAAACTTCATTGACATTACAACATCATGTATAAAAGATGAAAAGAATGATGCTATTGTTCCTACACAAAAAGCAATTGAAGATAATCTTTTAAATACGCAAAAGGGAGAAATAACATATCCTCAGATGAAATTGAATAGTGCACTTGAAAAAGGTTACATTCTTAGTACGAAAAAACCATTTACTCTCCAAGAAGCACTCTTTATGCGTTATTACGACCCCAAAACTGGAATGTTTAATTTTGATAATGGTAATATTACGCTTGAAGAGGCGATCAAAAGTCATATTATAAACCCTGATTGTATTACAGTAAGAAAACCAAATACTTCAACATTCTTGACACTAACTGAAGCAATCAAACAAAATATTATCGATCCAAAATCTGGAAAACTTTTTGATCCTATTAATGCTACATATATAACTTTAACTGATGCATTAGATCGTGGTATAATTGTTCCATGTAAACGTAAGTTTAGTTTACCTGAAGCCGTATTCAAAGGTTATTATGAGCCTCAAAGTGGCAAATTCATCAGCCCAGAAACAACAGAAAAATTGGCAACAGACAAAGCGATTCGCAGAGGTATAATAGATCCACGTTCCACAATTGTTTCTATAGAAGGAAATATATTAACTTTCAAACAAGCAATCGAAGATGGCATTGTAGATTCGAAGAATGGTAAATTAATTGCTCCTGATGGTATTTTAGATTTCCAAGAAGCTTTTGAACGTGGTTATATGGTAGAGGTTCGCAAACCCATGTCTGTTCATGAAGCAATAATGAAAGGTTTGTATGATGAAAACACTGGACTATTTTTAGACCCTTATACTGGTACATATGTAGATCTCATAACAGCAATAGAAACATTACTTATTGATCCTGCATCTACAAAAGTGAAGGATACAAAATCTGGAGTGTGGAAAGAAATTACATTATCAGAGGCAATAGAAATGGGTTGTGTTAATGGAACAAATGCATTGGTTAAATGTTACAATAAGGATGGAACAATTAATGACATAACAATCAGAGATGCATTCAACAAAGGTTTAATTGTTGATTCTAAAGCTGCTGTATCTTTGCAGAGGTTGATTCATCAAGGCTTGTATGATGAAAAGACAAGAAAAATATCTGACCATAGCGGTAGATTAATAACATTAAATGAAGCAATACGGCGATTTATTGTGAATCCTTTATTACCATGTTATTGGGACGAACCTTCAGAACGGTTACTTAATTTAGTTGAGACATGTAGATTCGGAATTATAGATAGAACCAATGGTACATTCAAAGAACCAGGAAGTGATTCACATATTAGTTTAACAAATGCTTTAGAACTAGGATTAATTGTTGATATTGAAACCACTAATTTCGGTTTATATGAAACAGTGAAAATGGGATTTTATAATCCAGAAAATCGTATATTTGTACATCCCTCAAACAATTGTAAATTAACTTTAACAGAAGCAATCAAAGAGGATCTTATCAATCCATTAGTATCTTATGTAAAAAGTATAAAATCTGGTAAATATGTAAAACTCAATGAGGCTTTAAATGAAAACATTATTGATCCTGATACAAATGCATATGTGTTGCCTAACAATAAACAGATAAATCTTAAAGAAGCTCTAGATAAAGGTTTAATAGTAACAAACAAGAAACCTCTATCAGTTGAATCTGCAATTAAAAGTAATTTATACAGATCTGAAACCGGTAAATTTATTGATCCAAGTTCAGGAGAATATTATGACCTTATGATTGCAATACAGAAAGGTTTGATTGATCCTCATACGACTGCACTTAAAGATCCCGTTACTGGTAATTTGAAGACAATACACACTGCAATTGAAAACGGTGATATAGATGTTGTTAAGGGTCGGGTTTTAGATTCAAAATCAAAAAGGGTATTTAATTATGATGTTGCTTTTGAAAAGGGGTTGTTAGTAACAGTTATTCAACCAGTAACAACACAAAAAGTTGTAAAACTATCTTATGAACCTGTTTCTAAATCAGTTCGTGAATGTACTATTGAAGAGGCTATCCACTTTGACCTAATTGATCCTAAAACTGCTGTTATTAAAGATCAAAATGGTAAATTTATTAACTTGCAACAAGCTATTGATAATGGTTTAGTTGACCTAAAAAAACAAGGCATATTTGATCTTCAGTCAGGTAAAATAAAACCTGTGTGCGTAGTGTTTGACCAGAATTTCATTATTTATCTTAGAGAACCTTTAACTTTTGAAAAAGCGATTGAATTAAATCACCTTAACCCTGCAATGTGTAAATTTACTGATCCTAAATCAAACGAAACAATGTCTCTTAAAGACGCGGTAACGTTAGGTTTTATCGATCCTGATACTGCGTTAATTAAAGACAGCGTTAAGAAAAAATTAGTCAAATTACCAGATGCCTTTAGAAGGGGTTTGGTTGATCCTGAAAAAGGAAATGTCTTGGACACAGCATCATCTAAATTGAATTCTTTAACGAATGCAATCGATAGTGGACTTTTAACAACACCACAAAAAGGATTTACGCTTCTAGAAGGACTCTCGTTTGGTCTTTATAATCCTACAACAGGAAATTTCAATGATCCGTTCTTAACAGCTCCGATAATTGATAGAAAAAAATACACGCTCAAAGAAGCTATCGAAAATGGACTTATAGATCCTTCAACAAGTGTGATTAAAGATTGGGAAAATGGAAATATTGTCCCATTGTTAAGCGCAATTGAAACGGATCCGGTTTTGATTAATCCAATAGAAGGACGTTACATAATGGGAGACAAAGATGTCGATTTATTAAAAGCACAAGAAAAAGGTTACATATTGCCCGCGGAAGCACGGGTAAGTCATTTTATATTATTTTTACTTATATTTTAATGTTAGATAATTGTTAAGTATAATAGTAGCTTAAGGATTCGTGTTGATTGCCAGGGTGATCATTTAATAATGAATATACAGTGCGTTCACGATGAAAGGAACAAATTCGTTTAAAATTCAGGTAATTAATTTGTGCAAAAACGCTCGGACCCGTCGATTAGTATTTTTAGTTACGGATTTTTTGACATAAGAAAATTGTATACAGGGTGTCTGAAGAAGAACATATGCAGTCATCATTGATTTTTAAAATGGAACACCCTATATATTATACCATTTTTGAATTGTGCGATAAATTCTGAACACTTTTTGTACAGTATATTATATCTCTAAAATCAGTGGTTTTTGGAATAATGACGTTTGAAAATTGACATTTTGAAATACACACAAGTCAAATAAAATGTTTAATTTTAAAAGCCAACAAAAACATCCTGGTATTACAAAAAAAAGAAAAAACATTGAACTTTTTTTTTCTTCTTTTTTCTTTTTTTTGCAATACCAGGATGTTTTTGTTGGCTTTTAAAAAAATGTTCAAAGGTAATTTTTTCAATTTAAACATTTTATTTTACTTGGGTGTATTTCAAAATGTCAATTTTCAAACGTCATTATTCCAAAAACCACTGATTTTAGAGATATGATATACTGTACAAAAAGTGTTCAGAATATATCGCACAATTCAAAAATGGTATAATATATAGGGTGTTCCATTTAAAAAAATCAATGATGACTGTATATGTTCCTCTTCAGACACCCTGTATACAATTTTCTTATGTCAAAAAATCCACAACTAAAAATACTAATCGACGGGTCCGAGCGTTTTTGCACAAAATAATTACCTGAATTTTAAACGAATTTGTTCCTTTCATCGTGAACGCACTGTATAAATTTAAACTATTTATTTATGTTCAATTATAATTCTTAATAATATTGTTTCTAATAATTTGACTAACTTATGACGATCCTGGTAATGTTGAATGACGCTTCTAGCAAAATTAGTATACAAGCAATTAGCCTAAATACAAATAATTTATGTACTGCAAAACATATTTTGTTTTATCAGTGGTAATGGTTTTGATCTTGATATAAAAATTGCATTATCTTCTCACTAATAAGCTTTTAAAATAAGAGCATGGCATTAAAAAATATCCCTATAGTACTATTTATTCCTCAATTTATTTTTATTGTGATTAAAATTATTTTATCAATCATTTTTAAGACTTATTTTAATTTCATATGGATGAGGATATGTCAATGAATAACTACATTTGTTATATTATCTTGTGTTTATTTTTCACACAGAAACATTTTATTTAAAAAGTATCGACAGTGTAACACATTACATTCACAACAATCATTACATTTATTTTATTCCCACATCTACAATGACAAAATGGTTCGATAAATAATATAAAGAATGTAGTTGTATGGTATAACAAGTGACATGCATACATATATAATCATATTGTTTTAACTCTTTACAGTTTGTCGCCATGCAATGTTACCTTCCTGGGAATGTGCTTTTCATTTGCGTGTTCGCTGTATCGCACATACAGCAGACACAGTCATGCGAACACGACACAGACATGTAACCCGAAACAATAAAAAGGCATATGAAAATGCACGAACGACTATGAAATATCTAACAAAATCGCTCTTTGCCTGTTGAATGAAACCATCTTAATTGCTTCCGAAAAACGATCATGTTTTATTTGATTGTTTGTGCTTTTTGTAATACTTGATTGGATTTAAGATTACGAAAAAGCATAATAATCTGATAAATATTTTTAAAACCATACCACATAATAAATTATTAAATATATTATTATAATTATTACAGTACACGTAAAATGTCTACTGTATTTCTAAAGAAACGTACAATTTATTATGTGGTGGTAAATAAAAATGACAAATAAATCATAGCTTGATTAAAAAACCATTTAAAATTGCATCAGAATGCTATTTAAGTAATTAACTTATATTAAGTATTTTCAACACGCATGAATTTATTGTAATTCTTAACAAAATTAACAAAATATTTTATACGAATAGACATGTTACTTATAGTATTAATACATCTGTGATAAAATTAGGTAAATTATTTTTTTTATTTTTTATATATAATATTTAGTATAAGGAAAAAATTAATTATTTTTTTATTGTGTTTCAGTGTTTTTTACAGCATTTATTTTTTTATTATTGTTATTAATTTAATAATTTTTTTATAGTTAATTTATTTAAATTTTTTTCTACTAATACTAACATTATTTATTATTTTAATTTCGCTTCAAACTTTGCAGAGTGTAATATTTTTTTGTTTATTTTGTTTTTGAATCATGAACATTTATCATTAAAATGCATTTTCATTTTTATGTTTGTATGAGCATGCTATTATGTGTATGTATGTGTTTTTTTGTTCTTACTTTTTCTTTTACTTTGGAATATCTGTTTACTTGGTGTATCATTTATAAATGTTATTTATTTATTTTAAATTTAGCAAATCAGTGAAATAAATTTTTTTTAGCAGTTAACATAATATTAATTTATATTGCACCGAACGAACAACTGTTTTACTTGATAATTCAAATAAACTAAATTTTACAATTGTAAATGAAAAAAATATTATTTCACTGTGTATTGATATGCATAATATATGATAGAATGTAATAATTTATAAAAGCATTAATAGTTGCATTAAAAGGTAAGCTAGTCATATATTATAGATAAAATTATTATAGTTTATTTTAGTTTGATCAAATATAAAATGTTTAAAGCACAAGTTTGAAATCTACTATTATAATAGTATTATATATACTTTAGGTACAAATAAAACTTTTTTACTTCTGGAGTAGGGCAGTTATAATTTATTTTTAATGTACATTTTGATATTTGACGGTCACTAATTATTATTAGCACATTAAAAGATAATGAAATAATAAAAAACATTATATATTTGATACAAACATTTAATAAAATTCTTTCAGTGCGTTTATTAAATTATGTTGTTCAAATTACAGCAAGCCGTTGAAGAAAAATACAAATTATGTGATGAAACATTGACAAAATTACTGGCATGGATTGCACAAATCGAAGAAAAACTTGCATCACAAGATGTTGTCAAAGAACACGAAGAAGAGTTACGTAATCAAATTAATACTCTGCGTCAAACTAAAGATGACTTGGATAGTAAAAATCGTGCTGTTGCTCAATGCAATGATCAAGTCAGGCAATTAGTTTTAACTGCTGGCGATGCATTGAGTCAAGGTGAAATTGCTGCATTAGAAAAGAACGGACGATCTTTGAAACAACGGTATGATCGTGCTAGTGATCGTACTGAACGATTATTGAGACGGTTGATTGCAGCCAAAGATGAACTTACTAAATTCAGGTAAAAATCACATCTTAATAGTTTCTATCTACATGATCAATGTTTTTCAATTTCCCTTCAGATGACATAATCTATATTGATAAAAGTTAATTATTTTAAATTGATTAATGTTTTTTAATTTGTAGAAATGAATTGGCAGTATTTTCTCAATGGTTGGGTAGGGCCCGACGTACTTTGGAAGAAAAAGAACGTTCTGTTGCAGATTTAGGAAAGCTAAACACAAGTGCAGATAGCACGCGAGAATTTGTATCAGATGTTATTGCCCACAAAGCTGATTTAAGATTCATTACAATGGCAGGCCAAAAATTCATCGATGAATCGAAAGAATATTTAACTGTTCTAAATGACTTTAGGTATAAATATAATTATTATCACATAGAAAACATTTGTGTTACAGTATAATATCTTATTTTTTTCCAGAACATCTTTACCACAACGTTTACCACATATTGAACCACTCTCATCTCAAGAATCTCCAGTGTCTAATGATGTTTCTGTCGTGACCCAACAGTACCGTGATCTTCTATCACGTGCCAATGCTTTGTCCGATAGACTTTCTGGTGTCGGAGGAAAACAAAGAGAATACTCTGATGCTGTCGAAAAGGCAAAACGTTGGTTACGTGATGCTGAACCTCGTTGCTTAAAGATTTTATCTGAACCTGTTGGTGCAGAACCAAAAATAGTCGAAGAACAGTTAAACAGAGCAAAAGCATTGAATAATGAGTTTGTAGCTCAAGGAAGGTTGATTGATAATGCAAAACATGCAATGCACAGCTTATTAAAATCTCTCGAAGGTAATTTTTTATTAACAGTTACATCTTCTGATGTTGTCTCAATTTTAATGTATGTATGTACTAATGTTTTATTGTTAACAGGACAAATATCTCCATCTGAAATATCACAACTAGAGCAACCCGTGATTGAATTAGAAGACAAGTACAAACAGTTATCTGAAGCCCTCGCTGACAAATGTCAAGAACTAGATACTGCGTTGGTTCAATCTCAAGGTGTTCAAGATGCGTTGGATGGCCTGGGACAATGGCTAAACCATGCTGAGAACCAATACAAGTAAGTACTTAACATCTGATTAAGTTTTAATCCTTTGAATGCATAATTTTCTTTTAATCATGTTTGTATACTTTATTCATAATTTATTAGTTGTTATTTATTGTTATACATAATGACTATATTATAACCCACCTCTCCTGAAAATAATAATATTGTTTGTTTTATCAACAGAAATCTTCAGCGGCCAGCATCACTCAATAAAGAACGTCTTGAGGAACAATTACGTGAACAGCGTGTCTTCCATTCTGACATCGATTCACACAAACCATCAGTAGAATCTATTTCTCACTCTGCCCAAGATTTAATGGCAAATGCAAGCAATGCTCGTGTTGCTAAAAAAATTGAAGCTAAATTAGCTGAAGTTAAATCACGATTCGATAAACTTCTTGACAAATCAATTAAACGCGGAGAGTTCTTAGAAGAAGTACATTTGCAATTGTCAACGTTCACAGTTCAAGTAACTCATTTTGAACAGTGGTTTATTGAAATTATGGATGTTGTTGAATCAAGAGATTTGAGTAAGTTGCCTTTGGATGAGTATGTAGCAAAAATGAATGATTTGTTAAGCAAAAGAAATGCTAAGAGTGATCACTTTGAAGATACAGTTCAGAAAGGTAAAAATCTTGTTGGAAAGAAAGACGTTACTGATACTGTACCTGTACGTGATAAAATTAAGGTGAGTAAAATAAATTAATAATAAAATTTTTGTATTTATGTAATAACAAGCATAATATGTTTGACTAACTGTTTGAATTAAATTAATTTTAGTCAATTGAATCACAATGGAAAGATCTCAATACACTTCTTGATGATAAACAAAAACTATCTAAGCAACGTTCTGAACAACTTAACGCATATGAAAAACTTCGTGATCAAGTAACTGAATGGTTAACATCAATTGAAGTTAGAGTATCTCGTATGGAACCAGTCGCAATAGAAATTGAATACCTTAAAAAACAAAATGAAGAGTTGAAACCGATTGTCAAAGAATACAGAGATTACGGGCCTACTGTTGATAAAGTTAACGATCTAGGAAATACATATGATGCTTTGTTACGTGGAGAAAGACCAGATTCACCTGGAAGACGTAGAAGTCAAGCATACAGCCCTACTAAACGTGTTTCTGTGACAGCTAGTCCACGTATGTATCGCAAGTTCTAAAGTGTTGTATTCTCATTTCGTTTAATTTTTTTCTTTTCTTGTTTTGCAGTACGGCGACCATCGCAAGATGGCCGTTCTCCATCACCAACAAAGTCTTATCAGCTTACTAGCCCAGTGTCTCCAAGTGGAAGCAGTGGATTCAGTTCTCGCAGATCTAGCCAAGATGGATTCCACCTTGATGAACTTTCTCCAGTTCAACAACAATTATCTGAAATCAATAACCGTTACAGTCTACTTGGTGTTAGATTGAATGATCGTCAAAATGAACTTGATTCAACAAGAGATGAACTGAAGAAACATTTAGATGCATTGAAAGTCTTGGGAACGTTCCTTGAAAAAATACAACGCCAAATGCCTAAAGATACTGTACCTCTAACTAAGGAGGAAGCTGATAAAATGAACCGTCAAATAAAAACTATCCTGGAAGAAATGTATGAAAAACAATCACTACTTGATTCTACAAAGTCACAAATTAAAGATTTGTTGAAACGTAAACCAAGTGCTTTAGGTGCTGACAGTTTGAATGACGAACTTGAAGACATATGCAGCCATTGGAAATCTCTAAATGATCGTTGTAAAGACAGGATCAAGTTTATGGAAGATATCAAAGATTTCCACGATACACATGATAATTTGAATTCTTGGTTAAATGCTAAAGAGCGTATGTTTACTGTTTTGGGTCCTATTTCTAGCGATCCAAGAATGGTACAGTCACAAGTACAACAAGTTCAAGTTTTGAGAGAAGAATTCAGATCACAACAACCTCAACTAACCCATTTGAATGATGTTGGAGATAACGTGTTGGGTAGAATATCTATTTCCTCACCAGACGGACAAAAGATTGCAGATAAATTGAATGGAGTTCAAAAGAAATGGACTGATCTGTTGTCTAATCTTGAAGGTAGAGCTAATTCTCTTGGAGCAGCTGCTGATACTTCTCGTGAGTTTGATGCAGGTTTAATACGTCTTAAAGAAGCGTTGCAAGGTATCAGTGACAATTTGGATGAGCTTCCATTAGATAAAGATCCTGAAGAACTTTTACGTAAAATCGAAAACCTGGAACGTCAATTGGAAGGCCAGAGACCACTTTTGACTGATATAATGGCAGCAGGAGAACAACTTATGGATGTTCTGAGCGACCCTGCATCCAGAGCTGAAATACAAGCGAAACTTGCCAATGTTGAAAAACAGTTTAACAACCTACAAAAGAAATTAGACCACCGTAAAGCTGAAATTGAAGGATTATTAAGAGATGGACGTATGTTTGAAGCATCTTGTGGCAAAACACTTGGATGGCTTTCAGATGAATTGCATTCTCTTAATGACCGCCTTCTTATCAGTGCTGATAGAGATGTTTTACAACAACAAGTTAACCATCATGAACCTGTTTATCGTGATGTTATGTCTCGAGAACATGAAGTAATAATGCTTCTTAACAAAGGACGGGATATTCTTTCTAAAGCTAAACCAGCAGGTGATACTACACGTTCTCTGCAACGTGACATTGATAAAATCCAACAAGGCTGGGACAAATTACGTAAAGAAACAGTTGACAGACATACTAGACTGCAAACATGTTTGGAACATTGCAGGAAGTATTACAAAGCTCAAGAGTCATTCTTACCATGGTTAAGACAAGCTGAAGATAAATTAGATTCCCTTAAACCTTCTTCATTTAAGAAAAAACATATGGAACAACGGTTAAAAGAACTGCAGGCTTTTAGAAATGACATTTGGAAGAAATCTGGTGAATTTGAAAATAATAAAATGTTAGGAGAAACTTTTTCTGGATCGTGCGACATTGACAAAGATATCATTAAAGCTGAATTAACAAGTATGAAGCAGCGGTGGGAAAAACTGAATAACTTGTTGATTGAAAGAACACAAGCACTTGAAGATACTTCTCGAAGACTTGGAGATTTCAATGAAAATTTGAGAGAATTACAACACGGTGTGCAAAGGTAAACATGTTAATAATTTATTTTTAATTATAAAAAAATTTTAAAGTTTAATTTGTTTTAATAAAATTTATATTTTATTTTAGATGTGAAGATCGTTTAGCATCTCATGATGCTCTAGGAGGTGCAGCTAAAGATCCTAAACTACTCGATCGTATCAAACAATTAAGAGAAGAAACTGTTGGTCTTAAGAAACCATTGCAAGGTGTACGTCAGTTTTCAACTGATCTAGTAAATGAAGCTGCAGAACATGGAGTAGATGCTTCACACCTAATTGATGAAGTTGATAACATTTCTGATAGAATAGATGACCTGCAAAACAAACTCGATGACAGATGCAGTGAATTACAAAGTGCGGCAACAGCTGTTACACAATTTAATGTAAGTTTCTTAATTATCCCTTTGAAGATATTTTTCTAAAATAATAATAATTGTAAACAACTTATAAATATAAGTTAAAATATTTTGTTATCAATTGATAATCTTTGATTTCAGGATCAAGTAAAGGCATTGACTCATGACTTGACCAACTTGGAACATGAGCTAGACAGTATGAAAGCACCTGGTAGAGATATCAAAACTGTTCGTGGACAAATTGAAGAAATCAATGTCTTCCTTGACAAAGTAGCTCGCTCTGCCGATGATGTAAATGCTGCTATGCAATCAGGAGAATCCCTCGTAGACAGTGGCTTTGCCCCAGATACTGTTCAGACTCGCCAGCAAGTAGCAACTTTAAGCAGACAGTTGCAACGTCTTGAAGATCGTGGAAAATCACGCGAAAGTGAATTACAAAAAGCAATTGATAGATTACAGTCATTCTATGAAATTCATGCCGGTGTTTTGGATGATATTCAAGAAGCTAGTGATAAACTTAAGAAACTCAAAACAATTGGTTCAGAAGTGGACAGTATTAAAGCGCAGCAGGATGAATTTAGAGTGTTTAAAACACATACTGTTGAGCCACTGTCACAAAGTGTGGATGAGTGTAACAAACTGGGTCAATCATTGGTTCAAAGTGCTGCAAACGGAGTCAATACAGCCACTTTAGAGAAAGACTTAGAGAAAATGAATGAACGATGGAATGACTTAAAGGAGAGAGTAAGTTTTTAAATTTTATAATTGTTTATTTTGTTTTTATATTTGTATTCATTTTATAGATGAACGAACGTGAAAGAAAATTAGATGTGTCTCTGCTTCAATCTGGTAAATACCAAGAAGCCCTCGACAGTTTTGCCAAATGGTTAACTGACGCAGAAGAAATGGTAGCCAATCAAAAACCACCATCTGCAGATTACAAAGTTGTTAAAGCTCAATTACAAGAACAGAAATTCTTAAAGAAAATGTTATTAGATCGTCAGAGTTCCATGACATCATTATTCACCATGGGCACTGAAATAGCACAAAGCGCTGATCCAATTGAACGTAAAGCAATCGAAAAACAACTCAAAGAACTGATGGGACGTTTCGATAAATTGACAGAAGGAGCACAGAAACGTACGTTGGATTTGGAACAAGCTATGCATGTTGCTAAGAAATTCCATGACAAATTGACTCCATTACAAGAATGGTTAGATAAAACCGAAAAGAAAATCAAAGAAATGGAATTAGTACCGACAGATGAAGAAAAAATACAACAAAGAATACGCGAACATGAAATCGTTCATGATGACATACTTTGTAAGAAACCAGATTTCACTGAATTAACAGAAATTGCTATGAACTTGATGTCTTTGGTTGGTGAAGACGAGGCAACTGGGTTAGCTGATAAACTCCAAGAAGTTACTGATAGATACACTGCGCTCGTAGACGCAAGCGAAGATGTTGGACAACTATTGACTGCATCACGTCAAGGTTTGAGACACTTAGTTCTGACGTACCAAGATTTAGTTGGGTGGATGGATGCAATGGAGAATAGATTGAACAAATACAAAATTCTTGCTGTTCATACTGAAAAGTTATTGGAACAAATGGACGATCTGGCTGTAAGATTATAATAATATTTTGTTTTGGAATTTGTGATTTTAAATAATGTTTGATTTTAGGATTTGACAGAAGAGATTGCAACAAGACAGCAATCGGTCGATGGCACTGTAGACTCTGGATTAGAGTTAATGAAACATATATCTTCAGATGAAGCATTACAACTTAAAGATAAATTAGATTCACTCCAACGTAGATTCAATGACCTTACATCTCGCGGTGTAGATTTACTGAAGCATGCTCAGGAAGCGTTACCGCTTGTTCAACAATTCCATAATAGTCATAATCGGTAAGTTAATTAAACTGTATTTAAACTTTTATGAGTTTATTTGTTCAGTGCACTTTTATGATTACTATAAATATTTTTTGTAGTCTTGTTGATTGGATGCTCTCCGCAGAAGCAATTCTCCAACATTCCGAACCGAACGAAAATGATATTGCGCGTCTTGAATTAGACATTCAAGAAATGCGACCTGTTTTAGATAACATAAATCTGTTAGGTCCACAGTTGTGTCAGTTGTCACCAGGTGATGGAGCATCTACCATTGAAACATTGGTTACCAGAGATAATAGAAGGTAAATATAAGTTATTTTATTGTAAAACATTTTTATTATTTATTTATTTATTTATAGATTTGATGCGTTGGCTGAACAAATACAACGTAAAGCTGAAAGAATACATCTTAGCAAACAAAGATCTCTGGAAGTGATTGGAGATATTGATGAACTTTTGGAATGGTTCAGAGAAGTAGATGGTCAACTTAGAGATGCTGACAAACCTAGTTCAGAACCGGAACTTATTAGATTGCAGTTAAAAGAACACAAATCTCTTAATGATGATATTTCATCACAGAAAGGTAAACTAACAAATATAATTGTATTTTCTACTTACAAAATTTAGAATTGCTAAAAATTAATATATTTAATGAAAGGTGGTTTTAATCAAGTTATTTTTTCTAATTATAGGAAGAGCACGTGATCTCTTATCAACTGGAAAGAAAGTTTTACGTGAATCTCAACCAAATGAAGACACATCAGATATCAGAGAAAAAATGGAAGATCTTCGAGAAACAGCAGATACTGTTTGGGCTCTGAGTTCAGATCGGTTGGGTATTCTTGAACAAGCGCTACCTCTTGCGGAACATTTCCGTGAAACTCATCTTGGTTTAAACTCATGGTTAGATGACATGGAACAACAAGTGTCTATGTTAGCAATGCCTGCATTGCGGCCTGACTTAATTGCACAACAACAAGATAGAAACGAAATGTTTGTTCAGTCGATCAATGAGCACAGACCGTTGGTTGAAAAATTAAACAAAACAGGTATGTAATAATCTTGTTTTAAAATTTTAATCTCTTTTTGGTTTATTTTTACAAATTCTTTTATGTTTTAATAGGTGAAGCCTTAATACGTCTCTGCACAGAAGATGAAGGCAACAAAGTCCAAGATTTAATGGACAGTGATAATACTCGTTACAATGCTCTCCGTGCAGAGCTCCGTGAACGTCAACAAGCATTAGAAGAAGCCTTACAAGAATCTAGTAAATTCAGTGATAAATTAGAAGGCATGCTACGTGCATTATCTAACACCGCAGAACAAGTTAACTCTGCCGAACCTGTATCAGCGCATCCACCAAAAATACACGATCAAATCGAAGAAAACACGGCTCTCATTGGTGATTTGAATAAACGTGAAGAAGCTTACAATGCAGTCAAACGTGCAGCAGATGATGTTATCAGTAAAGCTAATAATAGAGCTGATCCCGCTGTTAAAGACATAAAGAAGAAATTGGAGAAACTGAATACCTTGTGGACAAATGTACAGAAAGCAACTAATGATCGTGAGAGAACTTTGGAAGATGCTCTCGAAGCTGCAAAGAAATTCTGGAAGGCTCTGCATGCCATTATGGCTACACTTAAAGATTTACAAGATACACTTACTAGTCAAGAACCGCCGGCTGTTGAACCAACTGCTATACAACAGCAACAAGTGGCGTTACAAGAAATCAGAAATGAAATGATCCAAACTAAGCCGGAAGTGGAACAGGTTAAACATTCCGGACAAAAATTGATGAAGTTGTGTGGAGAACCTGATAAACCAGAAGTTAAGAAACATATTGAAGATTTAGATTCAGCTTGGGATAACATTACAGCTCTGTTTGCTAAACGTGAAGAGAACTTGATTGATGCGATGGAAAAAGCTATGGAATTCCATGAAACATTACAGGTAGGAATTTTGATTATGAAATAATATACATATAATAAAGTAATTTATTAATTTTATAAAAATATTCATTTTGGTTATTATTTTCAGAATCTTTTGGAGTTCTTGTCAGATGCTGAGTACCGTTTCTCCAAGATGGGTCCACTTGGCTCTGATATTGATGCTGTTAAGAAACAAATCAATCAACTTCGTGATTTCAAATCAGATGTTGATCCACATATGGTTAAAGTAGAAGCTTTGAACAGGTCAGTTATAAAATTAATTATTTTTTTACCAATTTTGACAAATTTTTATTTTATTTTAAAGCTATTTAAATATTTTATTATATAATTTTCTCTAAAGCTATGGAAGTTATATATTTAAAAAAATAGATTTTTATCAGTTTGTACTAAAAAATAGTTTTATTTTTCTGTATTAACATTGTAATCTTTTTTTCTGATTTTTTAACCGGTGTTGGGTGATCTTCACTATTTTCTACACAAATACATCTATGAAGGAGTCTCACAAGGCAAGACAATAATAATGATATAATATGTACTGAGTGACTAACAAATAATGCATTTTCAACTGGCTGTTCAATTATAAAAAACTGTATTTAAGTTTTATAAACATTAGTGCATCAATAAAACTCAACTATGGTTAATGATAATTATCGGTTTAGTCAGTATATATGACTAGTAAAATTGCTTAGATGAAAAAATATTCTATCAATTATTAATAATTGAACAGTCTGTTAAAACCACTGGTATTGCTAGTGAAATAAATGATGATGCTTTTAGCTAAATGATAGAAGATAGAAAAAATGCTTTTGTATTTTGTTTTTATAACTGCAATTTTTTTTTATATACAAATCGCTAAAAGGCGGATAGATGTGCTTCTATATGTTATGTATGATGTTTGAAAACTTTTATTAACACATAATTATTCATTCAGACAAGCTCAAGAACTGACTGAAAGAACATCGAGTGATCAAGCAGCTGCAATAAAAGAACCACTGTCAGCGGTGAACAGGCGTTGGGACGAACTTCTTCGTGGAATGGTTGAACGTCAGCGTCAACTTGAAAACGCTCTACTCCGTCTCGGTCAATTCCAACATGCACTGAATGAACTACTTGTTTGGATTGAAAAAACTGATGGTACTCTTGATGACTTGAGACCTGTTGCAGGAGATCCACAAATTCTTGAAATAGAACTTGCCAAACTTAAAGTGTTGGTCAATGATATACAAGCACATCAAACATCTGTCGATACTTTGAACGATGCTGGAAGACAATTAATAGAAAGTGGCCGAGGCACAGATGAAGCTTCAACAACACAAGATAAATTAGGTACACTAAATAAGAAATGGAATCATTTATTACAAAAGACTGCTGATCGTCAAAGAGAATTAGAATCTGCTTTACGTGAAGCTAATTTGTTCCACGCTGAAATACAAGACCTTCTTGGATGGTTGGCTGAGATTGATGGAGTTATTGCGGCAAGTAAACCTGTCGGAGGTTTACCTGAAACAGCATCTGAACAACTTGAACGTTTCATGGAAGTTTATAATGAATTAGAACAGAATAGAGCTAAAGTAGAAACTGTTCTTCAACAAGGACAGGAATACTTGAAAAAATCTACACCAAACACGGCTACAAACTTACAACAGAATTTGAGAACTCTTAAACAAAGATGGGACAGTACAACTGCCCGAGCTAGTGATAAGAAGATCAAATTGGAAATAGCTTTGAAAGAAGCCACTGAATTCCACGATGCTTTACAAGCGTTTGTTGATTGGTTGACAAATTCTGAAAAGGTATGTTATATTATTTTTGTTATATACGTTTAATTTTTAACGCCATTTTATATTTTAGGTTCTTTCAAATTTGAAACCTGTATCTCGAGTCATGGAAACCATATTAACACAGATCGAAGAACATAAAACATTCCAAAAAGATGTCAGCGTACATCGTGAAACTATGCTGAATCTAGACAAGAAAGGAACACATCTGAAATACTTCAGTCAGAAACAGGATGTGATTTTAATTAAAAATCTTTTAATCAGCGTTCAACATCGATGGGAACGAGTAGTTTCAAAATCAACTGAACGTACCAGATCATTGGATCAAGGTTACAAAGAAGCTCGTGAATTCCACGACTCTTGGTCAAGTTTGATGTCTTGGTTAACAGAAACAGAACAGTCTCTTGATGAATTAGCAAGTGAAAGTAGTATTAACGATCCAGAAAAAATTAAACAGAGATTGGCAAAACACAGAGAATTCCAGCGTGCATTGAGCAGTAAACAAGTACAGTATGATACAACAATGAAAATTGGTAAAACACTTAAAGACAAAGCACCTAAAACTGATGAACCACAGTTGAAACACCAACTTAATGAATTGAAGAACAAGTGGACATCTGTTTGTTCCAAATCTGTTGACAGGCAACGAAAACTCGAAGAAGCACTTCTGTACTCTGGTCAGTTCAAAGATGCCGTTCAAGCTTTGTTAGATTGGTTACAGAAAGTTGAAAAGACATTAGCAGAAGATGGTCCAGTACATGGAGATTTAGATACTGTTATAATGTTAGTAGAACAACACAAAACATTCGAACAAGATTTACAAAATAGGTCTGCTCAGATGGAAACTGTAATAAACACAGGCCGAGAGCTGGAGAGCAAAGCAAATACAACAGATGCTACACAAATCCGTTCACAATTAACCCAATTAACCAGTCTCTGGGATCGTGTGTCACACTTGGCTTCACGTAAATCTGATAAATTGGATGGAGCGTTGAAAGAAGCTGAGAAACTACACAAATCTGTTCACATGCTCTTGGAATGGCTTTCTGATGCAGAAATGAAACTGAGATTCGCTGGACCTCTACCAGATGATGAACAAGATTCAAGAAATCAAATGGCAGAACATGGTAAATTCTTACGAGAGCTTGAAGAGAAGAGATATGAAAAGGATATGACTATTGAATTGGCTCAAAAGATACTGGCTAAGGCACATCCAGATGCGATTTCTGTAATTAAACATTGGATAACAATAATACAGTCAAGGTGGGAAGAAGTTTCTACTTGGGCAAAACAAAGAGAGCAACGTTTGGAAGCACATATGCAAGGTAATAAAAAAATTGTCTCTTGTTTTTAAGTTTTCAATATATAACCATATTTTAATTTATTTAGGACTCAAAGATCTAGACGATATATTAGAAGAACTTTTGGCATGGTTACTAGGATTAGAAAATACTTTAACCGCACTTGAATCAGAACCGTTGCCTGAAGAGATACCTATTATTGAAGGCCTGATTGAAGACCATAAAGAGTTCATGGAAAATACAAGCAAACGGCAGACTGAAGTTGACAGAGTTTGTAAAGCAAGACAGATTAAAACACAAACTAAAGAATCAGCTAGAAAGTTATCTAAACCTAAAGGCGCTCCTGGGTAAGTTATTTTGATATAATAAAAAAATGCTTTTAAATTTTTGCAGAGATACAATTTATATGACATTTTAGTACTGTAATTGATAAATAATTTTTTTGTGATTAATATTTATATGCACGCTTTTGTCAGGTTGCAAAAAACATGTTGACATGTTTTAGAGACAGTTTTAGAAAGTACTTATTTGTAGTTTAGTTATTGCAGTAATAGTTCCAAGTACAATAACAATAAGTCATCAAGGATGCTTAAGCTATTTGTGTGTGTGTTTGTGTCACATATTATTAATAATATATTTGTTGTGTTGGTTGCACTGTAGCAAAGGATCACAGCATGATTTACATCGTGAAACTTCACCTGATCTATATGAAACGCTTGATCGGAAACAAAGGTTCGTTTTGCGTTCAGTGTTTTTGTTTTTATTTGTATTCATCAACTTTTTCATATTGATTTAAAACCAAATTGGAATATACATTTTATTTAGGATCGTATGCATTTTAATTACTTTTAATTTTTTAAATATTTAAATCAACTGGAAAAGTTAATGAAAGTAACTACAGGTCAAATTTTGGAATTGTAAATTATAACATATATTTATATTTATAATATATATTTTACACTTTGTTATAAAACACAAAATTTTATGCAAATTCTTTCTTTCAAAATTGCTGAGCACACCAAAATTGGTCTTACTTATTTGCCCGTCAAAAACAATATATGCATTCAATGTGGCTTAAATTGATACACATGTTTACATGGAGACTACTTTGACAGGGGCCATATCAATATAATATCGGGAACTTTTTTACCAAACCTCGTACGTTTTTAATTTCAAATATTTATAAATATTTTTTCTTGACTTGTACTATAAAGAAATTAATAATTATATATTAATTATTCTTGTTAATGAAATTTGACCTGTATAAATGTTTTATGTTGTAGACATTAATGTTTGTATTGCTTTAGTAATATAATTGTAATATTGCATAATTTTCACTGTTAAAAACATATTATTATTAATAATTTATTTATTTATTTTTGTTTTGTTTTGTTTTAATTTTGGTTTGTTTTATTTTATTTTTTTTAGTTTCAAAGGATCACGTGATCATTTAGCATCCAGGAAAGGAAGGTTTGCATTATTTTTTTTTATTTGTTATTATTTTATCGATTCAATTACAATTATGTTGTTTTATTTTTGTGTTAACATTTTTATTTAATTGTAACATTTATCATTAGTGAAACAAATAGCGTACATAAACTAGTGATAGAAAGTAGTATAATGTGTTCATGCTTGTATGTGGTGTGTTGCATGTGTTTAACAGTCGAGCGAGTCCTTCACGTGAAGCCACTCCTGTTGACAATCTACCTCACTACGGACCACGGTTCCCGCCCAAAGGAAGGTTAGCATTTAGTACTTAGATAAATAAATAGTAATAATTTACACCTTACATTTTAAAAGAATATCATATCCTATGTCATACTTTAATTACAACAAGATGTTAATTTAAATGTCGGAAACAATTATGGTATTCTAAACTTAAAGAATTATATATCTGATACTATTAACCCTGATTTATCAGTTGTATCAAAATTAATTATTTGGAAGAAAACATATAAATACATTTTTACAGTTTTTAATAACCATTTATTTGTGATTTTAATTTTTGTATATACAAATTAAATTTCTCGTATTTCTAAAATGCATGATTAGATGTAGTGATTAGCAGTAGCGGATTTCCATACTGGCAGCGATCTCAGACCCTTTGAAATAGGGGTCCTTGAACGACATTAAAAATTTATATTTATATTCCAGGGAAATTATAGGCCCCGAAACTCGTTAACGCTTGTAGTAAATCCGCTACTGGTGATTAGTTTCTTAATGTCAGTCATAAATTAGAACTAGTTTAGTTTATATTTGTATATTCCGTGTTTATTTATAAATATAATGTTATTTATATACTTTCATCTATAAAATATTAATTTATTAAAATATATTTTGACAGCCGAGAACCAGAATTCAGAACACCTCGAGTAAAATTGCTCTGGGACAGATGGAGAAACGTTTGGGTGATGGCTTGGGAACGTCAGAGACGGTTACACGAGCGTCATCAATATCTACAAGAAGTCGATAAAGTCCGCAACTTCTCATGGGATGATTGGAGAAAACGAGTATGTATTTTTTAAATTTTAATTTAATTACAAATGATTTTAAGTTTTAAGAACTATTAAAATAAAAATTATATTTTCAGTTCCTGAAATTCATGAACCACAAAAAATCACGTCTTACAGACTTATTCCGTAAAATGGATAAAGATAATAACGGTCTAATTCCACGTGAAGATTTCATTGACGGAATAATAAAAACTAGTAAGTTTTTACTATTATTTTCAAAATATACAATTATTAATTAATTATAATCTGTTTTTAGAATTTGACACATCACGACTTGAAATGAACGCTGTAGCAAACTTATTCGATCGCAACAGTTGTGGTTTAATTGATTGGAAAGAATTTATTGCTGCTTTAAGACCTGACTGGGAAGAAAGGAAACCAACAACAGATTCAGAAAAATTACATGATGAAGTTAAAAGGCTCGTAATGCTCTGTACTTGCCGACAGAAATTCAGAGTGTTCCAAGTCGGTGAAGGAAAATACAGAGTAAGTTTTAAATATAAATAAATAAATATATTGAAATGAAAACAGAATGAGCAGTTAAATTTTTACAAAAATAATTATTAATATTTTAGTTTGGAGAGAGTCAAAAATTACGCTTAGTTCGAATTCTCCGCTCTACTGTGATGGTTAGAGTCGGTGGTGGATGGGTAGCTTTAGATGAATTCCTTGAGAAGAACGATCCATGCAGAGGTATGTGTTATAAATATTATTACAATTATTATTATAAAGTAATAAAATTGGAAAAATTGTTACACAGCTTAAAAATCTTAAATAGTGCTTATTTATATTTGAACTAAATTATCATGTATTTATCTTTGAATTGTGAAACACATTTTTCTAATTTGTTTTTATTTAAAAATCATACTAAAATAAAATCATTTTATATTGTTTTCTATATTATTATAATATTTGATACTCAGTTGAAGCTAATTAAAATAAAAACAGTTATGTAAATTGTAATGTATACAAACGGTATGATTTTTAAAATTGAATACCAAATTATAGAAATAAGAAATAAATTATATTATTATTATACATACACACACAAACAGAACAAATTTAACCTAACTTTAAAATACGACTATAGTTAGTAATATATTAAATAAATGTATCTATAACTTAAATAATAAGTGGGGGATTTTGATTAACATAATATATACTTAACAACAAAAGAATTTTAAAATATAACTACTGGTTTATTTTTAATAATATCGAATAACAATGAAGATATTCAAGTTAATACATAATATCATATTAATATATAATAATTCCTTTTTCCTTGTAGTTTTGCATTAGAAATATTTGCTTTAACACTTCTAGTTATTAATTATGCCTGAGTATCATAATTATACATACTTGTCGATAATATTTGCATGGATTTTGTTAAAGGAAAAGTTGGAATTTTTCACTAGTACAATTCAAGAATCAAGCACTTTAAAATTATTAGCATTATTATCGTCAACAAAAGTTAAAACAAAATTCTTGTATTATACACACATCAATTTCAATTTGTTGAAATAAATTCCCATAACAGATTTATAAAAATTACATTCATGCATCAGCATTTTGGCTAATATTAAGTTATATATACCATATACCTACTATTAAAATCAGTATTTCAAACCGCGTCAAATAGTATATTCAAAATAACTCTATGATGATAAATATGTTGCTTGTGTTACAGTAAAACGACTGTCATTTTGACTAAATTGAAAGATTATAGCCTTTACAATAAGCAACATCACATATCACAATGGACATTATTTCATTAAATAAAACTCAAAAAAAAACATAAAAAAATTAAAAATTGCTGAAAAAAACTGAACAAAATATATGTCGCTTATTTGGTTTCATCGATATCATTTAAAGTTTAAAATATTACATTTATTTAATTGAGTTTTTAAAAATGTTGTAAATCTGTAGTGGGAATAAATCTTAAAAATAAATAAATTCAAATAATCAACGACATGCTTGGTTCATTGTAGCATATTGTAGTTAACATTTTAACAATATTTAAATTGATACTAATCTTGATTTTTTTCCTTTTTTTAAATTCCCTGACTCCTTCATTTTATTTATTTGTTTTTTGACATTTTGTTTTTTGTGATTGCGTGTTCAATTAACATATTAATTCACATAAATAATTTACCAATTGGGTTTTTATGTTTTTATTCTCCGTATGTTAATTTATTTATAACTTTGAATGTCAATTTCATTATAAAATTGCACATGTTAAAAGTTATTTTGGTCCTTCCTTTACCTGACCCTAATAAGCCTGAACAACATGACCCGTGGTGTCCACATGGTAAGCGAGATGCACGGATTTGGTGTGGATTCATTGTTAGAAATAATATTGTTAATATTTATTTATCCCATTAATCGACATTAATTTTTCCATTAAATACTGCCCTAATTTTTAGACAATTCTTAACTTCTGAATGTAAGTAACATCTTCTAGATTTTACGTTTAGCTTTATTAAATGTTTATAGTTTTTATATAATTATGTAAATAAGATTTGTTTATATGATTTTACTTATACTCAGAAGTAAATACATAAATTATTCATTGCTTTTATTGGACAAATTATAATTTTACTACCAATATGTTTGACGTATTTCAATTAAAAAAAAAATTGCTAATTAGATTATTTAATTAAATAATTATAAATTTAGTTTTTACCATTCACCGGTAAATTGGAATCCTATACCCATTTTGAAATATAACAAACGTTATATTAAATTTTTTGCAACCTTTATTGTATGTATTCAGATAAATTATCGGAAACAATTTCTATTAATTAGGTGTCGATTATTGGGAAATGAGTATAATAACCTAATTTTTGAAAAATATAAATATACCTATATAAAAATCATACAGTTATTAAATTAAAAATCAAAAAAAAGTTTCTCAATTCAGATTTTTATAATTATACAGTTGATTAATTAACTTAAATAAAAAGATAAAATAATATATTTTTGATAGTGAAAAAATTACTTAAATTTTTGAATTTTTTTGATATTTTTCATGAATTGGGAGTTTTATTAATTTTTTTTACAATTTTCTTAGTAAAAGTTGAATCTACATTTTTGATGCTACGTATCTGTATAATTTATTTTATATATTGTTGTGAAAGTATTTTATTATTTATTATATCGGTTATCAATTTTGGTATATTTTAGTATTTTGCATGGTTATGTGTTTTCTATATCGATATAACAAAAGCATGTTTATCTTTGAAATATGGTGGTTATATGTGTACATTTATATTTTTATTATGGTTTTATTTGGTGCACACATTTTTACACATAACAAATACACTTTTAGTTTAAATAGCACTTGTCACTGTAGATTTTGGAGTATATACATAGCGCAAGGTACATTTATGTAGTTTTATTGTTTATCATTTAATTTATTTAATATTGTTTTATACAGTTATATTATTTTATAGTTGCATGGTTGTTTATTTGTAAAAATATTTAATGTGTATAGCTTTTACATATATTTACGTATTTTTTCATATTCAAATAATTATAGATATGAAAGAATACTTTTTTGATTTAATGTTGGTATTTTTTTTGTAATTTTTAATATTATTAAAAAAGTTAATTGGCTGATTTTTTAACTTTACAGCCAATAAGTATCTGTAATATGCATATACTATTTGCTAATATAATTTTTTATGAAAATCTCTTCATATAAATATCCCAAAATTACAATTTAAATTAAATTATAAATAATAAATTATAAATAATTTTCTTAAATATTTTATTAAACTACAACTGTTATTTAAAAAAATACCAATATCGTCAACAAATTTGATTCACGTAAAAATGTAGCTTATCTAAAACACATTTTATTGTTCTCTCTCTTCACACATACATTTTCTTTCCACTTCCCGTACTTCCTGTGTACTCTGTTCCGTTGACATTCGTTGCACCCCTCACTTGCGTATGTGTCGCTTCGTGTGTGGTGTTGACGTCTCGACAGCCAAGGGACGCACAAACATTGAGCTACGTGAACAGTTCATCTTAGCGGACGGCGTTTCACAATCCATGACCGCGTTCAAACCCAAGACACCTTCACAGAGAACATCATTTAGCAGCGGTTCGGGACCTATCACCAAGGTTTGTTGTAAAAGCTAGATGTAATAATATATTGTTCTGCCAGTTCGGTCAGGTGTCTGTAAGTAATATCAGGGATGTTTTGTATAAAATTATTTATTTATTATTTTAACCAAGAATGATAATGCAACATCCTTATTCACTTATATTCAGACAAAAAAAAATATTGTTTTAATTAAAAATATTTTTAAATTACGTTTATTATTATTTAAGTTGTTAAAAAAATAAATAAATAATATTGATGTCCGCAGTTTTCATTAAATTTTTTATAATTATTTCCTTTCTACTTCAATCTTTGAAATTGAAATAATTTTTTTTTTACAATTTAAAAATTAATACAATGATAATCAAAATAGAATATATTTAATGAAAACTTAGGAAAGTAAATTGCATTCATATTTTCACAGTATTAATATAATATTTATTATTGGGTGCACTTAGTTATTGGTAAGTTTGTTGCATGTATTTTTGTTATCATTTACTCTCTGTGTGTGTGTCTTTCTCCAGCACTTCACTATTGTTGTTGTCTGCATCGTGTTTTCATGTAGATAAGGTTGGTATCAGTGTGGTTTGGATGCAATATAATGTATAATCGTATTTCGTATATACATTTGGGATACTATCACTTTTTTAAAACTAGTTGTTGTTTTGTTTATTAAAAGCACTTGTGATTAGTGATTTTTAATTTTTGCTACTACTTACGTTAAAACCTTTAACTTATCATTTATTTTAGGAGAGATTATTGTAAATCATTTAATAATAATAATAATAATATTTATCGTGTAATTAAAACATAAATAATTAAAACTATACATGTACATATAAAAAAGGGAGGGGATTACAAACAATCTGTTAATTATAAAATAATTAAACTTGTTTTAAATTATGAATAATAAACATCGCTAAAAAGTTAAAAATAAATAATAAAATATCTTTAAAAATAGTAAACATAAAAAAATATATAATTTAAATTTAATATGTATAATTAAATAGTAAATACCTACTAATAATAAAGTAATTTTTTTTTTGGAAAATAAATATTCAATAAAAATAACTAAACCAAAAATAAAACAAATTTATCTGCGAGTGTGTAAAAACCATGCTAAACGATAAATAATAAAAATTTAAAAAACCTTTTAACAGCGGAAGAACTGATGTTGGAATTGATGCCGATTTTCGAACAAGTGCGTCTAAGAGAAGAACTGCCCTATGCGTATCCAATACAAGTAGGATCGGGTGCTACAATTTACACAAATATGTCCCACGGTCATTCTCACACTCCGTCGTTTCATTGGGTATGAATAAAAAACTTTTTTTAGGGTTTTGAGTATTGGCCGCAGTTTTTATTTTATTTTAAAATATACATTATTAGTGTATATTATAAAATAAAGTTCTCGGGTAGCTAGTTGTAGACAAAAAATACCTATTTTACAATATTTCAAGTTGTTCAACTATTTAACATGGTAAGAAAAATTATTTATTAGTAGATGGTTGGTTATATGTACTTTTTTATTTGTTTTTTTTTTTTTTTGTAGAAAACCAATTTTGGTTTATTTACTAATTGGTTTTTTTTTAATATATAATGTCTAAAAAAATTTAGCTTATTTTTTGCATGTAGATTTTTTTAAAGAATCATTAAAACTTATTTTCGAGTGTGAAGTCCTTTAATCGTTATTAGTTTTTTCTCTTGTTTCTTTTCGATAAATAATAGCAAGTTAAACTTCTAATAATGTTTGTAAAAGTGTTAATATAAAAAGAAAATATTAAAAATGTGTTTCCGTCCAAATTAATATAACGTATATGTTGTCTTCTTTTGTACTAACACAAAATTAGTTATTTGTATTTTTGTAATATGTAATTGTTTTCCCTTTATTGCATCTCTTAAATTGTTTTGGTTCTAAAGTGGCTGCAATTGGACCCAAAATGGACCATCATAAATTACTATATTTATCGCAAATGCGTGTACCAACAGCTCCAGTAAGTATTCATGTATTGTTGTCATTAGTTTTTCTCTTTTTTTTTACTATTATCTGTATGTAGTTATGTCGAAAAGTACAATCTTTTACCTTAATTTGAAAAGTTTTTTTCCGAGTATTTCAAGAATCCTTCTGTACTTAATATTTAGAAAATGGTTGGTAATGCATTAATGGGGCTTGGTACAAAATTTTATTTTTCAGTTTGTATTATAATGGATTGTAAAATAAATGAATCTAGTATTCAACTATAATTCATATTCTTCTCCATAACTACATACATATATATCAATATAAATACTAGAGCTTCCAATACCGGTAGTACCAAAATCAGAATCACGCTAATAATAAATAATAATAAAATAATATTTTATATTTATATAACGGATTGCGTAGATTAAAAAATAACTACATTACTACATCATAAGTGATAATATATTGGTAGTTTTTAAAATGAAAACTAGATTAATGTAAAAGAAAACAGTTGGGCACGCACGTGATAGGGTTCCATAGCCATTCTCATTAACATTCTCTACTTGATAATACGTACCAAGACCTATTTCATATTGAAGAAAGATGAATAGATCTCTATAAAAGTGTACCTGTTGTGTGACAATTTATAATAAGAGTTATTTTTAAATTTTTCATAAACTATTTTTTTTGCTACAGTGTTCATTATAATTTTCATTGAAAGTACTAATTAAAAGCTACATTCTGAAATTTTTTCAAATTTTTTGCATCGGTAGTTTACAAATAAGAGAGAAGGCACTCTCTGATAACAACTTTGAAAGCAAATATCTTGTGACTGAAGGGTTAAAGTTAAAAGGACATAAAACATTTTTTATTGCATTTTAGGAGATCTATCTAGAGACATCTCACTCAATGGAATAAGTTAAAAAAGAAATGTCTATGGGAGAGGGGTCCAAAAATTATTTTTCAAAAACTCATTATTTCTGTTGTTGGGTCAATATACTAAATTTCATCTTAATAGGTATATAAATGAGAGAATGGGAGGGCTGTGACATACAGAAGACAGTCAAATAGAAATCGTAAGGGTACCTAGTTTTCTACGGAACCCTAAAAAATAGATCAGAGGTAAAAACGTTTTTTATTTTTATCGGTGTCTACTATTATTATATAGTTTATTGTCGAGTATCTCTTATAACCTATATTATAATTATAATATAAAATATCACACGATATCATTTTTCCTTAAAAATATGGCTAGATACCAAAATAACAGTATTTGATAAAGTATGTCAGTATTGGAACTCCTAGTTGGTACTAATATTAAATTAACAGCAAATGTAATTTTGATGCTGTCGTTAGAGAAAAACTAGAGATGATATTTTAGTAAAACAATTAAATTGAAGGAGATTTTTTTGGTATGTATATAGTTTTATGAGTTGGTAGTACAGCAGATTCTCGATTAGCCAGAATATTATGTAAAACATTGTACAATAAATATATAATTTGGAATGTAGTCAGTGAAAAACATCTTAAACATCTTTACTACGTATTTGTTTTCCAAATAATGTTTTGTATTTTTGTATATCAGGTAAATTTTTTTCTGATATTGCAAATAATCGAGTATCTACTGCAGTATACATTTTTTTAATAAAACATTAATATTTTTAAACATTAACAAAAGTCATTTTAATATAGTTTTTTTATAACATTGTAATAAAGCATTGTCAGTCTGATGTTATGTTATAAATCTAAAATTTAAAAAATAGGTCCGAGAAAGATCCGCTCGTTCTGTGCCAATGTCGACCGGAAGTTTACCAAGAACGTCGCGGTCGTCCCTCTCTGCAGGAACACCAGATTCTCTGTCGGATGCAGAGGGCGCTACTACACCATCTCTGGGACGTACTATGCGTAAAACTTCAGCGCCTCTAAGAGCTACAACTCCTGGTGGTTCCAGACCTAGCTCCAGGCCAAGTTCACGCCCGGCAAGTAGAGCAGGAAGCAAGCCTCCTAGTAGACATGGTTCTACTCTTAGTTTAGATAGTACAGGTAAATTTATTGTATAATTATTTTATGGGCTGTTCAAAAATCAAAACTATTTTTAAATCATTCATTTTGGTATCCAAATAACAATACATTGACTTTTGAACAGTTTGCATATTATTTGTTTTGTTATAATACTTATGTTTTCTGTTCCAGATGATTGCAGTCCTTCCAAAATACCCATAAGCAGAAAAACTCCCGTATCGAGTCGAACGGCTGGAACTAGTGGTATTTCATCCGCTAGTTCTTCTGCACGTAAACTTACGGTGCCAAATGGAACAACAAGACCTAGGACACCTACAGGATTACAATCTACAACCACCAGGTAATTTAATTATACATACATGTGTAATTTCTGAAAACTGTTTTAAAGAAACGTGTTTTTATTTATTTCATAACATATAAACATTTCTTTTTAAAGCTGTAATATATTTTTTAAATATTGAATATTCATCTTGTACTAGTAAATTAAGATTCTGAATTAAGAAGATGATGTGTATAACATTACAGACAATTTTACAAATCATTTATTTTTTATTATACATATTACAAAATTGTAACTACCAATCTTAGGTGGGAAGCAAAGAGTTCTTTTTTTATATTTTATTTCTTATAATTATGTTTAAACTATTTTTTTTTAAATATTATACCAAGGAAAAGGCGATTGTTAAAAAATATTTCATTTGATTTGTTTTTAATTTATTTTACTTTATTAGTTTTTTTTGTTAAGTTACACATTTTTATTTTGAATATTTTTTTAGATCTAGTACAAGCAGTATGCATAGAGCATCAAGCATTCCTACACTAACAAGTGGTACAAGGTAATAAAACCATTAATAAAATAATATTCATATACATTTACTAAAGTTATATTTATTATAAAATTACTATCACTCTTTCTTCTTATTACTTACAATATTCTTTTACTATATCTTCAACTAATTTTATACTACGAAATTGAATTATAAAGTCCAGTTCTATAACAGTTTTTCTGTAAGACCCAGTAGAATCGAATCTAGGTCGCAAAAGGGGGTGGGGTTGTGATATTTTTGTTGAAATCTTTATTGATTTAATTCAAATTTAATTTTAATCAAAATATTCTGTGTGAAATTTTACCATACGATCCAATTTTTTTTATTAAATTTTATAGAATTTAATGGGTGCAAAATTCGTATACATTTATTTTAAAAAAATGCTACTCTAACTTCCGTTTCTCCTGAAATGTTTGCCTCACTGCTCCACCCCTCGCTCTAGCTCTAATTATGATAAAAACATAATAAATATGAACGCCTGTTTGCAGAATTGAGAATATATTTGAAATATAATTTTTTATAAGCACTATTTTATTTTAATACAAACATCACAAATATACGATACAAAAAATACTATTTTATAAATACATTTCTTTAAAATAACTTTATTTGTATTTATAAAATAGAATAGATTAATGTATGGTTAAAAAAATGTTCTTCAGATCTCGAATACCAATTTATGTGGGGCCCTCTGACACGGCATCAACGACGTCCAGTGGTTCTCAATCTATATCTTTTTCTTACTCTGGGTAAATTATAAAATATTATATTCATTCTGTTGAATTGTATTTTGTTACCTTTTGTTGAAGTTTTAGATAAATGTGTTTAGTTATTATGTTTTCATTTTTATCATTTATTAATTACTCATTTTCAAAATGCATTTCATTAAAAAGTTGTATTTTTTAATAGTTTTCATTTATTTTAAACATGTTTTGCATGTTTTAATTTTTGATAATATAAAATAAACGTTTTTGATAAAAAAATAAAATAGCACTGCTTAAATCACAGGGCTTCCACTAATTCTGCTTCTTCAAACTGCAAATACAACAGGTAAAATGTTCATAATGCTCTATAAAATCATACGCATTATAATATTGAAGTTAATCTAATACCTTACTAACATTTCCAGAAATTCGACAATGAAACGAAGTGCTACTCAACCTACTAACATTCCTAAACCTATCCAAAATAACAGGTAAATTATCAACTAATTTAGATATTTCTATTAAATGTGGATTGTTTTTTTTTTCAGTTGTTTATGTTATATTATTTGTGTTTGTGTTTTTTCTTGTAATTAAATTTTAGGTAGCTTTTCTAGTACAACGATGTGATTTGTACACTTTCAATGCTATAAATAAAATAAAAATTTTTAATTGGTACCAGAAGACAACACTTTCGTGGACAGTATTTTTGATGAAATGCCTTACAGAAATGCACACCTTTTTAGGGACAAAGACTGATCAACAGCATGATTTTAAATAGAAAATTTGTCATGTGCATATCTGTTGCTTTCGTTGGTGACTGCAAATGCAATCCTATCCCAAGACATCATAGTCTAATTGAATGCAAATGCAGACGCTGTCCACGAAAGTGTTAATTAGTGAGGTACTTTCAATATATTATATACAGGTTGCGGCAAAATTCCCTTACTGGTATAACTTCAGAACGAAATGTAATAAATAAAAAATTTGATTGAAAATAAGAGCATACTTCTGCATACAGTATAATAGCTTACGTTTACCACATCTAATTTTTGTGCACATAATGTAAAAAATTTCAAATTAATAAACTCTTATTTTCAACAAAATTTTTTTATTTATTACATTTTGTTCAGAATTTATATCAAAAGTAATGTTTTACGTACTTGCATTTGCCAATGAATTGATAAGTGGACATAATCGTTATATCTTCTGAGCGACATATTTTGTCTATGTTTTTTGTCGTTTGTAAAAATTAAGTATTATTATTTTTAATAACTCATTATTGTATAACAGACCTCGAACTCCATCTGGTACATCTACACCGACATCATCAACATCTAAAATACAACGTAAAAACTCAGGAGCGTCAGACACTCCACTCGGTAGAGCAAGATCAAATTCCAAAGGCAGCGCTCCTACGCCCATAGACCAACGGGCTCCATTCCGATAAACGTTAACAATCAACCATGTTGCCACTTTTTAGAATAACTACTTTAAGACCTTAGTTACGTAACAATATCTTATTTTAATCGATGTTTGCATACATGGGCACCTTGCGTGTCTGAGTTGTAAACAGATAAAAGAGAAAGGTGACATTAATTTATAAATATATATAAATATCAAGCTTTAAATATATTTAACATTTATTAATAAACAACAAAGACATTAATTAATTAATTAAAATCATTTTTATACATGTATTTAATGAAAACAGAATCGCCAGTTGTTTTTGTGAAATATATGTAAGTATGTTATAATTGTTGCAATTTAAATAACTACTTAATATTTTTATACTATACCTTCAAATTGCAGCTGTGCAATGTAATTATAATTTTGAAATTTGCGCTCAACACGTAGCTTACCCATAAATCGATTTGTGTTGGTGACAACAAATAAGTAATAAGCTTTCATGAGGAAGATGTCTCAAATATTATTGTTAAATACTATATACAATTAAACTAATTTTAATTATTTGTTGATCTAATGCATGCTTAATGACAATTCAGAAATGTTTATCAAAGTGCACTTTAAATGTTATTTTGAAATCAGCATGCTATAATATAGTAGCTTGTATAAAGAATAATCTTCAGCTACGTTTTAATAATGGTAAGATTATCGAGAGTGATTAGAATAAATAATCAAGTTTATCAAGGTTTATATTTTTGTCAGTTATAGAATGATAGTTTGAATTTAGAGATTTTGAATCAGTTGTTTAGAAGTAATTTTAATTTGTGTGTTTTGAAGTTATTGAAAAAAATATAAAACTTGATAAATTTGAGAGTCCACATACAATTGGTGTGATATTTTTGTCATTTGCAATATATTTATTTATGTATATTTGGTTTTATAGGGACCATTTTGTTTTGTCCATTTATATTTATATAATTTTTGTCGTAAGCAAGAATAAAGAATACACTTGTTGCAGAGTGCACAGGAAACGTGGGAAAATTATTTTTATTAACAATTTTAATGCCAGTTTAATCGTTTGTAGATATAATTTTTTCCACTGTCAAAGATTGCCAAGTTAAAGTTAGTTATTAGTCTACTAACTTTGTAACAAATTAACTATGATCGTAGTTACATTTTTTAAATTTTTATATCATATATATATATATATTTGTGTATGCATCTTATCGTCTAGTTTACTTACTCGACGTTAATATTATTTAACTACGGTTATAGTTAATACTAGTTTTTAATATTCTTCAATCACCAGTGAGGAAAATATATATTATAGTACCTATATTATATCTAGCAACCTTTTTTATATTTTTCCTTTTTTTATGTATGACTCACATTTAATATAATATCCATTAAAGTTTATTTAACAAACTGATTAATATGAGATGAAAAATAGTTGTTATTTTCATTATTTAATAATAAACTAAAATTTATTAATAGATATGTGTTTTTGTTTTTAAATATCTGGTTTCTTGTATTTTATTTACAGCAAAAAAAGTATGTAGAAGAGTTGAAAAGTATAACTGTGTAAGAACAATGAAAACATAGAGGGTCTACAAATTAAATAGTATATGTCCAAAGTAAACAAAAAATAACAAACTTGCATATCATACCTGTGTAGATAAACAGGTTTATTAAAAAATTAAATTGCATATATTTAATTGTATTGATTTTTGTACTAAAAAAATATACATTTTCAATTTTGAAAGTATGTATTATACACGTCATCGTTTGTAAGAGGCCACACTGATAACATACATTACACCAGATTTGAAATTCATTCATTAATACATACGATAACATCTCTACCATCTCTACGGTCTCTAACCAAAGATAATTGATTTAGTCGGAATGGCATTTGAAAAAATGTTGAAATTTAAAAGGTACGTGTAGCGCCATCTAGCAAAAGCAGCTTGAACTAACTAGTTTTTGATAGTTCAAGTTCGTCCCGCTAGATAATTTCAATATTTTTTTCAGGTGCCATTCTGACTAAATCATTCTGAATCCAAAAATTCGCACTTTTGTCTACAAAAAATGTTAAAATTTTGAACCAGTGAATGTCTTTAAAATCTGATATCATTTTTGTCAGCGTGTCTTATTACGTACAATGGCGTGTATAATATTTTCAAATTCAAAAAGGGTGTATCAATTTTTACACCAAAAACTACACCCTTTTTAGTTAGTAATGTTAGTTATGCCCCCCCTCCCCTTTCAGTTATGTTATAAAATATTATGTACTTATAAAAAAATTCGCTACGTAATTCCTGAAGAGTATTTTTCAACGTTTAAATATTTAAAAATATTGAGAGATGGAAAAACAAATACTGCCTATGGATTTGTAGGGGTTTATTTATTTTTTTAAATCGGTACATATTCACTTAAGAAACATTACTACTTCTCCATTTACCAAATTCCATGATTCTTCCTGAAAAACATGAATATTTCACTTCACGTCACTAAATGTGTCTCTCCTGCAATAGACAATTTTCTAACTCACATTGTTGAACATTTTCTCGAAACAACAACAACCTGTTTATCTGTGCCACAAAACAGCAATGCGATTATGTGATATATATATATTCTTCTCGCACGTTCGACTGTCTCACAGTGGATCGCGGTTAACAAAAAATAGGCCATAACAATTTTATAATGAACTAGCGCATTGGACCAGGTATTACCCGGGTTAATATTCACGAAATCAAAGTGACCCAAAATATTCAACATGCCCTCCCAATATGCTCACAACATACGGTTCAATTATTTTTTTCCGACTTCATAAATTTATACAAAATATCCATAAATCATACACCTTAACCTAACCTATCCATCAGTGAAAATCGGAATAAAATCCGTTCAGTAGTTAATGAGAAAATCGTGTAAAATTATATTTTTTAAATTCCCAGGAAACACCAGGTCCCGTTTTAGAAATTGTATGAAAATCAAAATAAATAAATAAATAAATAAATAGGTTAGTAACAATCATAATAAATTTCAATATTTTATTTTTCTATATATTTCAATTTTCAATACATTTGAAAATATTTAATTGTTAATATGTGTCAAAAATCATCGAATTGTTCGGCAAAATATTTGATCATAGTTAAAATAAAATAAAATATTGATGAAGACAGTTGTATACAGCGACATCATGGAAACAAAACACGACTTGATAAAGATTTTTTTAGTATTTTGATGTTAAATCTTAGGTTTTCATAAAATATGAATAGTCACGAATATGCACAGAAAAATGATGGTGAAAACCGGATTGAAATCGGTTCAACCTCATATAAATGAATATTCATTTATATACTATAACATATATAGATTTGTGTTAATAATATTAGGGGTGAACACAAAAATGGTCTTCAGTTATTGTACGATGCATTTTTTTTAAATTTTGGTATAAATTTTGAAATTTTCTTTATTCTACAAAAAATGGGGGGCCTGAATATTTATTCTGTCAGAGGCCCCCAACTATCACATCTGATTTTGTAAAGGAGAATTTGCTACACAATTTTGGTTTGAATTCTTTAATGGACTAAAAAGAACATTCGAACAATTCTATGACCAGCTCTTTGTTTATCCGACCCACTGTATCTTCATAGAGCGCCTGCAGCAACGCTTTCACTACAATAAACATCACAGAGATCTCTACAACTCAACAGACTCAACAGTACTCAGCAGTTGTGATTTGTATCTCGTGGCTTTACTACGCTCATTTGTGTATTTTTGTGCGAAACTACTTGCGGTCTATTGTTGTCAAAAATTAGTTGTTCAAATATGAGCGATGAAAAGTAAAGGAAAACGTCAAGGGGTTTCTTCAAAAGACATTATCACAACAATCGGTTTGAATGTAGTGTCAGTTGTTTATTATTTACTTTGTGTTGCAAGTTATAAAGTAATAGTTATGTTATCGAAAGTTATTTGAAGGAATTATACATAATTTTTAAAGTGTAAGTTTTTTTAAAGATTATTTACGTTTACTAACTATTAGATATGTTAAGTTTTTTGCCACTCAACACGGATTTTTTTGTTAATTTTTACAAGATTTTCATAAATGACCTTAACTAGCCTTCGCAGTCTCTATTTAGGGTCTATGTTTAGGGCCCCAAGCAAGAGAGGGCGAACAGATACGGTTTTTTTTTAATTAACAAAATTCCTAGAAACAATTTTTCCTTTTTTTCTAAATAAGACGAATAAGTAAGAAGACCCAAAATTATGTTCTGCCTAGAGCCCCCAACGGCCATAGCACTCCACTATATTCAATTATGAAAAAATGTTGATATCCCTCTCCCGCATTTTAAAAGAGTTAATAGACCTTTAGGTACTTATTATTAGAACCACGACATGCGTGGTTGTTCTTTGATATTTAAACTAACAAAAGCAGGCAACATTGTGAATCCTCTGATACCTAATATACATATGTCTTGTTATTTATCAGTTCTAATTTTTAGGGTTCCGAATAAACCCTATTAATCTCACTTTGTCGTCCGTCCGTCCTTTTAGTCAAAGCAAAATATCTCGTAAACTATATAAGCTATAAACTTGAAATTTTTACTGAAGACTAGACCTGACCACATGTAATACCTTTTTAAAGTACTTTTCTTCTAAAAGCTTGACGGTAGGAGCTTATCATTAATTAATCGTTCCATAGATCCGAATTTTAGTAAACATGGCAGATTATCAAAAATATCAATTTCTATAACAATAATATTTCTTATTAATCTTTAGACTACCCACGACTCTCCAAAATGCATGTTTACTTTTACGGGCGTCTCGCCCTTTAAAAATAGTAGAATAAGATAAGTTGAAATAAAAAGATAAAAGTGCATTTCGTTATATTATATATTTTTCCAGGTTAAAATGTATAGGTACATACTACACATACTTTCTAAATACCTATATGTACCGTATATACAGCCTATGATTAAAAAAAAAATCTCAATTATATAGAATTACTATTCAGTACTCACCAACCTTTTTTAAGTTAGAAACAGCTTATTAAACTCCAAGGCTCCAAAGACCCCTAGAAATAAAAACAAATGTCATTAAAATAGTCAGTAGTCACTTAATTTAAAATTAAATATATCCTTGTTATAAAGACCCGAAGTTAAAAGAACAATATAGAAATTTTATAATTACCCAATTCAAAACAATACAAACATCTTTATAGTGTAGTATTTAATACAGTTTTTGATAAAAATCCGTTACAGTATGTAGCTCTAAAAAACAACATCTAAATTACTTTTCGCGTAAATAATAATAACGTGTGAGTCAGAGACCGTTAAGAGTAGAGCGCTTGCGATATATGTGCAATAAAAACTGTTATTTGACAATGATAACGGTTACGGTGTTATTATTTAAATGATTTTCTGTGGTTTTGCGGTGGCCGTATGTTGTTGTTTCTCAAGTACCGTATGTAAAATTAAAAACTAAAGAGATTAGTTCTTGTTACTGTTCTTATTAAAGGTTGGGCGCCAAAGATCCTAGTGCTTTATGCAACGAATAAATTGGCAACCTCATTTCCGCCTTAATATTTATAAATTAAACTTTGTTTGGCTGTTTTACTATTATCATAATTTATTGGTGCACCTTGCAATACCCTCTTCATTCAATATTTTTATCAGTGAACCGATTTCTTGGATAATCAGTGCTAAATGATATATATTGATATTTCACCCCCTGTCACGTATGGAGGGTTGTAATTGTTGTTTAAGCTGACCAGGTAAACGTTATTCTGCCCAAAAATAGATTGTTTACAAATCAGACCATAAATACACAGTTTCGTTAATATCTCGACTCAAGCGCCACCTGCCTGGTCCATTTTTTGTAAAAATGTTTCTTTTTATACGTAACTAACATATATTCTGAATATGCGCCAAATCGGACCATAAATACATTTTCTCGCGCCGCCTACCGGGTCCAAAAAAAAGATAAACCTAACAAAGCACCAAACGAACATATGGTGTGAATATGGTTTAGACACGTCCAGTGGTTTAGACCTGATGAGAACACATACACGTTTTTATATACTTATTGAGAAGATAAATAAATAAAAATCCGAATCCTTCGGAGATTTTCCCAGATTTTTTCGTTGTCATTTTAAAGTAAGTACTCGAAAAATGAACTAACAATAAGTGAAAATGGACATTATTAGATAAGATTTAATTTATTACGAAATAGAGCGTAAGTATTTAATTTTTGGCATCATAAAAATGATTATTTTATAAAACGGTGTATTACAAATTTAAATAATAAATGCAAATGAACGCGAAATTATAGCTGCCGCAAAATAATTGAGATGAGCCGCTAATAAATAACCCCCAAAAAGTACTGAAGACACTGCATGGGAAGGTCTATATTACAGCTCTTGTGAAGGGAACAAAATATGCAAATTCCATTATTAGAAATAAGATTGCTTCTATTTTAAAACTTACATACATTCTATATGTGGCCTTATGGTTCATCTATTACATCTTCGAGACAATATGTATTACCTATTTCAATGCAGATGTATTTTTGACGGTCTCCAAATTTCACACGCTATTATCCCAGACTCGCGTCTATACAAGCATTAAAATCACTTCATTAAATTTGCATTATGTAATTAACTGTGAACGAATTTAATTGTGTAGTACAATATTATTTTACATAATATTATTACGAAGTCAAATAAAAACAGTAACGACATTGCACATAGATTTACACCAGTGTATCCTAACATTTTTATTAAAATTAATTGGAAAAATTGCTGCCTATGCAGTTTGATAAAATAAAATAAGTATTTGACAAGTTTGTTATTGTGAGTTGTATTACCGAGAATTACTTTATACTTTTCCCAACAAAATTATACAATATAATATACTTATATAATATAATTTCATAAATTTTCTACTTCCGTAAATGTTAACTTTTATTACAAAGGTATAAATTATTTATTTAATCGTTAGAAATCATGTGTAAAAGCCAATAGTGACCACTTTTAATACAAATAAATAAATCACTTACCTATATACTTATTTTATTTTATTTCCTATTAAAATCAGAAATTTCATATACACCAACCTATAGGTACCAAGTATTTGTGTATACATTAATTTTGTTGAGAAACACAGGTTAAAATGATGTAACTTAATTAGTCAAGTGTGTCTAAACTGTGCGAAAAACAAATGTTAAATATTAAATAAGTCATAACCATAGTTTTTGTCTTAAACGCGCACTATTTTAAATGAAATGAGAAATAGTGAAGAGTATTAAATTAACTATATAAAATTAAAGAAAATTAAATTATACAATAATAATGAACGCAAATATTATGCGCAAAACAAAATTTTAATGCTGAAATACAAAATGTTATTGCTCAAAAAAATTATTTTTAATGTCACACTTTATGTTTAGTATAATGCTCAGAATTCAAAATATTATTGCTCAAATACAATATATTTAATGCTCAAAGTTAAAAAAGTTAGTGAACACTCAACAGACGCCAATCAATTGAATGAATGTTTTTATTACGAATAAAAAAAAATATATGTATATACATTTTTTTTTGGCTTCTTAAGTTTCATTTTAGATAACCCGACATCTATATCTTTCGCGATATTATTACTATAATATAATATCAATACACACTACTATTACGTTCTTATTTTGTACTAAACATGTTATGTTAAAAATTATAAACATTATAGCATGAAATAATGAAACACAGTAGATTAGAATAGCTTGCATATAAAATTCACCTGAATTTATGTAAAACTCATGATGCAATTGTCCAATTAGATATGTATTTACATGGTTAGTAGATCCAATAATGGTAATTATATATTATTAGTTACAGATTATAGGTACTTCCTTCATGAAATCTTTCTTCCTGAATGCATTGTTCTTACAATCACGGAATTACAGTTTTAAAAATCGATAGTAAAGTAACCATGTATACTTTTAAAAGTAATGTATTTTAACATTACTTTTTAATTAACAGGTGTTTAAAATTATAAATTTAATTAACGAATTATCATAAACATATAATAATTACATTTAATATAAAAATGGTAGAGGGCGAATTTTGGCGTAGTAACCTCGACATTTCATCATAATTAATAAACATTTGGCTGTAATTTAAGCTAAATCCTGGAAATTAATATAATTTTTTTTTTAATTTAATGAGATTTTCAAACCAAACTCACAGACTGTCAAAATTAATTAAAACGAAGAAAGATTGTTAATAAAATTCGGGCTATACTCAAAAACCTAGATTTTTTATATATTTATATTTTACCGTATTTTCTGTTTAGTAAATTAGTTTCTAATTTCAATATGTAGTGAATGCACATCGGTAAATCGGTATCAATAATTGTTTTTATATAACACTTTCTTTGTTACTAAAATATTGTATTATATCTGTACGTGATATCTGTATTTGTTCAGAGAAATTATTATACGCAGCCACAATCAAATTTAAATTAATATTCCATTGATATGAGCTATTTATTATTCTGAATTTACACAATGTGTTACGTATTTGATTTGAAATATCAATATGTATATCAGTATTATATAAAATGTAATTGTGGTGTACTTGGGGAAATAACTTAAGTGAAGCGCAAGTGACTTATATATTATTAGATTTGGTATAATCGGATTGTATAATGTCTGCTCTGATATGAATTATTTAGAACCCAAATATACTACTCCTAAATTCTATTTTATAATTTTAAGTAAGGTACTTGACAGCTTTAAGATACAAGATATACTTGTTATTATTGATGGGCTCCTTGTTACTAATAAAACAAGTACTTCTTTATTAAATCAATTTAATTACCAAAGTCGGCAAATATAGTATGTTTTTTTTAAATTATGCCTTTTATTTTGTAATGGGCACCCAGTGATGGACACTTGCAAAATGATAAGTACTACGACACTAAAGTTATACTTAAAATAAAGAATCGTAAAATTTGAAACAATGTAAAACAGATGTTATAATATAATAATTAATAAATATATTACATTAATAATTCGTTTAAATGTCCACCAATTTGTCACCCATTGACCGATTGTAATCAAATTAAGCTGTTTTACAGTGAAGTGTCTATAGATTATGATTAGTAATGGCAGTAATCAAATATTTATAATTTAGTACATTTAGTAAATAAGAGTCTAACACTAGGGTATGATCTAAGACTGGTGCTAGTACAGGGTCAGCATAGGGGGCCCTCGAACAAGGAGAGTATTTTTTTACAAAATCGAATTAAAAACATTTGAGTCACTCATTTTGTTTGAACACGGAGAAAATTTTCCAAAAACAAATACCCAAAAAATTAGATATATAATTTAATTGCTTAATGGAATTTTTTTATAAGGGCATCGTGTAGGGTGTTAAATGAAAGCTTATTATATAATTATATACATGATTTTTTTTATGCATATATTTTAAACATTTTTCGGGAAAAACGCTAAAAAATTGCTGCCCCCTACCCTTTTAAATGAAATCGACAAGGTTTAAAAACACTAAAACAGCCTCGAGCATCATTGTTTGTTGTTGTTTTTTTTTTTAATATTTACTGCTGTAATTTTAATGGTTTATAAAAAATATAAATAATTAAAATTTGAAAGTCTTCATTATTGAGTTGTTTTCTGCAATAAATCGTGTATATACATATTATTATATACATTTATTTTTAATTGAATTACCAGAGCCCCAGAGAACTCGGGCTCCGAGGTAACAGTTTTGTCTACTTACATTACTAATTATGACCCTGATTATACTACAAACTTTGCAATCTCTTTTTAGTTTCGGCCCTTGTTGTATGCCTAGGCGTTAACCGTGGGTTCATTGCATTGTATTAATGTCTGTTGACAATATTGCATTACATTTAAATACAAATATTATGTATGCCATATTCAACCACACACGGTTTCTTCATCAAACGTGCTGTAAGCCGATGCTTACCCACCTGACCAACATTGATGCAACGAACGAATTGAATTTCTCCCCCGATATGACATCTACACAAAATATGCAGCATTAGACAATCAAATATCACATTTGAGCATTTAGTGCTTTGATATAACAGGTGTTAGAAGCTGTTACAATCTACAATAAGTGTTTAAGTGTTGCTCAAATAAAAGAAATATTAAAAGTGTGAATTGGTAAATATTATTTGAACAAATAAAATACGTGGATGATAATGAAAACAGTTTATTCTTATGAATAAATATTTGTATGTAGTATGTATAACGTTTTTAACACTTGGATTATTTAATTGTATCTATTGAATTTATTTATGTTTTTAAAATACATATGCATAGAATATACAGTATACTTCTTACAATTATGGCCGTTTTACACGGCGATAAACATACAAATAGCTAATATCTAAATTTTAGTAATAACGTAGTGTAGATTTTAGTGCTAAGACACATTTTCAGTGATAATTCCGGTAATCTAGATAGAAATCAGTCCTATTGACTAGAGAAGTAGCTAACTTTACTTAACTATACATTGCAATTTATACCCAGAAACCAAGATATGTCATTGCACTTATAAAGTTGCTTATATAAAAACGAGAAAGTGTTATTTTTGAAACAAACAAATCTATTCGATTTTACGCTTCATTAAATATCAGGTATTAGGTGTACAAATGAAACAAAAATAAAAAAAATCACTCTGAAGCAACTGTAACTTTATAAATTACAAAACAAAATCTTTGTGGCGTTAAATATAGGTATATCTATTATTGCGAATTGCATTATTAAAAAAATAGTAGGTATTAACAAGTATTATAACCAGGCCCTGAGAGAGCTTCGATGGGGCCGAGGACAAACAGAAAAATGAAGTATAAACACCTAAAATTAACAACCAAATTTTTTTTTTAAAATCAACTTTTTGTTGTACTTATTTAATATTAAATTAAAGAATAAATAGAATACATATTTTTTTAATTCAAAAAACATACAAGCTAATGATATTTTTTTTAAATTTAGAATTTGTAAATTCTTTAATTATTTTTGAAAAATGAACTTTTCGTGCATAGTCACAACTTATATTCAGGATTGACAAACCTGAGACATTGTCGATCTGTTAAAAAAATTACTCTTTTCAGGGTACTAAAGTTTCTCTAAGAAGAAGCAACAGAAAAATATTCTATCAATAATTGAAAAATGTAAGATAATATAAATTATAAATATTTTTATAAAATATAAATAATTTTCGGGGTGCCGGGATTACTGAGACTTCAGAGGCCCGGGCCATAAGACTCTCCTACCCCTATAATGTCTCTAGTATCTATAATGTCATTGATGTTTTTCTAAACAATATCTGTCTGAATTGATAATTATTTTCTTTCTTATTTTGCAGAATGAACGTTCTTTGAATCGTGCAAAATGGACGACGGTGGTATGAATAGTACAAGTGATAATATCGTTAGCTGTAGCAACGATATGATGACATCAATTGGAACTCTTGATTGTCTACAAAATAATAACGATTCCTCTGAACAAGTGCCATCGACTAAAAATAATGAAGATCTTCAAGAGAAAAGCTATGTCGAAACAACCACCATTATGAAAGAAAATCCAAACAATGAAAATGAAATGACGAACAAACAGTCGACTAATTCAGAACACCAACTAAAATTAAATAACTCAAATTTAGCCAACCTTACAATATCAACAAAATTGTCCACTGACATGTTAATAAACAAATCTCCGGATTTGAAACTTCCTTTAGACGAAGTGAGTGGATCTACTTCCGATTTCCGGTCGGGGAGGCGTGAGAAAAATGCCATAGTGTACGTTTGCGTGTTACAAATGTTATTTGGATTACTTATGATTGTTTTTGGAGCTTTTGTGGTCGTCCACAACGCTAGTTTAGCTCAGGTAAGATTTTTTTGAATAGCGAAATAAGTTTTTTAAGATTCTTGAGAATTTTTAAGTTTAATAATATATCATTTTATGAATTTCTGATTATTGTTTTAACTATAAAACCAAGAAGACTAAAAAGGACTGAACATTATTATGACTGAGGGTGTCCCTACATCTTACCTTGAGTCCTCAATGGCAGAATTTCTGAAGTACCCTTTTTCAATAATAAATTTATGAAATTTTTTCGAAGGTACTTACTAATAGTTAATTTAACAACTTAAAAAAATTGATTGACCTCCCCTAACCGCGGTCTCCCAGGCTAGAGCCCTGTCCAGCTCCCCATTATGATGACTGTACCTGTATTATAAAATGTTTTAACAGTTAACTAAAAAATTATGTTTTATCGTTTGAGTAAACAATATTTATACCTATAGGTACTCATAAAAACCACAACTTTCACAAAAAACTACTAAAATATGAAATTATTCCAATAAGAAATATACACTGTTAAAAATTTTTGTAAATTTACTACATTTTTACTAAGCAGTTGCTTTGTAAAATTACAAACTCTCGTATTGTATTGGAATTTTCAAACGCATTCGTAGTAATATTGCAATTTGTAATAACAAGAGTACTAAGCAGGTTGCAATTTTACAAATTTTTTGTATTCGTCAGAAACTTGTTGTAATTTTACCATTCAAAGTTGTAGAATTAAATCTAAAGTTTTGTAAAATTTCCATACATATTCGGAATTTAATTTTACCACAATTATCTGTAAAATTACTAACCAAAATTTGCAATTACAATCTCAAGAAGTGATTGGAAATTTACAAATCATTATTTATTTTTTCAAATTCAGTTTGCATTTTTACAAAAATTTATTCAAGTCATGAGCGCTATGTATTTTTACATTTCTTGTTTGTAATTTTAAGTCTAAAACTTTGTAAAATTTCTACACATATTCGGAATTTAATTTTACCACATTTATCTGTAAAATTACTAACCAAAATTTGCAATTACAATCTCAAGAAGTGATTGGAAATTTACAAATCATTATTTATTTTTTCAAATTCTGTTTGCATTTTTACAAAAATTCATTCAAGTCATGAGCGCTATGTATTTTTACAATTCTTATTTGTAATTTCAAGTCTAAAACTTTGTAAAATTTCTACACATATTCGGATTTTGATTTTACCAAGATTAATAGTAAAATTACTAACCGAAACTTGCAGTTACAATTACAGGAAATTTACAAATCATTACTTTTTTTTTGAAAATTCTGTTTGTATTTTTACAAAATTTCTTTCAAGTCATGAGCGCTATGTATTTTTACAATTCTTGTTTGTAATTTCAAGTCTAAAATTTTGTAAAATTTCTATACCTATTTGTAGTCTAATCTTACTACAGTTATCAAAAAAATGACTAACTGAAATACGTAATCCAAATTGCAAAAAGTGATTGAAAAATTGTAAAACTTTAATTACTTTAGATTTGTTTATATTTTTACTAGTGTCTCTTACAATCATATAGTTTTATGTAATCTTCTAATTCTGCTGTGTAGTTTCAAGTATAAAACTTGGTATATTTATTTTGCATTTTTATAAAATTGTGACTTATGCAGATTTAAAATTTAATTTGAATGCAGTTCTAAGTAAAATTAGTAGCAAACATTTATACTTGAATTGCAAGTATGAAGTATAGATTATAAAAAAATATTTTTTTTTTATTAAAATGTTTTAATATACATGTTGTTTCTGAATATGAAATATGTTAGTTTTATAAAAAAAACCTCATAGAATCGATCAAGTGTATAAAAAAAATTGTGAAAGAACCGAATTATTCACTGTGGTAAAAAATAGTGATAAAATTTAATTGTAAGTGTAATAGGGTATGTTCAAATCTGCATATCAACATTTTTTATATTTGAAAGTAAGTAAATCTTTGCTAATTATTATTTATGAATTATATATAAACTGGTCAAAATGCCTAAAACAACCTTTATAAATGCTCCATATGCCGGTGTAAAACAACCTTTAATTTTATTCGAATTTGCAAGTCCCGACCAGCATAGAAAAAATCATTGTTGCGTTTCTTTTGACATGCCGACACAAGTATAGAACAGTGATTCTCAAAGTGTGGGTCGCGACTCCTAGGAAGGTCGCAGAAAAATTGATGACATAAACCGAGTTTAGTAAGCAAACAATTCTTTTTTACTTGGTGTGAAAACAGTGTCCACTATTCGCTGAATTAACAATGACAGTTCTCTTGCCATTTGCAACCAACTTATTTATAGGCGAGCGGATTATCGAGTCTAGCTCGCTTAGAAATGACAATAACCGACCAATCGACGTTCTAGTGGCTAAAAATGATTTTATTAAATTCTTTATATTTTTCTGAGAAAAAACATCTATATACATTAAAAAATCTGAAAAAATTATGTAAGCTTCATTGGATTAAAATGAACATTTTTTGTCTCATAAACTTTTTTTTAAAATCAATTGTTTTGAAGATAAAAAATATTTATACTTTAAAAATAGCGAAAAATTCGTATATTTGTGATTTTTTTTCTCGGAAACTAATTGTTCAATCAAAATAAATCAAAAACAAAAAGAATCAGCCAACTTTGAACTATAACTATATTTTTTTTCATTTTCATCATTACTGTAATTAAATGTAAAAACTTCATTAGAGCCGAACTCACTCTTTGCGCCGTAAATCGATACCATGGCTGGCTACAACATTCATTTAATAATAATTGAAATATTTAAATACTGGGATGAATGCATCAATAAAAACACTTTAGAATATTTTTATTGCACATTTATTTGTCACGATTATTTTCTTTATTATAATATTATACTTATCAGAACATCTACAAAAAATATTTCTGTTCTTGTTGCGGAAAATTTCCTTGTACAGCTAAAACATGCTCTTGTTTGGATTTAGATTTAAAATGTTGTTCAGTTTGTAGATGTTTTGATAAGTGTAACAATAAAGAAAATAATTGTAACAAATAAATGTGCAATAAAAATATTCTAAAGTGTTTTTATTGAAACTTTCATCCCAGTATTTAAATATTTCAACTATTAAACGAAAATTGTAGCCAGCCATGGTATCGATTTACGGCGCAAGGAGTGAGTTCGGCTCTAATGAAGTTTTTACATTTAATTACAGTAATAATCAAAATGAAAAAAAATCTAATTATAGTTTAAAGTCGGCTGATTCTTTTTGTTTATGTTTTATTCTGATTGAACAATTAGTTACCGAGAAAAAAATTCACAAATATACGAATTTTTCGCTATTTTTAAAGTTAAAATATTTTTTATCTTCAAAACTATAGCTTTAAAAAAAAAGTTTATGAGACAAAAAATGTTTATTTTAATCCAATGAAGCTTACATAATTTTTTCAGATTTTTTAATGCAGATTTAGATTTATTAAACAAAAAAATGTGTGTACCTATTGAAGGACCGCATAAAAAAATATCATGTATATAGATGTTTTTTCTCAGAAAAATATAAAGAATTTAATAAAATCATTTTTAGCCACTAGAACGTCGATTGGTTGGTTAGTGTACTCGAAATAGCTGTAATCCGCTCGCCCTATTATACGAAATGGTATTTTCAGTACTGACCAACATCAAAACAAAGCCGCGCTCACTCATCACATTAAATTTAATTTAAAATATTTTTAGTAAACTCAATTAGTTAGTTAAGTTAATGTCGAAAAATATACAAATAATATTTTGTTCAAAGATGTACTCGAGATAAGTTATTAACTTGTTATTAATTATTATTGATATTAAATTTCGCTATTAATCACAATTATGAGTGATTCAATTCAAAAAGTTTGAGAAATACTGGTATAGAACATAGTTTCATGTGAACGCGCTGGCGGAAGGGGTAAATTTTGTTACATTTTATTTTCTCACGATGCTAAGCTACTGCGTATGAGCAATAATACGATTTTTGAACTGTCGTTATTAAAAATTTGTTGTGTAAAGATTGATGCTGCTACAAGTGATTTTTTATAATTCTATTGTTTAATCCAATAATTGTTTTTAACGTTTATTGAATATATATCTGTTATAATTCAGGTAACTTTTTCACCTACTTACATCTTTAAGCTGTAGCCATTTGTCTAAACAAATGATTTTTATTTTTGGAGTTAAAATTTTAAGGCAAAAGAAATATTTTCTTGTTTCAAATAATTTTTTTCCAAAACTAAGATTTTAATATTTGAAATGTGTAATCAAATTTTGATAAGTGTTTTAAAATTTCACGACAAATAAGTATAACTTCTAACGCGTGTACATAAGTACACATACCCACTTTTTGTTTTGTTTTTTATAGACATGGATCATAAATATCGTCTTATATTATATTATATTATATATACATGGCTTCATTTTGAAAAAGATTCTGATAAGGTATATTGCAAATATATGCCAGGCCTGCTTGATGATCCAAATGTATGCGAAGAACTGCAAGAAATGGTGAAAAATTTAGAACCACCCAAATCTACATAGCCAACATTTCTAGTGGATATTCGCGGAAGTGCTCGTAAGTAATGATATGTTATTTTAAAATAAATTCTTTACCACAATATTAATTTTTTTACATTTTATTAATTTTTGATGAGCAAAAAAAATATTTTGACATATTATTAATCAATTTTTTAGATACTTATAAAGAAGCTGAAAATAAAATCGTTGAGTTAGAAACAAAACCATATGTATACTCGACAGCAAATGAAGAATCTGCAAAAAAAAAGCAGATACTGATAAGAAGGCTCTGAAGCGCAAATTTGTTGCAAAGAATAAAGAGCTCATTAACAAACAATTTAGTCAAGCAGCATTGAAATGGACAGACGATCTTGGTATAAAAATTCGTAAGTAGTTTTAATTTTTTTTGGTAAAATTTTTTGTTATAAATATGCAACAAATATATTTTTTTTAATGTTAGATTCATCTAATCCTAAAAGTCAACACACAAAAAGAAAAAAATTGAATTCTAAATCGATTTCAATCCCAAGTTGTCACCCATCTGATGACACTGACATTAAGTCAACTTCAACGGAATTTTCCAGTGATGAAGACAACACTAACGGATTAGATCCAAACAATATATTAAATCCAAAAAGGATTGTAAAAAAAAAAAGCTGAAGAAAAACTCGAGACCAGTGCAAATCAACCAATGACAATAGGTAAAAACATACATCGTTTTTTTTTTCTTTAATGTGTATTGGAAACGTGATTTTTTTTGTTACAGAAGATCTGCATCAATTCATATCGAGCTGTTTTGTAAGCATCGGCAAACGTTTGTCAAATTTAGGAAGTCAATTAACCAATTATTCAACCAGATTACAAAGCCTTGAAAATGTCATTGAAAAACTTCATAATTCAACAAGCATTTTGAGTGACGAAATCAGTAACTCTGAGAGTGAATTTGACATGATTCTTCCACTACAAAATGAAGAAAGTTTTATTAAATTTAATGATAAAATTAAAAATGATGTTGATTTTAAAAAAAAATTGGTAAGTAATCACAAATAAAATTATTTTTTTATATAAGCCCTATTTTATATAATTCGTTTATAAGACATGAATAATAATTTTCTTTTTTTAGATTTACAAATTGTTATGCTAAATAAACAAGACAGTAGATATAACCAAGAATATTGGAAAGATACTCCGTGCCTACATTACTCGTGATTTGGCAATTAATTATGTGGCAATCAAAACGTCAGAATAATCTTCAAAAAAAATTTAAAATTTGTGTTAGCATTAAATTATGTTATTATTTTCATAATATAAATTATTGATAACACTGTTATAATTAATGACATATGTTTAATTGTTAATTAAATAATTAATAAATTAATATTTAATAAATATTTTATATTTAACACTAAAATACGCTGTTGTAGCATTCATTGATTTAACAATTTTTTTCAGTAAAATTACAGTCTGATATTGAAATAAAGCTATGCAAGTTATATCCCGATGCATAGTAATATTGCAACGAGCGGTTTGTATTTTTTTCAAATTGACTTGATGTAAGTTGGGTAGTAAAAATTCAATACTGCAACAAATAGTTTGTAATTTTTCGAAACTAAATTGGTATTAGTTGGGTTGAAAAATTACGATATATGGTTGTAAAATTACTAAATGTATTTAATCTAATTTGTTTAGTAAAATTCCGACTATTGTATTGTAATATTACTAAACAATTTTTTAATAAAGGTTAATAATATTGCAACAAATAGTTTGTAATTTTTCTAAACTAAATTGGTATAAATTGTCTAGTATAATTACAATAAATTTTTGTAAAATTACTAAAATTATTAGAAACATTTGGCTTAGTAAAATTACGAATAATGTACAGTAATATTACTAAACATAAGTCTAGTAAATGATTAGTAATTTTGCGACAGATGATTTGTAATAGTTTAAAATTGAGTTGTGATAAATTGTATAGTAAATTTACAAAACTGTGTTCCATAATTCCGAAAATTGTGGTGCGTAAAAACTTCCTACACATTTTTGTAAAATTACTAAAATTATTAGAAACATTTGGCTTAGTAAAATTACGAATAATGTACAGTAATATTACTAAACATAAGTCTAGTAAATGATTAGTAATTTTGCGACAGATGATTTGTAATAGTTTAAAATTGAGTTGTGATAAATTGTATAGTAAATTTACAAAACTGTGTTCCATAATTCCGAAAATTGTGGTGCGTAAAAACTTCCTACACATTTTTGTAAAATTACTAAAAAAATTTTTGACAGTGTACAAATTGATTAGAAACTCGCTCATTCTATTAATTTAAGAAACGATTAAACATATATTTTTTTAATGTTAGCAAAAATGTATTGTAATATATAGGTTCAGTTTAGAATAATAAATTGTTTATATTAACACATTGACCGCGTTCACGAAATGCACATCTGTTAAGAATGAAGTTCAATTTAGAATACTAAGCATGCTCTGATTGGAAGAAACAGACCATAAAATGTAAAAAAACTAAAAATAACTTATGTATATAAAACTAATTTGTTATTAATATCATATATGTACCGTATATACATGTTGTTATAGATATTAAATAATATTAGATGTAACTAATTAATGTTAGTAGCGCATTTACGCGAATTTCTTGGGAAGTTAATTTTGTCTATGTAGATTAGTTGAGGTAGTCCTTCTACGTAAACTTATTTTGTTATTAAACAAATTTTGACTTCAGTTTACTGTTTTTTATGTGATTTATAAAAAAATTTATCTGCCATACTAAGGTACTGGCGCCAGTCTTGGCCACTTTAAGAGCAAGGTATACTGTTTTTTGAGCTTCGTGGACTTCTTTTTTGTAATTCTCATGAACTCATGTTACTAATACAACAAGTACCGTTTTATTAAATCAATATAATTACCCCAGTCCGAAAATATAATTTTTTTTAAATTATAGCCTTTTATTTTGTTTGTTTTTTCTCCAGTAATGGATAAAGTAAAACTATATAGTAATGTGCACCTAGTGATGGACACTTGCTAATGATTACAAAATGATAAGTACTACGACACAAAAGTTATAAAATAAAGAATGGTGAAAGAAACAATGTAAAGAAGATGCTATGATATTTTGACATCCATTGGCCGATTGTCATCAAATTAAGCCGTTTTACAGTTGTGATTATAGATTATGTTTAAGTAATGACAGTAATCAAATATCAATATAAATTTCTAATTTAGTACATTTAATTAAACAAGAATCCAACACTGGAGTATGCTCAAAGGTGCCAGTACCTTATTTCTCTACTACAATGTATAAAAGCCATATAATATAAAGTCTGAGATAAAATACTTTCAAATATGCATTTGGAATTTAGAATATGTTGAAAGTTATGAGAGCTGAAGTAGATATTTCGATAAAAAAAGAAAAAATCATTATTTTTTTAGTAAAGGTTTTCAGAATAAATATTTATATTTATTTGAGATGCAAAATGGCATAAATATAAAATTATTTGTTAAAAATAATCATTGTTCCTGAAATTGTACCTATGTATATATGTTAGATTGTAGATAAAAAAAAGTTGTGTACAAAAATATCGACAATTGAAAAAGCATTACTTTTTACTAACAAATAAGACTTTCCAAATTGTGTATAACAGTGGATCTTGGCTTCTGGGTGTAAGTCACGTCAATTTTTGTTACACCCAGAAGCCACGATCCATATCAAGATCACCGTGGAAGCTTCTTAGTGCATTTTGTTAGAACGTTAACAATTACAGTAGAATAAAATATATAGTCTTATAGGTCCGAAGTAAATTACTTATAGATACCACCTTTGATTTGTTCTCCTTTAGCTTTTAATTTTTTTTTTAAGTTATAGGTTTCCATTTAAAATTTCAATGGTGACCTCTCGTTTACCTTGGAAAGTAAAAATTTAATGTTTAGATCAGGGCCGTAACTAGAGGTTCTGGGACCCCAGGCAGTAAGTTGCCGAGGGGCCCTCATTACATGCAAAATATAAAAAATTAAGACCTCTTTTTCACGATCCACAATTTTACGCTTGTAACTAATTTTAATTACCTTTTTTTCAATCTTGCACCACGTTTTTTAGAATCATATATTCCCTGAAAGTTTCATACAAAATAAAGCTTTCAAATAGAACCACAGAAAAATGACGAGGGGGGGGCGGGCGTTCATTCTGAAAGATACTAACAAACTAAAATGTTTTTTTAATCTGTATGCACGTAGTAGTACGTACATTTTCCTTACATAACTAAATCCGTTCGTTCCTTTGACATTTGTCCGGTCTAATAACATAGCAAGAACACAGAAACGTGACATACCTGCCCTTGGATTCGAATTCCACTTGTATTTTTGCCGCAGGTATTTGAAAGGTGATTTTCTCTCACATAGTGTTTTGTATTTTACAATTGTAATTCTGTATTTGGGCGTATTTTAATATATTCATATATGCTCATATACATTGATTGCATAATAAATTATTAATGAATTATCTCACAGATATGTGAAGTAGATTCTGTAGATTTGCCTGTTTAGTTAAGGTCGTTGAGGCACGTGTTTATGATCAAATTGGTCAAGTTTTTTTTTTTAATTAATTGTTATCGGTGGCGTAATAATTATGAGGAATATGAAACAAGGGGAGAAATGGGGTAATTACTATTATTATATATATGTTATGTATTTATAACGGGTATTTATTTACATATATTTTCATTAACTGCATTTTGGTATGTGATAAAAAAGGTGAAAGATTATATTTATTAATTAAAATACTAGCTGTGTCCCTATATGGGTATTATGTATTCAACTAAAGAAACAGTAACCAACAAAATCGTATTTCAAATTTGACATCAATATAAATAAAATGTCAAATTCAGGTAATACTTTTCTGTAAATAATAATTTTAAATCAAAATCATTAAAAAATATAATAAGTATGTAAAAATATTTACCAACGGTTGGTACCCAGTAATCGAAAAAGTAATCAAACAGAATCATATTTTGACGTTTCATTCCGGAATCTGTTAAATTCCGTAATCAAATGTAACAATTTCAATCTGTTTAATTATGATTTAATACGATCAAGCGGTCTGAAGATGTTTGCAGTACTACCAATCCATGATACAATTTACCAATACACATTGCCAACCTTTCTTTTAACTGTAAATTTTGATTCCGATTTAGTTCGAATGATTATGTTGAATCCGTATCGTTCCGGTAAACGACATTCAGTTTGAAAATATTCAATACGTATTATTACGTTCGGTGTTTTGAATCCGGTTTATTATGTTTTAAGGAATTCAGATTGGAGGTTTCGAATACGGATCATTATGGTTCTCAACTATGTTCGTTTTAATACGTTTTTTGGAACTGAATCGTAATTAAACAAATTCAGTTTACTGAATGTCAGCACTAAATGAATACGGTTAATAACGAAATGATATTATCATTGTAATTTTCAAAACGTAGCATTTGAACGTTAATTTAATAGTTTACATCACCTTTTTTTATTATATCACGGGGATGACATGATAAAATTTGAGTCGTTTGGCATATAAGAGGTAATAGAGTGTTTTGCAAAATAGTACAACATTGATACAATTGAAGACACCATTTGCTTTTTCTGTTTTCTTAAAATGACGCAATTACTTAATGTCGACACGTATTATCCGTATTATACTCTGTAAATAGTGTTAAAAAATAATTATGAGTTTACTCGATTTTAAAACTATATTGAACTAAAGTTTCGACAAAAATGTGACGAGAAACTGGAAACTGTGGTCACAGAACTTTGAAAATTGAAATATTCCGTTCTACTTGGTTATGATTGACTATTACAGAACTTTCGAATACAAGAAAAATGAAGATATCTCTCTTATTTTCAATATATTATAAAAGGTAAAGGGCTATGGAATTTTTTATAACAATAATATGTACATAATTTTATTTAGATAATTAATTTTCAACAAATAAATGTTTTTTTAGTTTCCAATCTGACAAAGAAAATAAGAAGTGATTATTGAAATTTATATATTAATAACACATGAAGAATGTCAGTTGAATTTTTGACGGAGTCCAGTAGTTTGAGAGCAGAAAACAGTACATCGAGCGTAGTCCACGATTAATTATTAACCTTTAACTAGTGAAACGAACAGGTGCCGTCTGTGAAAGTGATAATTTTAAGGACAAAAAAACGTTATTCTAACAAAATATCTTGAAACTATTAATATAACTTGAATGTCTGGCTAATACGGAGTGTATGGGTGTCCGCTGTCAGATTTATCAATAATCACGTAAATAATTATTCAGAATAGAGTTGATGCTCTAATAATATACATGTTAACTGTCCTTGGTTAGAGTTGATTAGCTTTTATTAAGTTCGGTTAGGTTAATAACGGAGAATCAATCTCGGCCACAACAAACTGTTTTAAAATAATTTTATCAATTAAAATAAACATGACGGTAAAAATGTTCTAGTCATGCATGCGCATAAACTCTATTCTAAATTACTATATATGTAATTTTTAACAATTCTGACAGGGGACACGCATACACTCCTTATTTACCGAACGTCTAAGTATTATTTTTTACTAAATTGTTAACAGAAAAATTTAAAAAAAAAAAAGCTTACTAAAAAATCAGTTGATCGTATTAAAATATGATTAATTGCGCATGACTATTTCAAAGCACAAAACAGTACCAAATCAAATATTAGGTATCATTTCAACTTATTTTTATATAATTTACAAGTAAAAACAGTTTAAAAACCACTAATTTTTGTTTTGCACCCATGCTCGATATATCAATGCTAATATATCTATCCTTGTTTACATAACCTATAAAAAAATGTCAATATATGTATTAAATGATGTGAATATTATGTATTTATTGTTGTTTTTTTGTAAAATATTATATTGAATGTGTATTTATTGTATAAAATAAATTTCAGGTGAAATTATTTAAATAAATATTAATTTTATCACGCGTCAATTACACCCATAGACTTACATTTGTACTCGCGTCATTTGCACCCATAGACTTATATTTGTATCGTATTTCCTGAATCCGGTAATATTCGTTTTAGTTCGGTTAGTTTGATTTCTCATTCCGTATTAATACAAAAAATGGAATTCAGATTCCGGAATAAAACAGAATGGTATTTCATTCTGTTTGATTACTTTTTCGATTACTGGGTATTTATTCTATTGTATAGAACTATAGACAATTAATAAAGTGATAGACAAACAATGGTTATTATTTATAGCGAATGAATAATTAATATACATTTTTGAGATGATGATATTATAATAATATGATTATTTGATAATAAATCAAGGGCGGATCCAGAGAAGTGGAAGGAGTTCCCCCGCCAGTATTATTACAATAAATAATAATGAAACAATGCAACCTTGACTAATTACCCTCCTCTTCAAGAAATGTTATGTTCACCTCCGAAACGTTTTTTTTATTATCTTCAAAGATATTTATAAATTATCTAGCTGTCCCTTCCCCCAAATAATGCTGTATTTGCCCTTGTTAATATTTATGTTTCTCAGAAAAGTAAGTAGGTATATTCGAATTATGATTTTTTTAATAGTATTTTATAATATGTATTTACATTCGTGACCCTTTATCTAAGAGGGGGGGGGGACGAGTGCAAAACGAGGTAGAAGAGGCTGATGAGGATTAAAAAGTTAAATATGGGCTAAAAAAAACAGGACTTCACTGCAGGATGCCACAAAAAATGAACCGAGAACGAAAAAAAAGATCAACAAAATTACTAGAGGGCATAAAAGTTAGCTTTCGGGGATGGCAAAATAAAATATTTTTTTATATTTAAAAAAAATACACTTTTTGGGAAGGGGTGTATAACTAACATTCCGCTCCGGGTACCAACCTTCCTTAGTCCGCTACTGCAATACGACATGTAATGATATAGTTTTTTTTACAACAAGTGTAACATAAAATACCTGTTCGTGAAGGAAACAAATATTTACGTCCTAGATTAGATTCTTATAACAGATAAAACAAGTTGTTAAGATAAATAGAACACGTATTTTCAATATACCTTTATCTAAAGAATTTTTATTGTTCTTCGATCCTTTAAACTTAACACTTGTGCATTATGTATTAGTCAAAATAAATTGTGTAAGATTCCTAAATGAAAGCCCATTTTAAATACATGTTTGTTGATGAGCAACATAAAAAGCACGTCTTTATATAGTTTAAGTTCTCTAAAAAAAATGTCAGAACACAATACTGTAGCCTGAAATATATTTTGGGGGGCGATATACATACAGATACCAATATAGCTCAGGTTCTGACTTTTTTGTATTCTGGGAGTGCTATGCATCCTAAGTAAGTTATAAAAGTTACCACAGAATACTATTTTTGCTTACGTTGTACATATAATTTGGTTAACACGAATTTCATGAGGTATAGGATAAACTCTCACCCCATATATATTATGGAAAGTGGTTTTCGGTCAATTTTTTGAAATTTTAGAATGTTGTTCCTTGTACTCTCCCGAATAAAAATCTAAATGGGCACGAAGTTTCAAATACTCAGCTAAAAATTCTATAATCTAAGGAACTGTTAAATTCTTTGGTTTTGTTATTTTTTTTAATTTGATATAACTAGGAAAATTATTTTAGAATTTATTATTAACTTCTGTCGTTCAAAATATAAAAAAAATATATAATAAAAATAAAGTATAAATATTAGGGTGTGCCAAAAAAATCAACTAATTTTTTTTTTCAAAAAGTTCTTGAAATTTCGTTAGAAGATATCAAAATAAAAATTCAGTCAAAATTTGAGCCCTTAATATCAATATTTAGAGGTCGCGAACTGAATTTTTCGATTTTTCATTTAATTAACACGGAAAAAAATTTCTAGAAAGTTTGGATTTTTATTTCTCTCGATTGAACGAACTCCATCGAACGAACAATCAATATTCTTACAGGAAATTGAACGCTGAATAAAAAAGGTCTCTTATCATTTTTTGAAAAATTCAATCCTCCGAAAGTTATTCAAGGTTGAAGTTGAGCTTATTGCAAATTTGTGGATTATTTCACTTTTACGGTAAATTTATTATTGTTTAGAGGAAAATTGTTATTGATTTTTAAAAAATATCCGATTCCGACAACATAGAATATCGAAATTGATAATTAGTTTAAAAAAATAATGGGACTTTCAAGTATATTTTTTCTTCATTATTGTTTTAAATATCAAAAATTTTTTACCAAATGTATGTTAGCTGATTGATTATTTTTTTATTTTTTTAAACTAATTATCAATTTCGATATTCTATGTTGTCGGAATCGGATATTTTTTAAAAATCAATAACAATTTTCCTCTAAACAATAATAAATTTACCGTAAAAGTGAAATAATCCACAAATTTGCAATAAGCTCAACTTCAACCTTGAATAACTTTCGGAGGATTGAATTTTTCAAAAAATGATAAGAGACCTTTTTTATTCAGCGTTCAATTTCCTGTAAGAATATTGATTGTTCGTTCGATGGAGTTCGTTCAATCGAGAGAAATAAAAATCCAAACTTTCTAGAAATTTTTTTCCGTGTTAATTAAATGAAAAATCGAAAAATTCAGTTCGCGATCTCTAAATATTGATATTAAGGGCTCAAATTTTGACTGAATTTTTATTTTGATATCTTCTAACGAAATTTCAAGAACTTTTTGAAAAAAAAAATTTGTTGATTTTTTTGGCACACCCTAATAAATATAATAGAATAAATAACCAATGCATTTTTCAAATAACAATATAAATAAAACAAAAACTAATCCTACTTATACGTACATGATAATTTCATGAAAAAACTAAAATAAATATTTAATTTTTACCAGGTGTACTGTGGAGTTTGGAGTGGACTGGTAGCAATAGCAGCGTCCCTCGCAGGTCTGGCGCCATCAGCGAAGGCCGGCAAGAAGGGCCACCAAGCACGGACATTCCACCTAGGGCTGAGTCTAGCAGCTTTGGGCTTCGCGTCCCTCGCATTGGCTCTAGCTGCTACGGGCGTTGTAAGAGATTCCAACAGACAAGTCGTTGTATTCATACCTGATGATAGAGAGGTATGTTAATACATTTTAACTGATGTATGAGATACAAGAAGTTTTTTCAGGAGTTATTTAAAAAAAAATTTTCAACTGCAAATACCTTCTTTTTTTGCTATACTCTTTGTGTATTTCTTCAAATAATAGTGACAACTTTTTTATATTTTTCTTTCTACTTGTAATTTTTCAACTACACAAATTAGCTTTTACAACTGCAGTTTTATTTATATTTGCAAATATAATAGTAGAAGAGTTCTCCCATACTCTGTTGTCCAGGGGAGACATTTTTTTTAAGTTCGGCACTGCGTATAAGATGTTTTACGTGTAACTATACTTCTCCTGGTTTTATAATGTTAGTAATATCTACAATGCACAGAATAACTATGTACAATTAATTACAATAGTGTATACTTTTCTAAATTTAGTTCAGTGCAATTTCCATTTTTATATTTATAAATTATGCCATACTAACAAAGAAACAATAATCGTTAATGCTGTTTCAATTAATAAAGGAACATTAGAAAGTCAAATAGCAGCAGATATATAGTATTTTCAATATTAACTTACACTGGTATAAATTATGAATTAATTATATCATAAAAAATTTTAAAATAAATACATGATTGAAAGCAAATAATAAATTTGAAAACGTTACTTTCACCCTTTTTACAATCATAAACATACTTTCGATAATTATATATCTAAATAATAGAAATTACGTATATTTAATAATAATCATGTCTATTAAGTAAAATATATAAGTCTTTATGATACTCAATTTCAAAAGAGAAGTATATTGAGTTTGAAATTTCTAAAAAACTGGTATTAAAAGGTGTTGATTTCGAATATTTCATTGAAGTATTTTAGAACGGGATATTTTCAAATAGATGTTAATCTATTAATATTAAAAGTACTATCTAACAATAATATAACAGTGAAGAACTTTTGAAAAGATTACTAATTAACTAGGGCCTTTGGGTGCTTCGCGCCCCAACCCCTAATCGCGCAATATTTAGATACTCAGATTTACTACGGCTGCGACCCTCGTATGTACAAATTTTAGTTTTTGTAAACCATTAATTTTAAATGTTTTTAATACGGCCCTGACCTATATATTAAATAAAAAGTTATGGATTCATTACTTTGTAATATACAGGACGATTTACAACTAGTGTAAAAAAATGAATAGTATTTTTGTATATTCTGTGTCATATAAACTTCTACAAGAACCCAATTCAGGAAAAAATTAAAAAACAAAAAAATACTAGATAAAAATTAAAAATCGACGGCCCACTGGCCTCGTACATTCCTGATTTAAATTATTATTGTTTGATACTAGGAATCGATAACACTTATTAACATTAAACCGGGTATCAAATTTCATAACTGTACCAAAATGGGTTCTCTAGATATTAAATAAACACTAATTTTGAGTTAAATCTTTAGAAGGATGTAGTTCCCTCACGAAGAAGGAGTTTTTTGATCAAAATAAAATCCTCGATCTACTGTTAATTTTTTTTACACTAATTGTAAATCAACCTGTATATCATGCATTAGGTAATATTTTGATAGTACTTATATTCCTTCTTAAGACGATGATAAACTTTCCATAAATATCCTATAAGTTTATATATGAAAATATCGTTTTTCTTGACTTTTTATTTTTAATACATTTACAGGACTCAGAATTTACAAGTCAAGCTCAACAAGGTTCTTTAGTATCGACTACAATCTGGGGCGCAGTTTTATCTGGATTGGGTCTATCTGTATGCTCAGGTTGCCAGATTATAGTTAGCTGTGTGGCCGTATGGAAAGGCGCCCAGTATCTATGCGGGCCTCTTTGTACAGATAAGGGCACTACAGGGAAACCTCATAACCCTAAGCATATGTTGGTGTCGGCTTGGCTTGGGAAACACCAAATATCGCCGTTGTCCACGTCGCCACCAGTGTCACCTGTGGGGAAGGTCTCCATTCCGCCACTGTACGCCCCAAGCCCCGTGCCGCCCCTCGCGAATGTGTACGTCGTGTCCAGTTTGGGCAGGTCAAGCAGATCGAGTAATGTAAGTAACATATATGCTATTTTTATAAGGTTAATATTTTGCCCACAAAAAAAAATAAAAAAAGTCACACTTTATTTAGATTTTGTTTTTATTCGATACATACGTACCAAAACGTTGGTTACGTTAAAAAATTCTAGAATATGAGAATCTCAAAATACTTTCCAGAAAAGGGGGTAAAAAAGTTTACTACTACTACTTGTTAAATATGAAAACCAATCGACATGTTTATAATAATAAATAACGTATATTTTACAATATATGTAATATGTATGTATCTATAAAAAAAACGTTTTATTTAATTTTTTATTACTATCTCCCCTGTCAAAGCAATCATAGTACCCAGATGCAATATTCAAAATGTAGTGCAAATTCAGATATGTCCTTCATACATCAAACCTGCTTATTTTTTGTCGATTTTCTAAATTGGCAGTTGATGTAACTGCTACATACAGAAAAAATCGTTTGCTATTTTAATTCAATTATTTATCAAGTACTGAAAAACATATTTGTTAAAATTCACTGTTTGTGTTCAGGAATAACAAATTTTATGATATTGATCTCTGAACGGCTAAGATGATTATTTCCTTCAAATATTATATAGTTTATTAGTAAATATTGTCTGTCGTATATTTTGTAGTATACTACTTGTGAACGTACATTTTTGTCCCACATATAAACTGTTGACCAGTCATTTGCCCTGGAGGGAATTAGATCCAAACGAAAGTATCTCCAACGGATATGGCAAAATATCGTTGAAAAATTTCACTTATAATACAACACCTATTTAAATGTCCATACGTTATAATTATATTGAATGAAGCATGAAGAAAGTAAACTTTTCAGTTTAAGTTACGTTTTTTCCAAAATATTTCATCTACATTATAACGATAGAAAATGTATGAATAAAATATGTAAACATTTCAATAGATTGATTTTTTTGTAAAAACTTAAAATGAGGTTCGTGTGTCAGTGGCGTAGTAAGAACATTTTTTGAGAGGGGGTAAATACATATGAGTTAAATGGACGCCACTGTCGTGTAAATTACATTATTTTTGAAAACAATGTTCTAATTATAGACATAATTTTATATAGATCATGGACTGATCCAAAATAGAATTGTCATAAAAGGGGTATTTGGTTATACATGATTTAAAAAAAAGATGAAGTTTGCGTATTTGGTTATATCTTTATATTCATTTATTTGAACCAAATTTTACACATTATGGTAATACAGAATGCACAGTCCATGTCTCTATGTCTATATGGTTCTAATCGATTACAGAAATAAATAATACATTTATATAATTTATGATAATAAAGTGGCAATCGAACACTTCATACTGCCCTGAATACGTCATTGACATTGGTACAAAAAACACAATAGTTTTATTTGTTAGCTAAAATTCCAGTACATATCTCGATACGCTAGATTTACTATTGATTCGATGAGAAAAAGTTCGTACGGTATTTAGTATGTATTTTTTTTTATTGACATTCTCTTTACATAAAAAGAATTTAAACATTATATTGCTTTTTCGGTTTGGAGTAGATAAAACGAATAATTTTCAGAGCGTTTAATTGATACACGAAAAACAATATATTTTTCCAAATAAATACCATTTTAAAGGTTTTTTTAAAATGAGTCCCTACATAAATTTTAACTTTAAAAATATTCACCAAAATATTTAAGTACCTACATTGAGATTACTTTTTCTAATATACACCGTGACAATTATATTCTGATACAACTCTTTATCGACGATGTACCGTTATTTTAGCAACCCATTCTTTACCAAAAAACAATTAAAAGTACTGCTATGTTAACTAGTATATAATGTAAAATAATTACGCATTTTAAATTAGTTTTAATAAAAATTTCGAGTATGAAAGTAAAGTATATCGAAAAATAATATTTAAAAAATGGCTTGGCACGCTGTTTTGGAGCAGTCCCACAATTCTCAGTATGACAGAGTTTGGTCTGCTAGGATTGAGGACATTCCGGAAGACAAGATTCTAGAATGCTGCGTCGGTCATGGTTTGGGGCGCCATCAGTGCAAGGGGCAAATTATTGAAAAAGGCGTAAAAATCAATGTAAAATACTATTTGGAGGAAGTATTAAAGAAAAATGTCATGCCAAATGCCAAAAATTAATCTTAATTTAAAAATTTCACAGATTTTGTTGTTAATACAATTATATGTATTTTTAAAAGATTTCACAAGAAAAATATTTAAAAAAATATATACAATAATGTTCAATAAACAATACTTGTGTTCTTGTGTATATATAGATACCTAATTGTTATTAATTAAAATAAATTTAATAATTTTCCTTTTCTTAAATACTGCGCAATAACTCGAAGGCTCTCCCACATTCTTTACATCAAATCGTAAACACAAATATTCTGTTTTCATGGTCTAGAGTCCATGGCCACTTCATATCGCTACACAAATTATGCAAATTGTTCATATACTAGTAAAATTCTTCGTATGTTAATTAGAAAACTATCCCAAAACAGGAGAAAGCTACAGATGCCTTTAATTCTTATCGAAATGACGACATTGACCTACAGAATTTCAATTTACGGCATCATACAGCAAAAGTGAAATTGATATAAACCGGTCAGTCAGTGTAAAGTGCGTAAATAGCGACGATAATTTTTATACCGTCTTTGAAAATGATCTTCTCGAGGCACGTGAAGGGTTTTCATTTTTTTTTCTACGCGAAAAATTACATGTTATTTTAGACGTTAAATAAATCATTTGAAATAATGTATGGTTGATAATTATAGAGCTGGGAGTATGTGGTAGATATATACATATGTTCTGACAAACACAAGTGTTTGTCAGAATATCTGAATACCAAATGTTAATTAATATATTATTAATTTATTTTTGAGGAATAATTTATACTATAAAGAACCTCAAAGATTCTGATAGAAGAATGAACGGACTGGATAAATACTACAAATTACGTAAATAAAAAACACACGCATATAAAAATATAAATATGTTAATAAAAAAAAATAAAAAAAATTTTATAGCAGTTTATTCTGTAGGTACATAATACGTAATTATATAAAAAAAAGTAATTTGAAATATTTATGTTAAAAAATGTGAGGGTTAAAATGTTATTGCACAAAACACAATATTAATGCAACAAAAAATATAATATGTACTAATGATTAGCATTATGCTAGTGAAAATAAGGTATATTGGATAATCTACAACAGAGAGTAAGGAAGTTTTTAATAATTCTATAGTGCAAATATTTAATATATAACTAAAATTATAGGATGAGCCATATATTTAATATATGCTAAATATATTAATATATGGTTTATACAGTATATGTACTTATACACATAGTTAATTGTAAATATACTTTAAAATTCGCAAAAAGTAGGTAATTTTATTAACAACTTTAATTTTAGTTCAATTTAAATTTCGTGAACCGAAACTGAATATGTATACCTAATAAATATGCAAGTGTTCCTACATATATGTATGTATGTACATATATATAATTATAATCTAATATAATGATACTAGTATCTATATAAGGAATTAAGAAATATAAATATAATGATATAATAATTATACACCGGTAGTAGAAATTGCTCTGATGTTCGAATACTAAGAAACATCAGTTATCTGCTTTCCAGCGGAAGTGAAAATATAATGATCATTTCGATGCTCGAGTATTAAATTATGTCAAAATTGTCAATCACTGTACGGTATAATTATTAAATATGCTAATTTTAAAATCAATTGGTTAGTTTTTAACATTAGAATTTAATCTAACTTTCAGTTATTTGGTCTTTACGACTAAAGATTTGTCGTAATTACCTACATACAGATGATTTATAACGAATGTAAAAAAATTAATCAGTGTTTAATCGAGGATGTTATAAACTTTATGAGAATATACGTCCGGAAATTCTTCTTGAAAATTATGGCCAAAACTAATTTTTATAAATTTTCTGGAGAACATATTGTGGTACAATCATGAAAATCTGTACGCGATTTTATGACCCCCATAAAAAGGGGGCTGGCGAGGGTCAAGCTTGGGTTTTTTTTATCGAAAATCCTGGCTCGGGGGCCAGCGATACGATTACGAATTGACTCGTAAAGGCGGAAAAACTTGTATGTAGAAGCGTAATTAGTGGTTGAGGAAACATAACCCTGACGGGGGCACAGGGCTCGAGGAAGGGAGAATCGTTTGTTTGGTTTTGAGTCAAAATGGCACTGGGAAATTGTTATGGCCAATCCAATATCTTTCCTTGATTTCCTCCAAGGCATATCTCAAGATAAGCCAGTAGTACTTTGGTTAGTTCTTAATTAATTTGTTTATTGTTTTCATGCCAGGTGATGCCCACGTTGCTATATGCTGTCCCATCTCCACCGCCCATGATGCATAGCTGCCCCCCACCTGGTTATTTGATGCCACCACATGCCCACAGAAGACCCAGAAGGATTAAATCAAACTGTGATGTAAGTATTAAGTATCAATAAAAATGTTGGTAAATGATCAAAAAAGCCATACACATTAGAACAGTGGTTTTCGACATGTGGTCCACAGACCCCTGGGGATCCGTGAAACTATCGTAAGTGGTCTACGGTGAATTCCAGTGTGTCATTTTCGCTTCTAAATGATTGTATATATTTTGTATAATATATGTATAAAAGTTTTTCATTAAAAAATATTTCTATCTTTTGTTGTGAGTTTTTGGCGGTCCGTCATGGTAAAAAGATTGGGAACCACTGAATTAGAATATCATTGGAGAGAAGATTCGTTTTTAATATTGTATCATAATTAAAAATAGAAAAAGATCGATACGAATTTTTTTAAACAGACTTTTATGCGCTGGCACTTGAAAATCTGTTATATGTGATTTAATACGAGTGATATTTTAGCTCCGTGGAAACGGTACGGCGGGTGTTTAGAAAAAACGCTTTGCTGGCGTGTAAGAACGACGGCCGTCGCGCGTCGTAAACTCGAATTCAATCAGACTGGCATTTAAAAAAAAACGGTGTTCGTCAAGCGCTGGAAATCTGTTCATTTGGATTTTATGCAAATGATACAGTAACGGTCTCCATTTTTGTTAAGTTCCAGCGCTTAACAACGTTTTTACATCAAAAGAAAATATGAAAATTTTGGCGAGGGTGGGGGGTGAATACTTTTAGAATTTCTTTGTTCATTTTTGTATTTTATAATATTTATTTAAATATATTTTCGTGAAGGAAACCACATGATCACATCCCAGCCGGGATTCCACTGAACTAATTAGAAGTACTTTAATATTGTTTTGTAATAGTCACTGGATTCTGAAAAGGTCTAATTATGTATATTTATCATTTATTTGTTCTTACAGCCATATAAACATTACCGATACCCAAGCGATCAACAGATACGATCCACATTATCAACAAATAAAAAAGAAAGGAGACCACAAAGACCTGTAGAAGAAAAACCTCCAACTGAAGCCGATGTTGTTAAAACATACACTGGTTTAGACAGAACGATTGCTGAAGAATTCATAGAACATTGTGACCAGTCAAGAACGCTACACAGTTTAGGAAGCAATGAAAGCGGAGTTGACACATCGTTGTCAATAAATAGTGATCATGACAAGAAAGATACAGCAGATGTAAAAAAATAAATGTTATGCTAAAAAAATAGTTTATTATGAGTATTGTGACAAATTTTAATTAAGTACCTATATATTAATTGTTGAAATTTTTATTAATTTTGTTTATTGTATTGTATAATATATGTAAGTAATAGCAATAATTTTCAACAATAATGTTCAAAATATTATATTTGTAATTTAAAAGGGAAGATTTAGTTTTAACTACACATAACACAACAAATTGTGTATATATCTGATATCTCCATATTAATAAATCAAATATACATATATGTTTATGATGTATACAATTTTAATTAAATCATAATTTTACCAAATACTGTATATAGTAATTATATAACAAAATATTAAATATTAACTAACAAATATAAACAAATAAATAATAAAGATAAACATTAATAATTATTTTTTCATTTATTTATTTATGTACCTATAGCAGATACCTATAATGAAAATTTCAAAACTAATCTGTACACGGAATTATATTTATATAATATTTTAAGAAAATCAACTGCAAATATCTTATTTCCCCCAATGTCCCCCATAAACAATCTATCATCTAAGAACAGAACCCATTAACATTTCGTTAGCGTTCTGCAATACCGACCTATTTTGTATTTACCATAGATCATTTTTGATTTTGCAACTATTACATTATCTATGGTACATTTGAAGTTTGAAGTTTTGAAGTGACGGTTAGTTAATGAAATGCATGAAATGATTACAAATATAATTTAATGTGATTTTTTAACGATTCAAAATGCTGTACGACACTTGGTTAGACGAAATAAAAAATGGCAATGCATCTAAAATTTTAAAAGAAGCAAAAAAAATATTTGTCAATCAAAAAACTCCCAAATATTTATATATGTTAATCAAAATACAAAAGTTAATAAAAACTCCAAACATTTTAAGTAAGGAACTTTGTGAATTTATCTTGCTATGTTGTGAAAATATAAGTAGTTTTACTGTTGATGAGAAAAGCAAGTATTTAAAATGCGTTTATTTTATTTACCAAAATTTAATGGAAAATGTAAGTATACATATTTAAAGCTTTTTTAGAATTTATAGCAAATTATACTTTTCTATATTTAAGGGATTTTATCAAGAAATGACACAGCTGTCATTATATTTACTGCCACCATGGAATCCACTAAGTTCAATTGAAGATGAGCTTAAAAATATATATCAATCTTTTTACGCTAGTACATTTAATTTTATAAACAAGAAACTTTGTACTGAAATTAAGAATGAAATCGAGACTAAACTGATTATAGAGATAACAGTAATAACTTTAAAATTCTATTCCATGGCAAATCCATCAAAAGTAATTATTATTGAAAATGCATGTAAACTATTGTTATTGATCGAATATCAATCAAAAATAAATAAATTAATACAAAAGGAAAATGTATTTACTGCCTTTATTACAATTCTATATTGTGAATATACAGATGCCATAGAAAATCAGTTGAATATGTATAATAATTTACTGAACATAATTACAATGTTCGTATCAAACAAATCTCAGATAACGTTGAACAATTTTGACCAATGTAAAAGCATGTTGAAAGATATGGTTAAAAAATATTTATCAAGTGATAATTCAAAATGTTTAAATATTTTTATTGAAACGACTGATTTTTATACTACAAATTATAAAAATAATTTTAATACAATTCAGCAATCACAGCAGTATCTATCCAATTCAATTAAAAAATATAAAAGAACAAAAAATTTCAAATATATGTGTGTAAAATTAGCTACAGTTTTATATAGTTACATAAATCATAATTACTTTTCATTGAAAGAAGAAGACTGGAAAAAATATATGCCTGTAAAAAAACAATTGGAATTATCAAAAATGTTATTACTTATTGCTGAAGAAATCAAAGACACAAGAATTGAAAATTGCATTTATTTTTCGGATAAAAATTGTTTTACATCTTTTCATTCAATTTATGATATTTCAAAATCGATAATAAAGTTTACTCAACAGTCATTTATGTATGAATTAGATAACTCTGATTCATTATTACCGTACATGAAAACAGCACTTGAAATATTAAAATCACTTCAAATCAGTGAATTAAAATGTACTGTTTGGCAAATGATGAATGAAAATATTATCAAAATGTTTTCAAACATAATAAACCTCTTATCAAAACATAATTTATATGCTGACGTTAAGACATTGTGTGTACAGTTTTGTAATTATATATTTAAAATGGAAAAAACATTTGGGGACAATATTACAACTGTAGAATCATCCATAATAACGATACTAATAAAATATTCAACTGCATTGTTTGAAATAAAAGAATATGAAGAGAGTCTAGTTCCTTTAGCTTTTTGTTTTGTTAAGTACGAATCAAGCAGAAAAACTATAATAAAATGTATTTTGAATTTAAAATACAGATCGATTAATGAGGAAAATGAAAAAATAAAGGATATCAACATTATTCAGTCACTCACATCTAAAAAATTGAATATTATAAACATAAAAGATGATTTTGATTTGAAAACTGTTGACGTAATAAAGATATTGTTATTAGAACTTGAGGCATATAAACAATTTTGGCAAAACAAAAGTTGTATGGTTTCAACATGGAAAGATTTGATGAGATATTGTACGGATGTTGTTGAGAAAGCTAGAAGTTATATACTTATGTGGGACATCATAATTCCAATTGAAGATGAGTGCCTTGCTTCGTTAATGTATGAAACAATTGAAGAACTGCTTATGCTTGTACGTAAATTTTAAATTGTATGATTTATCTATAATTGTTTTTTAAATTATTTTTATTTTTCAGCAAAAGTCTTTAACTAACAAACTACTTTTGGCAAATATGTATTGTTGTAAATATCAACAGGTCATGTACGAAATACGAAAAGAAATACCAGATACTTCTATTATATTGAGGAAAGCACATATACAGACGAATGATGAAATTAGAAATGAATCTGTATCAAAAAACGTAAATGTTGTAACTGAATCTAAAATTTTAAGCTATTTAGATGAAGCAGTAGAAATTTGGCACTTGATTTTACAAGAGGATTCTAAAAATATTGCATATGATTTGAAAAAGAACAACACTATACATATTTTAGAATGCGTGATTGCATTTTATGAGTTTCACGGCCACGATATAATGAAATTGAGAACAAATTTGTTATTTTATAGATGTGGTAAAATTTTAAATGATACGTCTGCTATGATCAAGTCTTTAAATATGATTTTAGAAAATATTGACTATGATTCAGAACTAGGTCAATGGGTTAGAGAAAAATTGGATTTATTAATAAATGATTTCACTGATCAAGAATCGTGTGAAGAATTGATGTTATCAATAAAGTTGAGCAAAAGTATTAGCTGCTTTTTAAATAAAAAATACGATTTAGGATATACTATTTTTGAAGATGCATTGAATCAAAGAGCTGATAGTAATAATGATAATTTATCATGGATCGATATAAAAATAAATTATTTACAGTTGAAATATTTTCGTTTACCTTGTTCTCTGGAAATTAAAGATCATAATAAAACATTTGATTTAAGTTTAAAGATATTTGGCAAGATTATAAAGCTATTCAAGAAAATGAGTAAGTACTTTAATTGATCGATATTTATTTTAAATTAAAAAAATTTATGTTTTTTAGGTTCGCAAAAATATCATATCCATGTAAACGTCAAACAGATAAACCAAATGTTCAGTTTTGCTGTTGAATTAAGTAATATTTACATCAGTTTGAACTTAACCCGAGAGACTTACCATTTATTATCATTCCAAGTGAGAATTGCACACAATTTGGCTCTTCCCTTACGTACAAGCCAATTGTTAAATCTCATGAGTCAGATCGATATCATGAGAATTTTATTAGATGATTGTCACATAAAATTTAAACACATGAAAACATTATTGTGTTTGAATGATGTTGATTTTGATATAGTTAAGTCAAACAGAGCTGACACGGTAGATTTTTTAAAACATATTAATTGTTTCTGTTATTATTGTTCTAATATCATGTACCAACAACTAACTTTTGAATGCTTTCATATTTCCATTCAAATGGAATACAGTGATATTTGTTTAAATTCATATATGGCTATTAAGTCATTATATAATTCAATAATGCTTAAACAAAATCTGATCTTTGAAAATAATTTGCTTTCGTTATTAGATACTCAATTTTCAACTGGATCTTTATCTTGTTTTTACAAATCTCCTTTAATGATAAGTTATTTTACTTTTATTACAAGTTGTGCTGACAGTATAATCTTAAAAAATAATCTCGAAGCACATAATTTATTAATTGAGGTATTAGAATCTGCCAAAGGTTTTGAAGAAATAGTGAACAGTAAAATTTTACATGCAATTGATTTAAACAAATCAATTTTACAAGCAAATATTGTCAATGAAACTGAAACCTTATGCGATAGAATTTACAGTATAACTTTGAATGATAAGAATAATTTAAATATTTATTCACCAAAGGTAACATTTAAAAGTGATGAAGAATCGAAAAATTCACCAATGGGGTTATTTAAAAGTTCTGAAATACCTACTATTTTAATAACACCCATAAAATCAAATAAATTTTTCAAAAATAAAACTCCTGGTAGGATTTTAGAAGAGTCTAAGTTTAAAATATACACGCCTAAAACTGAAGTTCGGAAAAAGCCCAAAAAGGACTTGAATCATCAATCGTCAAGTTGTAGTAAAATGTTATTTTTAGAACCGAAAATGTATAAATCGACAACTGTGAAAAAAACAGTAACAAATAATGAAGGACAGTCTTCGAAATCTGTACGAAAAAAGTTATTAGATACTGAAACTGTAGAAATAGAAGTGCCTGTAAGACGTACTAGGGCAGCTTCTAAGCGTTCTAAAAATTGAAGTTAATTTTAATGTGTATTTATAATATTGTTTAATGAAAATGAATTTGAAATAAAACCATATTAGTCAAAATGTAGAATATTATATTTTATGTATTTATATGTTAGTAAAAGTTTTTAGTAGTAAAACTATTTATATTTAACTTTTGTACCTCACAATGTATTATTTTCATTAAAGTTATTTATAAAATATATTTTTAAATTTTACCTTCATTCTTTAATTATTAAAGAATTTTATAATTAGTTTCGAATATCGATTACTAAAATCGTATAAAAATATTTTTGAAATTTGTTTACATATATACAACTTTAAATACATTTGAAATATTAAGGCCTGTATACACCACTCAATTTGACATCTCTACTAGGGATGTTACGGATGTCATTTTAGCAAATGTGGATATTGGGAAGGTAGGGTTTGGGGATGCGGATGCAGATGTGAATTAGGAATTTATTTGATAAATAAGATTTATTGTATTTTTGTGTAAATGTCAATTTAGAAAAAAATGAATACTTAAAATTAAATAATGGTAAATTATATTTAATTAAAACGACTTCTCAATTCGTCATTGATCAAACCTGCTCCGCTGAAAAGTTGTTCATTAGGAACACTAGCAGGTGGAGGTGATAAGAATTTCTGTATAAAAAATTATATAATTTTTCATATTAGAAATGGAAATCATTTTAAAATTCGCTACAAGCTACAATAGATAATTTTAAAAACATATTTGCAATAATCACATTTTTGAAAATCAGTTAAATATTCAAGATTATACAAAATTTTTAAAGAATGTTAATTAAATATCAATTTTGATATCAAATTTAGCAACATGTTTCAATTTTATTAAAATTTATGAAATCAAATTTTTATTGTTGTCACACGTTATTTGACATTAGTTTGTAGTTTTGTAGAATATATCCGTTATATCCTGATAGAAAAATGAGGATGCGGATTTTAAAAAATTCAAAGTTGTAGATAAAGATATGTAAAATAATGAGGATAATTCGCAGTTGCGGATATCCGTTACAACTCTAATCTCTACCTTTACAAATCGGCCCTGCAGATTGGGTGATGTATAGTTTTAATATAAAATATAAATTTGTTTAGAAAATTACATTTATGTAAAAAGCTGATTTAAATATCAAAAGATTTATGTCATTTCAGTCTTGATTAATATTTCAAAATTGTATAAAATTAAAATAAACAATGATTGATTTTATAGAGACTAACTTCATTTTTTTATCTGAAATTTGTCACTGAGCAGCAAATAAATTGAGTATAGTGGAAAATCGTTTAACAAAAAGAATAATTTCAGTCATAATGTTATATATATTATATAAAATATTTGATACATGTGTTAAATGATTTTCACTGCATCGTTTGTATAGAATAATGGAATAAAGATAACCAGAAATATCTTAATCTAATATCTCAATATCTCTTGGATAACAAATGTATAAAAAAAACTAACTTAACTATTGTTGCTTGCATCCGTCTTTAGTTTTACTTTTCTTTTGTTTCTTCTCAAGAGAAAATGTTCTTCGTTGTCCTTGAATAGGCATATATGGTGGAACAGGGCTTGTGTCTTCTTCATATTCAGACAAATCTAGAGTAAAATTTGTATTATATGATATACCTACCTATGCTAGTTTTAATCAGTTTTTTACATTATAACCTAATATTATAACAATTAAAATAATTTTTGAATGTTATTAAATAACTGTTTTTATCAATATTATATTTTACCTGATGGTGAAGGTAAAGTTCCTGAAGGAGAGCTAATACTACTGCTACTTGTTACATCCTGAGGACTGCAAATAGTTGAATGACGGTACGTTGGATCTATTGCCATTGCAATATTCATTCGATCTCCAACTGCCTTTGGTAAATCTAACTGAGTCGGTCTTGTCATGGAAGGCTCTGTCATATATTTAGATGGAGATGAGGATGACATTGGATTCATTTTATTTGGTAAACTTGCATCTCCACGCTTCTTACTAGGACTGCTATGATCGTTATGCGTATATTTTTGAGGAGAATCATTAACTCTATAATTTGTTCTGTGTTCTTCTTCCTGTTTCCACTGAGAACCGTTTTTACGACTAGATATATTAAAAGGGTCTTCGACATAACGTTTATGAGGTGAAGGAAATTCACCTTGGCTCGGTTTATTTGCATTCTTTAACTTTCTCTCTTCGTGACTAATTCTTATTATATCACCGTGGACGGGTCTTTGGACATTCACATCTACAATTTCATCTTGACTTGGTCTATTAACATTTTTTAATTTTCCAGATCCCGGAATTTCATCTATAGGATAGCTATAATTCACATCGTCTTCTATTGTCGATAACGAATAATTATGTTTTAAATTTTGACTCGGAAACTCTACACGTTCTGGTTCTGTTAATGGTTGAGATGGGATCAAATCAACTGGATCGGAATATGAGTCTTCAGGAGATATTTGCCCTGACATTTCCTGGCGTTGTTGTTTTTTTGCTATAGCTTTTTGTTTTGCTCGTTCACGTGCTCTCTTTGCTTTTGCACGTTCCTATAAATAACGGTTAATAGATGATAAAATAAAATAATTATAATCAATAGAAATGATTACCCTTTCTTGTAAAACGCGAGCTAGTTCTTTATCTTGCGCTTCGATTGCCAACAATCTATCCTTGTTTAACTGAAGTAAAGCTTCATTCTCACTTTCTAACTGTTGTAACTGTCGTGCCAGTTCCTACAATTATTAAAATTACAATATGTGTGGTATGTGTAATACAATCAAAAATGATTAATTTATGGAGAACTTCTACCTAGAGCATTAAACATTGTAGAGAGTTCTGAATCAATCTACGAGTGTCACTCTAGTCATGTGTAAAATAAACCATGCACTAGAGAACACCCGCAAACTGACACAGATACAAATTTGAGCTGTCCTTCTTTATTGTTGTAAAAGAAATATAAACATGACTTACAGCATCTTTCAACTCTTGTAATCTCCTTTCTTCAATTTCATCAACAGGCACACCAACATCATCCAAAGAACATTGGTTAAGACGTTCATGCAACATTTCTTCAGGCTTGTATCCACCCTTATTTATAGGCACATTTATATAATTTGGTTTTGGTGCTTTTTTCTCCGGTAAAGGTGGCGGCGGCGATGATGAACATAATGATATTTGTTCATATTGACCAGGTAAAGGCATTGCAGGCGCTTGTCTACGATGAGAATGAGCAGATCTTAAATGATTCGAGGTGTCAGGATATTGTGCATTTTCTATTCGTGCTCTCTCTAGCACTTTAATTCGTTCTTCATTCTATAAATTATACACACTTATTAATTTTGTCTTTAATGCAGTTGTTATTGAAGAAATTAGTTACCAAAAGTCTTCTTGCGATTTCTTTATCACGTTGTTCAATTAAATGTCGTTTTATTTCTTCCTCTTCTTCTATTCGTTTTGCAATACGAGCGGCTACTTTGGCGTCTCGTTCTTCTCTAAAAAGAAGCAAAAATAAAAGGTTAATTCAAGACTGACAAGTTCCTTAATATACAGTATGTCCCAGGATAGATGTAACAAGAGGTGTAGTAATGAACAAAAAAATTTCAAATTTTGGAATGACATTGGGGATTGAGTCCTACTTGATTTAAAACTAACGTATACCAAAAATTAGTTGATTTGGTCTTCTACATGATATTTCATAAGCATTATTATTTAGTTGTTATTGACTGTCTCATCTTGTCAATCTCATTATCTCTAATTTATCATCAATGTTGAACAAACTCAAAACCAAAGTATTAAAAAAATAACAGAAAATGTTTATTTCTATTGTATCATTCAAAATAAATACAATTTATTTAATTTGTCTCATTTAAATTTTTTAGTTATTTCTGAAATTGGGTATGAGGTGTCAAAATTACATTATAACTTTATTTTCATAGTATTTATTTTCTAATTTTGAAAAAGTTGCTTTATTCTTAGTATTTTTTTTTTCAACTTTGCTTATAAAGACCAAATCAACTAATTTTTGGTATACGTTAGTTTTACATCTTGTTACATCTATCATGGAACACACTGTATACATATATATTTATTTAATTATTCAAAGGGTCATTTGAAAAAGTGTTGCAACAAGTTTTAGCAACTGTCTATTAACTATGTAGACATGTTATGGGAGGGAAGTGCTTAGTGTGACAAGGGAATAGGAGGGGATAAAATAATATGTGACATCTACTAATGCAAAGTAGGGGAGGGTACATATTATGACAAAATTTTTGAGAGGGATGTTTACAAGATTGTGACAGAAGGTGTGGGTCAAAAATAATAAAAATAGCATGACATAGTTTACGGACAACCCCTTCAATGTTTCGTAGAGTACAAACTAACTATGAGAAAAAATCTATTTAAAATCATGGATAATCAAAAAATTGAAGAATTATTGCATTATATATGATACATACTGTTCAGCTACCATCTGATGATAAAGTGTAGCTGCCATTTCTGCTTCGTGTCTTTCTCTAAGTTGTTCAGATAAGGCACATGGAAAGTCTTCTCTTACTTGAGCGTTTCGATTTTTATTTCCAGATAGATGTTGGCTTACTTGAAACAATCATTATATTATATGTATTATCGTGGGGAATGTGAGAATATTCAATCCACAAAAACTAACAGATTAGTATTAGAAATATAAAGGGGTTTTGGTAACTTTTTGGTTGGGTACGCCTCTTCTCTACTTAATAAACAAAAACTTTAAATGTAAAAATAAGTGTCATAAGAGGACCTAAAAAAATGAATAGTTATTAATGCATACTCATATAAAGTTTCAGTTCTTGTTTAATCAACTGTAATAGTGAAAGCTACAAAAACTTATTAATGAATCAAATTATGTTTTATTAGGTTTTTTTATGACTCACTGTACATTAATAATAGATTTATGATTTTTTTGTATAAAATGTCTTAAAAAGATGTATAATGGTTATTGGGCACTAAGTACCGATAAAAAAAAAATAGTATATTACATTTAACTATAATTTCTATAATATACTACACCTATAATTTTATACAATTAAATAATCAGGTGCTCAAAGCAGGTGCAAGTAAAACAGTAATTTATAAAGATGTTGTGTACCTGTTTATTATTTATTTAAGAAGTTATTTTATTCAAAATTAACTTTCACTTATATAGTTTTATTGTATTTAAATAATATGAAAATTATTAAATAATTATTACTTAATGAGTATCACAGAATAATAAATATAATGAGTATATTTAAAAAAAATTTGAATTTTAAATTTTATGAAGTGACCTATTTTTCATAAAATTTATATTCACTTAAAAGTTGTGTAAATTATGTTTAATTATAAAATATACCTCTGTTATCTAATTATTCAAGGAAAATATATGTATTATATAAAAGGGAAGTTGTAAGAGAATATAAACTAAATACTTACTTTCTTCGTTTTGTAACTTATATGCAAGGGCCCCATCTTCTCTAACTAGCCATTCTCTACAAACTGAAAACATTTACTTTAGTTTTATTTCATAACATTATTATTTATTAATTATAATTATGTTATCTATATCAATATGGCCAAATTTAAATATTCAGCCCTCCAAAGTATATTTGCATCCTTGGGTCGTAATGTTTTTAAAAAAATATATAGTAATTGTACTCAATATAGAAAGAAATGTTAATAATGAATAAAAATTCCGCAAAAGCTATTTTATTTTTAAGATGCTCTCGATTCCAAGTAACATACTTTCGCCGTTTAACGTGAGAAATGTTATAAAGGTGACCTTAATTATAATTTAAAATGAACGTACCTATTATACAAAAAGTGTTTGTATAATAACGGTACATTATTATTTTTTTTAGAAATTAATTCATTTTTCTCAACAACCGTACATTACTGTGATTGTACTATAGAGGTAATAATTAATTAATTTGCATTAAAATAAAGGAATAGAACAATGGGATTTTTAGAATTGTACAGATATGCAAACATTTTTATAGAAAGATGTATTTAAAAAAAAACTAAATCAGTAACATGTTACGCGTATTTTAAACAGTATTCGAATAATTACTATTTCCTGTATTATTTATAATTACCTACTATATAAAACCTGTTTGCAACGTGAAAATACAAAAGTATCATGAAACTTAACATATCATTTAATAAGCAATTGTAATCAATTGAATATATAAATCAATGGAACAAACTACAACAAGATAACATTATTATCAAGGTTAATTAATTTATTTTGATTCCAATAAATGAAAACAATTTTTATAAAACTAAAACAGAATAAGAATTTTTGTGACTCAACAGTTTGTAATGTTTTTTGTAAAACTCCAGACCCGTGGCATACTATAAATTCCAAATATGAAATCATAAATGTTCATCTCATGTAATTTTAGATTAAATATTTTTAAATTATTGTTAATTGATGTATGAAATGTACATATAAATGTTATTACTTGACATGGGAATGTTAGCGTTGATTATTCATAAAATTGTATTTATATAAGAAAAGTAAATAATTATGAATAAGTAATATTTATCTAAAGATACCAATTCGGTTTTATATTGAAAAAAACACCTAAAAGTTTTTATTTATAATTTAAATTACTGAGTACAAACCTTCATTTACTCTTCCTGACTTTGGTAACGTATCTCTTTGTTCAGATGAATGAGCTTCTGCCATTTCTTCATAATTCTAACTTTTATAATATTATATTTTCATTTAGAAATTAATAAATACATTAGTATTTTAAAATCTTAAAAAACCTCAACCACATTCACTTCTACACTGAAACAAAATGAGTAGAATACTAATTTCCATAAATAAGTTGACACAGAACTTGAATGTTTCTATCAATGTAATGAACAGAGATGAAAAATAGTTAAGTAAACTTACTTTTATTCTTGTTCCTTATTTGTTTAAACATCATGTATGTGCATTAAAGTGAAATAGCAAACGCAAACGACGCGTGTCCACCTGTTTAATAATATTTCCCTGTTTAGGTTTAAAAAGAAACAAGATATACGGGAACTAGTTTGTAAGAGTGAAGCAGATAGTATCTTCATGTTTGTATCCATTAATGTTGGTTGTTCTGTGGTTCTGGCAACTTCAGAACACATCAGAACAAAATAGTGAACACAATAGTGACAGAATATGTCAGATTACAAAAATGAATTTTGAATAGAAATGAAAAGCTTAATATTTATAAAATAGGATAACAATAATTAGATGCAATGACGCGGAACGTTAGAGGTCGTACTTTTATATGTGTTGCCATAATTTTAGCTTTGATTGCCCTTATGGCACTGTATCATAATTCATTAGCACAAATAGATGCTATTAAAAAAACTAATGAAGTGTGCCATCACCAGCAAGAATCATTATCAGCACAATTGCAAGGTAAATAGCCTTATAACGTTTGATTACTTTTTCATTTAAGATTTACGGAACTAATTATGCATATATTTGTTCTTTTAGTAATAATTGAATACAAGAATCGATTAGAAAAATCTCTTCAGTCAGAAAAGTCTGAACATAAACAGACTAGGATTGATTTACAACAAAAACTAGAAAATGAAAAAATGAAAAATGAAAAAAATAATATGGAAGCTAATATTCGATATTCATCATTACAACAGCAATATAAATTATCACAAGTACGTCGTATTTCATTTCGTGTTCTTGTTTATGTGTTACAATTGAATAAGAAGTATTTGTGTTTAATTATATTTTATATAATTTAAAATTATCTTTGTTTCAGAGTCAAAATGAGGATTATAAAGAAAAACAGAATCAATATCAAAACGAAAAGATTCAATTAGAAAAATCGATACAGGAATTAAGAGATCACGTAAAACATGTAATTGAAGAAAAAGATAAACAATTCCAAAGCTTAAAGGTTTGTTGAACATTTTCTGTAATCTTAAACTAACATATTTTTTGATAAATAATATTGGTTCACTCTTCAGAGCGATTATGTTGCACTTCAAAATGAAAGAGATAGACTTAGATCAGAAATAGAAAATATACAAAATGGTGTACACGACAACGAGAGTCATGTTCTTATACTCGAAAAAGAAAACTTCCACTTGAAAAACGAAATAGATAATCTGAAGGTAAAATGTGCAAGTCGTATAATTCATTAATCATTTTGATTATCATGTTTTCCATAGATTTTAAATTTATTTATTGTAAAATATAAATTATATCTTAACTCTAATACAGTCTTTCTCAGAGCATTATGTGAAAGGGTTGCAAGACGTATGGTAGAATGTTTTATGTAACTTATTATTTATATAATACATACTAGGGGGGTATACTCAACTAAACTGATCTTAATATTTAAATAATAAAGTAACATTATTTTATTTATTGACAAATTAGAAGACTAATGAATTATAATTTAAACATTGGAAAACATTACTTGAAAGATATATGTCTGATATTACAGCCTAGCTAACAAATATTTACAAGCTTGGAAACATTTTCAAACGGGGTATCAAACTTATATGACAGTTCTCTTGGAGTTTTTAACAGATAAGTTGCATGCATAGTACGTAAAAACGAAAGTATGTAAAGTATATTTACTAAAGTGTATTTATTTACTAACTTTGAGTAAAAACAGTAAAAACCAACTGACTGCACATGCAACTATCTGTCAAAAACTCACAGAAAACTCTCATATAAGTTTGATACTCCGTTTGAAAGTGTTTGCAAGCTTACAAATATTAGTTAGCTAGGTTGTAATACTAGACATTAATCTAGATGAAATAAAAAACACACACACACGTTTTCAAAATATCGCTTTTAAAATTATTTCTCATAGTTTGAAATACAAGTTGTGCCTAAGTTACAATATTATGTAGGTAGTTGTTATCTTGCAATTTATGATAGGCTTATCGATAAAATTAACTTCTGTCTACATAAATATTAATTGTTAATTGTTTCAAAAATAAACATGTCACTGAATACCATTTCTATTGTAAATACCAATCTGATATAAATAATCAAAATTTTATTGATAAAAACTAAACAATAAATTAAAGTAATTTAATTTGATTAATTAAAAATGTCTATACAATAATTTATTTCCACTCACAATACTTTTTTGGATAGTTATATACATTTTTATGCATTGCATGTTCATTATGTAATTTTTATTTTTGTAAAATATTGTTTAATAAATTAATGTTTTGCATGAAAAAAGTTTATTTTTGAACAATCCTTTCTAAGAATTTTAATAGTTTTATTTAAAATTTCATAAATCCAATTTTATACAGTACCTTACAAAAATACACATAAAGCTGCAGTGAACTGTAATTAAATTGAATACCCTACACTGCCCTGCAGATATATAGCTTTTGTTTTTGGTCTCGACGAAATTCTTTATGACACCGAACATTAATTGACTACTTCATTCTAATTTACTTGTGCATATACACTTATAGTCTAATAGTCAAGTACCCTGAAAAGTATTTTGGTATTGAAGTTAGAAAAAAATGTTAATCACTTTGGCTTTTGAAGAGCTCATATGTCAGAGGTTCATTTATATATCAAAATGTGACAAGCTCATTATTTATAAGTAACTTGAACCTATTTTTATCTCTCTTAGGCAGTGATATGTTACAAGAGATGATCAATTAATATGTATTTAAAAAAATTTATTTATGTTATTTTAAATTAAACCTACAAACAAAAGTATTTTTCATTTTATATTTTCAACAAAACTGCAACATAACTTTTGATACTAAATAGATAAAAACTAGTTAATAATAAACGTACTTTTTTTTGTTACAGTTATCCTGCAATACTGCAAAACATGGTGAAATGGATCAGTTGTCTGTATATTTATCCAACGCTGGTGACACAACACCAGGTGATCATCTGTCATTTGAAAAACAATTGAAAATACACAACGATACTTACCGAATAAGTAATTCCGATAATACTCCTATAAATGCTGCAATTATTGTACCTGGTGATAATTTGATTACTGTTTTAGAGAAAAATGGTAAAAAGGATGAGAACACAAATAAACATGTTCTACCACAACCTAATATGAAAGAACAAGAGATGAAAATATCTAGTTCAAAAATTACAACAAAAAGCAGTGTACAAGTATCAAAAAGAGTAGATGATGCAAATCCTTTAGTTTTACCAACAATACCGACAAAGAATACGTCCAAAAAAATGGCAAACATTAATGAAAACGTACGAAACGTTTTACCTGTTCCAAAATTGATGGCTTCACGGAGAAAAGCAATTCCGCAAGGTGTAGTTATTCCTGAAAATATCGGTGATACACCTTTAACAAATGGCATTAATACGAACAAACCTGAAGATTTGAATATAGATTCTCAACCAAATCGGTACCGTAATAGTATTATAGAAGAAGAGAACAATCTACAGAAACCTCTTAAAAAACCTAAACCTGATATGGGAGGTGCAGTTGGGGATAATCCTGCTGAAGCTAATATAAACCAAAACAATGCTATGGAAGTTGTTGACGTACCCAACAAAGATAATGTGCAAGATGTTCAAGAAGATCCGTTTGGAATGATGGACATACAAAACAACGTTCCTGATTCTATTATTAAGAAACAGCACATTGATACGTTAGGAAAAGCAGTTTTAGGAAGACGAGGTGTTCGAATTGGAAATGGAATGAATTATGAGGAAGGTGAATACGATAAAGACAAGGGTGGAGATTTACAACTCGAAGAAGCTGAACCAGAAGGTGAAGAAGATGGTAAGTTTTATTTTTTACATTGTTATAGGCGATAATAATAGGCAAGCGGATTACCTTGTTTAACTCGCTTAGAAATGACACCAACCAACCATCTACGTTCTAGTGACTAAAAATGATTTTATTAAATTCCTTATATTTTTCTGAGAAAAAACATCTATATACACAATATACAGTGAAACTTCATTGTAACGCTCTTGAGCGGATCGGATCAAAAATGCATTATAAACAGGATAGTGCAATAGGCAGAAATAAATTACTTTATTTTCATTACATTTTCGTAAAATCACCATTTTTTTCCGCTAAATTCAATGCCATCCATTTATAAGCAGCTGTCATTTTTATGAAACGCAATAATCATTCGTTACCATGTCTGTCTACACATCGTCAGTACTTTTTTGAAATATTATTACAACAAAAATTATAGATAATAATATTCTCTATAACTAATATCAAAAACATTTTTTTCTAATACGTAGTTTAAAAAATAATTTGAAAAATTCAAAAATTGACATCAGTAAAACAACAACGATTAGTGATGGTTTTTAAAAATAGGAGGTGCACATCTGCAGTATACAAGAATCTTACGTTAAAAATTGCATGTTTGTAAGTCTCACCGTTTTGGCTGTAGAGTATTCGCAGACAGACAGACAACAGATGTCATTGATATAATGGTCGTACATGATTCAGGGACCCTCAAAACGTGTAATTTCGTTTTTTTTTCGTACTCATTTTTTTTTGACTTGTGCAACTAATTAATTCACTGCTCAGCTCTTTTGAGTGATTTTAACCATAATTATTTTGTTTTATAGATGATGGAGATTACAATGATCGAATGGGAGCAAGACAAAAAGATCCAGCAATTCGAAATTAAAGTAAGTTATGTTTCTTACAATGCAAACTTAAGTAACATTCTATTGAGTAACTTGAATAACAATGCATTTTATAAAATATACTGGGTTATTTCGAATATTTATTATTCTCATTATTATTATGACTTTGTACTTTTGATAGATTAGTTATTCCATTTTGTAAATTATAAATGTATATAAGTTCATAAATAAATATGTTACAATTTTTTTAATGTTTTTTTTTTTTAAATATGATTATTTAAGGGGTAACACCACTTTAAAATTTAAAAGAGCTCAACATTTTTTTTTAAATTCAGTGCTGTTACCCCTTAATATATTTTTCAGAAAATGTACTGTTTCAGTAGCCTAATCGTAAATTAAAAAAATGAGAAAATTTAGTTAGTTCAGATTTTTTTCATGACGCCCCTAGGCAAATAAAAGTATCCAAAAAAGTGATGCCTTTTGGCTGCAGAAACCCTTGTACTTCTTATATTTGCAAATATCAATTTTCACATATTACTACTGTAGGTAATTGTATGCTTGCCCCAAAAAGAAAATATAATATCTAAAAATCATTTTAATTAATTACATTTGTAAAGCGATGAAGTCATGCCTATCAAACAATAACGATTCAGTTTAGAATAACCAGTCGTACAATAGCATTTTTTGAATTTATATACAATCAGTTGAATATGGGTATTTTAACATACTCTGTATGCGTGAATCACCCAACTGCCAACATGCTTTATGATTGTCCACTTTTTGTTGATTTACTAATTTCTAGAATCCGTAGAGTTGAAATTAAATAATTTTGTTGGATGAAACAAAGGTGAGTAATAAGACAACATATTCACATTTAAGTATTTCACATTTATTTTAGGGTGGATAGTTACAAACACAAATTTACTACAAAACTATTTGTACAATATTGCTATTTAACATGATATCCTGACACTAGCGAAACAATTTCCTATTTTTTCAAATTCGCTTCAGTATATTTATTGTGGAAATGAAATATAAGATTAAAATTACACATTGAAAAATTAAAACCTATAAATACACATAAAAATAAAATTTTATAATTAATAGTGTAATCAACTCTCAGAGAAAAATACATAAGATTAATACGTTAATATACATAGAATTTGTATGTTTTAGTAAAAACAACTGTATCGATAGTCAATAAAATGTTTGTCATTATTGCTATTATATGGCATAGGAAGCTGTTTAAAATATGAATATAGTATAGTTTATCTAAAAAAGTACACTCACTTTTAGGATATTTAGGTCTAAAAACATTTATAATTGCTTTATTATACTTTGATTAAAAATTATTGACCATTTTACAAATGTAAAAGTTAAATTACCATGAAATTTACTAAAACATTTTATTAATTTCATTTCCACTTAGCGAATAATTTTTAATTTCCACAGCCAATTCTGTTTCTGATAGATTTACGTTTTTTATAATCTAAAACTCAAGAAATACGATTAAATATTACACTACAAAAAGACCCTGTTCAACTAAGAGTTGTTTTGTATAATACTGAATGTTAATATATAGTATATCAAATACAACTAATTATGTACAAATACAGTGAAATATCCTCAGAAAGACATACAATAATTTTATTCACTATAATGCGTGAGTTGATTTATGAAACTTATTAGCTAAAATAGAATATAACATTTTTTAAATTATTTCAATCATCGATAAGTGAACTATTAAGTTTTTTTTACTAATTTTATTTTAAGAAGTTACACTTTTTTATGATTCTTTATTAGCCTTGATTATTCTCAAAATTAAAGTATTGTTTTAGTGTAAATAATTTATTCATATTCATATATCAACTCGCATCAAATACATTTTATTAGACACACTATTAGGATATTTCACTGCAGATTATATAAATAAAATAAAATGCATTTCATGCAGGCTTTTTTCAGGTGCCAACCAATCTATATTCTAATACACACTTGACACAATGTTAATGTTACTGACATATCAACAAAATGCAGAAAATAAAAATACATTTCACGACTAGAATTTTGCTAAAATTATTCAACCGTTTGTATTTAGCAAAAGTTATACATAGTGGCAATTTTTACTTCATTTTCTTTTAATTTGTAATTTAATTAAATATTAATTATAAATTGATTATTAAAACTATATATGACTGGTTAGATACGTTAGTATTTGTTCTAAATATATATTATTATATTTATAATAAATTAATTTGAATAACATATTTTATACCTAAAATAATTTAGCTATCACATTAATAGATTTCTTTTAATCTTAAAATATTTAATAATGATATAAAATATATATTTTTAAATTACATCTAAAATGTACTTATAATTTTAACTAAATGATTCTAATAAAAATGAAATAAAAATATACCACAGAATATTTTCTTCTCTTTTAAACAGAAATGGTATAAATAGAGAAAGAAAATATTATTTGTACATAATAAATTTTCCTATACAATATATACAATCATTTCAAATGTATATTTATTAACACATTACATATTTTATAACTAACTTCGCACAAAAAGCTACATTTATCACATACATTTTTTCAAATAGTGCGATTACAAATCTAAAAAAAATATGTCAGTATAAAATAACATTGCTATAATCTACATTGCAAAATTTGATAATAAAATTTAAGATTTATTTTGCAGTATAGAAAATCCCTTATTTCTAAAAACATTCACATTCACAGCACCAAATCTTGTTTCCAACCTACATTAAATGACAAAAATACTTTCATTTACAGCACTTTTAACATTGTGCCTATTTCGAGAAGGCGAATGAAGTTCATTCGCCAATACTGCACTTGATAAAAACGGAGAACGTTACTGTATCATTTGCATAAAATCCAAATGAACAGATTTCCAGCGCTTGACGGACACCTTTTTTTTTTAAATGTCAGTCTGACACGCCAGCAAAACATTTTTTTTAAAAGCCCGCCGTGCTGTTTCGACGGTGCTAAAATGTCACTCTTATAACAGAATTTCAAGGTCGATACGGTGACGGTCTCCGTTTTTGTTAAGTGCCAGCGATTTAAAATAAGAACTATGTTAAATGTATTTTGTTAGTGATCTAACATTAAAACGAATTTCTCGTTTTAACTAATTTAGACAATAAGCATCATATGACTTTTACTGAATACACTTTCATTTGACCATATGCATTAATGTTTTTTATTCTGTCCAGCAGATCATTTCTTTCATTTTTGCAAATGTAAAACTGAATTTGATCCATTCTTTATATTACAGAACTTCCCTAAACGTATGCATTTGGGACCTGACAACCTCTCTAAAAGTATATTTCCTCTCTACCCTCACATACTTGATAAAAACTTATTCTATAAAAATATAAAGTTGTTTTAAGTTTAACTATTTTTGGTTTATATTAACCCTTTCGATATTTCGTATATACATATATGGGTCCAGTCAACGAAGAGCGTATATTTTTGATATGAGCTGTAATGAAAAGGAATAGTATGTGATATTTCCTTTTAAAAAAATTCAACAACTACAATCATTGTTCCAAATTTAAACATAATCTCAAATAATATACGTTTAGGAAGGTTGTAATGTATGTTTAAAAATTTATTAAATAGTATTTTGGAATTGTAAGTCACAGAAACTTTGAAATAGTCTTAAAATGTTCATTATATAATCCAGATAATATAAAAATTTGAAACCAAAAACATTGGTCTAATTATATTTCTAATTTATTAATTTCTGTTTCATTTGTGAAAATTTTTGCTCTCAATTTCTTCCATCACTATAAAACTTGATCTCTTCTTTTATTTTAAGATTATTTTGAAGTTTGTGTGATTTATATTTAGATTAGGAAAGATTCTGGATACATAACAACCAATGCTAGTACGTATATAAAACTGTTACCAAATTTTACGGCGGCCATCTTTTCTTAAATGTCACAATCATCATTTCTATGCATATTATCTCAGAGGCGTCAGTTGAAAATTTATAATATGCAAATATGCTTTAAATTACAATTAAATTTAGTATGTATGAGAGATGATAGTTCCAAATAGACGTTTCTTTGTTAATCAATTATTTAATTTATTTATTTTAAAATCTGAATGATATGCCAATGAAATGGTAATAACGCTAGGTAATGTGTTATTTGTCCTTTATCTTTCCTTGTCTTAGGATTTATAGTTCAAGAGTACTTTGTGGTTAAAATATTGAAAATGGTTTCAATATTTGTTTTGATATAAAAAAGTGCAATCAATCAACATTGTTAATAGAGGATAACAAAATCATTAATAAACAGTAAAACCCTTATTATATTTAAATATACATTCAATTTTAAGTCTTTTATCATGTCAGTTTTGTTATCCTAGGTAAAATACATAAATTATACAACTTATCCCTGTACTTTATGATATTAATTGAATTTGGTATATTATTTTCTACATTAATATTTTATAATCCTACAGATGTCTTAAAGTAAACTATAATAACTAAATTTAGTAGTTGTGTGCTTATAGTAATATTGAGAATTCACATTTGTTGATAAAATGCGTTTGAACTGTGCAAACCATCGGTTCTTTTCAAAATATTAAAGTTAAATAATACAAAATTAAATATACAAAATATGTGGAAGTACCATACACTCGACTCTTTAATTATTATTATATGGCTATTGTTGTATATATGCGTAAATGGTTATAAATACATTTATTTAGTCTCGTGAATAGCGATATGAAATATACTTAGCACAAAAATAAATTACGGTTAACTTCAACATAAAAAAAATATTTACAAAATTATTGAGACTAGAATTATTGCATATTAATTGATGCGTAAATCATATATTTAAAGGCCCTTTGAGAAGTGGACAGTTGTTTGTACATTAAAAGGTAACAAGCCATGTTATATTGCTATTATATTAGAAAAGATATGCAAAGGGTTAAATATAATGATTTGTTTAAAAACATGCAAATATTGTCATACTTAAAATAAGAATTTGAATAAATACAGTTATGATACTGTATTTTTATTAGTTTGCACACCTCCACCAAATGTTAAACATGCTTCCAGCTTATTCTGCATACAAATGCACAATGGATCATAGTCGTAAAAAAATAACCATAAAATTTATAATTTTATTATTAACATATAATTAATTTAACATTAAATATCCTGCCATATCCGAGTTAAAAGCAAAAATATTAAAACCGGCATTGATGATTTGAAAAATATACAATTAAATTTAAAAAAAATGTCTTCTACGCACAGTGGTGGTGGGGGTTATCGAGGCGTAATCTGAAGATTTACGTTCTAACTTAGTACCTTTTTAAACACGAATACCGTAGTTATTTCTAGTCTCAGATTTAAAAAAATAAATAAAGAACTGCTAACAAATGCAGAAAATATAGTTTTGTAATGTTGATATTATTGGATAATACACGGTAATATGTTTACTACATACATTTATATAAAACACACATTCTATATAATATTCACACATTTGTATCCACATATTTTGCTTTATTGGAAAAGTAAAAAAAAAAAAAAAAATATCAAAGATTTAAAATAGGTACGTCTGAGAAAATAGTAAGTAACACGTTATCTACTAAATATTAACAATCAATTAAAAATATAATCACACCTTGTTTAACAAAGTATATGCGATCCAGAACACTACTTTATTAATATCGTTAATAGAGGTAGAAACATTTATATATTAATACAATTTTAAAACTGCACAATTATCAATCTGAATAAAAGTTTTAAAATAGAATCAAAAAACGTGTTGATATTTCTAGCTTTAATACATCTTTTAACAATCAGGACGCCTTTCTGAAAACACATTTAATACGAGGTTCTGTTGAACAAGGTATGACTGTAATAACATTCTCATTACATTATTTTAATAATAATTTAAATTCATATAAAACTTATTCAATATTCGAAATACAAAAATATGCGATTCCATCCGTAATCTTTCTTTCTACAAGATATATAAGTCTTATAACATTGGTTCAGTAGCCAACTGGCGGCGAGTAGTCATTCTTTTGTATAATATAATGCGTTAATCTGGTAGGTAAGCCTCCTGCGTTCAATTCATAGAATTCAACGAGCTGTAGGAGATCATAGAATTTGGTTTTTCCACCGTCGAGGGAGAAAACATTTGTGCATTGGACAGGATCTCTGATTGTCTGTATCTGCGTATGCATTACTTTACCTTGGCATATGTACGTAAGCACAAAAGCACCGGCGTGCGAACGGCTCTCTCTCACAAGAAACACTCTGCAATTAAAAAAAATTCTATTTAATAATTATGATAGCTAATGCATGATATGATTGAACATTTTTTAGCTAGAAGGAGATATTTTGGTACAGTATACGAAAAAATGAAATGAGTGTAAGTGCAATTCAGTTTTTTTACTGACTTTTTATGTGGTAATATATTATAAAATATGACTTACCCATCGACAGTTCCATATTTGGATACGAGTTTTGCAGCTTTGTCCCTTGTTAAACCACTATGAAACCATGGTTTATTGATATGGACTCTATTGATCATTGAATCTTTGTCTTCAGCTGGAGATGAAGAATTCGACCTCATTGGTGGTCTCCAGCGTCTCTTCCAAGAACTACCTTCTCCGACTTCAATCGCACGAGCTTCTTCTTTATCATTTACAATGAAACCTTCACCTCCAGAGAAATCCATAGGGACTCGAGGTTGAAAAGCGTCCTGTAAAAAAAAGTATAAAATTATTACTTACATCAGTAAAACTAAATAAATAAATTTATGCACTTAATGACAATGATAGGTATAAATAACAAACAAATTATTTACAATTACATGAAAATTATATTTTAACAATATAAATTAATTTTAAACAATGAAAATATTCAACAATGAATTTTTACCGGAACGATTTAAGGTTATAAAATTTATTCTGACAGTTAAGAATGAAAATTCCAAAACGTTTTTCTGTTACTATTTAAATATGTAGTATTAAATTTAAGGAAATTGTTACATGAAAAGGTACATACAAAAGTATATTCTCCCAAAAAATAGACCAACCCGTAATATGAAAAATCAATGTATATTCAGGGTCACCCGGAAGTACAGTGCTTGAACAGGGTCGGTTTCAGCATAAATTTTTAATGTTTATGAAATTATAAATGCCTCTACGAGAGTCGGTTTAACAAAGAAAAATCATAAGTAGTGTAATAAATCTTACATAATTATCTAATATTTAGTTTTGTATTTAATAATATAAATCAGAGGTTTCCAAACTTTTTTAATTCGCGGCGCCCTTTTTGAATTGAGGTTTTCCCATGGCGCTCTTCTTAAGTCAAAACATGATTAACTTGTAATGAGTAAGTCAAAAAACTGCATTAACATTAACATTCAACTAATGGGATGGATAAGCCTGCAGATCCACGGCGCCCCTGTAAAGACTCCCCAGGGCGTCGCGGTGCACACTTTGGGAACCTCTGATATAAATTAATATTTCTTGTGATTTTATTGTGATGAGTAAGGGCAAGAAGATATAAAAAGGTAATAACAGATAAAATAGCCTAGTAATAAATATACCTTTTATTATATAACAACAGTAATTATGAATTCATTATAAATATCTTATCAAGAAAGCATCAACATTTTTTTAAAATAAATAATATATAAACATGTAACCCATGAAGTAATAGTATTTATATTTCACGATATAATTAATTTTATATAAGTATAATTTGTTTCTGTACACTTGAGCAAATTATATTATCAAAAAAACTAGAGAAGAACTTGAGATGGACGGATAATTTTTTATTTTCATAAAACCGGTCTTCCAGCTTAGCAGATTTTACAAGTAAATGACTCATAGATCATAATTATAGGGCTTGAAACGATACGTTCGTAAAACTTGCGATATATTTTTTTATGAGTATAGTAACACATATACTTGGTTTCCTTTTATTTATTTTTTACACAATTATCCCAACGATCTTTTATTTTTTTTATGGTGGTAATTAAATTTGAAATTACATTTTCATTTAAAACAGTTTTATTTTTTAAAACAGATTTTTTTTTAAATTAAAGATAGATAAATATAGGTTATGCATATATTTAAAACATGTGTCTAGGAAAGTCACATTTTTATTGCAATGACCACCACAGAAGTCTCAAGTCAAATAAATTACAAAAATAAACTCATTCGCCATGCTGTAAAAAATAAATTTAAGTTTTATGTAGCTGCATTTTATGAGATTTATAAAAATAGCAATACATACATACAAACAGCTGGCATATTGGAACGGTGGAGAGAAAAAGAATATTTAAACTTTTGTTACAACTGTTAAATTGCCAAAGCGTAATTACTTTTTATGTTTTATTTATAAATAATAATGGGTCGCCGAAGCTTCGCGAGCCTTACAGAAAAAAATACACTTTTGTTTGGCTGAATACATTTTTTACTCCCTTGAGTACATGTGTATGTATTTTGCCATTGTTGTTTTACGGTTATAGTTTAGAATATCAAAATTAATTATATATTTTTACATTTTTAATATTGCAATATAACGATTAATGCAGCCAAAACTGGTGTCAGTACCGTACTGATTTACCGTTTGTGATTTACGGGCTTCTTTTTGTAATTTTCATGAATTCATGTTACTAATAAAACAAGTTACTCTTTACTAAATCAATTTAATTACCAAAGTTCGCAAATATAGTTTGTTTTTTAAATTAAAGCTTTTTATTTTATTTATGTTTTTTCTCCAGTAATGAATAAAGTAAAACCAGTAATGAGCACGTAGTGATAGACACTTGCTAATGATTACAAAATGATAAGTACTACGACACAAAAGATATAAAAGAAAGAATCGTCAAATTTGAAAAAACGTGAAGTAGTTGCTATGATAATATAATAATTAATAAATAAATTATATTAATAATTAGTTTAAATGTCCGCCATTTTGACACCTATTGGCCGATTGTCATCAAATCACGTTGTAAGACAGCTAAATGTATATAGATTAATATTCATTTCTAATTCAGTACATTTAATTAAAAAATAGCCATTACTGTGGTCATATCCAAGACTGGTGCCAGTACCAGTAAGTGATAATAATTATTAAATGAGGCAAATTAAAAATTCGTTAAAATGAATGTTAAAACATTGATCAACAATGAGATAGTGAAAAATATTTCAGTACTGAAGTGGAGTTAGTTGTTTTGGCATCTAAACAGTTCTACGTATAAAATACTTCTTCTGTTTGCCGTCCAGATGGCAGCATCGTTAATTTATAAATTATAAACTTTTCATTCGAGAATTGGTACATTAGCTTTTAACAACATGCTCGTTATAGTTCTTAATAAAAGTTTTTGTATTTAGTTAATAGTATATGCATGTACTTTTTACATTAAACTTTTTGATAAGACTGCGTATACCTCCAGATGTTATTCTGCTCAGTTTTGTGGAAAATAGTTTCTTTTCAAGACGTCGTTCGCCTGACTTTAGAAACTTTATTTTTATAAAAATATAGTATTTTTATTCCGGGTTGATACTTAATTTTCTATATCGAAAAGTTAATTTTTATATTTTTAGAATATTTCAATGTGTGGTGTGTCATTTGTGTGAATTTAATACATTAATGGCCGGTATTATAAAGAATTTGTTTGAGTGCAAATGCAAATTTTTGTGCGAATTGAAATTATTACTATCGAATACAAATCTAATAAAAATAAAGACAACCTTAAAGATTAGACAATCTTTATGGTTTATATATGATTTATATTTGATAATTCATAACCATAGTTGTCTGTTGTTTGTTATATATTATTATTGTACAGAAAAGTGGCGATATATTTATTTAAAAAGACATTTGTTGTATATTTTTTTTTCATACTAGTTTTGTCTGCAATTTGATATGCATTCACTTTTCCCATCACTGTTAATGTTTTAAGTTTTTTGCGCTTGGTGACTTTACATGCACTTCCGTTTTCCGTCTGGTGCCTTTCAACAATTGATTCGTATTGTTTGTACACATACTTTTTTTTTTAGATGCATGTTTTGGGTTTGGCGATTCGTTTAAATATAAAGTATCATATTTCAAAAGATGTACTTCGTAAAAAATGTTTTAATAAAATAACACTTTTGATAATTAAATATATTATAGCTTATTATATTTTTTATTTTAAGGTTTCATTATTTTTTATTGAACCACTGCAATAAATATATTTAATTGCAGTTGTACCTCAATCCAGCCCTGTTAAGAACACACTTTTTTGTCATATATTTGCGGTTTTGAGCACATTTAACTGTTAGGTTATTTTCCAATGTTACAAGAACTAAAATCTAAATTACATTTTAAACATCAATCACCACACAAGCCTCAAAAATAATTACTTTATTCATTAGTTTCTTTTATCACTTAAATAATTTAAAACATGTTATTTGAGCTGAGAGTTGAGAGTTATAAAAGTTCATTAGAAACAGTGAGATGATTTCGAAAATGGAATAGAATCTAATATGTTCTGCTTTATTGGTACAAGAACTTTGTATAAGTAACTTTACGATTTCTAGTTTCAAGTAGATTCGTTTCACACGGACGGTTTTAAAACTGAAAATTATACATTCGATTTGTGATATATTCAATCTCAAGAACTTGGGGTGCTACAACACATTTAATTTGACTGTACCATATATATATATTTATATTATAATTTCATGTTTTCGAAATATCAAGGTTCATTGTTTGTTTTTAGAAATTAGGCGCATTTGTAATATTATAGTCATTTGTATTGCCATTATACTACTTTATGTTTAAAAAAAAAACCGACCACTCCCTATGCATTAAAATTCGTATTGAATAAATGTGTTCTTGTAAAACATCCCATCAGAAAGATGTTAGTAATTTAGCGTTGAAATGAGTTTATGAAATGTTACTATGCAGAAGATGAAATCAAAGACATAAAGCATCACATAAAACTTGTAGTTTTAATTTTGTTCTTGTGTATTACATGTGTAGTAAGATTGCTTACATTTCATATTTTCATCGTAAACATAAAACAGTAATAATAATGTCGTTTTATTTTGAATTACAATTATAATCGTATGATATAAAATGTGACAATATTGATTACGTTGCTATAAAGATGTAAAAATGCTTATAAAGTGTACTGACAATGAGATATTTAATAGAAGTTAAATTATTATGTCAGCATGTCAAACTATTGTGTCTCTTTTACTATTTACAATTACTGATCTCTATTTTCAAGAGGGGGGAAACATATACCTAAAGTTAGGTTAATTTTTTTTATACCAAGATAAGGTACTAGCACCAGTCTTGGATATGACTCCAGTAATGGCTATTTTTTAATTAAATGTACTGATGTGTTGATATTTGATTACTACTATTTCTGAATATTAATCTATATACATTTAACTATTTTACAGCGTGATTTGATGATAATCGGCCAATAGGTGTCAAAATGGTAATTAAACTAATTATTAGTAAAATTTATTCATTAATTATTATATTATCATAGCAACTGCTTTACATTGTTTCAAATTTGATGATTCTTTCTTTTATATCTTTTGTGTCGTAGTACTTATCATTTTGTAATCATTAGCAAGTGTCCATCATTGCGTGCTCATTACGAAATAAAAGGCTTTAATTTAAGAAACAAACTATATTTGCGGACTTTGGTAATCAAATTGATAAAATAAAGAGTTACTTGATTTATTAGTAACACGAGTTCATGAGAATTACAAAAAAAGAAACCCGTTAATCACAAAAACAGTAAACCTTGCTCTTATAGCGGCCATAACTGGTGCCAGTACCTTATATCTCAAAACAATCAAACGAATTTAGATTGAAATGTTCTTTGTTATACTTTTAGAATCTCATTTCACAAATATAATGTCGATTTATAAATTGAATAAAAAAAGATCTCGATTCATGTAAGGCAATTTTACTATAGCATATTTCCTAAACTATCCCTCGGTACGAATAATATACGACCCAATTTGAAAAGAGTGTAAATTGTGTAAGTCTGCACGCGCAAGCCTCATTCCTATTGCCGAAATTGATTCGTGTGCAACGATCGTAGTGTGTGTGCAAAACGATAACGGCAACGGCGAGGAGATGGTCGTTACTGTCGTTTGATGCAGACATGACCTTGACATTAGTTCGTCCCTATGCCGCGACGAGGCGCGCTGCAACACGACGAATCGATCCAATGCACACGATAAATGTGATTGTAAAATATGACTAACAGGTTAGCTATTTTGCATTTATAATTTTGTACCTATATGTTTTAATCGATAATAGTGAATATGCCATGAAAATTAGAATAATGAATTCTGAAATTTACTTTCTTATACAGATAGGGTAACCAGATTTTAGTTTTGGTAAACCCTGACATGTAAATGAAGACCCGTTTTTTATTTTTATTTTCATAAAATTTATTACAATCTGCACTTTTGTGCCCTCTGCTGTATTTTTGACGATCTTTTTTTTTTTTAGTCGTCATTTTTTGCAAAACCCAGAGAAATTGCACCCAAACCCTGAGCCCGGAGATCCAGTATGTAAAATCTGAGACTCCAGGTCAAAACCGGAGACATGATCACCCTCTATACAGGTGATTCGTATATCGCATTGCCAAATAATATTTTTTTTAATTATACATTTTTATATTAGTGTTTCGTAAAAAGCTGAGATTTAGTATAATGGTGGACCGAGACACTAGTTAAAAATAAATTTTCGCATTTATTAAAGGGGGGAAATGGATCACCAAGATTTTTTATTCAATCCATGTGAGTGAGGTATTAAATATGAAAGCTGACAAATTAAGAAATTTAAATGTGTAAACGTTTTGTTCTTATTAATCGTTGAAAAAATTTTCAAAAAAATCCTAAATTTTCTTTGTCTTCTACCCAATTCCCTAAAATTAAGAGTAAGAAAAACCTGAACAAATGATACTACGTAAAATTACACAGCTACACAAAAAAAGTGCGGAGCCAAAAAATATAGCAATGTAGTATTGGTCGAGCATAGTCTAAATCAAAATTTTTGGAATTTTCTGCTTACCAGTTTTTTTTATTTGAGTTTGAATTTTGGGTTTAACCAACTTGGAAAAATTCAACCTAAACCCATAATTCAAGCTCAAATAAAAAATTGGTAAGCAGAAAACCAAAAATTTGGATTTCGACTATGCTCGACCAATACTACAATATTATATAGGTCGTTTTTTTGGCTCCGCATTTTTTTTTGTGTAGCTGTGTTATCAGCACTTTTTTTTTGTAAATAACTGAAAATTTTAGTATAATAATAAATATAAAATACATTGTGCTGCCTCCTTTTTGATAATATTTAAAATGCTACCAATTGCTCAGTTTTAAATTACAATTATTGTGCCATTTAGCAATGTAAAAGTCAAATTAATATAGTAAAAATATTTCTTTAAAAAGACGTTAGTGAACATTTTATATTGGCCCTATTAATTAGTTCTATTTATAATTAAAATTGTAGTACTAAATAAATAAATTAATATAATCAATATAGTGTAATTATAGTATCCTAAAAATAAACATTGTATTAAAAAAGCAAAATGTTTATATACAAAATATTATACACATTTGTGTACAAAATTACAAAATTTAGCGTATAAAGTTAATGATATGAAAAAACCAAGAGTCGATTGTGTGGGAGAGTACATAGCTCTAAATATACAGACAGATTTATGAATAATGAATGATGTTGTGTTGAGATTATATTATGTATATCCATATTCTACCTAATATAACCATAGATATACATTTTCATTAAAGACATAGTTTTCCAACTTTCGTCATTCAAAACGTTTTTGTTTAGGATTATTAGACAGTATATTAAAACAAAAACATATTAAAATGTACTATATTTATTTAAAACTATTTTTTTTAAAGATTTGCATCGAGTTCTTAATGGATTTTTTTACTTTGTTAATAATTTAAAGTAAAAAATTAGATATAATTTGGCGATCGCAGTATAAAGACTGTATCTTTAATATATACTAGGGCCTCGCCGACTTGTTGCACTCGCACACGTTGTCTGCCTGTAAGTCGCACTCTATAACTGTTACGGATGATTTGTTCACGCGTCTTTACAAACATGCTGCCATGGCAGTGTTGTATTTCTAGTTTTTCATTACTTTGAATAAACCTGGTTCTGAAATTATACGTGAATGTATGTGTTTTAAAATTTTTATAGTATAAAGGGTTGAAGTTTCGAATAATCGGTGTTTAATAAAAATTATATTTTTAATTAATATCCAATTACTCAAAAACCATACGTCCAATATTATTTATTAAAAAAAAGTAAAATATAAAGCTATCTATAAATAACATATTAAAAATTAGAACTTTTATCTATACATTGCTGTAATGATCGAATAACCTTAAAATAGAATTTATATTCAATATTTGGAAATGATACAGTATTTTTAATACATTTTGAAGTACCTATATAAATATACAGTCAATTATAGTACACGCCTGGGTTGTTGTAGGTTGTAGGTACACAAATATTAGTTTCTGGGCAATTATTTATCAATTACATAACAAACATGTCATTTTTCATGTAAACGTTTCAAAATAAAACATAACAATTATTAATTAGTTGATAAATCATTATTTTTCCATTGGTTGCTTCCATATCAAAAACATTAAACGTTAACTTGGTTTAACGTACATTCAACATACATAAATACATACATATGTATATACACGTATAGTTTGTGCTATGCACATACGTTACATAACGAAGTGGAATAAATGGTAGAAGCCAATCAAATTAAAAAGATCGATACGTAATTGGAAATCGCGTTAATTGAGTTTTTTTACGGATAATTATTTTTTATATGCTTTTTAAATTCTAATATTTCAATATGCAGGTAGATATTTATACATACATATAACAGGGGTTATTTTAGTCTGTAGTTGTAGCTTGTTTCTGCAAACTTCGAAAAGTGTAATTGTAAAAGCTAATTTGTGTAATTGAAAATTTGTATGAGGAAAAATATAAAAAGTGCAAAGCAAAAAAGAGGTTTTCACTTAGGTACAATTGTAATTGAAAAATATAAGAAATGTAAACTAAAATAAAAAAATAAAAGGTTATTGCAATTGCAAAATATAAAAAGTTAAGTGTAGAGCAAAAAAAAGGTAAATGCAGTTGAAAAATTTTCTTAAATAAACACTGTTATTATACGTATATCAATTATTTAACGAAAAAATCATCGACATTCCCAGGGGGGAAGAGTAATTTCTTTTTGTAATTGTATATATAGGTTTCATTTATTTGTTTATTTTTATTGTTAAGTTAAAGAATATTTATAACTTCGAGAAAATGGGGAAGAGGTATTCTATTACAATAGAAATGCATTGACGAGGAATTTACCAAGAAGTATAAAGGTTTGATTTATAGATGATTGACAATAAATATACAGTTACTAACTGTTTTTCTTTTTACATATTTAATTTGATCAAAATATTTAAGATTTAGTTTTTTTTAACCATATCAATGCTAAATTCATAAAATTCGATTTTTCACCCCAAACCATAACAATATTTACACACTGTTTTAATTTTTTTATTCACATACATCGCCTTTAAGAGTTCCTACACACTGTTATGTAATACATGCATGAAAAAAACAGCCCCTCTACACCCCCTTGACATTTCACCACTGGTTTCACTATAAATAAAAAACATTCGAGGGTTTTTTCTGAAATCTACCGTCAAGTTCTGTTGCTATGTGCGCTTTACGTACAGAGCTTTGCTCTGCTATTGGCCGAAAACCGAACATTGCAGGACGAGATTTGAGGGTGGCGTGAGACAAGGACAGGAACAACGAAAGAGAAAGAGACATATTCACAAAATGCACTCGTGTGCATAACATGCTGCCGGTTGAGTTTAGTGATTTTTTCCATCCTCGGGAAGAAAAAAAAACGGTTTTGAAGGTCTACACGTACCTACCTATATTAATTGTGACTGAAAAAGGAGAAGCTTTATTATGTAAGATATAGTATGACTTCTGTAGGTTGAATTTGCAATGGGATTACCGATTACAATGTGGGTTGGTTTTAATTCTAGTGCATCGATAATTTTAAGAATGTTGTTATTTACAATTACAAACCGTGTAATGTGAGGTCCTTTTTTGTTTTTTAAATAATTTTTTACGAAATAAATTGAAGAGAAAAAAAGGTTCTGTTATTGTATGATCAAAAATTTTCCAATGTCCATAAAAACTTTGAAATTTTCTACTACATTTTTCCCCCAAAAATAAATATCGGTATGGAGAATCATACATGACTTTCATGTTCTTTAATATCTTTTTAAATAATTTCAATGGGATTTGGTATTACCTGGTATTTAAAATTCAAATTTTGAGGGTGGTTCTCACCCCTTCAATAGCTGTTTAGGCACGTACAAATAATAAATGTCCCTTAGGTTCAATTCAACTACAAATGTACCAAATCTTATCAAAATTAAGTAGTGAGATAATACTCACAACGTTCACATTTTAGACGATAAAAGTTACAAAATTTCGAATATTTCCAAAACCCCTAATCCGATTAGCACCAAAATCAATAGGTCTGGAGTACTCACCGTGACAAACATTTTCCCCAAAAATAATTCAGATCGGTAGATTTTTACAGTAATTATCGTGAACGAAAGAAAATTATACATCCAGACAAACGCACAGCCGCCATGCGGAAATAAATTTTTCTTTAGGTTTTGAAGGTAGTACAATAAGAATCTGCTCTCGGACACGATTTTCGTAATATCATTACGTGCCACTGATAAGGTTTTAGGAATTTATACATTCTTGGTTTTGTCTTGGGGCCGATGATACGTTCTTCGCTAAAAATATTGACAACTAATTTATCTTATTTTTAACAATGACAAATTACAGTTTTTTTGTCAACACTGATATCTTCAGACCATAAATATTATTTTTTATTAGTTATTAGATGCTCCTTTGGCAATTAAGTCATAGTTTTTTTAAAACAACAGTTTATTATTTCTATTTCAAAAGAGGATTTTAAAGACGGCTATTGTAACATTACGAAACGTCGGCCTTGAAAACCTGATTCAATTTTTTTTTTATTTCATGCATATTTAATATTTTCAAGACTGATGTCGGCCTACAGAGATAAAATTGAGATGTAATAGTTCTATAAAATGTACAAATCTGCACTATATTTAAATACTACCACTACAAAAATAATTAAATGCTAAATTTTGTCACAGCTGTAAATAGATAGAATTCTTAGGAAATTTCTTGGCAACAGAGCTTTAAAAATGTACAAAAAAAATATGATTTCTTAAATAAGAAGAAACACATGGTATTTAAAAATAAATTTTAACGCACAGAAGCACTGATTTCACGATTAATACATTGTGACATAGAGTAATTTCAATTTGTAAGCTTTATATATTGCATTCAGGGCAATCCCCTGAATTTAGAGCAACTAATGCAAATTCGATATACCATAACATAATACTGTTTTGTCTATTTTAACAAGTTTTTTTTCCAGAAATTCACTCATTAAAATGTTGATACATGCCAACTAAAATTATTAAAATAGAACTAAAATATAATTGATTTAATGGGACCATTTTTCCCACACGAAACATCGTAATCTATTCCGTTCACAAAATAAACAAGCTAGAACGAATAGAACAAGAAGAAGGAAAATAAGATGCCTTATTATTCAGGCAGCGATACAAAATAAATAAAAAACAGCTGAGCCGAGCTAACAACAATAGCATATTAAAAAAAATAATGGCGAAGGAAAAAATGCACACACACACATACACATATGATACAAAGTGGGTCGTAGGAAGATGATAAATTGACATTGACCTTGGCGCAGCAACTAATGTAGTTAGCCTTGGCATCGCGAACTAGCTTCACTGGTCACTACTCACTACACCACCTCTCTACAACAGTACTTCCTAGTTCCTTTCAGCTGCTGCTGTTGCTGATAGTCAGAGGCGTGCAAATTTTAATCCCTTTTTTCAAATATCAAGGGTGGAAGAAGTTATTTACCGATATGCGATGATCAGAAATAAATCCATACTATTACACAGGCCGACATCATTTTTGGTGTCTCTACTTAAATAGGTGATTTCGGAGGCTTTTCACGTCCTGAACCCGAATCCGTCACCCGAATTGCTCCATCAGGTCAGGTTTTTGATATAACCTAACCTAAAAGTGTCCAAAATGACAATTTTGGTAATATTTAAGAATTTATTACCAAGTAGGTAATTTTCTTCTAAAGTTTTCGTTCATGGTAAGAAGTAGTACTATGTTTCCTCTTTAAAAAAAATTTTTACTTTCTACTGTACGATTTTTTTTCACTGAAATAAACTAAACGGATTCGGGTTCAGCACGTCAAAAGCCTCCGAAATCACTTATTGAAGTAGAGACACCAGTTCAAAAGTATTTTTTTGTAGGCCTGTGTTATAAATACGAAAGTGTGTCTGTCTCTCTGTCTGTTTGTTACCTTTTCACGGCTAAACTGCTCTACCGATCTTGATGAAACTAGGCAGGGAGATAGCTTGCATATTTAAGAAGGACATAGGCTACTTTGTATTCCGAAAATTGTGTCCCGTATGTACGTACGGAATTGCGAGTAACAGCTAGTAAATATATATTTTCATGGCCCCCTTGACTCGCCGCATCGGGCCTCCCTTAGTCCCGGATTCTCAAACTAGAACTGTCACTGTCAACCCCATAAACATAGAGAATGGACTGCGCATCTGACTCGAAAACAGAGCCGTATCAAAAGAAAGAGATAGAATGGTTTGGGATATAGGTACTTGTCCTTTTTTAAACAGGAATGTCTATTTAATTTTCATTAGAAAAAGAGATAGATATATCCCAAACGCTACCGCATCTCTATCACTGTTTTGGATATACATACATACAATACAAAATGAGTGGTCCATGCTCTATGCCTATGGTCAACCCCCTTTTGTGGGGATTATTTTTTAGGTAACTTTTACTATGTCTAATGCTTAGATTAAGGTAGCCATTTTTTAAATTATTTTTTAATGTACTCGTATATATCCTAGACGCGTTGGTTGAAAATTTATAATATGCAAATATGCTTTAAATTGCAATTGAATTTGGTCTGTAAAAGATGACGGTTCCAAATAGACGTTTCTGTGTTAATGATGCAATATAAAACATTTATTATTAATTAATTTTATAATTAGAAACAGCTGATATTTATTTTAAGATCTGAACGATACGCTATTGACTTTAAGGAACACGTTTTTGCGGAGCAAATTGATAACAACCATATCTTTCCTTGTCTAAGGTCTAATGAGAGTTACGAAAAATATTAAAAGTTGCCTAATAACAGAACTTTAATATTATAATAGGTGTAAGCTAACAAAATAAATCAGCTTCCCAACGATTTGATGTGTAAAGAGTGATAAAATTTGAAAAAATAAATAAGTGATCCTTCTGCCGGTCCTGCTAAACCCCACATAAAATATGCATATATAAAATATATATATCAGGACAAAAAACTATGAGAAATGGCCTTCAGTTAAGCCGTTTTCAAAGAAATTGCCTGGTTCTACGAAGTTGGGACACTCGATCTGTATAGAAGTAGCATTCGAAAAAAACTTCAGGAAGAAATATTGTAAAGCTGCAATTAAGGGGAATAAAATATTGAAGATGTTGGCCCGGTTTACTACAATTCACAAAAATCATTTAATATTTTCGATACTTTCCACAATTAGGAAATGAAATAAAAACAATATTCCTGAATTTTGTCAGTAATTGCCAATTTCAGTAATTAAATAGTAAAATAAGGTTGTGGCACCAGTCTTGGCAAGGACCTCAGTAATGGCAAAATTTTAATTAAATGTACTGAATTAGAAATATGTGATGATATCTGATTACTAATATTTCTGAATATTAATCTATATACATTTAACTGTCTTACAGCGTGATTTGATGAAAATCGGCCAATAGGTGTCAAAATGGTGGACATTTAAACTAATAATTAGTATAATTTATTTATTAATTATTATATTATTATAGCAACTGTTTTACATTGTTTCAAATTTGAAGATTCTTTCTTTTATATCTTTTGTGTTGTAGTACTAATCATTTTGTAATCATTAGCTAGTGTTCATTACTGCGTGCTCATTACTGGTTTTACTTTATCCATTACTGGAGAAAAACCATAAACAAAATAAAAGGCTATAATTAAAAAAAACTATATTTGCGGACTTTGGTAATTAAATTTAATAAATAAAGAGTTACTTGTTTTATTAGTAACATGAGTTCATTAAAATTACAAAAAACAAGCCCATTAATAAAAAACAAACAAACGAAAACTTGATTTTGTAGCGGCCATAACTGGTGCCTTTATCTTATGCACCTAGAGCCTTCCATGCATACATACGTAACCAATGTTTTTTCGTTAGTATTTCGCGTCTATCAGATTTAAACAAAAGCTTCTTTCTACATTCTAGTGAAGGGTGTATTCTTTTCATCTTTGTTTTTATTAGAGAAAGATAAAAGCCTCTCTTTTAAACCAAGCACTCTCGTTAGATTTTTCATACAAAATTGTCTTTCTTGAAAATAATTGTGTAGCGTATTAAGACTCCACATTTCTAGTTAATTAATTCTTAAATATTATGAAGAAGAGAAAATACTTGTTACACTTCTCTAATTACAATTGTATAAACTGAAAGCTTTATTAATTGATATTTGGTTTATGTTGTGACTTCAAGGTGAAAACCAAGAGTGCCACATTTTTTAATTAATATTCAGGTTTATTAAATCTTGTATTGCTAGAGTTAAAGTGAAGAGTCTAAATAAATAAAACCATTTATTTTATTTCTTGGGAAATAAATGTAAATTTAAAAGCAACCTGGTTCGTTGATATAAAAGGATAAACTACTAGCTCAAGTAAGCTTGGGAACTCATTATTGTTAATGGTCCAGTGTAACACAGAAATTAGAATTTAATTTCTTTGAGAATTAATTTTATATCCAATTTAAGGAATAGCAGTGTCAATTAAAAAAGCAATTCCAAAACGAATTCATAAAAAAAAACAAGTTGATGTAAATTTTATCGACATACAAGAATCACTATCGCGCCATATGTCAGTTTATTTAAATGGATGTAAATCGCAACAGCATTAATTACTTCCGCGGTCACTTGTATAATTTATAGGTGACAAATCAACACTTAGGAGCTTTGGAGCGTAACACGGGCACACATAGATGTCCTTCTAGATTAGAACAATGCATTTGTGCGAGTATTCGTCACACACCAGTGGCGTTATTAGCGCTCCTGGTTTTAGTACAAAATATTAATTGTTTAAGTGTAGTGGATGGATGACGAGATGGTATTTATTGTTTGTTGTTAATATGGATATTGGTCTAGATTAGAGTTAGACGGCATTATTGTGTGGCGGGCTAAATGAAAAATTTGAAAATAGTTGCGTACTGTGCAATTTTTGAAAAATTCTATGATACCCCACCCTATTATTCTAAAATTTAAAATGATATTGGTGACTCCAACAAAAGCCTCGTTACCAAATGATTTTTTGAGCTGATAGTTAGAGAGGGGAGGACAATATAAAATACTGCTTGGGGTTCCTTATAGACGCCATTTTTGAGTTAGAAAAAAATTAAAAAATATGTTCACATTCTACTAATTAAGATTTACATTTCGACACCCCCACACGCTTTGGTATACATTTTTTTTTTTGCTTTAAAGCCTCCGGCAGACGCCATTTTTGATTTAAAAAAAAAATAGGTCAAATTCCGCTAGTTTGGTTATACATTTTAACATGCATTGGTATAAAAAAAACACATTTTTTACCTAACTTCTTGCACCAAATTGGTACATCTTTTATTAGAGGGTATCATTTTACATGTTCAGTAAAAATTTCAAGTTTCTAGCTTATATAGTTTACGAGATATTTTGCTTTGAGTGAAAAGGGCGGACGGACGACAAAGTGAGATTAATAGGGTTTCTTCGGAATCCAAAAAAGGATTTAAGCTACAAAACAGTTTGATAATTTTGCCATTTTATTGTAAATTATACCTATGTATATTATTTCAGATTTGTGCATTAACATTGGTATCATTTACAATATTAACCTAGATTTCTTCAAGCATACATAAGTGCCAAGTTTTTTTTTGGTGATATTTGGATTTTAGAATAATCTTATTAGCTATAGTAAGTCCAGTCATAAATAAATTATTATTCAGAGAGAAAAAAGCTATTTAATTTGTTACATGGAAATATGTAAAAACGAATTTCCTCAATTATAATACAGTTACGCTTTTTAAATTATTGATTCGGTTATTAGTTGTAGCAAATGCTTCATGGACTCTAATTTTTCTAAAGTATATTTAAAAAAGATTTAATATATGTATATCTAGCAATTTATGTTGAAGGAAACAAAAAAATATATCTTGATATATTTTATAAATAAATCTCCACCACTGAAATTTTGAAAAATATTTAATATCTATTAATTTGACATTGAAATCAGAATTATGTTTTTAAGTCCATAATAATACAAAACTCTCTAGGGTACTTGATTTGGACTTTCAATTTTTATATTACAACTTTCAGTTTCCTTAAATGTTAAGGATCATTTCACACGATGTAATTCATTTTTAAATGTTACATTTATTAGCGAGATTTAATATTTCCGCCTTGTTATTATAATATCCAGCATGCCGGCTTCTCGTTTTAGTCACGTGTCGTTAGATTTCATGGTCAACGTTTTGTCATATATTACAATAAGGAACTTCCGAAAGTACTTATTATAATCCATATGATATAAGAAATATCTTTTCAATATTTACTGCTTTATTAATTTTCGGCTAACTTGATATTTTTACATTTTACTTCTATGTCTACGTTCCAGACAGGCCTGTGGAGTCGGAGTTGAAGCAATTTTAGGTGGAGTCGGTAGAAATGTATCGGATCCAATTTCGTTAATTAAATAATGGTTTTTGTACACTTATTTTTTTTATAGATAATGTATTTTTAATTATTAATTTTAGGTATACGGCACATTGTATAAAAGTTGAAGGTTATTGAAGGTTACATAGTTACAAAAATACAGGGTGTACCATTTGAAAGTATTGAGTTTTGTAATTTTAAAATCTATTTAAATTTTTCCTTTTTTTCAATAAACACTCTAAAAAAATTAAATACCTTATGAAAAAAAGCCCAAAATTAAAATAATGTCTAAATACTCCACAGCTTTGATTCCAGAGGAAATGGAAGTAGGTATACCTACATTTTGTAATATCATCGAAAAATCGTGTCCAGATAAGAGCAAATTCTGGTAACACTACCTTCAAAACGTCAAGAAATGTTGTTATCCCCACGCACCTGTGCGTATAGAATTTTCTTCATTTGCGATAACTGCTGTCAAAATACACCGATTTGATTTTTTTAAGACAACTGACCTATTGAATTTAGTGGTAAAGATATTTAAAAAAATATTATCTATAATTTACTTGATATATTAGATTAGATGTAATACATTTTTTTAAATAAAAAATTGAAGAATAAACATAACATGCTAACAACTGAACAATGTAATTTTTAAATTTGTATAATAATAAAATATTTTAATAATACAATTACATATTATAATTTATTAATAAATACTCCATAAAGATTACAGAATGAAAGTAATTTTTCGTGTCAAGGAAAAAATATTTTCCGCTCAATAGTTACTTACTGGTTTACAAAAATAAAATATTAGATAAGATAAAGAGAGCGAGAAATAAATTAAAAAAAAAACTGCCGGGAAGAAATACTTAAACACTTATTATAAACAGTGTTTAGTTGTTTTTATTAAATAGGTACGTATGAATAAAATAAAATTTTTATTATTTACATAAAAATATCAATGATTTTGGTTGTCAAAAAAATATGTTTATTATATTTTTGAAACTTATAATGACTTAATTAAATTAAAATTATATTACTTTTTTACATGTTAAATTTTACGAAAATCAACATAACTTTTATTAAAAACAAACTAATTTTTCATATATTTTTTGTTTTATTTTATGAGATTATTTTCTATTGATGTAAACTATAAGCCAATATATTATTCAACGTATTTTTAATTATTTATCAAAAAAATCTATAATAGTTTATTTAAATTAAAGAAAACAATGACTTGAAATTTTTAAATGAATCTAGTTTTATGCAACCCTGCCTAAAACTTTCGGTACCTACCTATAAATTCGGTTGTCAACCCATTAAAATCAATAAAATATTTGTGGATTGGATTCTATATACCTTATTATGAATTATAAATGAAGAAATAAATATATAAAGTATAAAAATGCCCGAACACAATAAAATATTCGTATATAATGAATAATATGCATTTGAATGCATATAAAAACTATATTTGAATACATATATTGTTACAGTGCATGCAGCGATACGCTCTCTACAGTTTTTTTTTCGTTCTACTACAGATTCAATTGCAGCAGTGACTAATGTAAATCTAAATATCAGTCAAGGTAAAAGTATTTCTTACAGTGACGTCACTGTGACGTATACCCAGCACACTCTGTCTAGAAATACATTGAGAATAGGAATCGTGTAAATTGTGATGCAGTCAGAATCAATGTTTTTTTACATCAAGTAAGAATTTGAACAAATCGTTAAATATTCATAACAGGGCTGTACTGTTTAAAATTTAATTTAATCCGGACAACTTTGAAAAATTACAGTTAATTTAATAATTGAATGTTTTAAATCGTTTTGATTAAATTAATTAATTTTTAAGTCCCACAGAATTCGAACGTGATATAAAATTAAAATTACAAATCTTTATGCAGTGATTATTTGTCAGACTTTTTATAATTTTATTTTGTTTATAAAGATAATTAAATAATACCTTCAATCTCCAGTTTCAATTTTAGAGAAGTAAAATCCTAATATTAATAAATAAGGATTACTTCAGCAGAACATGTTTCAAGGGGTGGGGGAGGAATTTTATGAAAATAAAATTCTCAAGAGATAAGGTTAGAATTTTTTTGCAAATAAAACATTTTTTAATATAAGATTATCAGATGACAAGACCAAAAAAGGTATTTCTTGCCAAAATTGAAATAAATTAGAAATAAGTGTTACAATATCTTCGGTTATGAACCAAGAGGGAACGGGGTACTGCTAATCCTCACGGGCGCCTATGGTGAAATTATTGAAAAAATACTGCTGTACGTTAAGGGGTTACATCTAATGTATTCATTAATTTTTGACATTTTTTTATTGGCTTAAATGATGTATTTATAAACATCTTAGAAATGATATTGAAAAGGAAATTTAAGAAAAAATGGTTTTTTAATTTTTAGAGCTCACTTTCCAAAGTGTCTCTAAACAAACGAAACAACCTAGATTGTGAAAGTGGTGAAAAATGAGAGGTAATGAGTATATGGTAAAACAAGCAAAATAAGCAACCGAAAACCGCCAAACCTACATAGTCTCGAAAAAAGTCGGAACTAACGTCGACATTTGTATACCATGTAGTAAAACAATTTTCAAACTTTAAACTCATTTTTATCGAACCCACGTTTTTAAAAACTGCGGAAAACGTATCTTGGCTATTTTCCATCCGATCGACTAGAAATTTTAACTGTAACTTCTTAAATAGATTTTACATCTTAGTACACATTTTTACGATTGGTTAACAATTACGGTTTTATAAACAATTTTAGGTAGTTTTTTTCGTCAAAAACACGATTTTTTGTTCAAAGTAATAACATTTTTTGCAAAAATCGATATTTTTTAATAATCATGTGTACTTCGATGGGAAAACTCATGCAAATAACGAGATTTTTTTTTTGTTCTGGATTTTGATCTACGGAAGTTATGTTTTCCGCAGTGGAGCACATTTTTTTTGTATGTATTGAGACATTTACAATAAACCCTTCAAATTTCATTTGATTGATTTTTTTATTATTCTAAATTTTTTTTTCTAAAGTAACGATTAGATGTAACCCCTTAAATGACTGATTTAATAAGAATCATTTTGAAGTAAGACAGTAAGATCCCAACGACAGAAATAGAAAAACACTTTTAATAGAGAAGAAAGGTTGGAAAACCCTGTGTAAAAATGTACTGAACACATGTGTACTACATTCTCGTTGTTTTCGGTATTCTTAATTCAAAAAGAAATCAAGATAAGACTGATTTCGACACAAGCCGGCGAATGGATGACACAATAGTTTATTGTAGCAAGTAAAAAAGGTCGTTCAACTCTCGTACGCAATTTCATAATGCCTAACGTTTTCTAATAACTAAATGCTCTGTTACTAATAGTGTACCGACACTAATTATCCGTTTCAAAATCTGTGGCAGTTTCAGTTGGATGTTTTTATTTATAGCATTTTTTATGTATTTTCAAAAAGTCAACATTATTATTATTGCTCTCATTAAGATTAAATTACGCATGAAGGGTAGGAAAAATATCTTTCAGTTTATAATGAGTTCTAAATTATTTAAATACGTAAACATATATACAGGGTGTCCCGTAAACATACTGACAAACTTTAAGGAGTTGTCAAGAACATTAAAACAATCGCTTTTTCTTAATAAAGAAAGGACCTCACACAAAAGCAAAGGATTTTGTCTTTTTGTTAAAAATGTTTATATCTTGGGAAAATGATAGATCAAAGTATGGTGATCAAAAGTTGTAATGGGTACAACCTATGAAAATCCATTATTTCTGCTCCAGAATGCATCCAAACATTCTATTTTTATGTTTTTCTCCTAAAGGATCAACTTTCAGAAAATTTTGTTACGGATATAAAATATTATTTTTAGAATTTTTTATAACATTTATTAATTTTATATAAAACTGCCGACTAAAAAATTATAAATATCAACAAAAGTTCTAAAATTTTTTTTATTGTATTCATTAAATCATGTAATAAACATAAAATGTTTAGATGCCCCCTTTACAACTTTTGATCAACACACTTTGAACTATCATTTCCACAAAAAATTTCAACCAAAAGGCAAAATTCATTGCATTTGTGTGGAGTCCTTTCTTTAGCTCTACTGATAAAGTGGCTCGTTTGCGGGCATGGGTTTATAAACAAAAAAAAAACAACTGAAAGTTTGTCGGTATGTTTACGGGACACTCTGTATACTCATGCAACTTATTCATAATTTAAAAGGATATGTGATCATGAGATATTAGATATAAAATGTTATCAAGGAAAATTATTATTGATAAAAAACTTGTTAATTATAGTAATTGCATAACTTCTAAGAAATAGCTATCAAAGAAAATATTCTCTTTTTATTAATAAATAATACACGTAGACCAACATTTTCAAATAACACGTGACAATTTTATCTCAATCCATTGTATGTTATAAATAACTTAAATCCAATCAGTTAAAGATAATTTATATTTAATTATTAAATAATTCTATATTAAGAACTTTTTTTATAAAAAAATACGCATCAATTACATGTTTCGTCAATTTTAAACAGCATAATTGTAATAACAAATAACAATAGCTAAAGAACCACTTTGACTAATGAAAAATTAATTGTTATACATTATAATTTACAGGATCTAAATACACGAGGGTAGCGGGGTACGGGGTGATATTCGTCTGAATCTGCAATAAAATGACAATTCCACTGATCGGAGTTTAGCTAAAATGTCCATAATTCGATAATTTAATTGTTTATTCTATGTATTATATATTATCTTATATTTTTCTTTATATAGAACATTTAATACTGAATAAAATGTAATAAAAATAAAAAATCGACAAAGTGCTATAATTTACTCTAAATTAGACGATTTTAGCTTTGGCTTTATTTAAAATTTATGTAGATATATTATGGTGGGTCGAAAATAGGAAATTTTCGCGTATCGAATCGTAATAGTGCGCAAAAGTTGCTGTTTATTAATACAAACATAATGTCATCAAAATTTTTGAAATCGGTCAATATCTTTAAATAACTCAGTAGTCCAAATTTTTTAAAATTTAACCAAAAAAGTGATTTTTTTGAAAATGCTAAACAAATTTTTACGGGCTCAGATTTTGATGAAAATAGGACATAATATATGCATTATTTTGATGATAATTACTCAAAAAAAAAAATTCACCAGGGGCGTAAAAGTGATGGGTGAAAGGGGTTCGTTTTAAACAAAAATGACCAATTTCGTGTTTTTATGTATAAAATCGTCTTTTCGTATTTCGGCGATGTATTGTCAGTTATGTGGCTTTTCGCTCATACCATATTAAAGTGAAAAAAACCCCATGAAGGTAGCAGCATCGCAAATTCCACCCACACCCTTGATGAATATATGATTAACTACAGTCCACATTATTACATTATGTTCAATTTTAAATTAGTTTTTTATATTTGCTAAAAATTATACGAAAATTTTGAATAAATCGGTTTGGCTAAAAATAGCGACGGTGTCGAAACTTATCTCTGAAGCAATGCTATGAATGATCAATGATCAGGAGAAAAATAGTAATAAAAAGAAACTCACACTTACGGTTTGTATTGAATATGTACTTGTGAACTCCGGGGCCTCCTGAGTTTTTTTGTTTTTGAACTGCAGGTAGCTGTCTCGGAGCGTTTTTCCGTACTGGAAAAAATTAAAAAATGAAAGATAATTTATGAATGAGGTACGTCATGGAATATTAACATTTGTAGATAACTTTCCTTACTTATTGTTAGTACGTTGCTAAGTCAAACTAATGTGTTACTAATTAACCGATAAAAACTGTGTAATATAATTAAATGTACATATGCATATGGGATATTATATTTCACATATATATTATAAAATCAATTTCGTGACCTTCAGGTGTTTTAAATATACTTATTATTTTTCTATGAATATTAATTAATTATAACTATAGTGTACATTAATTTAATTCTGTATGTAATCTGTTTCTATACATATTACACCTACAACTTTTATATCGTATTTAATATCCCATTGAAGTCTTGAGGGTTATCGAATTCTTCCTTTACAAGTTAAAATTTTGAATTAAAAGAGAACAACAATTTAATTTTAGATCTAAAGTCATCTGTGATTTTTAAAAATAATCGCAAGAGGTAAAAAGTAATAAGATTTAATCAATGATTTTCACATTTATTTTTCATTTGTAATTCAATTTTTTTCTTCAAAATTTCAGAATTTTTTTTTATAAAAAAGTTACATAAAAAATTAACAATTTGTAAAACAATTCTCCGAGAATCCTTGCTTAGTTCTAAGTACCTACTCTCTTAAAAGATTATAGTTTTCGAGTAAAAAATTATGGAATATCCAGAAATTTATTTTCGGTTTTTAACATATCATAAAAAATTGAGATATATATTTTTTAATGGAATACCCTGTGTATTATTATTGGATTTTTTTAGCTAATGTTGGGTAGAGTCCTATACATCTCTCTTTGTCTAAAAATAAATTATACTTACTTTGGCCAACCGCATGGCCGTCAACCAGCAGTCTCGCAAATTTTCTGAGTTGAATGCGACACAGCGTAAGCCGGGCAACAGGTCCGGCTCGGTGTCCTGCTGGCCCGCGGGCCGCAGGCACAGACCCCACTCGGTCGGCGCCCGGAAGTGGTTCCGCGCGTTCACTGTTGTGTACACCTGGTAGTCGGAGAGTCTAGCGAATACATGTAAGCTATTCTCCAGGTCTGATAACTGCAACAAAAAATATTTACATTTAGAGATTTAATTTTGGTGAATTTACAAACAAAAACATAATGGCAGGGGTTATTTTTAAAAAAATTTTCAACTGCGAATAATTTTTTTTTTGCTTTTTTACTCTATCCTTTGTATAAATTTCTCATACAAATTATAGTGACTTTTTTTGTTCTACACTTACACTTTTTATTTTTTTTTTCTACTTGCAATTTTTCAACTACACAAATTAGCCTTTACAACTGCAGTTTCAATAAGGTACAGCTACAAATTAAAATAACCCCTGCATAATGGCTTAAATTTTCACTTGTTAATTCAATTTTGAATCGAAGGGAGCCTTTTAAAAGACTGAGGAAACTATTTTTAGTCTGGTTTTTAAATTCAGAAGGTAAGTGCGAGTTCATTTTTACAAAAAATATATTTTCATTGTTGGTTAAATGAATGTCTCTTTCTTCATAAATAAAAAAACTGAATTAGTTCAAGTTTTATTTGATTTGAAGATACCTATTTAAAATTAGTTTATTGTTTTTGCTGCGTGAGTTACGATACAATATTGTATTTTTTACATAACAATTTCTTTGAAACTGATTAAACTATTAGAACAATTTTTTATGAGTTCTAAATCATTAAATTTAATAATTATGTGCTGATTGCTTTTATTTGTATTTTTTACTTAGTAAATCATTAATTTTAAAACAAAGCATTGAAGCTTCATAAATATCGACTCAAGTATAAGATATATTGTATGTTCGCGCTCTTGGCACTAGTACTTAATAAAAATATATGCTTGAGTAAAAACATAATTTACATATACATAAGTGTAAATATACTTACGCATATGTATGACATTACTAATTAAACGAACTGTAACGTTTGCAATAAAGTTTGCATTAATTAGTAGGTGTGTTTAATTGAGCATATCATGGTTACTGTAGTTTAACTTTAAGACCAACCACACACAGTAAATAATTGGTAATGCAGTCAAAACGTATAGTGTAAGGTTATCAATTAAATATGAGCATGTAATAAAATAAAAATTACCATATTGTTGTACAACCTAAATGTCCAGTGTATGGTTGGCCATATAGTTATTTGACATGTTGTACTTTTACAGTTACAGTGCTACCAACTTCCGTCCTAGTTATTTCAAGCCGAATAACTATTATTAGTTGTGCATGTATATGTATTTGCATAATTATTAAGGCTTTCGAAAGATGAAAGTTTTTCACTGTTTTAAAAGCGGCTTAGTGCATTGACATCACGCAGTTTAAGTATGTCCATACAATAGAATTAAAAAATAAAAGCTGTCGTGGAAGTTAAATATATCTCTGTTATAAATCTTCTATGAGCGAATACAAATAAGTGAAAAGAAAGACAAAATGATTTAAAAAACTTCTGCCAAGTAAATGCAGTGCTTCCTCGTGCTAAAGTCACCAAAGGTAGTTAATTATTGCACAAGTTATATAAACACCGATAAACCATAAAACCATTTAATTTTTATACAATTTTACTAAAAATATTAGTTCGAAATTTTTCTTAAGACGCACCTGATTATTTTTTCGTATATTTTTAATTCTGTGACAATTTTAATCTAAATCTAAATTTATACAAACGTCAAAATGACATTTAATATGTCAATGTAAATTTAAAAAAAAAACGATTTTTTAAAGCAAAATACACACGATTTTAATGATTTGGAAATGGGACCGTCCTCAAGCCAGACCCAACCATCCAAAATCAGACTAATTTTTTTAGCTCATTCTAGAACGATCACAAAGCTTCTCGTATCTTCGATATTGCGAGGAAACAAAAATAATCTAATAAAATGTTTGTATCTGGCAAAAATATCTAATCAATATATAAAATTAAGCTATAATGAGTTTTGGGTAAATGCTACATTTTGGGGTAGAAAGCTTGCGATTTTAAATTCAATCAGGATCTTCGTAGTTAAATGTTACAAACATTTAACAGTTTATGTACACATAGAATTTTCGAGTCATGCACATTTTAACTTTATTAACACAAACTCGAAACAATAAAATCATTGTATGAAACGCATCCATATGCAAAAAAAATACAATGAGCAATGTTTTATTGAGTGAAAAATTACAATCTATGAAATATTCAGAAAGTTGATTTCTAATTATACATGATAATTTTATAATCTTGCTTCACAACGGACGTTTTAAAAGCAAGGCAGTAAATTATAAATGCATTATGGAAAATTGTATTTATTATATCTTACTTTTACAATCATTTAATTTCAATTTGATGTATTTTGCATCTCTTTATTCATCTAAATACAAATTAAAACTATTTTGTTCCAAATCATTGTTAATATAATAATCAAATTTTGGGATAAAGCTTTTATATCGGGTGTTTTTAAACAATAATACATTTTTAAGAAAAAAAACAAAATTAATAAAGTACTTACAACTGAGCAAAGACTCTCGAAAAATTATTTTTCAAATTTATTTTTTATAAAAAAAAAAGAATTACAGATTAAAAAAAAATCTCTGAGAATCCTTGTTTAAATCTTAGTATTTTTCAACTCTTACGATTATTTTTAAAAATTAGTAGTTATCGAGTAAACGAAAAATATAGGTTTAGATTTGAAAAATTTGAACCTGAAAACCTATTAAGCTGACCTTTCTTAGGTCACCCCATAATGTCAATATTTAGCGCCCTCGAAACCATGAAACTTTTGTTTGAAATATTTTTTTCTGAAAATTCGTTATTTTGGAAATAATCCGCTGGAAATTCTTTTAAAAAACATCAGGTACCGTATTGTTATTTTTAATGAGCGTTACTTATTATTTATTTACAGGTATAATTTTTGTTATTTTGCATTGAATAATTTAATATTAATTTGAATTAATATAATTAATTAATTACAAAAAATAAACAAATAACTCGTATTTTCGATAAAATGAGTATAGTATGATAGTTCAAAAACAGTTAAATCTTTTAAGTATTTACATAAAACTCCACACATAATATGAAATACAATACATTATACATATTATATACAAAGTTAAAAACTGTAGTACAAATATTTTTTGTCACGTCGAATATTTTATCATTCCAAACTTTCGGTATTGTCAGAATTATATAATGGAAATAAGATATAGGTTTCTTGATAATACCCTGTGCATATACGATAATAATACAGAATACATGTATATATAATACATTGTTTTAAATGACAACTATATACGAACTTTCGACAGCTGGAGTTGAATACAATAGTTTTCCCCGTCACAAAGTATAATTCCACTTCACAATAGATTGGGTGGAATTGTTTTGCCAATGATTTAGAATAGAAGATCATATTATCGTTATAGTAGCTATATTTGAGAGAATTTTGGGATTGAATATTTTCCAGAAGATTTAGTAATAGATAATTAAACACAAGTAAAATAAGTGTGCGTACGTTGATAATTAAAAAACCTATATACAATGATTAAAAATTTTTTCAGTGCAACAAAAAGTTCCTCATATAGACCAAAGAAAAAATCATAATATAAATTCTATTGATAATTCCAATCAATAATTGACCTTTGACTATAACCCCAGTAGTTATCTATTTGAAATAAAAAATAAAACCAATATCGTAAAAAAATTAACTTATGACCCTTTTAGAGGTATTGATAAAAATTATCATGAACTAAATATGGAAAATACAAATTTTCTTTTCACATATTATTTGAAAGCTCAACTATCTGAAAATAGGTCGGTCACATAATTTTGTAGCATTTTTCTAAATTTTTGAAAATTGTCAAACAAAATTTTAAGACTAAAAATTATAAATCGAAGTGCAAGAAATTTTTTTTGCATACCGTATGAATCATTTCTAATTTTTTTATTTCCATTTTATATAAAATAAACAAAAAAGGCTATTTTTATTTACAAATTATAGTAAATTTTAGATTGACGTAAATCATATAAACTTTTATAGTATATGTAGATAGATAAAACAGTTAACTAGAATTTTTCTGTTTCATATCAATTGAGGTCAGTGACATAAAACGACATCTGACTGTATGGAAGATAACCTCTTGCAACGACGTTGAATAAATGGTTTAAATGGTTTTAAACGATAATAAAAAATAAAAACGCAATAAGTTACCTATTAAATAGCAAAGTGGCATTCAGTGTCTTCAAAAACGATTTTGTATTTATTTCTTATAAAAGACAGTTCTTCCAGTCATTTACCTTATAAGGTACTGGCACTAGATATAGTCGCTATAAGAGCAAGGTTTACTGTTTTTGTGATTGACGGGCTTTTTATCCTCCTAATTTTCGTTAACTCATGTATAACTAATAAAACATATAACTCTTTATTTAATCGATTTAATTACCAAAGTCCGCAAATTTAGTATTTTTTAAGTATTGTTTATGGTGTTTCTCCAGTAAAACCAGTAATGAGCACGCAGTGATGGACACTTGCTAATGATTACAAAATGATAAGTACTACGACATAAAAGATATAAAAGAAAGAATCGTCAAATTTGAAATAATATAAAGCAGTTGCTATGAAAATATAATAATTAATAAATAAATTATACTAATTTAAAGCTTTTGTGGTAATTTCTACATGTGTATAGAATTTTGAATGTAAGCCAAGTTTTAATTGACAAACATTCAAGGTTTAATTGGAGATTATACGAATAATGTTCTATTAAATCAAATAATTTCTATTGATACAAGACAAAATATTCTAAATGTGTTTCTAGGACATTAGTAGTCTTTAAAATTCTAAACATATTTATGTTATTAAACGTTGACAGAAAATAAGATTAGGCTTATGAACCTTGTGTCCGAAATGTTAACATTTTATTATAGGTAATACTCTCTTGATTACTTTAAAAATAACTTATCTAATGCTCCATTCAAATTTTAATGATCTGAATAATTAGTATAAGTGAAATCTTAAATCTAAAAAACTCAAATTTTATTTTAGATTTATTTATTCTCAGAAAACTGCTTTTCCCAAAATAATTAATATCAACCTCAATAAATAATTCACCTAAAACACTCAAAGTGTCACTGAAACAAAATAAAAAATGTCCACATAATATTTATATTCATGCCATTTATCAAATTAATCTCAATTTAATGTATGTTCGCTACAACAGTTTTATCCTAATAACAATGACGTTTTCTGAATATTTATTTGCCGACCTTAAAATAGCCATGCCCTAAAAGTGGCGCCAAGAATATCTTAAACCTTCTGAAAGTTTTCCGTATTCAGAAGACATGTGTTGTTAAAATGCATAATATATTACCTGACCTCACTTGCTGTGTGTTGAATGAAATAAACTTTTTTTAGCGGCTAACTGGTTACATGCGCTTTTACGTTTGTATTGTTTTATTAATTTACATTATCAGAACAAAAGATAACTAACTATCTACTGTATTAGTATTTTATTGTTTATTAATGATTGAAATAATAAAATTAAAAATCACATACTCGTTAATTATATCGCATATAACATTGACATATAATAGAGCTAAGTATGTTATCGGACGCACGAATAAAAATGAAGTTGATTTAAAAAAAACTGAATTTTTTCGCATGTCAAAAATTTTAAATTCTATATTGAAAACCCGCGAGTAAATTTGAATATCTAAAAATGGCGCGATTTGGGGTTGGGGTGCGAAGTGCCTAGAGGCAAAGTCCTTAGTACATTTATATTTGAACACGTAAATGTGAAAATGTATATATAACTTTATGTTTAAAATTTTGCTAAAAAATGTTTGCTACATATATGTATGTATAATACAAAGCTTCCTTACCAGGTGGTGTACAGACAATTATTTTAGGATGAGGGACCTACGCAGCTTTTTTATGTACTGAAAATAATCTTCTGTAAGATAATTTAATTAATATTACCTGAAAATGAACAAGAAATCAAACTAAGAATTTGTTAGCTTTTTTAGTAGGTAACATAAAAAGTTCATTCTAATTATAATTGTTCAGTGGCGTAATTACTACACCAACAAAATAAATTTGCATTTTAAAATTTCTTCCGCATTTCTTATATAAAATTTAAGTTAATATCGACAAAATCATAGTGACCTAAAATATTCAACATACCCACCCGACACACGATTCACTGTGAATTGTTTTTTTTTCGACTTCATGAAATTTACACAAAATATACAAAAATTACACACCTAAACTTTATATATCCATTAGTGAAAACTGGTATAAAATCCGTTCAGTAATTATTGAGAAAATCGTGTAAAATTATATTTTCAAACTCCCAGGACATACCAAATTTTGTCTTAGAATGTGTATCAAAATAAAAAAAATAATAATAAATAAATAGGTTAGCAACAAAATCATCTATGTGTTCAACCAAACATATGAGTAATCATAGTGACCTAAATTAATAAAATATTGAAATCGTAAATTATAGAATTCTCCATTCCTAAATGACAGATATATTATATTATATATATTAGCTGTGACATCATGGAAACAAAACACGACTTGATAAAGATTTTTTGAGTTTTTTGATGTTAAATCTTAGGTTTTCATAAAATATAGCCACGATACTGCACATAAAAATTATCTTCTTATTGGTGAAAACCGCATTGAAATCGGTTCAGTAATTCCCAAATCTATAAAGCCTCATATAAACGAACATTCATTTTTATATATTTTATAGATATCAAAAAGTTTATTCAAAATTAAGATGTCGTCGTGTGGCTTGTGATAAGTTATTTATCAAAGAAAAAATGTACCTTAAAGTACAAAAAGGTATTTTATCTCTGTGTGTGTGTAATTGTCGATCTGTAACGTGTTGAGAGTATTTATAAGAATTGATACACGTGAAGATTTTTCAGTATGTCGCACAAATTGTATAATTTGATTAGTACATCGTGACGAAAAAAAGCTCGGAAAGCTCTGATATAATATAGAGTAAGAAAAAAATGTATTACCGTATTATTACTTTAAAATTTTGACAAAAGACTTTATGGCTGCATTCTGTATGAAAAGAAAACATATACAATTTCTAAGACTCCTATAATCATCATCATTTAACAAGTTCTTATTCTTTAAAAATAACTACATATAAAAAACCATGTAATAATGCAAGTTCCATTTACGATATTTCTTCATTAGATAAGAATAACACAAATTACTACACGTTAACACACATTTCGTGAAATACATTTTACATTGAAACGGATTCCAAGAACGTAATCATTAGAATAATCAGCCAAGACAAAAAAACACAGAAATAGATTATTAATCATGTTTCAAAACAAGGAAACACTATATGTATATACGCATTTTGTACTTTACGTCTTTAATTTTTTTTTCTACAACAAAGCGCTGAATCTTTATTGTAGCATTTGTGGGAATACATCGTTCTCTCACACACACACACACACACTTACACACCCAATGGCGATCGCACGTTGTTACGTAACACCACTTATTGATGCTATTGTATTTCATGAACGCGTGCAAATAATAGTGCACAATTCGCGTTTTGAGAAACGGTTCCAGGAAATTACCACGAACCCGTAGTACTTTCTACATGTACGTACGTATATACGTATATACAAGCCCCAGGCAGACAACATTTTCGTGACCCACTTTCTTGTTTTGGGGCAAAAAAATGTCAACTTAATTATTTTAAAAGTACAAAAAAGGCCACGCATTTTTTTCCTTAAGTTTGCTTCCCTCCACCCTTGGAAGTCCTAAGCAGTTGCCTTAAGTGCTTACTGGATAACAAGCCATTAATGTTTAAAATTTTGCTAAAAAAAATGTTTGCTATAACAGACAATTAATTTATAGATGAGGGACCCAGGGACCTACAAAACTTTTTTATGTACTGAAAATAATCTTTTGTAAGATAATTTAATTAATATTATTAGAAATTATGGACAGGCTGTTTTGTCGATATGTTTATTATCATTTCAAATTATTGTTTTTATTGCTGAGGTGGGCCTCACTTTCATAATTTACACTGTGGATTTTATTATTAAATAAGAAAAAGTATTATATTGTCGAAGTTTCGTTATATATACACATTGAATTGAGTAGATCAGCAGAAAAAAATCCCATAAGGTAGTTTCTTGGAGTTAAAACAATTGTTCGGAATATCTATTATTTTAAGCATACCTATGAGGTTTGGTTATGAATTTCCCATTGGATTCAACCTATACTCTATTTTATGTTTCAAATTGGATTGGAAATTTTTATCTTTGTTTTGTTTATTTTATATACAAGTTATTATGAAGTGAGATAGTTAATGTAGGTATTTAATAAGAAAAACTAAAGTATTTTTTATAGTTTTATATGTAAATAAGAATGTTAAAATAAATAAAAACTGTTAAATGAATAGTCTAAAAAATACGTAAATGCGATGAGTGCTGGTAATTTTCATTTGATTTCTGCATCATTATAAAATATACATATTACTTTTTTTTTATTTCCTCACTTATTTTTTGAGATATAGACAGAGAATATACTTACCTAGTGTTTTTTTTTGTAGAATATGATTTTAATACAATTTTCCATTCTTTATAAAACATAAGTATACTTATATATCAAGGGATATTTTAGTGTAGTTGTAGCTTGTTTCTGCAGTTCCAAAAATGAGAACTGCAGTTGTATAATCTCATTTGTCTAGTTGAAAAATTGCAAGTAGAAAGAAAATATAAAAAAATGTAAGTATAGAGTAAAAAAAGGTCACTATAATTTGTAAGAGAAATATACAAAGTGTAAAGCAAAAAGCAAAAAAAAGTAACAAAAAAGGTATTTGCAGTTCAACAATTTTCATAAAATAACCCCTGTTATACCTATATATATACCATCTTTTTCTTAATTTGTCGCAGAGTTGACAACTATTATGTATATTTTTGTATATCTTATATTTAAGTTCAATGTTTAAATTTATATTTGTCTACTTATGATAATACTCATAATATATACTCAAATAATTTACAGACTTTAAATTAATATCATTATATGTTTATCAATATCTACCACACGTGGACTTATTAGAATGAAATCGATACTCCATTATATAATCAAAATATTGTTTGGATAGAAAAATTTCGATTAAATAATAATAATCAAAATATGATAAGAACTCACGTTAACTACATTGTAGGTATCTGAATATGTCATTTGATGACATACAGAAACAGTACATGTTTATATAAATATGTTGAATAGTCATGATTAAAGGTTGACATGTAGGTATAATAATGTATATTTTATTTATCATTTTTATCATGATAAGAATTCTTTTTAAATTTTACTTCCTAGTGCTATTGAATTTTTGAGTTTGTGATTTGAATGTTCATTTATTGTTTTATACATACATTGTTCTATCATGACCATGTGCATTTTATTGACGATACATGTCTAGTGTATACTTAAATAATTAACACATGGCAAAATTCCTTATAGGAAGTTGTAACTTAGGAGATATGCACCTAACAAAATTGCATCATGAGTCACATATTTTGATTATTGATAAGGTACTGACACCAGTCTTGGACATAACCCCAGTAATGGCTATGTTTTAATTAAATGTACTGAATTAGAAATATTTGTTGATATTTGATTACTACCATTTCTAAATATTAATCTATATACATTTAACTGTTTTACAGCGTGATTTGATGACAATCGGCCAATAGGTGTCAAAATGGTGGACATTTAAACTAATTATTTGTACCTATAATTTATTTATTAATTATTATATTATTATAGCAACTGCTTTACATTGTATCAAAGACGATTATTTCTTATATATCTTTTGTGTCGTAGTACTTATCATTTTGTAATCATTAGCAAGTGTCCATCACTGCGTGCTCATTACTGGTCTTTCTTTATCCATTACTGGAGAAAAAATATAAACAAAATAAAAGGCTATAATTAAAAAAAAAACTAAATTATTATTACTTGTTTTATTAGTAACATGAGTTCATGAGAATTACAAAAAAGAAGCCCGTCAATCGTAAAAATAGTATACTTTGATCTAATAGCGACCATAACTGGTGCCAGTACTTTATATAATTATGACAATTTATTATATATGAATTCTCTATCATTTCAGATAAATTTAAAAAACTACAAATTTACATTAATTTATTGAAAAATAAAACGAATATTAAATTCAAAAACGTCCAATAAAACATGATAAATCACATATAAATAATAATCATGATAATATTTAGATTTCATATGTCAAAATGAAAAAGAAAGATCAAGATGTTTTGGAATAGTTCCAGATGGTTCGAGTGCAGCAAAAACTCGCTCATCGTGGTCTGAAATTGCGTAAGATACAAAAACATAACGCAAGTAGAATTCCAAGCAATATGGATATGTCAAATTTGTATCTGGTTTCTGTTAAATGTTGATTAATATCGTGTGCACGAAATTAAATACCAATATGCCAACGGAGATCGGAATTAAGTTAAAATAAACCAGTAGGCAACAGTTTTTTTTTTAAACATTATTGTTGTTTTTAATATAGGAGCGCCCATTAATTACGTAAGTCTTAGAGGAGAGGAGGTCGAAAATTTCGAAAATTATCTTTACGTAATAAGTGGATTAATAATTAAAAAATCCATGTTGGTTGTTTGGTTTATAAATAGATAAGGTACTGGCATCGGTTATGGCCGCTATAAGAGCAAGGTTTACTGTCTTTGTGATTGATGGGCTTGTTTTTTGTAATTCTCATGAACTCATGTTACTAATAAAACAAGTAACTCTTTATTTAATCAATTTAATTACCAAAGTCCGCAAATATAAATTGTTTTTTAAATTATAGCCTTTTATTTTATTTATGTTCTTTTTTTCTCCACTAATCGATAAAGTAAAACCAGTAATAAGCACGCAGTGATGGACACTTGCAAATGATTACAAAATGATAAGTACTACGACACAAAAGATATAAAAGAAAGAATCGTCAAATTTGAAACAATGTAAAGCAATTGCTATGATAATATAATAATAAATAAATAAATTATACTAATAATTAGTTTAAATGTTCACCATTTTGACACCTATTGGCCGATTGTCATCAAATCACGCTGTAAGACAATTAAATGTATATAGATTAATATTCAGAAATGGTAGTAATCAAACATCAACAAATATTTCTAATTCAGTACATTTAATTAAAAAATAGCCATTATTGGGGTCATATCCAAGACTTGCTACAAGTACCTTATAACATAATAGAAGACATACCTAGTTAACAATTTTTATAAAGATTTTATAGGTTCAATGATGAATTTGTGAATCATTATCATAATTTAAATATACCTTTCGTATAAAGTACTGAAGAGGTTAATGTATACGTGAGGGTGTGTGTCATTATACATATATATTTAAACACATTATAAAAACGCTAATTGATAAAAATTTTATCACTAATCATATAAATGTAGAGCTCGCTATCAACAATTTGATATAACTTTATCAAGGAAAAATGCTTATCTAAAACATTTCATTATATTTATTTAATGTCTAAATCCTTGTTAAACCCTCTATGCACTGTCAGATAAACTATAATTAGTTATGTCTAGTATCCTAAGGATTTTATCTGATGTAAATATCATAATTAATACATTATTCATATAATAAAACGGTGCATCTCAGTTGGTTAACTGATAACATATACAGGGTGGGGCAATAGTGTGTGGAAGTTCGATAGCTCGTAGACCATAACAGATAAACAAAAATTTCTAATGCAGATGGAAACTGTGGGTAAATGCACATACATAGAAATTATTTTCAAATGTACAGGGTGCTACAAAAAAGTGTGGCACGCTTAAGGTAATTTTTTTTAAATGGAATGCCCTGAATATTTTTGCATATTTAACACTTCTCTTGGGATGTTTATTCATATCTAAAATATTAGCCCCATCTGATGCCCGGTTTAGACGTAATAATATATTTTTCAAAAAAATTGACTCTTACATTACTCCACTTAAAAATTCACCACTTCCGCGGCCGCAGCTTTGAAGACGAAATTAAATATGGACCTTATTGTAGGAGGTTGGTGTGTACTTTTGTTTCAATATCTTAGAGCCACCGTGTACAGGGTGTTCAAAATTAATTTTCAAATTTTGAGAACTTCAAAGTTATTTTTCTCAACTATTTCAAATGGAACACCCTATATATTTTTTAATGATGTTATGTAGAATTACATAACGAACATTTTTTGTTTGTTCATCCTCATGGTTATTTGTAACCATTTTTGAATTATTGAGCAAAAAGTACAAAATTCAGCAATATTTGCTAAAAAAAATTTTTTTTTTTTCAAATAAAATAAAACACCATGTACAAGATCTTCATATTGCCCATAAAAACAGCTTGAATTTTTTTCAGCTAGCAAACAGACGCTTTATTGTTTTATTGAACACAAACAACCAAAATAATTTAGAATCATATAAATTCATTAATGAGCAGTGTGAAATTGAGACAGAAACATAAAATGCTGTTTTTATGGGCAACATGAAGATCCTGTACATGGTGTTTTATTTTATTTGAAAAAAAATTAATTTTTTTTAGTAAATATTGTTGAATTTTGTACTTTTTGCTCAATAATTCAAAAATGGTTACAAATAACCATAAGGATGAACAAACAAAAAATGTTCGTTATGTAATTCTACATAACATCATTAAAAAATATATAGGGTGTTCCATTTGAAATAGTTGAGAAAAATAACTTTGAAGTTCTCAAAATTTGAAAATTAATTTTGAACACCCTGTACACGGTGGCTCTAAGATATTGAAACAAAAGTACACACCAACCTCCTACAATAAGGTTCATATTTAATTTCGTCTTCAAAGCTGCGGCCGCGGAAGTGGTGAATTTTTAAGTGGAGTAATGTAAGAGTCAATTTTTTTGAAAAATATATTATTACTTCTAAACCGGGCATCAGATGGGGCTAATATTTTAGATATGAATAAACATCCCAAGAGAAGTGTTAAATATGCAAAAATATTCAGGGCATTCCATTTAAAAAAAATTACCTTAAGCGTGCCACACTTTTTTGTAGCACCCTGTACATTTGAAAATAATTTCTATGTATGTGCATTTACCCACAGTTTCTATCTGCATTAGAAATTTTTGTTTATCTGTTATGATCTACGAGCTATCGAACTTCCACACACTATTGCCTCACCCTGTATAATAAATAATATATTTGTATTTATGTACAGTGTACAGTATACAAAAATGTCGGAACTGACGTCGACGTTTGCATGTAGTACAGTTTTCAAACTTTAAACTAATTTTATCGAAACCACGTTTTAAAAAACGCACGGAAAACGAATATTGCTCATTTTCTATCCGATTAACTTGAAATTTTAACTGTAACTTCTTAGATAGATTTTACATCGAAGTACACTAGATTTGTTAACAATTACGGTTTTCATAAACAATTTAGGGTCGTATTTTTCGTTAAAACGCGATATATTATTCAAAGTGAAAATATGAAAATTTGCAAAAATCGATATTTTTTAATAATCGTATGTACTTCGATAGGAAATTCATGTAAATAACGAGAATTTTTTTTTTATTCTGGATGTTGATCCATGGAAGTTCTGTTTCCCGCAGTGGAGCACAAAAAAGATGCAGTCAGTATAGCAACGCTAGTCACCATTTTGTTTTATATTTCATTAAAAAAAAGTTTTTTTTGTATGTTTTGAGACATCTACAATAAATCCTTCAAATTTCATTTAATTGCTTCTTTTATTATTCTAAAATAATTCCTAAAACAAATATCATTTTCCGAAGTGACGATTAGATGTACCCCCTTAATAAATAGATAGATCTTATATGTACAGTGTAATATGTATAAATTTTATTCTTGCTACTACAAGAACAACAAAATCAAAAATAAGTATAAAACGTATAAGATTACATTAAAGATTAACATAGCATGCATGTGTATTTATGATTCACCACCCAACAATAATTACTGCATCAGTTTACAAAGTATGTAATATGGTAAAGACAATGCTAATTAATTAATAAGTCAATACAACATCGCATAAAACAATATACAACGTAATTTACACTTACTAAATTGATTATTATTTAAAGCACGAAAAAATTAAAAGTGCATTTCAAGGTTAACTTGTCCTTATTAAAAAATATTAAACAGGAGTATCACGTAGGCCATGCAATTGCAGCCAATGTATGCATAGCACAAGAGTCTCAAGTAGCAAAATGGATGAGTTACTCTGCCGACAACCCCTCCCCCTACCCTACCACACCTCACTATTTGAACACGTACATAGACTATTCATACAAGTGTATACATTTTTAGAACCTTATTGTTTTACTCCTTCGATATTTATAAAGAGAAGAGTAGAGAAAAGTATTTTTTTAAAGATGAGAATTAAAAAAATACATTTACTTTCATTTTACAAGAATTATGTTTTACTGATTTTAAAGGGAAACATTTACCGTAGTTAGATTGTATTTGTATAAATTAACAAAATTCTTTATTAAAATATAAAATTACATTAACAGAATGTCCACTGGTTTTTGAAAATAAAATTCTCTGACTTTTTCCTGACTTTCCCTGACCACAGATTCTAAATTCCCTGACTACTAGAGGCTCGGGGGTCCCGGGGCAAAAAGAAAATTTTATTTTTTTGATTGTAAACTTAAATTTACACCCTTTTTTCTTCTTTAAATGAATAAGTGTAAAATTGAAGTTCAGAAGCAAAAAAAGAGGTCATTTTGAAAAATACCTACTTCCCAGAATTTATAATAAATTCCCTGACTTTTCAGAATTTGAATTGTTTTTTCCGACTTTATGAAATTTACACAAAATTTATAAAAATTATACACCTATTCATTAGTGAAAACCGGAATAAAATCCGTTCAGTAGTTATAGAGAAAATCGTGTAAAATTTATTTTCAAACTTTCAAGAAACACCAGGTCCCGCCTTAGAATTTGTATGAAAATCAAAAATAAATAAATAAATGGGTTAGCAACAATCATAATAAATATTTTATCCTTATTGGAAGTTAAATGTTTTTTTTTAATAAATAAAAACAACCCAAAACGAACCATTTGGTGCCATAACTTTTATGTCACCTGCCCAGTAACAAAACATTTGCGTATTCCACCGTATAACTTCAACCCTCACAAACCCACGCATTCAAATCCTTTTGTGTGAAAACATCAGTAGTAGGGTAACGCGAAAGTGCATGTAAGGATAATGGAAGGATTAACAATCCTGACCCCCGACAACGCGTGGCACAAAGCGTGTGTAGATGCAGGCTCAATCTCATCAATCATGTTGGAAGGGTTCGCTTCGTACAAGAATGGGTTAACATTATCTAGAGTGTTTACATGCACATGGCGAAATAAGGTACTGGCACCAGTTATGGCCGCTATACGAGCAAGGTTTACTGTTTTTGTGATTGACTGGTTTCTTTTTTGTAATTCTCATGAACTCATTGTTACTTATAAAACAAATAACTCTATATTCAATCAATTTAATTACCAAAGTCCGCAAATATATTGTTTTTTTTTTAAGTTATAGCCTTTTATTTTGTTTATGTTTGGCCACATTAAATTGAGAAAAGTTTGTCTATAAAAGTGGTATTTTATTAAACATACCTCAAGAAAATTAAGAGATAATTAAAGAAAAGCAAAAAAAAAATTCGAATTTTCAAAGTTATATCTTCGCAAAAAATTATTAGACTGGCATGAACCAAAGCTCATTCAAAAGCTTGCACTTTCTAATTTTTGAGAGGGTGACACTATCGATTTCCAACCCGGGTGTCACCCCCCACCCCTCCTAGATACGCCACTGTCAAGGACCTCTTTATAATATTTGCTACAGGCTTAATCCGGCACTGTTTGGATATAAAAATATCAATTTTTTGCAAGTTTATTTCTTATAAATTATGTATGTACTATTGTAAAAAATCAGATTCAATTATGGTTTGAAAATTATTACTTCAATTCAAAGGCAGGCTACGTGCCTTAATATATATTATGTAAATACTATATATCTAAATGTTAAAGTTAATAATTTTACTTCTCTGATACAGTTAATTTAATATTAAAACATACAATAAAATTTAATTAAGAAATGAAATATTATGATTTTTTTCATGGAACAAATTTATCTTTGAATTTAATAAGGAAATATTCCACCTGCTTCATTTAAAATTTATCATAAACTTGTTTCTTTTCTTGTACATATGGGCGTTGTTGGATTTGATTATTATTGATATTAGATTATACATGACATGTATTTAATTTCCATATGTCACTAATATGATTTATTATGGTATTAATAATTTAACATACTCAAGACTACTTCATACATATTTGCAATATTCAATACAACTATTTTGTTCTGTAAGTAACCAGAAGGAATATAATTCTATAGGTATTATTTAAATTTCACGTTTAAAAGCTTTAGATTAGATCTATTGTACTTTAATACATCAAGCTGTTTATATGTATTAGGTATGGAAGAATAAATTTTCATTTTTATTATTTTAATTCATGGTTATATTAAATCTTATTATTTTGAAGTTATTTCTAGATTACTTGTACCTTTAGAGTAAGTATTACATCCAATATGAACAATACACAATTGCTAACTGATAATTCAATATTAAAGACAGAGATGATTAACTACACAAAATACCAGTCGAGAAAATTGATGTTTGTAAGCAGACATAAAAGAAATTAAATGAGAGATACAAAAAGTTGTTCAATTTATTGACAATGAGTGATGTTTTCAGAAAAGAAACTATACTTTTTTCCTCTTGTGATTTTTCTTGAAGATTTATAGTTTTCGAGTAAAAAATTATTTAAAATCAAAAAAATTCTGTTTGTTTTGCCCCATATCATAAAAAATGGACATTTTCAGAAAAAATGTTTCAAGTAAAAGTTGCTTATTTTTTCTCGTAAATTACGAATTTGCAACAAAAAATATGGGTTTAGATTTGAAAAAGAAAAATTGAACCGCCAAACCCATTAAGGTGACCTTTTCAAAGTCAACACATATTGTCAATATTTAGCTCTCTGTCTGAAAATTCTTTTTTGAAAAGAATCCGCTGGAAAGTATTTAAAAAAAAAACACCAAGTAGGTATACTTATTTTATTTACGAATCAGTTTGAAATAGTAACATGTTAGGATGATTGCAAACAAAAAAATTTTTTTTTAATAATCAAGCAATCATTTAATTTAATTTTGGACCACTTGACCCATAATAACGAACATGCTCTCGTTTGTAAAAAAATAAAACTGTATGTATAGTTAAGTACATTAAAACATTATTAACAAATGTCTGCCAATTACCCCCCTCCCACTCCCCATTTAGTGCTATCCAGAACTTTCATATTTTGAAACTTAACACTGGCAAATAAGTACATTTATAAGTAAGTATATAAGTAAAATTACTGATCAATAAATATATTTAAGTACAAGTATAATTACTTATAAAGTACATGCTTAGCTCTAATTGCCTTCTGGATAGTAATCTTAAAAAAAAATATAGTGAAGATATGGTTTATACTTGGAAGTCAATAACCTATGCACCAATCACCGATTTTGTTATAATAATAATATAATACATTTTTCCTGAAAAAGCTGCGATAAATTTTATAACCAATAAAACCGCGTCAACGCTCAATTACGACACGCACCAAAAATCCAAACACCGGTCAATAAATAGTTAATACACAATATAGAACATATCCATCCGCTCATAATTTATTAACCAGTTCTCTGTACATGAATCGAAAAGGAAACACATAATAAAATATTGGCACATTCACCATCGCCGGATACGGGCGTCCGTTCCTACTTTTTTCGATTTTTTTTAAATTCTCGATATTACTTGATTCTATATAAAAGTGGCCTTCGTCTAGCCAGCCACTGATAAAACTACTGCCAAAGATAACCCATGTACTTTTAATGCATTTACAATGTTTCCATAATTTCAAATGTGTTTTTTATGATCCAGTCGTTAGCACCTTTACAAATGCAACATTATTGGATTTTTTATTACATAAGTTTTAATTGTTGTAATGAATGTTTATTGAGGGTCATTCAGTACGAGAAGTTAATTGACAGTTGAAACATAATACCTGGAACTATTTTTATTTGATAAAATTTTACTGAAACTTCTTTAGTTCATGAACCCCTTATCTGCAGACACACTTCTTGATAAGTACAACAGTTGTAGAATATCTCTATATATAAAAATGAATGTTCGTTTGTATGAGGCTTATATACTCGGGAATTACTGAATCGATTTTAATGCGGTTTTCACCAATAGTTAGATAATTTTTCTGTGCATGTTCGTGGCTATTAATATTTTTGAAAACCTAAGATTTAATATAAAAAAAACTAAAAAATCTTTATCAAGTCGTGTTTTGTTTCCATGATGTTACAGCATACAATTGTCATTTATAGAAAAATATAGTAGCCATGGAATACAGAATACATGTTGACTATTTTAGGTTATGATTTTATGGATATTAATCCGGGTAACACCGGGACCAACGCGCTAGTTTTAAATAAAAATTAATTTACAGACCGAACTTGTAATTTTTATTTTAACTTATACTTTTTTTGAAGTTACACTTCTATATGCGCGATCAGGGTGAAATTTTAGTAATGCAGCGGCAAGGGTAACGAAATGCGTTGCGTACAACGATGCGCGCGCACCACGTAAGGAAAACAACACCATGAAGTTAGGTTAGGTGTAGATATTATAGATTTCAGTTATGATAAATAGGTTTTTAGTAGGTCATTTGCACGCTAGATGTCATTATGCCAAAGATAACTTCTAATTCGCGTACATATATAAACACACCCATTTTTTTTAAATCCGATTCATCTATGAATCTTGGACGAAGTACAGTAATTGAGTTTATTATGGAAATCGACCGAAAATGTAATTTTAGAAAAAGGCACGAATTGAATGTGTTCATGTTGGTAATCAAAAGAGTTGAATAACTAAAATATGTACAACATTCAGCAACCAGTTTAAAAAGCTCAGGGACAATTATTTGTTTATATATTTGATACGTAAAAAGTTCATGAATGTATGGAATAAAATAATAATAATAATAATTTATATGATTATGAAAAACTGTGACGCCAAAATAACGATTATTTTGGCCTTCAGACAAAAATTCATCTACTTTGCTGCTTACAGGGACACCAACTTTGATGATATATGTATCATTTAAATATGTTACAAGATAAATTTTTTATAGTAAAATAAAAAATTGTCTGATTAAAACAAGTTTTAAATACCTTTGTTAAAAGTAAAATATGAAAAAAGACGCACAAGTGGAACACCACGGGTTGGGGTGAGAGGGGTGTATTAAAGCAGATCTGGGTGCCAAATATATTGTTTTTTGCTCAACAGTAAATATTCCTTTAGGGCACTGATGGTACAATTAAAAATATATATAATTTTTTGGAACAATAACATTTCGACCCGGTTACCAACCTAAGTCCGTCACCGAGATACATACTTAGCAAAATAATAATAATAAAATATAAATAAAATAAAATTAGCCATTCGTACAATAAAATATTTTATTTTTATAATAATTATATTTATTTCCGAAACTTCTATAATAAAATAGATAAGTTCATTTTGTATGATATGCATTATCATACAAACTCATTAAAAAGTCAGTGACATAAAAAATAATAATATCGTTACAGATTAATTTACGTTTCAAATTAAATATTATCAATTTTGTATTTTGAATGTAACAAAAAAAATTATCTTGGAAAAGCGAAATATATTACACATGAATAATGTATTACATAATAAAATGTATGTACATATTTTATATAATGTATATGATACATAAAGAACGTTCTATTTCCAAAAGCTGTCCTTAGTAATGAAAGGTAAAAATGGTTTATATGTATTTATAACCATTAATTACAATATTGGAAGGAAGCCAAACATAGCAATGTTATACACCGGGTGATTAATTGATCTATATTTTTAATTTTTTACTTAATGTTAATTATTTTGCATTTTATGAAAAAATAAAGAAATATTAATTATTTGTTTTTGCAGACATTTGTCTAGAAAACAATCGAATAGAAATTATACAGGATGCTCAAAAAAAAAAAAATTATTGTTGCACACGATAGTATGGGGCATTCTGTATAAATTGTGATTCGGTAATTGATGAGTGGCACACAGGGTCGTAACTAGAGGCTGTGGGGCCCCGGGGCAGCAAGAGACCGAGGGGCCCTCACTATATGCAAAATATAAAAATTTAAGACTTTTCGTTGCTACCTCAATCCATAATTTTACGCTTCTTACTAATTTTAATAACCTTTTTATTTGTTCCTCAATCTTACCGAAGTTTTGCGCTGCTGCGGAGGGCCCCTATACTGGAGGGCTAGTTACGGCCCTGGTGGCATATATTTAACGTAAAAGTACCATATTATATTGCTGTCATTCACATTTGATGGAATTTTTTTTCCATTCCATTTATAATATTTTCGTTTTCTCTAGCTGGCATACAATACTTTTTTTCCTCATTAGTTTTTTAGACAAAATAAGAAACAATCTTTTATTACATCACAAACCGACCATTTCTATCTCGAGAAGCGTGACGTTAAAAAAAACTAAAAAACTTTGGCATGAAAAACAAACCCTGCTTCTGGGTAAAGTATAATTTGCTTAGTTTTACATTGTTTCTTTTTTCCACCTATACTATTTTCTGTTCTACAGGTAGGTAATAACATTTGAGTTAGTGTAGTTAATAAGTTTTGTTCAGAGAAAAAAATTAATAATAGTAATTTTAATCCAAATTACAATTATACTTATATTTGGATGTCGGTAGGTACCTACCTATATATTAATGTTACCTTAACAATAATAGTTGATTTGATATCTCCCAATTATTAAAAAGCCGGCATATCAATATTACTCATACATAACATTTATTTTTGTATGAAATTATAAATTTTTGTGGCAAATTATACATAAAACCTAATTTTGACGATATGTATAATAAAATAAAAGTATTGGTAATAAAAATTGCTAAAATGAATGATATGAAATCTCTTTTTATTAGCCCGATCAAAACTAAACGAAATGTATTGAAATCAATTGTTTTAGAAAGCTCACTAAGTATTTAAAGCAGATATACATATACAGTAACAATTGACATCGTACAAACTTGAATCGTTTTGGTTCAGTAAATATTAAGCCTAATTTGCATATCAAATACATTTTCACAACAAAATCTGGGTGAATATGAATTCAGGAAATGGAAATTCTAACCGCTGTAATTATTTTAATTAAACCGTTAAATCTTTTCAACAATACGATAATAAAACAATTATCGACTACGAGATTAAACATAATGTCTAAATGTTTAATGAAATAATTGAACTTTTTGATCAAAATTGAGTTTGTGATATGAATATTATAAAACAATGAAAATAATATAAAATTGATGTTATTGTTGAAAAGCTGTAACAATGAAATATTTTAAAATGTAAAAACTCTTACCTCATTTAAATAATTTAAAAAACAATTGACACAAGAAGCGTTAGTATTGAATGATAACCAAAAACTGGAAGCACTATAAACTTTTTAACAACATAACTAACATCAAAACGAACTGAAAATGATTGCAAAAAACGCCGGTAAGTTAGCGGAGCGTGCGTAGCAAAAAACCTATATACCTATCTAGACGGCCGGCTTTGAACTGTCGTCGCCAATAGGTCTGACAGCCGGCAACCGGTAACAATGGCCGATCGGTAGCGGAAATAGCCGAACGCGCCCGACCAATCAGCTGGTGTGCGGTGCATTCGCGAACGGGAAATTATACGGTAGCGGGTCAGGACAGGATTCTCTATGGGTCGCCAGGTTTCGACATGCTTTTCTGCCGAACTGTGTCGTTTGGCTTTTTTGTTTTATTTAAGTGTTTTTATTTTAACACATTGGAACATTTCATTGGTTAAGAACATGGTATCGATAATTGAAGACAAACTATCTGAAATCTAAAATTAGATAGGTGATGAAATTTGAGATAAGTATATATTGAGGTGGTATTAAAACATTGACTCATTGTCAGTGCTCTGCATTTGAGAATACACAATTTCAAATTCGTGTGTAGATTTTTATTTTATTTTTGAACTCCGACTCTCTTACATTAATCTATATTTTCACGTTTTAATGCCATGGTTTTGACTGCTCCGTCACGGAATACTAGGGTAGTTATTTAGTAACCTAGCTCTAGTACATTATATTCTCTAGTTCGGGAATGGGGAACCTATTACTCTTAACGCCATTTTTTGGTTAATGAAGAATTTTGATTCGACATCTCATTTATACGAAAGATGAACTAAATAATTAGACATTTAAAATACCCATGATCACGATTTGATAAAATAAATTTTTACAAAATTTATAGCAACATTAGTTAAATTTGTTTGTGTAAATACATTAACTACATGTCTATGCAAACTTTACATTACACCATTTGTGAAATTTTTCATCATCTACTTTATCATTTGTTTGGCCAAATATGATTCAAATATTATTTAAAAATTACGTAGACTCATAATATGCAGTAAAGTTTACATCTAGGTGCGCACTCATAAGGCTCACAACGTTGTTGCAAGAAGTGACTTAAATATGATGCAAATATGATGTACATCTGTCTAGCTGTGTACCGTTCTGAAGCCATCCTTTGAGTCATTTTTTATTTACAATTAGGTTTTTATAGTTTATAATATTCTTCAACTAAAAAACTTTACAATTTTAAAATTTGGTTTCATGTTTCATGCAATAATTATAATTGACAATTTTGTTAAAGCACTTCCATAAAATAATGTTTATTAAAACATTATATAAGAAGAAATAAATACTTAATTCTGTGGGAATTCCATAGTTTGGGGAAAGGGGATTGGCAAACTAATTCCCTCCCACTCTTCTTGTACAGATTGATATTCTGATTTAAGAAATTTCAAACTTTGAAGAACTTAAGAAACGAAATATAACAAATAAATGGAATTAAAAGTCATAATGAAAGATTTCAAAAACTCTAACAATAAATTACAATATTCGTATTACATTAAAAAGCAAGTGAACCTCATAACTAAATACGATTATTTATTAATCCCACTTTCGCGATTTAATCAACGGCAAAATAATAATCATACCGCGTCCATCATTACAACAAGAGAATTCAAAAGATAATCGGTCAGTAAACAATGGACTAACAATTTATGATGCGTATTTGTTTCTAAACTGACAACCGAAATCAATGCGTGTAACACAAAACGCAGGAAATACAAAATCCCTAACCAAACTGTATATGCATCTGATATCACACTGGCTTATTGTTTGGGATGTTATTAGGAGTGGTTTTTGTGATAATTTATCTTTCTTTTGACCTTAACAGTTGAAGTTTGGTCTAGATAAGAACAAAATGGACAAACGTGACACGGTTAAATAATTATAATAGATAACCTGACAATGACCAATGGTTTTTGTGTTAAAAAGGTCTGTTTTATATAATTAATATAATAATTTTGAGTAGAAAAGATTATTCTTCGATTTTTTTCAAAAATGCGTAAATTTTCGTAATTTGCGAGAAAAAAGAAGCAAATTTTACTTGAAATATTTTTTCTGAATTTTTTGTTAGATGCAAGCAAGGGTTTTCAAAGATTTTTTTTTAATTTTAAAGAAAAAAAGAATTACAAATTAAAAAAATTCTCCGCGAATCCTTGCTTAAATCAATGCACTTTTTGCCTTTTGTATTTTTTCTTAAAAATGGATAGTTTTCGAGTAAAAAATGATTAAATATTTTACCTGAAAACTCATCAAGGTGACTTTTTGAAGGTCAACCCATAATGTCAATATTTAGTCCTCGAAAACATGAAAATTTTCATTGAAAATTCGTTATTTTGGAAATAAACCACTGGAAATAGTCCTTACTTCAACGCTTTCTATTATTTCTAAAATTATACCAATTTATCTCCGATTTACGGTCTGTAGGAGATTTAATTCGAACCGTATGAATTGGTGGGAGAATTTGTTTGCTTATTTCCTACAGATAAAAATGGAAATTACCTCGGAATACATTCATATATACGTTGGAAATCGATGTAATATTCGAGCAGTTGATTTCCATTCCAATGGTACATTGATTTTCTTCTTCTCGTAATGTTAACACTTACAAACTACAATGAACAAAGCAGTTGCTAATCTTATATTCAGCACATTAAAACTCAACAGAAAACAAGGAGTACAGTGTATGATATTACAAATTGTTTCCAATTGTGATCTTTAAACAATACTAGCTATTGCTAAAAGTTGCACAACAGACCGTTGAAATTGTGTGATATGCTCAGGGAAACTATTGCATCATGGACGATGTTAACACGTTATACATAGTTTAGGAAGTGTCTCTAAAACGGGCAGCATGATGTGCGGTAGAAAGGGGTAAATTTATAAAACATCTGCCAAGTAAATGCACGATGCTTCCTCGTGCTAAATTCACCAAAGGTATATACAATTTTAATAAAAACCGATAGTGTTTAAATAAATTGCCTGAAATTGGTTAACCATTTAATTTGTATACAATTTTACTAAAAAATATTAGTTTAAAATTTTTCATAAAACGCATCTTATTTTTTCGTATATTTTTAATTTTTTGACAATTTCAATCTAAATCTAAATTTATACAAAAGTCAATATGAAATTTAAAACGTCAAAATGACATTTAATATGTCCAAACAAATATCAATTTAGGAAATTTAATGCTCTACAAAAAATATCCTATAAAATTTTCACGTAACATGTGTCGTTCTTGCGATATCTTGAAAAAATAAATATTTTGGGATGTCACCCTTCTCCCTTACACATGATTTTGAAATGGGACCAAGTTTCAACAATATCGGTTCAGTGGTTCATGAGTTATGCGTGTGACAAGGATTCAGGGGACATACAGACGGACGGACGGACAGACACGGAACGAAAAGTGTTTGTCTTGACGTGAAACGGAAAGATAAATTTAAAATTTTCAAATCGGAGAACATTTTTTTTGTCTCAATCTGAAACGATCAATCACAAAGCTTCTCGTATCTTCGATATTGCGAGGAAGCAAAATACTAGCTGTACCCACGGCTTCGCTCGCTTAAATATAAAAGTTAAAAATATATATAGTATCGCGGAGTTTATTTTAATCTACAAAATTCTTTACAACATTATATTGTTCAATATTTAACGGTTTAGGCTGCGTATTAAAAAAGAGCGACGAAACCAGGAATATCATAAATAAATGGAGTACTTAAATTACCAAAACATTTTCTCACTATTGACATATCTGCTCTGGTACAGTAGGAAGGGTTAGGTTAAACTGCCACGTGAAATAAGACCACCAATATTATAAACAATATTACATTTTATTACTATCCTATCGTATCTATATAAAAAAAGTTGTTCGCATGACAACTATACGTTTGTATGTATAATTTTCTTTCGTTTAAATTATTTATTTATGTCACTTATTTATCTTTATCTTTAGTCATTTTTTCCAAATACTTTTTTGTCTTCCACCCTGGAATTCCGGCATATAATTTCAAATATAATATGTTAACAACTTTTGACATTTAAATTTTCCAAATTTACGTGAAAGCGCCTTCATCTCTTATTATTTCGGCGAAGGAGGATATTGTTAGATTTTCTGAAGTACAAACTTGACTAAATAATTGTATTGAAAGAATTTGCATTTTTTATAAAAAAAATTGACTTTTTTTCTTCGGCCTACCCCTTTCTGTGCAATGGTGATCTCTATAAATTTTTTAAATGATACATTTCTTAAAGATTTTCATTTCATTATAAATGTTAATATTAAAAATTATTTGTGAAAATACGGGTTTTTTATTTAAATGCTTTCAAATGTTATGCAATGTGGCAATTTGAACACAGTGACATGAGCAGTAATTTTTATAGGTGATATTAAATCAAATTGTATTTAATTATGTATTGTTAAATATTTATACTATACAGATAAATATTCACAATTCACCATTTATGTATAGGTAATGCACTTGTAAAGTGAGTCACCGATAAAAATATCTTTTAACATTTCATATAAAAAAGTAATACTCCATATCGAGCAAAAAGACAATAAGTGCAATGTAATAATATCAAACTTGATTAAATTAATAATATCTTTCATTAAAAAAATACAATACATGACCTTGCACAAATTTTCAATTTAAATTTGATATATTTATTTAATAGTGTTTTTCGCGTTGAAGTATCACAGATAAATACATAAACAATGTTGTTCAATTTTTATTTGACAAAATAATTTAACTAATGCACTTTTGTGTGACTAATGCTAACGCAATCTAGTGCTAGATCATGCTGTTTAGGCTAAAAGGTACCTAAAATAGGAATGTTTAGGTACAGTTTTGCTACTCACAGGATTTATTATAAACGTGGTTTAGAATAATACCATAAATTTGCTTCGATTTTGGTTGTCCGCGTCAGGGGTAAACCATGGTTCAATTTCAAAATTCTTCAGATTTTCTGATTTTTGCTAAATAGCGGTCTAAATAAATATTATTAAAAAAAAAATTCCCTACAACTTTCATTTTGAAAAAATAAAAAAATCTTTTTTAAGCTGTAATAAAAGTAGTGAATAGTTACTAATTCGTAATGGTATATTCACTATGAATTAGTGATTTCTAACTCATTCAGTTTCAGAGAGTAGGAAATTTTAATATTGGTGAAATTGAAAAGAGACATTTGATTCAAGGTGTACCTTACTGTTTTTAGTACTTAATTCAGTTAATTAAATTAAAAATACACTGAATTGAAATACATGAGTTCTAAAAAACCAACTAGGGAAGATGAGTTACTAAATTGATAATTTTAGATATTTGTATTTTTGGTGACAAATAAAAAAAGTTATTTTAAAACCCATGTGAAACTATATAAATAATTACATTAGATTTGAAAAGTATACCAAAAGTAAGATTTCCTTTCACTACGATTTGTTATCAAAATTTTTGAACCACAAAAAAGTAATTTATAATATATTACATGATATCGTGACTAATTTTTAAAAATCTTTATTTAAACTATAATGCTGGTGTGTCATTACTGTCTGCATATGTATATTTAAAAGTGATACTATTTAAAAAAAAAAATAAAACATATAATTTTTGTTTATTTACCCGAATTTCAAAAATTCGAATCCTTTTCATTTTTATAAATATGTTTTTCTTAAGGCGTGCATTCAATATAAATGTTTGGTTTAATTACATTAATATCACAGTTACTATTGATTAACCTCTTCAATTGCATAGAATTTTATTAGAAATATTAATTGTAAATTACTTTACTGCCAGGTACTATAAAGTTTGCTCGGCAATTAACCAGCGGCGTAGATAGGGGGTATAAGGGGATAAATCCCCCCCCCATGAGTCTACGAAAATTATAAGTTGATCAAAAGAATTTATAATTTCTAAAATGCTCCGGCGAGGCAGTCTCGGACCGAGAGGGGGAGGGTATTTTTTGGATTGCAGAATTTTTTTTTTTTTTTTAATTTTTTAACATACAAATAAATTCATCTACTATTTTGTTCGATATTTGTATGACGTATTTTGTATTCACTGCAGGAAATTTCACTAAAAAATTTAGAATTTTTGATTACGTTAAAAGTATGTTTATTGTATAGAAAATGACGTGAAAAGTTGAAATTTTCAAACCACAGGTCTGTATCTCAAACCGTTCTCGAGATATAGCCTGTCAAAGTTTTAGTTTTTTCAAATTTTTGGAGAAAGAAGGCTCTAACTTTTGAACGCGTGGTCGGAATTGATTTTAGTTGACAGATTTGGAATCAGCGTGACAAAATCTATATAATGACATGTATAATAAGTTAAAACTCGAAAAAAAAAATTCACGAAAAATCGGAAAAAATGTCGATTTTTGACCAAAATTTTTTTTTCGGATTTTAAAGTATTATACATGTCATTATATATATTTTGACACGCTGATTTCAAATCCGTCAACTAAAATCAATTCCGACCACGCGTTCAAAAGTTATGGCCTTTTTTCTCCAAAAATTTGAAAAAACTAAAACTTTGAGAAGCTATATCTCGATAACGGTTTGAGATACAGACCTGCGGTTTGAAAATTTCAACTTTTCACGTCATTTTCTATATAATAAACATACTTTTAACGTAATCAAAAATTCTAAATTTTTTAGTGAAATTTCCTGCAGTAAACTTCAACTCGTCATACAAATATCGACAAAAATACAAGAAAATAAGACATAGAATCATTTAGTTACTATATAAATATTTATATAAGAATTTAAAAAAGTAAAAACTTGAATTTAAGGTTTTTCATAACTAGTTTTTTTTTGTTAATAGCAGGGGGAGGATTGACAAAATATGCTTCCCTTATTAAAAATTTCACGCCTCGCCACTGTTCTATATAAATTTATTAAATAGAACGAAATCTATTAAAGTTTATAAATATTAGTTATAATATATACGTGATGTGTTTCAGTGATAATTTACAGCAAATAATATATTTCTAATGATCATTACTAACTTGACAAGTAAAGGTGTCAAAATGTTATTCATTTGCTGGGAATTCTAAAGCAGTGGTAATGAATGTATAGTAATGTAAATGCTATGCATTTTTTACGTAGATTTGTATATATTTTAAATCGCTGATTTCTACTTAACGCGCATGCATCAAGGTCATTCATACATTTCAACTGTCAGTTGGTTGTTATTTATATTTAACAAAAAAATACAATTCGTGAGCAAAAATTACTCACACGCCCAATTTAATCCAAAGTGAAATTATTTTTTATGTTATATTATTTATATGCGGCCCTCGAATAATTTTATGTTGTCTATGCGACCCGTGGAGCAATTAGACATTTAGTTTTAATGCTTAGACTCTGACTGAATTTAATACCTATGTGATTATTTTTAGTATAAATTAAAATCTGAAGTTTGACTGTAAGTTTTGAAAATAAACAATCGATTTCTCAATAAATAACAGAAACTAATTTGTAAAATAGACTTTTTCAAATTAAAATATAATGAGACAAGAGAACAATATATTTTACATAACATAATTGCATAAATACGTCTCTTTTATATGTATGACATAAAACATGTGTCTTATACAAAAGTTTAACGATTTAGCTGAAAAATATACGCATTTTTTGTCTGGTTTCCAACAACTATTGTCAAACATATTCACAATGTGTGTTGAATTCCAATTGCTGTATGACTAAAGTGAGTTTTAGGACGTCATATTTCAAAGATAAAATCCTACAATAAATGTAAACAATATAAAAGATCTAGGCAATACTACGATCGCAAATGTGTGTGTGCTAGATAAGAAAAAAATCACGTGGAAGATATTATGTCGAAAATTAAGATGTTTCACAGTGGAGAAACAAACTTTTTGATAGTTTGGAACTATTTCATCTTCTATCATTTTGTTAGATTATTTAAAAAAATATATTAAATATTATAGTTTATTATAGTATAATTTTTTCAACAGATATTAAATATGGCAGATCTCTATTATCTAAAATCGCACTAAAAACGTATGAACTTTTTCAGGGTTCTTAAAATTATACCAATACATTTTACTTTTTTATACTATTTTTGAAAACGATCTTTCAACTGGATACGGATGTTTACTATCGTCAAAATTAAAAATTGTAGATAATATTATAATCTATAATTTAAGTATGTTCTATTCATTTAAAAAAAAAAAACAAATAAATATCTAAAACATTTTTTTCTTATTCGTACCATTTCAAAAAAAAATTCGAAAATTTAAAAACTGATAAGATTAATCATCCGTTTCCGGCAAAGTAATCATTTGATACATGTTGTAGAGAATATTATTATCTTTAATTTATGTCTCATTTATTTTATTCTATCTTTTATTAGTTTGACAGAATTTTTTTAATAAAATTAGAATCACGTGCACTGTTTACTCTCACAATCAGTATTTCTTAGAAAAAAGTCCCGTGGCTTTCATGGAAGATATTTTAGTTTGTATTCACGTAGAAAATTTTATTAAAAAAAAAAAAAAAAACAGCTCGATAATATGTCGAATATAATACAATTGCACCGACGCGTCACGTTTTAAAAACAAATAAAATATAATGTAAAATATATTTCAAGCAATTTTACACTGTAAAAATTACACTTTAAAAATTTTAATTGATACGTTACTGTCAATTATTAACACACAACGTTTTGTCTTCCGGTTATGATAAACTATCGGATTATTTTGTGGTAAAAAATACCAAATCAAATCAAATTTTGCAATATGGCAATTAATTGTCCCATTTGCTGTATTAATTAAGAAAAACGTCCAATTAAATATTGCGATAAACACACTACAAAAACTTTACCCGTGTTAAATAATTTGATGTTTCGAGAAATTATGCAACAAACACGTGTTAAATCTTTAAAAGACACGCTCGACATTACAAAAAAATATGTCCAATATAATTTATAACATATTTCATAATGTTGGACGTTTTTTGCTACATTTTTTTCATGTTCTTCTACTAAATAGAAATACTGTTTTATATAAAACCTAAAGTAGATTTATGTATTTTTTGTAAAAAATTGTGGTTAGTAGCTTATTCTAATCGGTAATTTTTTGCGCAAAATATTTTGTACAGCGGAGGAAAATTTAGTGCAAAATCAATAAGGAAATTTACAGATTTACCGGCGGAAGGATATTTTTAGAAACAAGATGTGTTTTTATGCTTGTATGTAGTAATAAAAATCAGTAAATACTTATTTAAATAAGTAATGATTTTGGAATTTAATCCCGCTTAAATATGACATCATCACTTCTGATGTGAGTATCATAAATTTATTTTAGAATACTGATTTGTTTTAGGAATAAAAAAATCGAAAAATTCTGTTCCAATTAGTGAATTTTCCAAGGTTGCTATCATTCTCAGAGCGGAAGTGGGGTATAAAAAAAACTACACGTGTATCTTCATCAAACATGTTCCTACTATCTAAAACTGAATCAGTGAATAGTCACTGATTATCAGTGACTACGGCCCAATCTACACTATGAAATAGTGAAAAGTAGATCACTGTTAATCACTAAACAAATCAGTGGATCATTGTTAATATGGCCAAAACCACTGGTTGATTAGTGAGAACTGGTATGGACACCACTGATTTTCAGTGATTTTTACGTTCACTGAAGGAATCAGTGGAATTATCAACGATTCAGTATAAGAGAGTACTCGACATCACGAATATTAATAGAGCCAATCAGCGGCTACTTGTTTATTTAATTTTTTTTCACTATCAAAGAAAAAATCATTTTATCTACCGCGATGGTTGACGCACCTGATTATTTTTTAATTTATTTTTAATTTTTTGAAAATTTCAATCTAAATCTAATTTAAAATTTTGAAATTGGAGAGCAATTTTTTTGTTTTATTCTAAAACAATCACAAAGTTTCTCATATCTTCTATATCGCGAGGAAGCAAAACGGTAAAAATACTAACCTCTTCGTATTATAAAAGAATCAAACAAAATTTTAGATTTTTGCTAGTCACTAACAAAAAACAATACATTATCTCGTCCTTATGGCAGGCACAAAAAGGACCACCACTATAAAGTGTTAAATAATGGACATAGAAATCCTCGTTTCAATGCAGTAATCTCTCATTCGAAATGTTAGTTGAAGATTGGATGTTTTTATATATCGTCTAGCTGAAGAATAATTTGTTTCTACACTTACACGGGTGATGTTGCGTCATCGGTAGTGCCTCATGTTTTAAATCTAATCTCACCTTATGTACATTGGCGTAATCACATTAATTTTTTCGTATGGATATATTTATTAAATACAACACGAGATATTTAAATAATACTTAAGATTTGTACAAGTGTAATTTTGATGTAACTTTCAACTAACAAAACAAAAAGGGCCTTAAATTTTATTTTTGAAAGTACTCATATTAAAAATTTTAATTTGTTATTATGCGTTCAGAAGTCAAAGTGACTAGTTCCACAAAATAATATCTATAAAACTGAAGGAAGTTATGAAAAGATTTATTTTTATAAATAAACTTAAAGTTAATAGAGTAATTCAAAATCAACAGAAATGGAGTTCTCTACTTTTAAATTAACAATATTTAAAAAGTTTGAGAGTAACGATAACGTAACTCGTGATAAATGACCAATAAAAAAAATTAAATAAATTAATATTGATTGATTGACAGTATATTTAAATTGTAAATCTATATTCTGACATGAAATTGATTTGTTGATAATCATACTGTTCAATTTTAAATAGTTCTGAGTACAAATGGAAATTCAATTGTGTAAATTTAGGGCAATAATTTATTTCATTACGAATCTCTTGAAAAAAATGTGGGTACGTCAATGTATTCTTGTTTGTAACAGAATATAATGTGGGCACTTTTTTTCAATACTCAATTAGAGATTATCATTATGAGCACATTCAATTTTTGATTATTAGAAATCTATTTTGGCAATCTGCATTTGCGAGATCATTGGTTTCTAATCGTTTAAAGCTTCTGCAAAACCATTTGTGTATGTTGTTAAATGTCAAATAGAACCTTATGAAATTTAATATTTTTTTTGGTATATTTTTATATAAAAAGAGAGCACACAATAATTATATACTTTATGTTTTTTATCAGATGAGGCCAAATTTATATAGTTAATATTTAGATATTTTAAAAACCCAGTTTTATGTTTATTGAATTTATGATATATTCAACAAAACTACTTTCCATGTAGATTTTTAAATTGATACAAAAATGCATGCAAAAAATTGAAACGTTCTATAAAGCTATTGCAAATATACAATTTAAGTCAAATACGAATAAAATGTTAATTTGTAAAAAAACTAGTTAATTAAAATTTGAATTAATCTCTGAAAACAATAGATAACATAACAATGTACGAGTATGTAACTGGGTTTCGAATGAAAAAAGCATTCTAATTTGAAATATATACAGGCGATTTTATATACGTACGTCCGTAACAAAATATAGTATCACCTTTAAAGTTTATTGCAATAGTTATACCAAAGTGTGTTTGTTGGTAAATTATATGAACCTATTTTTAGAACTAAAATTGATCTAGATTTCAGAAGGCTTAAAAAGTGCTTATTCATATAATGAGATACTATAGCTACTATATTTTATTTTTTATATCGATTAAATTATTTCATTCCATAAATGCAGTTTTAACAGAATATATTACGCCAAAAATTGATATTGGTCACGTTCACGACTGACCAAAAACAGTGAACAACGAGCTTTGATTGGTTGATTCATGGCATTTCTGGTGGAACATACCAGAAATTAAAAGAATGTCATTTTTTAAGCGTGTAAGGAAGTGAGAAAGAAGTAACCAGAAAGAGATAGAAACTAGTATTCTGGCAGAAACGCTCAACATGAAGTGAACATGAAAGTTTTTTGGTTAGCTTATTCACTAGTTTCTATCTCTTTCTAGTTTCTTCTTTCTCACTTCCTTACACGCTTAAAAAATGACATTCTTTTAATTTCTGGTACATTCCACCAGAAATTTCACGAATCAACCAATCAAAAGGGGGGGAGGTCAAATTGTATTTTTTAGTGTTTCATACCGAAATCGGAAAAATAACATTTATGGAATCAACACTGTGTATGTTTATCTGTCTATCACAGCCTTCTAGTCACGTAACCGTTTGACCTAGAAATGAAGGATCAATAATAGATCTACAAATTTTGACGTTTTTTAAAGGATGGGAGGGGCAATTTCATGATCAAAATTAAATTAATTAAAAAAACTATTCGGTACGCACTAGTGTGCGATGCTACAAAATTTGCTACAAATTTTTTTTCAAAATAATTTTAAATTGTATAATTTTTTAGCAAAGCATTTTCTATGAAAAGGTCATTTAGTGCAGATTTAACACGATCGGGCACAGTATCATCACTTGGTAAATGTCGATAACGATTACTAACTAGAGCTGCGATTCTTAAACTTATATGATCTAGGGACCTCCTTTTGAACAATTATTTTTCAGGGAATCCCCTCCTCCGGATGGAAAAATAAAAAAGGTCGTTAGATACTAATTAATCACTCTGGTAAATAGAAATGTAAAAGTACTTTAATTTATGCCCTCAGATAAAGTTCAGCGGACCCTAGTTTAAGAACCACTGATGTGAATGTCTACTTTCATCATATTATAGAAAAAAACAACTGAAACACACAAATTGTTATTTTTATATCAGGGGCGTTCTTTCCGAAAATCTAATCCTCGGGGAATAAGTGCATACAAAAGTGTAACTGCACTACACACACACACGCATATGTATATATGCATATACATATGTAATATGTCGCTTGCGGCAAATAGAAACTAGCAAACTGCTAGTAGAATTAAAAAGGTCACAGCAAGTCAATTAACGCAGAGTTCAGTGTCCGCAAATTTGTCGTGCGCGGAGGAGGGGTGTTCGGTAGGTGTAAGAAGTGCGAGGTACCGGGAGGGGGGTTGGGCGTGTTAGAAAAAAACTGCCGTGCGCCTCTCCGTGGCTTGTGTGGGTCATAGATTATAATAATGTATTATTGAGCACCAAGTAGCAGAGATGTAAGTAGCTTGTGGAAGATATGGTTGGGTACATAGTGATAGATGTTGCTATAGTCAAGATATGAAGTAATCCGGTACTTACCTACGCTTTTATTGTAAATCTTTTTATCACACGCAGGTAAAAAAGATCTGGTTGACATTCAGAAGTTAAAGTGAAGTCATATTAACGAATTTTTTTTAATAAGGAATTCGAAGGAAATTTTTTTTGGACCTTTTTTAAAAAAATACGGTCTTTTTACGGTTTCTCTTGTACATTTTTATAAAATAACTACATTTCTATTGGCCGGATTGCAAAACTAAAAAATCCATTGTCTTCGTTATGAATTTCCCTACAAAACTAAATAGTTAAAAATCTTATAAATTTATTACATAACCTTAAAAAAAATGGGCATTTTATTTTATTTATTGTATAACTTGACCAATAGTAATATGGATTTTAATAAAATTATAAATAAGTGTGCTAAATTTAAAATAAAACTTTTTTTTTTAAATTAAAATTGACTCGTTGATAACCTATGGGCAAAATATGGAAGAGGGGCATTCTTTTTTTATATTGTAGATTTTTTTATGTACATTACGATAGTATCAAAGAAAGATCTATCAATGTTTAAAAACAAAGTTTTTGCGTTTTTGCATATGGATTTTTTTGCTCAGTATTAATGATTTTAGCTAATAAAATATTTTAATTATTTTTTTTACATCTTGTCTCTTTTAAAGCCCTCTGCATCTATGTTTTGAGTTATAAATCTAAAAATAAATGCTTATTATTTTGTTTAAAATTCCGTGTTCGTTTACTCATGACTTGTAACACAACAAAAATATTTTAAATATAAATGTTATTCAAAAACTTTACTAGATATTATATCAAAAAATCAGAAAAAATAAAACTCTGTTATAATATGATAAATAAAATTGGTAGTATAAGAGTAAAGAGTTAATTTACCTACTTGATACTGACTGTATTTTGAAGACTACATTTAAATCGGTTTCGTACGAAGCGCTTATTACAGAAATACATTTTTTATGGTAAGAACGATAAAGGCAGCTAAAATTGGAAGTTACTTTGAAAAAGCTTTTAGAGATCATAAATATATGTACAAGTACATCACATGTTCTTCACTGATGTACGTTTAAATTTTATTTTACAATAGAGAGTTTGCATATTTAAATACAATACGCTATAAAAACAATACAGCTTCGCATCATACCAGTGATTCTCAAAATAAAATTTTTAATATAATTAAAATGAAAATATGAAAGTTGTATATTTTAAATACAATAAATTATACCAAAGTCAAGAATAATTCCGCAAGATACTTGAAATAAGAAAATGTATTTACAATAAAATAATATCGTCGATATAAAGGTAAATAAAAGATAAACGGGAATAAAACGATTTCAATTATTTCATAAATGTTTAATTGAATGAACTCAAAACAAATTATAAAATTCCAACAAAAACGAAATTAAACAACATTTATTAAATATTAAATATGCAATAAAAACGACGGATAAATGTAAAGATAAATTGCCGTTTACTTGACTAAACTCTAAAAGATCTTTACAATGAATGATTATATTTAGAGTTTCATTATTTCTATACAACAAGAGATAAAGGAAATTGAATTTCATATTTGCTTCATGAGTGGTCACTGACCGTAGAAATAATCTCAGAAATATCGTACAGGATGATCGTTTTCTTCCACCTACACAATATACGAAAAACTTTCTAACATTAGAGATGGATTGATGATACGTTTTGCAAAATTAGGTGAAAATAGCACACCAAAGTGTTGCCGAAATTAGGATAGAAGAAAGTTTGTAGGTAATGTGTTAATTATAATAATCATATTGCAAAACTAAAATTTGTTTAAGACAATATACAAACATAAAAAACGGGCAGAGACTCAGTCTTATGAAAGCAAAATAAGGTACTGGTACCAGTTATGGCCGCTATAAGAGCAAGGTTTACTGTTTTTGTGATTGACGGGTTTCTTGTTTGTAATTCTCATGTACTCATGTTACTAATAAAACAAGTAACTCTTTATTTAATCAATTTAATTACCAAAGTACGCAAATATAGTTTTTTTTTTTAAATTATAGCCTTTGATTTTGTTCATGTTTTTTCTCCAGTAATGGATAAAGTAAAACCAGTAATGAGTACGCAGTGATGGACACTTGCTAATTATTACAAAATGATAAGTACTACGACACCAAAGATATAAAAGAAAGAATCGTCAAATTTGAAACACTGTAAAGCAGTTGCTATGATATAATATAATAATTAATTAATTAATTATACTAATAATTAGTTTAAATGTCCACCATTTACATGTCCAGTAAAAAAATCAAATTTCTAGCTTATATAGTTTATGAAATTTTTTGCTGTGACTGGATGGACGGCCATACATATAAACATTCATTTATATAAACAGACGACAGTGAGATTAATAGGATTTCTACGGAACTCTAAAAAAAGACCATGCGATTCGCACATAGAAGTCTTACTAAATCTTTAAGAGATATCTTTAAATAATAAACCAATTTCATCAGTTATACGTTTACAATTCTATTTCTTCTTACGAAGAACTATAAAAATATGTAATAATAATCAATGAAGAGTAATAAAACTAATTACTATTTGTACCATAATATTTCAAAAAGATTAAAAGACATCATTACATATTATAAAACCCGACATTTATCTGTCTGTATGTCCGTTAGTGCACTTATCGCCCGGGAACCACCGATTTACGAATTTTTTTTAATTCATAGATATGTTTTTTGCACAGGTTTTAGTATAAATATTGTTACGTTAGGTAAGGCAGTGACGATAATCGAAAATCAAGTCGGAAAAAAGTTTGCCGCTAGAGCGTTCTTTTGCAATACGCTACCAAAACAGTTAAATATTGAACAATACAGTGTAATAAAGAACTGTGTACAGTAAAAAGATGTAAAATAAAATCCGTGATACCATATATCTAACTACTAGCAACGCTAGTATTATTATAAATCCAAGATTAGGTAGTTTTTGTCTTGAAATAAAAATTAATTAACACTATAATTTCCGCCCACATCGCAAAAAATATATCAAAAAGATTTTATTCGTTTCCATTTCATGAAATTACCGAGATGATTTGTACGGCCTCTTTCAGTAGTATGTAGGTTCATATACACATACATACATACATACAAAGACAAGAAAATATATTGTATTGACGAAGTAAAACGTTTAATTTATTTTTCATCAGTTGAATACATTTTATATCTTTTATGTATTACGTAATGGTAAAATACAAGAATAGCGTCATTAAAATTTAAACCGTTTAGAAGACAACGTGACTAACTCAAATAATTGTTTCTTTAAGGTTATTGGCCAAGTTGTGAACTATCCGTTTTTTTTTCAATAAAAAAAACATTTGACTTCACAAAATTTTGTTTTTAATTTATATGCAGAACACATGTACCTTTCATGATTTTTTTTACTTTGTCAATAATTAAAAGTAAAAATTAAATATAATTTGGCAACCGTAGTATATTTCATACAAAAGATTGTGCAACAGCGAATTGAAATATATATGTATATATGTATGTATATATTCCTAACTCACTATCTTTTTTCCACAGTACATAATATGTACTGTGGAAAAAAGATAGTGAGTTAGGAATATCTTTAATATATACTATGGCCTCGCTGACACTAGTTGTTGCAATCGCACGTTGTTTGCCTGTAAGTCGCACTCTATTACTTTTACGAATGATGAGTTCACGCGTCTTACAAAGATGCTGTCATGGTAGCGTTGTATTTATAGTTTTTCATTACTTTGAATAAACCTGGTTCTGAAATTACACGTAAATGTATGTGTTTTACAATTTTTATAGTATTTAAAAGGGTTGAAGTTTCGGAAAAAAGTGTTTAAAACGTCTCTGTATAGAATTTTTTTGTAGAATTTCAATAAATAGAATAGTTCCGGCGAGTTCTCTTATTTAACGTGTATTAAAAACTCTATTTTTAATATCGAATTACTCAAAAACCAATTTTTTTTAATTAGAAAATATATGAGCAATCCATAAATAACATATTTTATACAAACAAACAAAATATACCCATATTACCTACAAGAGATACAAATTGATTTAAAAAAAAAAAAAAAAGAACAAAGCCGACTGTGAACAATGTTAATTAAGTCAATTTGAACAAAAAATAAAGAAACAAGCTTAGGCAATTGACTCGAGTCGGTACCCTCTTGGCAAACCTTTATATGTTGTCGATCGTACCTCTGAAGAATATATAATTGTCGCAGGTGGTATTATTTTGTAGTAATTCTTTATAAAAAATATTTATATTATTTTAATAAACACTTTATCATTATGACTAATTTAGAATGTTTACAGTGTGAAGATATATATAATTTATTTGAAATTTATAATCATAAATATCTGCTAATAATATATAAATAATTGACAGATAATTACATTATTTATATTCTTCAACATATAAACATTGATGTTTTTATGACTTCATTATGGCTTCAAAACTAATTAAATATATGTTTTATGGAAATTACTTATAATTATTAATAATATTATGTATAAATTAATGTATGTATATCATCAAATGTATCAAACAGACAGTTGCAATTTTTTTGTTATTTTTAAATTAATGATTTTTTTGATATGTTTAGGTAGGTATGTAAGATAAATATAAAAACAAAATATAAATTTCACAGGACACCAGTTTCAGCACACCAAAAACCCCCAAGATCGTCTATTCACGTCTCGGCGACAATTTGTTTTTTCCCCTGTGTTATTTGTCTAGTAATGTAAACAGAAATCGAACAGCTGGTATGTAGATATTAAAAAATAACCAATATGAAATATGTATTGTACATACAATGTAATATTAAAAAATTAATCAAAAATATTTATTTAAAAAATAAATAAAAAAACCCTAAGAAAACAGAAAAATAATGATGTAATATCATATTTACTTTCCACAGAGAACAATGGGTATTATTGATATGAAAATAAAACAAAATTACACAAACATATATTAGGAAAATATTATGTTTTTATTACAGGACGAAGCTAATGTTATTGACAATACTGTTTTGTTATTAGTACAAAATATATGTGTTGATTAATAAAGAATATGTGTCTGAATTGTTATAACAACAAATACGTTTGAGAGAGGAATAATTACTTTTTTCATACATACATAATATGTATTGTCTAATAAAATTTAAGGTACTGGCACCAGTCATGACTGGTTTGTTTTATAAATTATAACCTTTTATTTTGTTTATGTTTTTTCTTCAGTAATGGATAAAGTAAAACCAAGAATGAGCACACAATAATGGACACTTGTTAATGATTACAAAATGATAAGTACAATGACACAAAATATATAAAAGAAAAATCATCAAATTTGAAACAATGTAAAGCAGTTGCTATAATAATAAATTATTCTAATAATTATTTTAAATGTCCACCATTTTGACACCTATTGGCCGATTGGCATCAAATCACGCTGTAAGACAGATAAATTTGTACAGATTAATATTCAGAAATGGTAGTAATCAAATATCAACAAATATTTCTAATTCAGTAAATTTAATAAAAAAATAGCCATTACTGGGGATATATCCAAGACTGGTGCCAATACCTTATGTATGATATGTATTGTTTAATAAAATATAGTTATCATAAAAAAAATCTGATCAACAGAATCACATGTTTGGGGATCTCTGAAGCGAAAACTACCATTATCTATCTGTCTGTCTGTCTGTGAACGTTCTAAAGTTAAAACGATGAAACTTACAAACATGAAATTTTGAAGTAAGTAAATGTGCACACATTATTTTTAAAGAGGATCACTTTACTGGAAACGGATGTTTCCTAATCTCTATATATAAAAAATGAATGTTCGTATAATGAAGCTTATAGACTCGGAAATTACTGAACCGATTTCAATCCGGTTTTCACTAATAGATAATAAAAAAAACATGATTACTTTATGTTTAACTGAATTAACATCCCCGGGTAACACCGGGTCCAATGAGATAATTTACTATATTTTTAAAACGATGTGTAATAGAAACAATTGTTTTAAATATTCTAACCATTCAACCGATTTCAAGATAAAATACTCTTGTGGTGGCCACAGCAGAGCTAAAATAAATGATTGATGTAAATTTGAAATCTTCGACATGAAGTTATAATTTTCTTTTGATTTTTTTTCAATCGTATTCCTATAAAACATAACAAACTGGATTTGTTCCATAAAGAAAAAAGTACATTTATTTTTAACCAGATATATTCTCGACGATGAAAATATAAGTACATTAACTATATACACAAAAAATAACTTACAGTATAGTGAATATTTAATGTATAATACATTAATACACTACAATAGAATAAAAGTAAAAGAATTCATACATAAATCAATACAAACCGAGCATCAAAATCTTCAACTTGCGAAACTTTCGTTTAACAATAAGAAATAAATAATGTGCTTATTCCATTTGAACGAAGCCAAACAGGTAAGTGAGCAAACAAGAGGTAGAAATAAAAAAAAGGTGTACCTTTAAAATATTTAACAGAGGTTCTTAATAAATTATCTTTTAATGTATTTAATTTAAACTATATTTATTTCGATAAGTTTCAATACAAAAAAAATGCCAAGAATAATACAAATGAGGTGACTTCCAAAACTCGTTCATTCCATTTAAAAAAAACGAGATGTAAGTTGATTTGAAAAAAAATGGCATTATTTCTTATTGTATGTCAGTTTTGAACAAAACTCGCTTAATTATAATAGTTTTGCTCAAAAGTGACATTACAATATGAAAGAATGCCAAACATTCTTTCAAAATCCACTGACATCTTGATTTTTTTAAAATGGAACGAACGTGTTTTGGAACTCACCTCTTCATAAATTCAAAATATATCTGGTAATTACTTATATTTTGGTAAAAATAAAAAAAACTTTCTATGGTCATAGATGAGATCAGAAGAGAGCTTTCTAGATAAAGAGCTACTTGAAATCAGCGCAGGCACCAAAAAGACGGCTGCTTAAGATAGGTGCCAAAAATTGGCTATATCTCAGCTCCTTATAATCCAGTGTCGATTTTTCTTAGAAAGTGTGGGACAAATTAATAAAAATAGACTGATTTTGATTATTCCATGTCCAGTTTATCAGTACTGTTTATTTTTTATTTTTGAAGATTGGTTATTTAGCAGTTGAAATTATTATTATCAGATTCCGTTAATTAACATTGCGAGTTTTTTTTTTTAAATTGATTTTATTTTGACGATAGTTGCTCACAGAAGGTGAATCATTTAAGAATTTTGAATAGAGCTTCTCATAACCTTTTTTTAGTTATTTACAAAAATTTGGACTTAATCGTGATATGTTTTTAATTTTTCGAGAAATTACAAGAGAATTACAAGAGCGCCATAATTATCTTTTTATAATAAATAGCGATCCTTGTTGCTTCCCATCATAATAGAAATATCCATAGACATAGAGCAGGACCGCACATCTTACTCGAAAACAGAATCGTGTAAAAAGAGAAAGAAAAAAAAACTTGTCTTTATTTGAACAGGAGTACCTATTTCATTCTTCTTAGAAAAAATCTACCGCTTCTCTCTCACTGTTTTGGAGAAATGTTACACCATTATGTTAATACAGAATGCGCGGTCCATTCTCAATGCCTATGTGTAAATGTCACAATATCATATCTAATTCATATACATAGCTAATATAGATAAAGTACACATTTAGAAACTCTTTCGTTTATGCCTGGTATTATAATGTATTTTCTCTGGAGCAAAAGTTAAGCTAACGCTATTTGCTGGGTATTAAATATAAATAACAACTCCTGACAGTTCTAATCAATGGTTTGGTTTTTTTATTTAGGAGACATCAGTGATCTAAAAGCAGTGGTGACAAGTGTACATCACAAAAAGCATAGTATTTACATTATTATTATACATTTATTACCACTGTTCTAATATCTCAAGCTAATTCATAACGATTGAACATCTAGTAGATAGCGTTAGTTTAGCATTTGCTCTGAAGCTATTTCTTTATAATAACCGACATTAAGTATTCATTTTGTTATTATTTATTTTCCATTTCAGAATAATATAAATGCAGTGTGCCTGAAAACATGGAAGAAAATTAACCTTGGCGTTACTTGAGACACAGTGAACGCACACGAATGTAAAACTAAACTCACAATGGCACGATGTACAGCAAGTGACGTATATAGGTATAAAGTCTATAAAGGGTATCCGATACCTACCTGCACCATATTTTTTTATATGCACGTATACTTATATCTGTCAAACATATGCATGCATACGTACACACATACATACATAATGTACATACATCCTGCCATGTTGCAACATACATTGTATTTATAATAAAAACTGAAAGTATATAATTGACTTATTCTGCATATATTCGCATTGAGTTGTTGAACTTTACAAAGTTCTTAACATTGGTGGTTCGGGTATATTATATTCACTTTTCAGGTGTCAAAAAGGTAAAATACAGTAGATTTTCTATACTGTGAACTCCCACTCCTCAAAGCCCTAATATATTTACACAGCTATCATTTATAATAGATTAGCGCATTGGGTCCGGTGTTACCCAGGTTAATATCTACAAAATTATAGTGATCAAAAATATTCAACATGTCTACAACTTATGGTTCACTGCGAATTGTTTTTTTCCGAATTTACACAAATTATACACCTAATTAGTGAAAACCGAAATAAAATACGTTCAGTAGTTATTGACAAAAACGTGTAAAATTATATTTTCAAATTCCCAGGAAACACCAGGTCTTGTCTTAGAATTTGTATGAAAATCAAAAATAAATAAATAAATAGATTAGTAACAATCATAATAATTAATTACGATTTTTTACTTTTCTTTATATTTCAATTTTCAATCAATATAATATTTCAAAATATTTAATTGTTTGCATGTGTCAAAAATCATCTTTTTGTTCGACAAAATATTTGAAAGAGACGTGATCATAGTGACCTAAATTAATAAAATACCAAAACCGTAAATTATAGAATTCTGTATTCCATTGTTAGGTACTATGTTTTTATATGCTGTGACGTCATGGAAACAATCATCATGGAAAAAACATTTTTTTTAGTCTTTTCATGTTAAATCTTAGATTTTCATAAAATATGAATAGCCAAAACACCGCATTGAAATCGGTTCAGTAATTTCCGAGTCTATAAGCCTCATACAAACGAACATTCATTTTTATATATAGAGATAGTGAGTGAACCTAACTCCGAAATCTATGGTCATTTGGGCGTCGTAAATGTGCCTGCTTCATAATAGTAATACCTGTTCGGTGAAGGGTATGATATAACTGGTATTAAAAAATGAGGTAAACATATATCGTCGAGTTACTGCAAAAAACAGATAACTCCACTTTTAGTTAAGTACATTTCTACACTTAAAAATTTTACCTACGTCTACTGTAAAAACATGATAAATCTCTTACAGATATAAAGGGTCAGTACGTTTGTCCAAAAATAAAGTAAAGTCCACTTTGACCAAAATTTAACCAATTAGAACCAGATATCTTAGAAACTATAAAATGTGACTTATCTGGTTTTTGCAGTAACCCAACGATATATAGAAAAAAATAATAGAACTGATTGATGGTGGGCATTTGCAGTAAAGAACATCTACTGTAAAGCTACTTGTTATATGTATATATATATATTTAATCTTCAATATTAATATCTGTGCCGATGAATATACATAAAAAACTTGGCAAATTCAATGGAAATAATTTGAATAATTTTTCGTTTTTATGGAAATAACTTACTAAACGTAAATTTAGCATAATAAAAACAAAAAAAATGGATTTTTCTTCCTTTTGTTCTGTACAAATACAGCAAATGTGGTGGAATTTTTATATATACATTTATTTTGAATTGAAGAATTATCATATATAAACGGGGTGATTTTATAATAGTTGTTATCAATCTTTTTTGTTATACAAATTAACATGTTTAATTCGTACCTGTAATGTTATTTCTTACTTTCTTGTAGAGTAGTTCTGTAAAAAATGTGATATTTATTTGAAAATTCACAGAAATCTTCATTGTTAATAGAGAATTTGTGAAATTTTTTAATACAATAAATGGATGTAGAAACTCTATATGCATTTTTTACATACATTCTGTGAATTTTTAAATTTATATCACAATTCTTAAAAGAATTATGCTACATTTTAGAATGCCCTAATAATCATGATCGATAGTTTATAATAAGAAGCCATGTTAAATCAAACTCCGTAAAAAGAATAAGCAAATTGGGTGAATGCCAAAGGCAAAAAAAAAATTGTATATTTTATGTATTTGCATTAAAGAGGAATAAATATAAAAATGCGAAAATCTTAACTATCTTAGATTTATCTTACGACGTATTTCTTATAGCAAAAAAATCTTACAGAACCACAACAAATGCTGGAAGTTCTTGAAAATAAGTCACAAAAGAAACTAAATATGAACATATCAAAAACGAAAGCTATGCGTAGCATATAGGTATATTATGAGGACTACAATATCTATGTAGATAAGAAGATAACAAAGAGATGAATAAACGTATAATGAATGTACTATTCAAGCTTGATAAATAAAATCTAAATAAATAAATCCTTTGAACGAAACAACCAAGATGGTGAAAGTGGTGAAAAAAATTTAGTGATAATGAGTATATGGTTATGTAAAGGGCCACCGTAATTCGGTCTGAAGCCAAAACAGAAGCAAAATAAGCAAACGAAACCCGCCAAACCGACATAGTCTCGAAAAAAAGTCTAAACTATTGTCGACGTTTGCATGTAGTAAAACAGTTTTCAAACTTTAAACTCATTTTTATCGGAACCCCGTTTTTAAAAACTGCGGAAAACGTATCTTGGCCATTTTCTATCCCATCGCCTTGAAATTTTAACTGTAACTTCTTAGATAGATTTTACATCGAAGTACACACGATTTTTACGATTGGTTAACAATTACGGTTTTTATAAACAATTGTAGGTCGTTTTTTCGTCGTGTGTACTTCGATGGGAAACCTCATGTAAATAACGAGATTTTTTTTTGTTCAGGATGTTAATCCATGGAAGTTCTATTTTCCGGCAGTGGAGCACATAGCAAAAAAGATGCACTCACAATCAGTGGAACAACGCTAAAATCACCATTTTGTTTTATATTTCATTAGAAATTTTTTTTGATATGTATTGAGACATGTACAATAAACCCTCCAAATTTCATTTGATTGCTTTTTTCATTATTCTAAAAAAATTCCTAAAAAAGTATCATTTTCCGAAATAAATATAACGGAGATACCTACTTGCTCTTGTAACTCACGTAATTTTTTGTGGTTGAACAACCTCTTAAAAGAAAACTTTGCTTTCCATTTCTATCCGGGACAAGCATGTTTGTAATTTAAATTATTAACAGCTTTTAGAAGATGTAATGAATATTGTATGTTAAATATTTAATTAATTACCGAAGAAAAAAAAACATAATTAATATTACAATCGCAAAGGACCATTGTTTACGAAATCGATAAAATCTATTTGTTTTTATTCAAAGTGTCAACACTGACTGACACACATTCAACAATCAATTAGCATTGAATTGAATTAAAAATAGTGGCATGATGGGTATTTTAACCTCAGTTTAGGTATAATAGTATGCAGTGAGTGCGAATCAGCGATATTTAACATTTTATGACTCAACAGTTGAGTTTCATATAGTTAAATAATTTAATAAAACAGTCAAGTGCGTGTTGTACATGCACATGAGGATTTCGTATTCATTACAATTTGTAAAAAAATCGAGTTATTTCAAAATTTTTCATAAACTATTTTTACTAGTGTTCGTTATAATTTTCATTGAAAGTACCAATTAAAAGTTACATTCTGGAATTTTTTAAATTATTTTTAATTAGTAGTTTAGAAATTAAAGGGGGGGGGGGACGCTTTGATACCGACATTTCGAAGCAAATAATTCGTGATTGAAAGGATAAAATCAAAAGGTCATAAAACATTTTTTGTTTTATTTTAGGAGACCTATCTAAATACACTCTACTTAATGGATTAAGTGAAATTTTTTTTTGAATATACTTTTCAGTCTATGGAAAGGGAGCCCAAAAATTGTTTTTTTAAATCTTATCATTCTGCTTTTAGGTTATCAGTATACCAAATTTCATCTTAATTGGTATATAATTTATAGACAGACAGACAGAAAGATGGACGGACAGAGCGAAAGTATAAGGGTACTTAGTTTCTATACGGATAGCCAATAAAGAATTTTTTTTTTTTTTAAATCAGTGATATTGAATTTTGAACGCTTATAAATATTAAAATTGATATGATTCAAATTTCGACAAAAATAACATGAATGATCCATGATAATGTTCTCAGTGAAGGAAACAGTGGCGTGATCAGCGGGGGCCAGATGGTTAAACCATATAATATATATTATGTAAAGTATTTATGTTATATGTTAATTCCCCTCCCGCTAAAAATAATTCTGGTGTTTGAATATGTTCATGGAGAAAGGGATCCACGAATAAATATTAAAGTTCGAAACAAAACAATCCTGTTTTCTTAACACTAACTGTCTATAAATTACAAGACATTATCAAGCCAATATTTTTCAACGTTCTATTAATAACAACTTCATCATTTCCAGTATTGTGATATCTCTGCCAGTACACCGAATAAGGAAGTATATTTTTCATAAATTTCTACAAACAAAATTGGCATCGGTATAAGGTAGATAGTTCCTTTTATAAAACACGAAGGTAATATTTTAGGAAATTTATAACACATATTAAAAATTATTAAATATTGTAATGAGTATTTGCTTCCGTGAAACTTGTACTGGAGAACATTAGACACATTTATTTTTGGATCCAGATTTATTATAGTATGTGTTATATTATCTCAATTCTGAAAGTCAAAAGTAAATTATGCATTAATAAATTTACATTATTAAACATTTTACTTTGATGAAAATTATGTTTGAAAACTGATATGTTTTACAAACAAAATTTAAATTAGTTACATATCTATTGTTAGATGTATGTATTGTATTCCATTTTATACTATACAATTGTTTGACAATTTCCTAAACTTGGTGATGGATACAACTTTCCTAATATATGAAATTTGTAATATATTGTTAATTATTATAAAACATTTGTCAAGTGCGAGATAGTCTTATAGTATAGTACCGTACTTATAATTTTTCAATTTATTCAATTATATTTTTAATTTTAGCAAAGGTAAGATCTAAAAACCACTTAAATTTAATAGACTATAAGAAAACGGACGGTTTGTCCAATTATATTACAACAGTTTTGAATTATTTTTGAAAAAAAGTACGTAAGAGAGGCGAGTGCTAATAATTTTCATGTGATTTTGGCATTATTGTACATTATACATACTCATAATTGTTTTCGGAATTTACTCACAAGATTACTTTCAGAGATATACAGGATGATTTACAACTAGTGTAAAAAAATTTAACAGAAGATCGAGGATGTAATTTTAAGCAAAAAACTCTTCTAAGCAAAAAAATTCTTCGTGAGGAAGCTACAGTCTTTTACCCAAAATTAGTGTTTATTTAATATCTTGAGAACCCATTGTCTGTCTGTCCGTTAGTGCGCTTATCACTCGAGACCAACTTATCAGATTTACGTGGTTTCTTTTTTAATTCATAGGTACATTCTCTGGCCAGGTTATAGGTTATATTTTGTTACGTTAGGTAACATACAACTAAGCAGTGACGATAATAGTAAATCAAGTCGGAAAAAAATTTACCGTCAGCGCGCTATTTTGCAATACGCTGCCTAAACCGTTCAATATTGAACAAAATAATGTATTAAAGAATTGTGTAGAATCAAAAGATCTACAATAAAGTCAGCCACAATGACTGCTTTTATGTTACAAAGAAAATTTAAAATATTTGGGTTTTGTTTACGTGGACTTATTACCTGCAAAACATTAATCTTTATCGAAATAAATTATTTCATCGTCATAAGTTCTGAATGTAGATATAATTTGCCCTTTACAGCATCCCATTTGGTCGTATAGTTTAGAAAATATCGAAAGATACATACGGGAACATATTATTCCCGCGATGGCGACCCGTGTCGCGGTGTGCGGCGAGGGAGCGTGCCAACTAGACGCTGGGCAGAGGGAACAGGCCGGTATTCTTTTGATTGTCAATTGTATATTTTGTTTTCAATAATTAACTCTTAAATTTAAATAGAACAAAATTATTTTTACTTTTTGTTCTGATTCGTTTTTGTTAGGTAGGTAATTTAAGTGTCGTTTGGTTTTTATTACAATAATAACTAATCGTGTTTGTACTTAATTCAACTATATATTTTTTAAATCTTAAACCAAGGGTCACCAAACTTTTCAAGAAACGGGCCGGATCGAATTTTTTTTTAAACATGGGGGGTCGGACGAAAAATATTCTTGTTGGAATCCTATTAGAACATTTATTTACATGTGCAATTAGCTATGTAAATAGAATATATATCGAAAATAATGGAAAATATCTATTCAAATGTAGATAAATACACATATTTATATCAAATCCTTAAATTATGTATAATTAATTTTTCTTATATGTATAAAAAATATTTATATATAAAAATGAGGGCTGGATCTGGCCCGCGGGCTGTAGTTTGGTGACCGCTGTTCTAAACAATAATTCCGTAGTCCACGCGAGCGAAGCCGCGCGGGCCCAGCTAGTTCAACATAAAGATTAATTAACTGGTACAATAACATATCATAACACATGTTACAATTTAACAAATTATATCATATTTGACTATCACTTGTTGAGAATCACCACGTTTAACACAACCTGCGTACCTCCAAGTATCGGGAGCTGTCTAATCAATACTACTCTATCCAGCTTTTGGGTATCAAAACAAATTTGCCCGTTTGGTCCGGAGAAAGCTTGGTGTAAACAGAACCTCAAACCAACTATCTACACGTGTCACTACATATGTATGTGTAAACAGTACAGGATGGTTTAATATATCAATGACGTATTGTAAGCGTACACGGAGAATATTTTATTGCAAAAATTGCCATAAAATGTAGGTTTATAGGTGACTTAAGGACAACTCGATACTACGAGGAATATTATACAACTGCACTGACATTTTTAGAAACAAAGTAAAATTGAAAATGTTTTGCAAGCAATTTTACTCTGCTGTGTGCTGTATACCGTAAGATAATATTTTAAATACAAAAAATTGAATTTTTGTTAAGAATTTTTAAACATAGGTAGTTGAAAATTAATGATTTCGTTTTCGAAAATTATAAAGTACTTAAAAAAAAAAAGTTTGTTAAATTTTATTTTTGTGGATAAGAAAAATGTCTGCGTTATTGGTAATTTATTACCACAATGTATTGTTGTTATTATTATGGACATTTTTCTATAAATTGTAGTAAAATTAATAAATTTCATATATTTGAAAAATCGATAAAGTAGAATTAAGCCATTAACGCCCAAAAGAAAACTAAAACATGCAGAAGATTTAAAAAAAATGAAATTAAGCACACATACATTATATTTAACTAAATATTACAACAAAAACTTTTTTTTTATATTTAAAAAACATAACGGTGTATATAACTAGTGGTTCTTAACTTTGTTACTGTTAAATTAAATAAACATAATTGAATAAATTGAAAAAATATACGCTACGGGACATTAGTCTGCGAGGCTCGACTCGTATTTGACAAATTTTATTTTATTGTGATTGAAGTAAATTTTATTTTTAGATAGTCATATAAACCATTCTGTAGATGTTTATACCTATGTATACAAGATATATAGGTACATATATACAGTGATATAAATCGACGAATTTATATGCATGTATTACATTATGTATGCACGGTTCAGACAACATTGATTCGAATTTTTTTAAAATAAAGTATTGATATCTTAAATTTTACCTAGTTTCTCAAAGCGAATACTTTTTTATTCCCATCTTACAGAATTTCGATGCTGAAATAAAAAAATAAAAAGTAGATAGGTATTTGAAATCTGAGACGGAATTTCAGATCGATTTCCATGATATATTACATACACTTACAAGAATGCAGATATTTTCAAGAAAGATTTTATTATAGCTACAAAAAATTTGAAAAATATTATTATTATGACATAACAAAGAAAATAGTTAGATTTCATAGATTAGAATTGAATAGCGCTTTATTTTGAAAAAAAAAAACAAATGAATGGTGTAAAATAAAAAAAAAAAAATAATACATATAAAATAATAATTTAATAATATCTCTTCTCGTCAGAATTTCAGACGGTCTCGTCTCGTCTGAACTTAGCCAATCTCGTCTTAATTTTGCCGTATGTATAGGGTGGGCCATCTGTTTCTTCTTTTTTCATTCTTAAATAAAACACAGTTTTTATGAATGAAAATCAAAACTCTTTATTGAAAATGAAAGGTGGGTCTTTGCCATTTATGTATATGAAAAACAAAATCGTTCGTGTGACCACCACAGGCCTGCATCCGAACATCAAAATTCTGATAACTTTTTCCAATATGAAAGGGTCTATGGCTGCAATTTCCATCCGAATGTTGCGCTTTCGGTCTTGGGCATTTGCGTACACTTTACTTTTCAAAATACCCCAAAGGAAATAATCCAAAGGGGTCAAATCGCACGATCTTGGCGGTCAATTCACGTCCGAATTTCTCGAAATTATGCGATATAATAATAATAATAATAATGGCCGAAAAACCCTCACTTCCTCACGATATTGATTTTCATACATAAATGGCAAAGACCCACCTTCCATTTTCAATAAAGAGTTTTGATTTTCATTCATAAAAACTGTGTTTTATTTAAGAATGAAAAAACAAGGAACGGATAGCTCACCCGTTATCAGTTCTTAATAAACTTACATCTAGTTACTCTATATAAGAATTATTGCAGAGTAATCTTTAAAATTAAGTTCTCCTCTCGTTTTGAAGATTAAAAAACATAATTCGTAAATCTTTACATAAGCCCATGCGCATGAACAACAAACTTAAGTCGAGATTTTTTTTAAAAGGATATTAAAATATAAATAGAATATTCAATTTATTCTCTTTTGAGAATCCGGAAAATGAACTTGACAAGGAAGACAAAACGAAACTAGATGTTGAAAAAAGATATATACCTATCATGTCAAAGAAGATATTTATTTAATCTAAAAAGACGATACAGAATCTTTTTCGTTTAGTTTTTGTAAACGTAGGAAATGATATTTTCATTTTGAAATATCTACATAAATTTAATAAAAATTTGATATAACTAATAAATCTTATTTTCGTGATACTAATTCTTTCATCATCAGATATATGTAAGAAAATTTCAAGATATTTGCATAATTTAAGTTTTTCTTATTCATCAATATTCTAAAGTAAATAATAAATAATGCAATTAATGTTTTAAAATCATTTTGCTGAATAACATTAAAATAATATCACATTGCATTTTAATACTCCTCAAGGCTTTATCCATTACTGAAGAAACTTTGAATTCATGTATACTAAATTGAACAGAAACAAATTCAATCAACTTTTTATTGATTTTCTAATCTTGAATTAATAAAAATATATTTCCAAAATTTAATTTTCTCTTTTGTCGTTGAGTTAGTCGATTTATCTAAAAATCTAAACGAAACTCTGTCGTTTTCATATTTTGCTTAATGTATTTTTAAATTGTTTATTTAGTGTTCTTCAAATAATAAATAAATATATACACTTTCCCTCAAAAAATATTTACAGACTTTTAAATCTTGCAACTAATTGTCATTAAAAATCATGAACAGCGGAAACATTTTGTGAGATTTAATTTCCGGAAAATAAGCAGTGTTAAGACCTCTAATAAATTAGGATGTAAACTGATAATAAAAGTTAATTTAAAAACACGAAGTTGCAGACGCAGACAAATCGTTAGTCTTCAGCAACAAAAAAATAACATTTTTTACAAATATATAATATAATGATTGTAATTAATATTTGGGTATTTAAAATACTTACCTATCTTATGAAGGAAATTACTAAATAAAAAAACATCTTATATTCACAAAACAGTAAGATAGAAGTGTATTATAATAGTATCGGTTTGGGAGGAATTTTTAAATTTTAGTTGAAAAATGTGCCTACATTATCTATACAAAGTGCGAAGGAAGCCTCCAAATTATTGTCCCGTACCATATAGTTTTTCAATTTATTCGGTTATGTTAATTTGATTTGCACTAGTGAACACTAGCAATGGCACTAGATAATATATACCACACAAACATTACAATAATTGTAATTTAATGGTTTAAATGGTTTCAATTTTTAAAATTCTTAGCAAAGTTAAGAATCAATTTATACAGAAAATGAAAATTGTAGTAGTTTAAACACTATGGTACACATAAGGTACTGGCACCAGTTATGGCCGCTACAAGAGCAAGGTTTACTTTTTTTGTGATTGACGGGCTTCTTTTTTGTAATTCTCATTAACTCATGTTACTAATAAAACAAGTAACTCTTTATTTAATCAATTTAATTACCAAATACCGCAAATATAGTTTGTTTTTTAAATTATAACCTTTCATTTTGTTTGCCTTTTCTTCAGTAATGGTAGAGGTAAAACCAGTAATGAGCATGTAGTGATGGACACTTGCTAATGATTACAAACAAACAGTTGTTGATTCCATAAATGTTCCATTTAATAAAGTTTTTGATTCGCGAATGTTAAACACTTAAATTACATTAAGTTGCTTTTGATATGTGAAGCTGAAATCAAAATTATTTTTAACTGACTTAAGTATGATGTTCAAACCGAATTTGATAATTTTTTTTTTTTTTTACAATATTTCAATAATAGAAAGCCTAACTAGTATGTTTGGATAGCAGGAGAACATAAGTATAACAGCTGATTCGCAGGAAGCTAGGGCAATATCATCGGGAGGTGAAACATCGCAAACAGCTGAGTGTGCGTCACCCAGCCCCACTACACCCCACCGGCAACCACTGACACAGCAGCCGTTACTCTCTGCAGTAACCAAACTGTATATTATGTCTTGCATGTTACATCTTTCGCCCAGTAGCCAACTTCACTTATTGTCGACTTCCAAATCAATATCTGACTATTTGATACAAGTGAAATATTTCATAAACGAATTTTTTAATTTACTTACCAAGGTTATCATTGTTTAAAATTCTAGCACTCATTAGTTTCAATAAAAACCTACTAATTCCTAGCCGGAGTAAAAAATATCAATCAGCATTTGTGCTAATGATATCTGTATTTTTAATGATAGACCAAGTAAGTATTAAGATTTGTGTTAATTGGCAACGTTGTTGGAACTATTGATAAAGCATGACAAGAATAGATTTATGCTGGGTATTACAAAGAATTTTCTCTAGAGTAAAAGCTAAACTAACCTCTATTTGCGAGGTATTAATTATAAATTACAACCAACTGACAATTGTAATTAATGGTATGGTATATTATATATAATACCATTGATTACTTAAGGTCATTCATATTAAGTAGAAATCAGCGATCTAAAAGCAGTGGTTACAAGTGTACATCATAGAATTCAAAGCAGATTTAGATTTTTATATATTTATTACAACTGCTCTAAGATGGCGAGAAAATTCATACAATTCATAACCACCTTGCTGATAGCGTTAATTTAGCTTTTCCTCTAAAACGAATTCTTTAAAATGCCCGAAATGAAGGAAATGCCAGCCTTGACGATAGGCCAAAGCTTGGTCCAATATTGGATTGCTTTTTCAATTTTTGTTCCACTCTAGGGCTTCGGTCACCTATTATTTATCCAAGATTGGGCCAAATTGGGGCCCTATTATAATTTCCTATATGGGTAAAGGTGCATTGCATTTGAAATCCGTTTTATTTAAATGTTTTCTGCTTAATTAAGTAAACGTATACATTGCATGTAAAAACAAAACGTATTCGACGTCTTCGATCGTATTTTTTTTATAAGCAGTTGTCAGTCAAGTTCATTGCTGAATTTGTAATTGTTACCATTTATTGAAACTAATGAGCGATAGTGTATTATTACATATAAAAGCACAAATTTAGAATTTTTTTACAGCAAATATTAAAAACTGAGTTAAGAATTAGGGTTGGAAACTTTCCGATAATTCTGAAGTCTATTTCTAAAAGGTCTCTTGTCTATAAATTTTTTAATCTGAGTAATTGATTCTATCATGTTCAGAATTAAAAAAAAACATTTTTTCGGTTCAAAACGTCCTAAAAAATATATTTCTTGATTTAACGAAAACTGAAAAATACAAGAAAAGTGGAAGGAGAAGAGACCTTTTGGAAAAACTCATTATTGCCGGATTTTACACAAAAAAGTTAAAAGTAGAACCGATACATTCGATGCAGTTTCGTAATCACTGTTTTGCCGGGTATTTTAACGCATGCGCACAACGGGTTATACGTGATTATCGACAAGCCGGCTCTGACTCTGGTATACATATATATAAATAACTGAACACAGTCCTTCCTCGTGAATATCGCCCTTGAAATAGTCCGCTAATGTGGATAGATAAATTGTAACTACTTATATGCCATTTTACTTTAAATGTGAAGCTATTTTTCATTTTCTGTTACACACATACTTTACTTTTAAAATAATGGAACGTATAAAACCGTGTAATCTGCAATACTTTCTACTGCAAAGATATTATTATAGAGTTGAAATGATAAACGAAAAATACGGATCTAGCAATATCAATGATAAAAATTTATCTGTAAAGGAAATGCAACTTTTTTACTAAGACTGTACGAGAGTTAGGTAAATTCCGTCCCATTTCGGTCTCGAATTGTACAACTAATATCATTTCGATTTCGATTAGTCACTTTAAATTTCACTAAAAGAACAGTGATTTCGAATCGAAAGTGGCGCCATTACTGCAATTAATCTTACTTCGACTTATCAACGTATACGAATCAACTGCTTTAAGTGAGTTATGAACAATAAATCAGACAAGTTTATTTATACAAACCTTGAAAAATCTATTTACAATTAATTTTTTAGTGTATTTGCAATAATATAAAAAATTTCATTAATTTAGATTTTTTTCATAAATTAGCCTACGATAATTGACATATTCACAACTGACATTAAAGTTAGGTTATGAATGATTATGCGTGATAATTTTTTATTTATTTATGCTTATTAAATAATGAATGAGTTTTTTTGGTTTGCTCAAGTTTTTGATAACAAAAATAATTTTTTTTAAACCTTAGATTCTGTCACAGCTTAATAGTTACTTCTCGCCAATTCAGTTTTAGAGAGTACTGAAAATTGAAGCCATTTCGTCTCGGTCTCTTGTATAAAAATTAAGCCGGTCCCATCTCATATACGTGACCTGAGACCGAGAAAAGTATCTTAAAGTTTTCTAAAAAACTATTAAAGAGACATTATGAAATCTTTAAAAAGAGACTCTCGACGAGAATTATAAAAAGTTAATATCGTCTCTCGTTAAAATTTCAGTTGTATCGTTTCAGACTCGTTTTGTCTAAATTTAAGCCAATCTCAATTTAGTCTCGATCTCGTTTTAAGAACGAAACCGAGACAAGACAGAAAAATTTCGTCTCAGCGTATAGTTTTTTTTAACAAAAAATAGTCTCCAAGGGGAGAGCATGATTCAATAGTGACAGTATATTTTACCATATTATTGAATACTTTTATTATTTTCGGGAAACCACGCCATTTACCCTAACCCTTGGATCCGCCTTAAAAAGCACTTAAGTTGAAAGAGAATTTCCCGAGTACATTATACATTATTATATCCATTCAATAACAAAGTTTTGATTTAAAAAGTAAGTTAATACAATTTATGTTCGTACCTCATTCTATTATACTTATAAAAATCTTCTGGGAAAATAAAGGATATTTCTTCGGTAGCATAAGTTTATTTAAAATTAAACTTGTGGAAGTTTGACTATAGTTTTCATTTTAATATTTAATAGGGATTTGTGTGGAAATACATGTATTTGAAGTACTGCACTGGTTTGTATTCTCGTAAAATAAGAAATATGCTATATTCTCTCATGGGAAATGTAATTTTTGACAAAAGAATATTAAAAAAATGATTTATTTGAGTTGACGTCTTTTTGTACATCGAATGAAAACCAGCACGAATAACATACTAAATTTAAGCTTCTCTCATGTCCGGTATTATAAAGAACATAGTCTTGATCGGAACCAAACCAAACGCTTTCTATAGGGTGTCGAATTGTTATAAATTTGGTTTGAATTTTAATCAGTGGTAATACATTTATAATGCAATATTCATCTATAATGATAATATTTTAAATATTTTGTTATGAAGAATAAATTAGTTTTACAAATGTGACTAACAATAACTTCAAGATGCAAGTTGTTTTTTAAGCGCTGGCACTTAGCAAAAAATCGTCACCGTATTGACCTTGAAAATCTGTTATATGTGATTTAATACGAGTGGCATTTTAAGTCCGTCGAAATTACACGGCGGGGGTTTAAAAAAAAAACGCTTTGCTGACGTGTAAGAACGAGGGCCGTCGTGGCCTCGAAGATCAGTATTATTAAATTCGATCAGATTGGCATTTAAAAAAAAAGGTGTTCGTCTAGCGCTGGAAATCTGTTCATTAGGATTTTATGCAAATGATACAGTAACAGTCTCCGTTTTTGTTAAGGGGGGGGGGGGGGGGGAAGGGTCGGAAAATCGTTTTTTTTTTCAATTTTGTTTTATCTAATACTACAACTTATAAGAAATATTGTCTGAAAATTTGAAGTCATTTGGAGCAAAACTCTTCGAGTTATAGACGATTTACTCTTTTGGCGTTTATCTATATTTTATTCATGTACATATCTATATGCTTTTTTGTGCATCTTAGGCCCTTTCCCCCCTTAAGTGCCAGCGCTTTATTGTATTACTGATGTTTCGTCGATACTCATAGAACAAATATAATTTTTTTATGCTCTACTAATCATCTCTATTATCGGAATTCGTTAATGTATGTATGTAATTACCATATAATATATACATTTATAAATAATAATTATCTATTAATTTAATTAATTGATTTGGCTTGTCAATTTTCTAATATGTATGTCTATTATAAAATAATAAATATCCGGAAGTTTCAACTATTTACATTATACATGCACAGGTATATATGTATACACAGTAATTACCTGATATATTAGTGGAAAAAATCCAAATAATAACCATAGAGAATAATGAACTAGTGAATAAAAAACATGTCAATCAATTTTGGTCTTAAACGGAAAAACAATTACAAATCAATTTAATTTTAATTGTTATGTTGAGGTCTTAAAAGGTTAATGAAACACAAAAATTAAAAGTTATGTGTACATTATTATTATTTATTACCACCAGTAATTGCATTTTTTCTATTTAATATTAGATAGATCAGTGGTTCCCAACAAGATAAAAAGAAACAGGTTTTGAAGAAAATATAAAACTTTTGGTAAAAATTCGTCTACATTACTATTTAACAAATATAATTGAATTGCTTTAATACTTTAATAGACCGGTGTAAATACAGAGAACTTATTTAAGTTAAAACAGTAACTAACGACAGATTTTGTTTTTAATTGTAACTTATTGTAAAAAAATGTAATGGTTATTTATTTTGTTTTTTGTTATGCCATAATTTAAAAGAAAATTATTCTAATACTTTTTACAGAGGTCATTTTCATTCAAAAGGTTAAATTGAGTTTGACTTAATACAAATATACAAAAAAAAGAACAATTAAATATCCTTTTTTGTACAAAACAAGCAACTTTAGTTTAACTTCTGTTATCAAGTAATTGTACAAAGCCAAAAGTTTCAAAACTTTAACAATAAAACCGAAATAAAATATACACGAATGTATAAATAATGGCAACTTTAAAATTAATTCCAAATGTATTTAAATTTCATACGATTTATAATTAATTACATGTAGTTTTAAAACTTATGGGGTTTCTTCTATTAAAATGCGGTTAAGACCGAAAAGAAAAAATAAATTTATATATAATACTAGCGGATAATATTATTTTAAATTGGTGGCATACCCCCATGGTATTTTTACCGCCAGATCGAATGAAACTAATTACGATAGGCGGTGAAATATTAAATTTTTCTTTTGTTATAAATTTCAGTGAAAGTACTAATTAAGAGCTACATTCTGGATTTTTTTCAGATTTTTTACATCAATAGTTTAGAAAATAGAGGGGGGACGCTCTGATAACGACTTTGAATATATCGTGACTGAAGGGTTAAAAATCAAAAGGTCCTAAAACATTTTTGTTGCACTCGAGGAGACCTATCTAAAGACATCCCACTCAATGTGAAAAATTTTGTTTGGATATACTTTTCAGTCTATTGGAAGTGGGTCCAAAAAAAATTTTTTTTTTTTCAAAAATCTCATCATTTCTGTTTAAAATTATATAAAATTTTTATAGACGGACGGATGGACGGACGGACAGTTCCTAGTTTTCTACGGATTAGACTTTCTACCCTCCTGCATAAATGCAGCCGAAGTTGTGAGAACTGCTAGTAGCTGATATAATTATTTTTGCTTTCGTGGAATATGTTTGAGTAATTTGATACGCAATGTTAGTTACAAGAAACGATTAGCTGTTGTCTGAGACCTGTTGTATTGATGTTATAAATAAACTACTGATATTGCAGTTTAACATGGACTATTTAAAAATCGCAATAGAAAATAAATACGTGTATTATAAGTATATTGTTACTGCGACGGAAATATGAGAATGGATCTTTGTTGAATTAAGTGACGTATTATGTTTGGCATTTTTTGTGTCTGCGAACAGTTTTGTTTTGAATTAAAAGTTCTAGATGTTGCAGTTTTTTTTTAATATAAACCTATTTTTGTACAGTGGTGCATATTTTATAAACCATGACAGTTTCCTTTTTGATATTTTAAAACAGCGGTGATCAAAATGGTGTCAAAAAAGATTTTTTTTCCAGAAAAGTTAATACTGATTAACTATTTACAAAACACCGAATGTTTGTTTAATAAAATTAGTTTGTTTTTGAACAACTAAAAAGTATATGCTGATATAATACATAAAATTGTGAAAAACCACATGAGTTTTTTATTTGATTGTCTCGTCAACAAGTACTGTTATAAATTTCTTCATATTTAATTCTAACCTTTTTCAAAGCCGACTCAAGATGTTCAGTTCAAAATAAATTGGATAATTTATAAGAATAATGTGAAACCTTTTTTTATTTCTCTCTATAGAGATAAATATGTTTCAAATAGTCTATACCAGCGGTTCTTACACTTATGTGGTCTAGATACCCTCTTTTGAACAATTATTTTTCAGGAACCCCCTCCTGAAAAAAGATACTAAACAGAAATGTAAAAGTACTTTAATTTATGCCAAATATGTTTCACGGATCCCTGGAAAAAGTTCAACAGACCCGTAATCCCTGAATTTTTTAATAGGAAACTAATATAAGTATGTGAGTCATTAAAATATGACTTAAAAACCCTAAAAAAATGTAAAATTACCGTACAAGTCTTAAAAGATAAAATAAGTTAATATAATAATAAGTGTTAAGTATTTTAGATTACATTTATTCTTATAAATACCGAAGAAAAATGATTACAATCTCATATTATACCGTTCAACAACGTGAGTGTTTTTCTAGATTCTAACATTTTTATTTGGTAGTAAAAAACATAACTATGTTCACCTTAAGCTTTCGTGTTTAACTTTAATTATCGTGAAATATAATTTCACAGTTTTGTTTTATTTCAAGTGTGTTTTTTACAGTTTACTGGAACAATCATGCTTTGTGAAAATGGGGAAACACGATATTTTTTATTTTAACGTCATTTTTTCTATTTTTATGATATGATATTTTTTAAGGTAATACATAAGTAAAACATTTTAAATATAGAATTTACTAGGTACTAAAATTAATTAAAAAATTATACTTAGGGTAGGATGGTGCAAGAGTGCGCGGGTGTACAAGAGTACGCAGAGCCATTATCCAATCACAGAGCAGTGTTTTACGGCTAGCTTCAGTTGTCAAGTCTCCTGTCATGACAAGTACAAGTTTAAATTTAAAAAAAGTGATTTTGACCACTGCGATGTAATATTTAGAATTTTTATAAACAGGATTGTATTAAAGATTAGAAAGGTAAGCTACCTTTTCCTGTTTATTTTAGTTACATTATTATCAAATTATTTGTTGTCCGAGTGATTTGAGCATCCCTTTCAATATATGTCACTAGTGACGTTTCAAAGTTGTTTGATCAGAATAGTGCAAGAGTGCGCAGTATCAAAACGTGCAAGAGTGGGCGCATACTCTTGTCCAACATTTCATTTTGTAAGTTTACTTTGCTTTTTAGGGTTCCGAAAAAACCCTATTTATCTCACTTTGTCGTCCGTCCGTCTGTCCGTCCTTTTCAGTTGAAGTAAAATATCTCGTAAACTACATGAGCTAGAAACTTGCTCAGAAATCTGAAGGAACCAATCGTAGAAGACTGGATATAATGTATTTCTTGCTGACTGGTGGCATGATAAATGCATAGTGTAGGTACTCACAATCAGGTCGTTGTCACTACAAATGTGACGTTTATAAGTGATGCGCACTCTTGTCCTCATGGGTAGTGTAAGAGTGCGCATTCAGGCGGCTTTTAATATTTTTAATAGCTCCTAAAGCGTAACTTATAAATAAATTAATTTTTTTTGTAGCTAGATTACCTAAGATAATAAATAAACTATAACATCCTCTCTAAAATCTTTTTATTTAATCCCATAGACTGAAACAGCGAAATTGCGCACTCTTGCACCACCCTACCCTACGTATTTATCATAAAAAAACCTTAGAATAATTTATTTCCTTATAAAAGAAGTTTTAATTTTGTCTCTTTTTCACTTGCACAAGAAATAGTTCTATATCTCCGTTAATGTACACTGACCTTTAACGATAATGATTGCGCAGGTCAGTTTTAAAACTAGTACTTATAATAATTAGTTATTTACTTACTTAAGTATTATTTCTTTTGTTTATTATGTTACGCTTCAATTAAATATATTTTTTATATTTAAAGACATATTATCTATAACGGTGTAGATTTTTTAATTCTGTCCACTGAAATATACTTTTTTTATCGTTTTCTTTTTTTAAATTTTTGTTATTATTTGATTAGTGCAGTAAACATAAATATTTACTATAATTAGTGGAACTTAAGCTTGTTAATAAAAATATTGATTTTTTCGTAATAAGAAAAGTATTGGTTTTGGTCGAGAAAAGTGGCCTTGCTGAATTTTGATGAATCTTTACGTTTCGGTTATTGGCCTTGCACCTCTTTAGTTGTGAACTATCCGTATTTTTTTAATATAAAAAAAGATTTGATTTCGAAAAATTTAGTTTTTAATTTATATGCATAACACATTAAATGGAATTTTAAACTTTGTTAGGAATTAAAATTAGATATAATTTGGCGATCACCGTATATCTTTAATATATACTATGGCTTCGCCGATTTTGTTTGTTGCACTCGCACACGTTGTTTTCTGTAAGTCGCACTCTATTACTATTCAAAAAGTAAAATATATGAGCTATCCATAAATAACATATTAAAATAATAATATAATCTTAACACCACCATAATCCGAAAAATATTTTTTTTATCGGTCTGTCAAACTAAAAAAATACCCTTCGAAAATTTTGAAATTTTGTACATTTCATTACTGTACATGAAAAAATCTGAAATTTAGTTTTCAAAATTTGTGACCTACCCCCCTTTTAAGGATTCGTAAATATTATACAACACCCTCCCTTACGTAAGTTTTTTTTATTTAATGTATAAGTAGCAAAGCAAATTAATGGAAAAAAAATTATTTGACTAATATATAAAAAAAAAACTGGAATAAAGTAATGGAAAGTTTAGGGTAAATGTATTTAAAACTTATTTTGCTTTGTAGATATATAGGTTTATACTTTGACATTTGAACAGTTCCAATAAGGATTATATTACAGTTCCTATAATCCATTCTTATCTACAACGACATTGATTTTGCACTCTATCAACTAGAAGGAATTTTTCATTGTAGCATTATAACTTTTTTATGTCCGTCAAGTGACTCTACAAATACGACATATATGTGGGGATAGTGTTACGATTTATCTGTTGGCACACAACACGACACGAATTTGTAATTGGGCACGTACCAAGACGACGCGCGCAGACCTAACGTGAACGTGCCACGTGTGCATACATGACATCACACGCGACTACCAACGTGTCATATACTCGCTCATCGACATGTTCAGGACTGCTGTATCATTGCGTTTTCTCTTTTTATCGATGTAATATTTTATTTTACATAATGATTACATCCAGGATTTTGCCCGGAGTTTTCTCTATCTCTCTCTTTGTGTGTGTGTTTGTCTGTCTATCTCTGACTCTATTGATACCAGAGTGGAGTAATCAATTAAACCTATATAGGTACGGTTGATAACATGTTAAGTACTGCTGTACTTTTTTTTCTGTACTGACCGACATGCATGATCAGTGATTATTACATACTAGCGGATTGGATCCGGTGTTACCCGTGTTAATATCCACAAAATCATAGTGACTTAAAACATTCAACATGCCCACCCAACATGCCCTCAACACACGGTTCACCGCGAATGTTTTTTTTTCGATATCGTGAAATTTACACAAAATATTGAAAAATATCCACAAATTATTATAGTTGTTATAGTTATTGAGAAAATTGTATTTTCAAGCTCCCAGGTAGGTTAGAAACAATCATAATCAATTTTCAATCAATATAGATATTTCAAAATATTTAATTATTAACATATGTATGTCAAAAATCATCCAATTGTTCGACAAAATATTTGAAAGATGAGATCATAGTAACTTAAATTAATAAAATAAAATATTGAAACTGTAAATTATAGAATTCTGTATTCCATGGCTATGTAGTATGTTTTTATATACATAAATGACAGTTGTATGGAAACAAAACACGACTTGATAAAGATTTTTTTAGTCTTTTGACATTAAATCTTAGGTTTTCATAAAATAACAATAGCCACGAACATGCACAGAAAAATTATCTAACTATTGGTGAAAACCGCATTGCAATCGGTTCAGTAATTTCCAAGTCTATAAGCCTCATACAAACGAACATTCATTTATATATATATAGATATATAGAGAGAGATGTATATTTTTCAAATTGCATATGCATAATGCATATGATTTTTTTTTACTTTGTAATGTATTTTTTTTTTCAATTCAATCATTCATGTTAATATAAACACGTTTAATGACATGTTGAATACTGCTGCATACAAATGACATTCTACAGGGATTAATGAGTATATCGATGTGGGTATTATGAGTGCTTTTAATTTTAATTTTCACATATTAAGTACTGCTGCATTTGTCTGGTATTTATAAGATGGGGCTGATCAATTTATGTCTAATGAAGGTTTCTAACCTTGGATTGCATAAAGCAAAATTAACCACGATTAGTTAATCAAATGTTTTCAAACCATGATTAATGTTAATTCTAAACTTAATCTCAATTTGTAAATTAACATAATGATAATTTTTTACTTTAAATATAAACATGATTGTTTTTTAGATTTGACGTAATAATGGTTTTAAAACAGCTGATTAACTAATCGAGATTAATTTTGCTTTATGCAACCCAAGGTAAGTATTTCTGCTTCGTATAATTAAATAAAACTTATATTATAATTATAATCACATAAATCATATAATCAAATATTGTTATGGAATTTTAACATTATTGTGATTTTTTTTTAAATTTACCAAATTGTGCTCAAAGATTAAAATATTGGACTAAAAATGTTACATAAATAATTTATAAAAATGTTTATAGCAATGTAAAATGTATGTATTTTAATTGCGAAATGAATATTTTATAAATATATATTTTACAAGAAAAACCTTAAAAAAAACCTAGACCTAGTTTTGTTTATAGAAGCTTTTAATTAAGATAATATAAAAATGTTTAAAATTAGATATAATATATTATATTTTTTTGGAATTTATATTTGGATAATTATACTTTTGTATCATTGTACATTTTTTTTTACTTCACAGGTATTTGATACAATTTTTCAGTAAATATAAAAATAAATATAGATTATGAAACATTAATATTAGTATAGTGTGTTTAATTCCTCCTTGACCTGAATTGAGTTTTTTGATCTATATTAATTTTTTTCTTATCAACATAAAATTATAATTTAAAAAATACGCATCCATTATATATATTCAAGGTCTTATATAAAACGAATTAATTTTTTACGAATGCATTATTCTTAAAAATATTAATTAATTTATAGATAACAATAATTTGATTTATATTTAAATTTAAATAACATAAAAATAAAATCGTATTTTCACTAACCAACGTTTCGTTAACAAATAGAAGGCACAATTAGGAAGATACAGCTTCCGCTCAAATTTTAATAATAAGAACATAAAAGTAACATTTTCAGATATTATAAATTAAATGATGAGTTAAAATAATTTTATTTAATAATTAATAATATTAAAAATTATTAGTCGCGTATCTATTGTGAAGATATAAGTACTTTAAGATGCACATTTGCTTTACAATGTCTATTTTTCCATGAAGGTCATATAGTATGATGCAATTCGGTGCAACAAACTGAATAAAGTAAAAAATAACTATTGTTCATATGCATCGTTGTGCAGAATTATCATTTATCCTAATTATTTTTTTTCTTTAAACAATGCATGTAATTGCACGAACAAAATGTTAATTACTGTTTTAATTATAAATAGCAATTCTAAAATATTTCCTATAATCATGATTACATTTTTCTATTGTTTTATATACTGGAAGTAAATATGTATATCAATATATGTTTGGTATTATATGTATACAATTAATTATCAAAAATGGTGAACGTCTTATTGTGAGTACTAAATAATGAATAGTGTGTAAAAAAATTCAGAAACTTATCAGACTATTTTCAAGTTCTTCTAATTATTTTTTTAATGAATACAAAAATGTATGTTTCTTATTGTTAGTTTTGCTTCTTGTTTAAATTTTGTGAGAAGAGTTATAATGACGGTTACATATGTCGATTATAATAAATGGTAAATACTTGGTTGATTTAATATGTTTTACTAACTAACTTTGCGAAAACAAAATTATTATTAAAAAAAAGTGAATTATGTCCAAACTTGTATTCAAAATCCGTGATTTTATTTTACAATTAGAATCGAATATACATATATGTTCTTTGTAATCGTAAAGGATTCAATTAATTTCCCTGTTACAGTCATCAATAATAAAATATGACAACCAGATCCGGTCTCCTCAATATCAAAAATGTAGGCAACATAAAAATTGTAATTTGATAAAAAAATTGATAATACACAAGGTATGTCGAGTACAAGGTGGCCTCAGTAGCATTTAGGGTTCCTAAATGTGGAGAGGAGGAATGATGTGCCCGATCATAATAAATATTGACTTGAAACTCGGCGCGAGAAGGGGAAAATACGTCATCTGGGGTGCCCAAGTTGATTGATCAAAACCTACTGAGGAAAACTGTGTATTTACTAGCCTTGGATAATACATAAGAAAATTGCAATATTCGAAGATAATCCGATCCTGTCAAAACAAATTCAAAAATGCATCGATAAGACGAAAAAAAAACTGAATCAAAGATGATCTGTTAACTGTACCCATTAGAACACATCCCGAGAGATAACTGTGAACTTGTATCAATATGTATTTTGCAAAATAAACATACCATCAGCCACATAATCCTGACATGTGGTGCATATATCTTCAGTAAATATTGTAAATTTTTATTACACATATATATCATGACATTACACAGGTGTCCGTTGGATTTATTCAAGTGCGCATTAAATTCGTATTAATACACTATAGGCGAAATATTGAATTACAGAAAAAGTAAAAAACACATTCCCATAATATTTTATTACAATTGCTAATCAAAAGACATAAACTTATTGAAAGGCCTATAGCTGGGTAAGTATGTAAAATCGGCCTTTACATAGATTTGGTTGATTCTTTTTTTTTAGAAGTCACATTCTATATAACTTTAAACTTGTCCAAACATTAGCTTCCAAAAATTTATAATCGATTTTCTTTCAGTTTTGAATTTTTCGAATTATTTTTTAACGGTACGTATTAGAAAAAAATGTTTTAAATATAAGTTATAGAGAATTTTATTATCTATAATTTATATTGCATCATTTTAAAAAAATATTCAATTTCTTAGCAGAAAGTGTTAACTTAAGTAATTTCTTCTGTATCATGATGTATGAAAAAGTATTGTGTCGACTAGGGCAGTTTATTTTTAGATATTTTATCATTTTCATAAATCTTTTATAATTTACTATATAAATACAATGAATATATGTTTTTCAAATAAATAACCAGGAATGTAAAACCCTTATTCCTGCTCTGAAAGCAATGTAAATATCGGTACACAAAAACGGCAATGTTTTCAATCAATCCAGTCAATTTAAATACATAAATAAAACGAAATAACATAACTGTCGATTGGCTATACCTTTTATGCAGTATAATTTCTATCTACTGTGATAAATATAGCTTCTAAATCCACTGGATTATGGGATTGCGAAACACAAATATTTGTTCATGTATTATTTTATTAGAGTATTTTATTACAAACATTATCTGAATTTATCCTAGGTAATAAAAAAACATAATGTCTGATATAAATTTCTCAATGGGTTTATTTGTAAAGTTAATGATTTTTGTGCGGGCATTTTGTGTATTTAGGGAGAAAATTTTAATAAAAATGTTAATATCTTTTAACAGCTTGAATTAAGATGAAGGTATTTCTTCTCTTATTTTTTTTTGTATGTAAAAAATGTTTTACAGTTACAATTATTAGATAGGTGAGTGAATTTATCTATTAAACTTACTAAGTAAAAATGAAATTTATAAACATATATACAGTGCCTTCCAAAAGTTCCGGGCCACCTAAATAACTTTTGATTGGTTTGAAATATAGAATCGAAATTTATAACGATACAATAATGGGATCACAAAGTATATTATTTAACCACAAAACATCCACCTTCACACACCCGGTGGGTGGGGGGAGGGGGGAGCCAAGAAATCTTAAATGGCTTGTGGGGTTAAGTGTGAGCTCGTTCGAAAGGGCTTTCTGAGACGAAAACAACGCAGGGTCGCTGAGGTATTTATATTTTTTTTTTCAAAAAGTTATGATTATTTGAAAATTGGGTTAAATGCATTTTTTGATAATAGAAATGTAAATATAAATGTATTACTCAAATATCAATGCTCATCTGCCAGCGATCTTTATTTTACGCGGTAGTTTGTGAATTTTTGACAGCGTTTGTTTAAATCTTTTTTTGCTTTAGTATTTTTGATTTTAATACATTTTTGAAAATGCGTTAAATCTAATGTTCAAATAATCATCACTCCGAAAAAAAAATCGTAGACATCTCGGCGACCCGCGTTGTTTTCACCTCGAAAAGCTCTTTCAAACGAGCCTTCACTCAACTCCACATGCTATTTAAGATTTTTTGCCTCCTCTCTATAAATTTAAAATTTCAAACCATTCAAAAGTTATTTAGGTGGCCCGGAACTTTTGGAAGGCACTGTATTGTAGTTATTACAGTTCCGTTTGAAATACATATGTATTCGTTATTGGATAGCGACTTATACATACATATATGGGTTCCTTTTGTACACATCAAACATATATATGTATTTAAGTATAAATTGAATACTTTTATCATCCCCAAAATAAATCTTCAGGAGAAATAACTAAAAATAACATTTTCGAGATACGTTTAGTATTGATCTTAATTCTTGCTATACCTACCTATTTTAATATCTATCAAAATAAGAGTCAACGTAATTAGGTTGGTAAAAATATCATTGAAACGCTACGTTATAAAAAAAATACCTACTTTAATGTTTTCCTAGAAATTTCTATTTCTTCCTTAGCCTAAATTAAAAATTGCATATCTGGGAACACTGGTCACATGACAAAAAACTTCTACCAAGTAAATGCACAGTGCTTCCTCGTGCTAAATTTACCAAAGGTAGTTAATTATTGAAAAATTTAAATAAAAACTGATAAAGTGTTCAAATAAATTACCTGGCATTGGTTAACCATTTAATTTTTAAACAATTTTCCTAAAAAATATTCGAAATGCACCTGATTATTTTTTCGTATATTTTTTATTTTTTGACAGTTTCAATCGAAATCCAAATTTATGCAAACGTCAAAATGACGATTTAAGTAAATATGAATTTAAAAAAAAGACGGTTTTTAAAAGCAAATCGAGATAAATCTTTGTAAGGGAATATTTTACAACAAACGCTGTAGACCTATTGAATGCTCTACAAAAAAAATTCTATAAATTTTTTTTTGGGAATTCACCCCTCCCCCTTACACACGATTTTGAAATGGGACCGTCATCATGCCAGACTCAACAAACTAACCCAGTTTTATTAATATCGCTTTCATGAGTTATGCGTGTGACAAGGATTCAGAGGACAGACACGGAAAAATCAATTTAAAATTTTGAAATCAGAGAAACTTTTTTTTGTCTCATTTAAAAACAATCACAAAGTTTCTCGTATCTTCGATATTGCGAGGAAACAAAATGCAGAACGATGTTCTGAAGTGTAAATAAAATATGTAAGTAAAACTATAACTAAATGATATCAGTTATTATTATATTGAAATAATAGAATTAATTAAATCAACATGTATGAATTCTCTTGAACATATTTAATTTATGCGAACCACAACGTCCTGTAAACAACACACGTGTAGAGTCACATATGCAGATTCGGGGTGATTTATTCACCTGCACCCTTGATTTCCAGATATATTAATCTATTTTTTGTATGTCTATACGTATGGAATTTATGGCTGGTTATGGACCACCACCGGAGTCTGCCCGTGGACAATATATTGTTATGCCAGAAATAATTAAATCTCGGTTTCGTTCAAAATTTTACTACAATATTACACAGAGACAAGTCTGCAGTAGATAAAACTCCCATAAATTCAGTTATAGTTTGGATGTTTGTGTTATTCTATACGAAGAGAGCTGGATCTGTGTTTTTTTACCGTTAATACTGGATTCAAATAAAGATACGAGTTTTATTGTATACAGAGAATACGAAGTTTATTATATTTTTAAATAAAAAGAGTGTTAAATATCATATTGAAAAAATAGGATAAATATCCTATTACCTATATTAGGGTGTGTAAAAAAAATTGCTCGTTACTTTTTGATCTAATAGTAAAATAAATCCTTGTCGAAGGATTACCCTGTAGTTCAAGGAGGGGGTCCCGTTTCCCATTTAAATAATATGGTAAAATGATTCTTTAGTACTAAAGTTGGTATTACTGATGAATTTTTTTTAAGGACATTATTTTGTAGAAGATAAAATTCTCTACAAAAGTGTCTAAAAAGTCATGTCTCTCAATTAGACGATCAAAAGTTACAGGTATTCAAAGTTATTTATTTGTTAAATTGTACGTCTAAAAGGTTCTCACGGATAAACTATTGCTTTAAAAAAAAAAAGTTAAATAGTAATTTTCTAGGAAATTTAATTCTCTATAAAAATAGTTATGAGTAGTTAAAACAATGCTCAAGAATTAAACATTTTAATTTCTCATTAAAACAAAGAATGCTAGTTATGTATGTACATAAAAATGATTTAAATGTTATCATTTCACTAACTATTTACATAAGAAAATACACTTGGTAGTGTGCCGAACCACGATGTTTATCTGTCCACTATTTTTTAAACAAAATGATCAATTGGCATCAAATCACGTTGTAAGACAGTTAAATGTAAATAGGTTAATATTCAGTATAGTTGGTAATCAAATCTCAATAAATATTTTTTATTCAATGCATTCCATTTTAAAATATTCAACACGTACCTATATATAAATGATCTAATAAAAATATCCATAGATATTGATTTCAAAATAATAATAAATTATAAATTAACGAACTATCAACACCAAAATTCCAGTAAAATATAATTGAATTTATATAATGTAGGAAATATGTATGAAATGCAAACGATATGCATATTTAATAAATTTCATCCATACCATTAAATCAAATTGAAATATTTTGAGTGTTGATGTTATTATTATTAAGGTATACAGACACAGTTATTACAAAACCGTCGAGAGCTATTTTCAGTATCTGCAGATTGATGTTTTGGCATCCGATCAAAGTTTCGCCGAGCATCACTTGTCGACATGAGTTAGTTTTTCATGGGCGACACCGTGTCTAACTAGCCGAGATTTTATACAAATAACTATGACGTGTATTAGTACAGGAGATAGATGATTAAGCCAGATTCAAATACATATGTATACATTTTTTATATCGAGCGTCGCTTATTTCGAGCTACCCGTTTTCCAAAGAAAGTCTTGGTTGCGTGCCAATAGTGAAAAAAAACTTTTCTCATTCTATAAGAATTAGAGGAGAAATTTAGATTATGGATAAAAACCTTCTAAATTATCACAGCACTTTTTGCAGATTAAAAAAACACGTTTTATATTTCGAAACATGATAAAGCAACTAATTGTATTTTTGTTAGAAACATTTATTTTTTAATAAAATGTAAAACTTTTCCGTCCCAGAATTTTGTTCAGAACCCCGCGGTAAAGGGGGAGGGGGGTTGGGCTCGAAAAGATGGGTAGTTAAATTTTTCGGATGTTGAAGAGAAAAAAAGTTGTGTACTGCCCTTATAAATGGACATTACTGTAAACAAACATTGAGTATTTTTTTCGTTTTTTTCTTAAATAATCGATTGTTTCTGTGCTTCGCGATTACAACTTTGTAACTTTAGTATACGAAACTCCGCGATTTTTGTTAACTCGATAGTTTAATTTAAATCAATGTTTTGGTGTGTTACCTAGACAAATCGAGAAATTGTACAAAGGTAATGAAAAATATTTATCATTTCCATTGTTTATATTACAGGTGTGCGAAAATTAACAACAAAAAATATTCACTTTTTTAATTCGTTTTGGTTTTTTTCAATAATAAATTTTGTATGTATCTTATAGAAGACAAAATCATCTACAAAAATGTATTCTACCTAGCCATCGATTATAGTGGGATTCATTAATTTTAATTTTTTTCTACTTTAGGTAAAAAATCGATCTAATTTAATATACTGATTTGCTTGTTACTTTTTGAGTACAAGCTAGGGGAGGGGGGGCAAGCGCCACCCCCCTGTCTCTCCCGGGTACGCTCATAGTATCACAATTAGCTTCGAATAAATCTTTCGTGCATTTAGGCATATTAATTCTGGCTAGTTTTTAACGATAGACTAAAATATATTTCAAGAAAAAATAATTATTTCTGAATTGGTTAATTTTTGAAGATCATAAATATTCAACTATGAGTATCTATTGTATTAAGATAACAATTGTGTACATTGTAAATACAATATACATTATTATTATACAATATAAATCGCAACATCTTAAAATAATCTAACTACATTTTAAAACGTTTCGAAATTTTCTTACATGTAAATTTTCTCAGAATATATATAATTAAGTTGTTCAAGATCAAACGGTAGAAAATTCTTATTTTAATTACTTTCTTTAACAATATTACCGTAGTTAAATAGAGCGATATAAAATAATTTTACTTTTAATCACGTATTAATCAATAATGATAACATTTCGTAAATTACCTTTTTTTGTTGATTTTGAAATTATCAGTGAGCTAATGAACGACCACAAATTTCTCACCAAGTAAATACAGAAGAAGTTGATAGGCTTACCTGAAACAAAAAAAAGAAGTTATTTGTAGATATATATATGAATGTTTAAAAATCTTAAATTTACAAGTTTGGAAATTGTTAATATATATAGGTACTATGGGCTTCAGAAGTCGTCTGCCAGCGTAAAGGTCAGAATCGCTTACAACAGATTCGATAATATTAAGACAAACATCATCGGTTATCTTTTTCTAGGGCGGAGCTTATATAGTTACACAAATATACGTCCATTTGATTAATTAATTTATTATCAAGTTTAACATATTTAAAAATACATAGCCACAAAATTTATTTATACAATGTTTAATAAATTACATAATAATCTAATCGAACAAATATATATGAGTAATATAAACGAAGAGTACTTCTTTATCTAGCAAATGAGTTTCAAAATATCTGTCTTTGTTTGGTACATGGAGAAATGATTTAAATGTTTTAATAATAATAATCAAATGGGAGGCGCCACTAAATTTGTTATAAGCGAATTTGAATGAAAACTGGTCAATCACTTTTGCCTATCACTGTACCTATACTATGAGAAACCATTATTGAAGATACAACTTACACTTAAAATATAAATTTTTACATCCAATATTTTATAATGAAATCATTGAAAATAGTGATAAAAAATTACATTTATACATTTCCAGTAACATTTTCACTCTTTGTATTTGACCTACTTTTTTTATTATTCCAAATTTCATTATCGTTAACAAAAAAAAAATTCATTCGGTTTTTTGTTATGACAGAAAAGAAAAAAACCTCAACTATATATGTAGTTACATTTGCTTGATGTAGTAATATTTTATATACTATGTGTATGTCAAAATTTAATATCGTCTGATAATGTTTTCGCGTGATTTCAGCGATCGCGTGTTTGAGTGAATGCAAGCCTTTACAAACATCTATAAAAATGTAATTATGTCTGTCGGGAATTGATTTTATTTCCGATAGAAGTTCTTTATTTTAATGTAAATTAAAAGTATAATAAAAAAATTACAACGCACACGAACGTAACGTAGTTCTAGCCACATATGCAAATTTTTATGGCATCTTAAAATAACACTGGTTTAAAACTATAAAATTATTTTATATTTCAGATTAAATAGTTATGATAACAATGTTGAGGAAACAAAGATAATATCATTAATTATAAAACATTTTTAAAGAATTTTAATTCTTTAGAAATTGCGAACAGGAGGATTAAAAAAGATAATATTGTTTCGTTTAACACAATTATGATAAAAAATTTTAAAAGAGTTATATTAAATAATGTTCTGCTAAAAAATTTTATGAAAATAAATCAATGCGTATTTAGTGTTAACATGCCAAACAAGTTGCTTAGAAAACAAAAAAGTCAGATACTACATTTAATTAAGTAAGCTGATACCAGCATTCAGTAAATCGAGAAAAATAAAGTAAATTTTTTTGGTTAACGATTACTTTTGCCAAAAATTGTATTTAAATATATATACTCTACAATGGCCAAATTAGAAATGAAAGGTCAACGTTTGTGTGTAAGTATGTGTTCTCATCAGGCCTAAACCATTGGACGTATCGAAGTCATATTCATACCATATGTTCGTTTGGTGCTCCAATAAGTTTATAGATTTTTTTGACCTGGTAGGTGCCGCTGGGGTCAAGAATGTGTATTTATGGTCCGATTTGGTTCATATTTAGAATATTAATGTTACGTAGAAATGTGGAAAGAAATTGCTTTTACAAAAAATGGTAGGTAGCACTGCAGTCGAGATATTTACGAAAATGTGTATTTATGGTCTGATGACATGACCCCCCCCCAAAAAAAACCTAAAAAATTAAAGCAAATTAAATAGAAAAATGCTTATTAAATATATTAAAATAACTATTTTGTCCATGTCATAGTCCATGACCCTCCCCAAATTGTCATTTCTCAGACCATGACCGTTCCCCCAAATTGTAAACCTAGATGTGATGTAATTGTATGGATGACCCTTAAATAGAAATATACCTTTTCTGTTAATAAATACAAATTTACTGTAAAACCGATCCTGGATTGTCCATGATTATTTTCAGTAATGTGAATAATTTTTTTCTCTACAGTTTTTAAATTGACAGCTAATTCACTTGCAACGAACACATGTCAATATCGAAAATATATAAAATAAAGATACGGCAGAGAAAAATTCATTACCTCACTAACATTAGCGTAATTACTTTTTTTCATTTACGATTTTTCTTTTCAAATGATACTTCTTATACATATAGGTATGTTGTATCCAATAACGTCACTTTATATTTTTATTGCATTTAGTTAGAAACTTGAATTTTTTACAGGATTATGAGACTGTAGATCTTAGTATTTGATATTAATTTCAACTTGATAATTCTAGTTGTTCATGAGAAAAGGAGTCATAATAAGGTGATCATATATAAGGGTTTCGTTTTATCATTTTGAGGTACGGAACCCTAAAAATGTGTTTCATGATATCTTAAAACATTTTTTTAAATAATAATATTCGAAAATTATATTGTAGAGTTCAGAAATGTTATGATTTTCATAACAAGATTTCTTTGGAGTTTTTATTTTTTAAGGTATTTTTGAACGTTTCGTATCAAAATCGAAAAAGGCAAAACACTTATTAAATCAAAACTATATTTTACCGGACATTAGTACGCGAGGCTCAACTTGCACTTGACAATTGTTTTTTTTTGTCATTACAACAAGAAAATTTGATTTTACATCATTACAAAATATTTTAAGGTACATTTGAATATAGAACATGTTTAAAAGGGATACATATTTTTACATTTATATTAAAAATCACTAAAACACCCTCACAAACAAAAATTATCATTTATCATAAAAAATAAAAAAAGATTTTCAAAGCGAAACACACGTCTTTGTTATAGTATACACTGTCAAAAATTTTTTTAGTAATTTTACAAAAATGTGTAGGAAGTTTTTACGCACCACAATTTTCGGAATTATGGAACACAGTTTTGTAAATTTACTATACAATTTATCACAACTCAATTTTAAACTATTACAAATCATCTGTCGCAAAATTACTAATCATTTACTAGACTTATGTTTAGTAATATTACTGTACATTATTCGTAATTTTACTAAGCCAAATGTTTCTAATAATTTTAGTAATTTTACAAAAATGTGTAGGAAGTTTTTACGCACCACAATTTTCGGAATTATGGAACACAGTTTTGTAAATTTACTATACAATTTATCACAACTCAATTTTAAACTATTACAAATCATCTGTCGCAAAATTACTAATCATTTACTAGACTTATGTTTAGTAATATTACTGTACATTATTCGTAATTTTACTAAGCCAAATGTTTCTAATAATTTTAGTAATTTTACAAAAATTTATTGTAATTATACTAGACAATTTATACCAATTTAGTTTAGAAAAATTACAAACTATTTGTTGCAATATTACTAACCTTTATTAAAAAATTGTTTAGTAATATTACAATACAATAGTCGGAATTTTACTAAACAAATTAGATTAAATACATTTAGTAATTTTACAACCATATATCGTAATTTTTCAACCCAACTAATACCAATTTAGTTTCGAAAAATTACAAACTATTTGTTGCAGTATTGAATTTTTACTACCCAACTTACATCAAGTCAATTTGAAAAAAATACAAACCGCTCGTTGCAATATTACTATGCATCGGGATATAACTTGCATAGCTTTATTTCAATATCAGACTGTAATTTTACTGAAAAAAATTGTTAAATCAATAAATGCTACAACAGCGTATTTTAGTGTTAAATATAAAATATTTATTAAATATTAATTTATTAATTATTTAATTAACAATTAAACATATGTCATTAATTATAACAGTGTTATCAATAATTTATATTATGAAAATAATAACATAATTTAATGCTAACACAAATTTTAAATTTTTTTTGAAGATTATTCTGACGTTTTGATTGCCACATAATTAATTGCCAAATCACGAGTAATGTAGGCACGGAGTATCTTTCCAATATTCTTGGTTATATCTACTGTCTTGTTTATTTAGCATAACAATTTGTAAATCTAAAAAAAGAAAATTATTATTCATGTCTTATAAACGAATTATATAAAATAGGGCTTATATAAAAAAATAATAATTTTATTTGTGATTACTTACCAATTTTTTTTTAAAATCAACATCATTTTTAATTTTATCATTAAATTTAATAAAACTTTCTTCATTTTGTAGTGGAAGAATCATGTCAAATTCACTCTCAGAGTTACTGATTTCGTCACTCAAAATGCTTGTTGAATTATGAAGTTTTTCAATGACATTTTCAAGGCTTTGTAATCTGGTTGAATAATTGGTTAATTGACTTCCTAAATTTGACAAACGTTTGCCGATGCTTACAAAACAGCTCGATATGAATTGATGCAGATCTTCTGTAACAAAAAAAATCACGTTTCCAATACACATTAAAGAAAAAAAAAACGATGTATGTTTTTACCTATTGTCATTGGTTGATTTGCACTGGTCTCGAGTTTTTCTTCAGCTTTTTTTTTTTACAATCCTTTTTGGATTTAATATATTGTTTGGATCTAATCCGTTAGTGTTGTCTTCATCACTGGAAAATTCCGTTGAAGTTGACTTAATGTCAGTGTCATCAGATGGGTGACAACTTGGGATTGAAATCGATTTAGAATTCAATTTTTTTCTTTTTGTGTGTTGACTTTTAGGATTAGATGAATCTAACATTAAAAAAAATATATTTGTTGCATATTTATAACAAAAAATTTTACCAAAAAAAATTAAAACTACTTACGAATTTTTATACCAAGATCGTCTGTCCATTTCAATGCTGCTTGACTAAATTGTTTGTTAATGAGCTCTTTATTCTTTGCAACAAATTTGCGCTTCAGAGCCTTCTTATCAGTATCTGCTTTTTTTTTGCAGATTCTTCATTTGCTGTCGAGTATACATATGGTTTTGTTTCTAACTCAACGATTTTATTTTCAGCTTCTTTATAAGTATCTAAAAAATTGATTAATAATATGTCAAAATATTTTTTTTGCTCATAAAAAATTAATAAAATGTAAAAAAATTAATATTGTGGTAAAGAATTTATTTTAAAATAACATATCATTACTTACGAGCACTTCCGCGAATATCCACTAGAAATGTTGGCTATGTAGATTTGGGTGGTTCTAAATTTTTCACCATTTCTTGCAGTTCTTCGCATACATTTGGATCATCAAGCAGGCCTGGCATATATTTGCAATATACCTTATCAGAATCTTCTTCAAAATGAAGCCATGTATATATAATATAATATAATATAAGACGATATTTATGATCCATGTCTATAAAAAACAAAACAAAAAGTGGGTATGTGTACTTATGTACACGCGTTAGAAGTTATACTTATTTGTCGTGAAATTTTAAAACACTTATCAAAATTTGATTACACATTTCAAATATTAAAATCTTAGTTTTGGAAAAAAATTATTTGAAACAAGAAAATATTTCTTTTGCCTTAAAATTTTAACTCCAAAAATAAAAATCATTTGTTTAGACAAATGGCTACAGCTTAAAGATGTAAGTAGGTGAAAAAGTTACCTGAATTATAACAGATATATATTCAATAAACGTTAAAAACAATTATTGGATTAAACAACAGAATTATAAAAAATCACTTGTAGCAGCATCAATCTTTACACAACAAATTTTTAATAACGACTGTTCAAAAATCGTATTATTGCTCATACGCAGTAGCTTAGCATCGTGAGAAAATAAAATGTAACAAAATTTACCCCTTCCGCCAGCGCGTTCACATGAAACTATGTTCTATACCAGTATTTCTCAAACTTTTTGAATTGAATCACTCATAATTGTGATTAATAGCGAAATTTAATATCAATAATAATTAATAACAAGTTAATAACTTATCTCGAGTACATCTTTGAACAAAATATTATTTGTATATTTTTCGACATTAACTTAACTAACTAATTGAGTTTACTTAAAATATTTTAAATTAAATTTAATGTGATGAGTGAGCGCGGCTTTGTTTTGATGTTGGTCAGTACTGAAAATACCATTTCGTATAATAGGGCGAGCGGATTACAGCTATTTCGAGTACACTAACCAACCAATCGACGTTCTAGTGGCTAAAAATGATTTTATTAAATTCTTTATATTTTTCTGAGAAAAAACATCTATATACATGATATTTTTTTATGCGGTCCTTCAATAGGTACACACATTTTTTTGTTTAATAAATCTAAATCTGCATTAAAAAATCTGAAAAAATTATGTAAGCTTCATTGGATTAAAATAAACATTTTTTGTCTCATAAACTTTTTTTTTAAAGCTATAGTTTTGAAGATAAAAAATATTTTAACTTTAAAAATAGCGAAAAATTCGTATATTTGTGAATTTTTTTCTCGGTAACTAATTGTTCGATCAGAATAAAACATAAACAAAAAGAATCAGCCAACTTTAAACTATAATTAGATTTTTTTTCATTTTGATTATTACTGTAATTAAATGTAAAAACTTCATTAGAGCCGAACTCACTCCTTGCGCCGTAAATCGATACCATGGCTGGCTACAATTTTCGTTTAATAATTGAAATATTTAAATACTGGGATGAAAGTTTCAATAAAAACACTTTAGAATATTTTTATTGCACATTTATTTGTTACAATTATTTTCTTTATTGTTACACTTATCAAAACATCTACAAACTGAACAACATTTTAAATCTAAATCCAAACAAGAGCATGTTTTAGCTGTACAAGGAAATTTTCCGCAACAAGAACAGAAATATTTTTTGTAGATGTTCTGATAAGTATAATATTATAATAAAGAAAATAATCGTGACAAATAAATGTGCAATAAAAATATTCTAAAGTGTTTTTATTGATGCATTCATCCCAGTATTTAAATATTTCAATTATTATTAAATGAATGTTGTAGCCAGCCATGGTATCGATTTACGGCGCAAAGAGTGAGTTCGGCTCTAATGAAGTTTTTACATTTAATTACAGTAATGATCAAAATGAAAAAAAATATAGTTATAGTTCAAAGTTGGCTGATTCTTTTTGTTTTTGATTTATTTTGATTGAACAATTAGTTTCCGAGAAAAAAAATCACAAATATACGAATTTTTCGCTATTTTTAAAGTATAAATATTTTTTATCTTCAAAACAATTGATTTTAAAAAAAAGTTTATGAGACAAAAATGTTCATTTTAATCCAATGAAGCTTACATAATTTTTTCAGATTTTTTAATGCAGATTTAGATTTATTAAACAAAAAAATGTGTGTACCTATTGAAGGACCGCATAAAAAAATATCATGTATATAGATGTTTTTTCTCAGAAAAATATAAAGAATTTAATAAAATCATTTTTAGCCACTAGAACGTCGATTGGTCGGTTATTGTCATTTCTAAGCGAGCTAGACTCGATAATCCGCTCGCCTATAAATAAGTTGGTTGCAAATGGCAAGAGAACTGTCATTGTTAATTCAGCGAATAGTGGACACTGTTTTCACACCAAGTAAAAAATAATTGTTTGCTTACTAAACTCGGTTTATGTCATCAATTTTTCTGCGACCTTCCTAGGAGTCGCGACCCACACTTTGAGAATCACTGTTCTATACTTGTGTCGGCATGTCAAAAGAAACGCAACAATGATTTTTTCTATGCTGGTCGGGACTTGCAAATTCGAATAAAATTAAAGGTTGTTTTACACCGGCATATGGAGCATTTATAAAGGTTGTTTTAGGCATTTTGACCAGTTTATATATAATTCATAAATAATAATTAGCAAAGATTTACTTACTTTCAAATATAAAAAATGTTGATATGCAGATTTGAACATACCCTATTACACTTACAATTAAATTTTATCACTATTTTTTACCACAGTGAATAATTCGGTTCTTTCACAATTTTTTTTATACACTTGATCGATTCTATGAGGTTTTTTTTATAAAACTAACATATTTCATATTCAGAAACAACATGTATATTAAAACATTTTAATAAAAAAAAAATATTTTTTTATAATCTATACTTCATACTTGCAATTCAAGTATAAATGTTTGCTACTAATTTTACTTAGAACTGCATTCAAATTAAATTTTAAATCTGCATAAGTCACAATTTTATAAAAATGCAAAATAAATATACCAAGTTTTATACTTGAAACTACACAGCAGAATTAGAAGATTACATAAAACTATATGATTGTAAGAGACACTAGTAAAAATATAAACAAATCTAAAGTAATTAAAGTTTTACAATTTTTCAATCACTTTTTGCAATTTGGATTACGTATTTCAGTTAGTCATTTTTTTGATAACTAGTAAGATTAGACTACAAATAGGTATAGAAATTTTACAAAATTTTAGACTTGAAATTACAAACAAGAATTGTAAAAATACATAGCGCTCATGACTTGAAAGAAATTTTGTAAAAATGCAAACAGAATTTTCAAAAAAAAAGTAATGATTTGTAAATTTCCTGTAATTGTAACTGCAAGTTTCGGTTAGTAATTTTACTATTAATCTTGGTAAAATCAAAATCCGAATATGTGTAGAAATTTTACAAAGTTTTAGACTTGAAATTACAAATAAGAATTGTAAAAATACATAGCGCTCATGACTTGAATGAATTTTTGTAAAAATGCAAACAGAATTTGAAAAAATAAATAATAATTTGTAAATTTCCAATCACTTCTTGAGATTGTAATTGCAAATTTTGGTTAGTAATTTTACAGATAAATGTGGTAAAATTAAATTCCGAATATGTGTAGAAATTTTACAAAGTTTTAGACTTGAAATTACAAACAAGACTTGTAAAAATACATAGCGCTCATGACTTGAATGAATTTTTGTAAAAATGCAAACAGAATTTGAAAAAATAAATAATAATTTGTAAATTTCCAATCACTTCTTGAGATTGTAATTGCAAATTTTGGTTAGTAATTTTACAGATAAATGTGGTAAAATTAAATTCCGAATATGTGTAGAAATTTTACAAAGTTTTAGACTTAAAATTACAAACAAGACTTGTAAAAATACATAGCGCTCATGACTTGAATGAATTTTTGTAAAAATGCAAACAGAATTTGAAAAAATAAATAATGATTTGTAAATTTCCAATCACTTCTTGAGATTGTAATTGCAAATTTTGGTTAGTAATTTTACAGATAATTGTGGTAAAATTAAATTCCGAATATGTATGGAAATTTTACAAAACTTTAGATTTAATTCTACAACTTTGAATGGTAAAATTACAACAAGTTTCTGACGAATACAAAAAATTTGTAAAATTGCAACCTGCTTAGTACTCTTGTTATTACAAATTGCAATATTACTACGAATGCGTTTGAAAATTCCAATACAATACGAGAGTTTGTAATTTTACAAAGCAACTGCTTAGTAAAAATGTAGTAAATTTACAAAAATTTTTAACAGTGTACAAAAACAACTGATTTAAGAAAAAACCTTTCAACATATTTTTTCCGCATTCTTGCATTCCAGAATCAAGATTGTAGTTTGTGTTTTCTAAAATATATTACACACTGCATATAATTTATTATATTTTAAGAATAATAGCTCTTGCTAGCTTTATGTACTCACACATCATATAACACATTACAAATTTAAAATATTACTGATTTAGAATAGCGAACGCAGTAAATAAAACAATTCATTTACAAATTTTAATATACATGTTTCTAATGAATCTTAATTGAATTCATGTAATACAATTAAACGTGCCTTAATTATTGCTTTTATATTTTTTTGCATTGGATTAACACAGATTATTTAAGTTTTTTATGAATACCGCGCGTCTTAGAATATGTTTAAGACCAACGTTGCCATTTATATCTTAATATATAAAAACTTTGGTGCGTATGTATCTGTTCTCATCAAGCCTAAACCACGGGACGTATCGAAGCCATATTTATACCATATGATGTCACCCCTCCCCTTTACAAACGATTTTGAAATGGGACCATCCTCAAGCCAGACCCAATCATCCAACCAAGTTTCATTAATATCGGTTAAGTGGTTTATGAGTTGTGCGTGTGACAAGGATTCAGGGGACAAGCACGAAGAAACGGAAAGATTTTGAAATCAGAGAACAATGTTTTTGTCTCATTTTAAAACGATCAAAAAATTTCTCGTATCTTCGATAATGCGAGGAAGCAATATTTAAAAAAAAATAGACCCGGTTGGTGGCGCCGGGGCCGAGATATTTACGAAAATGTGAATTTATGGTCTAAGTTTTAAACAAATTATTTTTGGGTAGAACAATGTTAGCCGGGACGATTTCGTTAGTGATGTATAAATTAGTTTGAATTAATCGAAATAAATCACAAAAAACCAAGCGATTTTGTCTCAACTTATATACAATACAGATTCTTTGGCAATGTGTACTTAATTGTAAACTATTTGTACTTCTACTTAATTAGAATTTTTGGCAAAAATAACTGTAGGTACTTATACTTCAGTACATTTTTGGTACCTCTGTATAGCTTTGAAATTATGCCTTACCATAAAGTTTTATCGATAAAAGATCTACTATATATGTTTTGAATAAGATTATAACTTACAATTAAAACTAATGCCAATGCCAGTTTTTGTTCAAGCTTCAATAAAATTGGGGATTTTCCAAGTTAAGTTATAAAAAGTTATTTGCTTTAATAAAAATTATACTTCCCATTAAAAACACACACTTTGTTCTCACAGCATTACAGTGGGATTTATTTTCATAAGCGCTTTTTTTTTCTTTTATTTAAATTCATATCTATACATGTATTAAAATCGATAGGTACTAAATGCTTTCCAGTGTTTTTAGAACTTTATATTATTGGTTAGTTCTTTTTAATCAACATATGAAATTAAATATTAAATATTTACGTTTATAATGTTGGAGCAGAAAAAAAATCAATACTTTGATATGGAGGGAGAGGCTGGTTGTATATACGGAAATAATAAATTTTCATTTCATACAGTAACGATAAAATTAATAAGTAATTAATATAAAATTTACTTTCTATGATAATATACATATAAGACCGACACATGATATTCACGATAGAAGTCATATAAAATTTATGTTAAATTATTACTTTGTACATAAAGTTATGTATGTTTAAATATCGTCTACCTCCAAGCTATTAAAATATAACAAAGATCAGAGAATTTAAATATTAACTTAATATGAAATAATCACATCTACAAAATATAATATATACATTTAATTCATAAGCGTACTAATTGTATAAAATGTATTATAAGAGTTGTTTAAGAAAAAGTGAAAATATTTCTTTTAACCTCTTTTCTGAACGTAAACCGATTTTTAAATTATTCATTTATGAATTGATTTTTTTTATAGGTTCTGATTTAGAAAAATTTAAAGCATCCATGAGGTAGAACTAATAAAATTGCATTATTGTTTAATAAAAACATATGTATATTGCAGCGAAAATATTTTTTTTCGAATTCGCATTATTTTAAATTTATAAATTGACAAGAGTAAACCTCCATTTCTAGTTGTAATTTGTGCTTCTATGTTCAATTCATTTTATAATAATATTTATAAACATAAAGTAATCTTATTTGAATGTACTATGGGCTTCAGAAGTCATCTGCCACCCTAAAGGTCAGAATCGTTTACAACAGATTAAAAAATATTAAGACAAACATCATCTTTTTCTAAGGCAGACCTTATATACATCATTTTAAATAAAAACACATATCAGGTTTAACATATTTGAATACTCAAATTCGGAATATCAAATATTTATTGCCACAAAAATTACACATACAATTTTCAATAGATTACGTAATAATTTAATCGTACAAATATACATGAGTACTATTTAACGAAGAGTATTTCTTTATCTAGAAAGGAAAGGAGCCTACTAAGTTTGTGATCAGCGAATTTGAATGAAAACTGGTCGACCACTTCCGCATACGACTCTACATATTTTATACGTACATATAGATACTACATAAGTAGGCAAATATATACACATACATATATTTGAATTTATGAAAATCGGCACGAATCATTTAATTAATGTAAATTTCAATTGAATTATACATGAAATATAAACATTGAATTACTGTTAATAATTACGGACAATTAATATTAAGAGTGGGAATTTAATTATCAATAAAATTCTGAATTAAAATCAATTCAGATTTATTACTTTATAATTAAGTTTATTTTGCATTTAAGATTTATAAAATTTAATGAACAATCATATATTTAAATAAGGTAGAAAATTGAATTCTTTAGGACCAGTTGTGTACAGAAGATGATTGAAATGGTGCTTTAAAGACAGATAAATGTTCATCAGTCATATTATTACAAATAAAACTATGTGTATATACCTATATACATAGGTACCTATGTATATACAATCAGAACTGTAGATGCATTTAAATAGGTTCCTTTAGGGTTATTGTATTATACTTGTACTTAAGTACTTTACAAAACATAAGTACTTGTGCTAAAGTACATTTATTGAAATATTGTAAAAATTTTAATTACTTATATGTTCAGATTTTTGCTGAATAATTGTACTTATATGGTACTTAAGTACATTTTTTTGTGCTTGTGCTACAATAAGAATTTTACAATAAAGTGAAATTCACTTGTATTCAAAACATATAAGTAAAAATACAAATGTAACATGCAATTTTTACTTTTTATCACGGTAAAAATAGTTTTTCAGTAGAATCATAGAGACTTAATTTCGACTGTTCTAGAATCTAGAGAGACATATTTGATTTTGTCATATTAGTATATGCGGGAACTACTATAGCTTTCTTGCTGTATTAATAAATGTTTAATTTTTATCAGGGCAATTGCAAATTTATAATCATATCGTTAATATTTCACCATTCAAATTTTTCTTTTTCCGATAGCTCAGTAGGAGAGTTATATTTTGCTATTTAATTGATATTTATAGAATATTGACGCTAAAATGCTGATTTTTGTAAAAAAATAAATATTTTAAACGCTTATAAGTTTCAACTCATTGCATTTACACCTATATAATTATATTTTTAAATTTCTCATAAAAATTATTATTTAATTTATTTTTATAAAAACAATAGTTTTGTTGTGAGAGCCTTAGACGTTCATTTTAACAAATATATCACTTAGAATGTCTGTAACTTTTGATACGTTGAATTGAGGGTCATGACTTTGTAGACACTTTTGTAAAGAATTTTATCTTCTACAAAATGATGTCCTTAAATTTTTTTCAACAGTAGTCAACTTTAATCCTAAAGAATCATTGTTATTTAAATGGGAAACGAGACCCCCCTTTGCGGCACCTCTTAAAATTGAACTACAGAGTAATCCTCCAGCGAGGATTTATTTTAGGTCATTTATTTTTTAACCCATCCTAATAAACATATTATATAAAATCTTGTCCCAGGTGATTTTCACGGTGTAAAACTGGCCACAGAAAGTAACATCAAGACATTTGAAATAATGCAAGACATCTAGCCAACAGGTGGTCGTGCACGTCATTCAATTTTAATATTATGACTGTTTTTCACACTTTTCCTTTGCGTGGAATAATCTTATAAAATATTCAATTCAATGCGGTGGTATAATTCAAGAATGAAAATTGTAGTACAGGAAAAAATGGTTTAAGAAAGAACTACAGTTTTATGATTATTGTCTGGTTAAAACATGAAAAATGGCACGTATTTCATAAAATTAGATACGCAGATTATTTTCGGTTTTGGGCTTTTATTATTATCTAGGCTAAAATAGTTTTTGTGTGTATATGTGGAGGGGGAAACGGCTATAATGTGTCGTACTTGAATTATAGGTACTTGTCATTACTACATAGTAATAAAGGTTTTTTAATGTTTTAAATTTATATAATCTATATTAATATAACATGTCCTGACTCATCATCGCCGAGCCGAAACTCCTGAACCTAGAAACGTTAGGGATGTATTTCTTTTATGAAGTAAGCACCCACTAAGAAAGGTAAAATTTTTTATGGGAAAAAATATTTTTTTGATTGGGTTTACTTGAAACTTAAAATAAATACAAATAATGAAATACGCATTTCAACTTTCCCAAAATTCAACCCCTAATAGCGTCAGAGAGGGATGAGGGTGGGTTTGTAATATGTTTACCTGCGTAACTGATTTAGTTATAAAAATAAATTCGGGCAAAAGGGGGTGGATTTTGCAATTTACAAATAATAATTAATAGTTCATCTCCTGTCACATATGGAGGGTTTTATTAGTTTCATTCAATCCGGTGGAAATAATACTTCGGGGAAGAGGGTTTTTAGGGGGGAAAACAATCCCCTATATCACAAGGGAACCGAGATTTTGTATGCATAATGAATACAAAGCATACAAAATATTTCTTTCCCTGTTTTAAAATATTATTTGTGCTGCAAAAAAAAAATTATGCAACGCGGGCGAAGCACCGGGCAGGTCTGCTAGTTATATAGTATAAACGAAAAGATCAATTTAAAATTTTGAAATCGGAGAAATTTTTTTTGTCTCATTTTAAAACGATCACAAATCTTCTCGTATCTTCGATATTGCGAGGAAGCAAAAATTGGTTATGACTCAACTATAAAATATTTACTTATTGGTCAGCAAATATATGTAATACAGAGCATTTATAACAAAGTAGACAGTACTGGTACTAATACCTATTTGGTAGTATAATATATGAATAAAATATTATGATGAGGAGAGTCACATGAGAACATAGCATATATAAATAACAGAAACTATGGCGGAAACATAGAATATTAAACGAGATATCTGTTCAACGTTGATAATTCGTAGATGTTTACAGTGTGAGGTTGTCACATCTGTGTTAAATCTGTATAACATATTACATTAAATAAACCCTTGAGGGGATTCTGTTTATTTCATTATAAAGTAAAACCAGATATGAGAGTTTGAAATTTATTAAGTAATAAGCACCATTTGATAATTACGGATCCAGATTTTCAAAGCTTTTAACTGTAAAAGAGATAAAACGTTGATATATACAATAATATACATATAACATCAAAACTGTTATGTTAAGTGTAATATAAAACAGAAAACAATAAAAAAGTTTTATATTCAGAAATCTATTATTAGTATTTCTTAGAGGATGGCGCAAAGAAAGGATCGTCCAAGGTATATAAAGACAAGGTAGTCTCATCAGCTCCTTGACCAATCAGCGTTGGTACGAGAATTGACGTCACCACGAAGACATATTCAAATGTTAGAAAAGTACATATAATAGAATATCAATTACAAAAAATTCCTGTATTTATTCTTGTTTTCGTATTTTTTGATATTTTAACAACACATAGAAGCAAAGAAGTACAAATTCGACATTGCAAAGTCAGAATCACAGAACGCATTGCCAACTTAAGAATAGTAAAAAGGACACTTCCCGAATAAACCAAATTGTCTTTAATAGCTTTTTTATGATTTTGCAATGTTGAATTTGTACTTCTGATTGTATGTATTGTTAAAATATCAAAAAATACGAAAACAAGATAAATAAAGGAATTTTTTGTAATTCATATTCTATTACATATACATTTCCAACATTTAAAAATGTCTTTGTGGTGACATCAATTTCCGTGTCAACGCTGATTGGTCAAAAAGCTAAGGAGACTACCTTGTCTTTATATACCTTGGGGATCGTCAATATTAAAGAATGTGATTCATTTACCATTACCAACTTTCAGAAACAACTTTTTTATTTAAAAAAATTATACCAATAAGTATAGTTTTACTTAAATTACATAAATTAACATGTCGTTATTATATTGTTGTATGTTCATGGTGATAAAATTTCTTTAAGTGGAGTAATTTTTTGAAGGCATCTGTTTTTTAATTGAAACTTATACAATGCTTGAGTGCTATTGATAAAAAATTCAAGAAATATAGCACCCATTTTTACAACAGAAAATATATGTAATTGGATAGTTATTTCTATTGTAATATAACTATTTCTCTATGTCTCGTTTTTTTGTATCATCATGCCAGTCTACCGTATTTAAAACTGTCTGTAAGAAATAGGCGCCAACAAGTCTGAATATCCGTGAAAAGTTTACTTCGAATTCATGTAGTTTTGTCAAAATCAAAGTGAAATTTATTATAGTTGAAATGTTATGTGACTCTTGCACATTCCACCCCTCTCCCCTTCTTCCTTTTAACACGAATGCTGTCTCTTGAAGAAACTCTTGTGAAATATGACGTTTTTTTCAGGATGTCTTTTTATTTTTAAATGAATGTTATTTGTTTGATTTAAAAAAATATATTCGGTTTCGTTTTATGTTTAGATTTTCGTAAATCAAAATAACGTTCAACAAAAAAATGTTTTGGAAGAAAAATGAATATTGTTTTAATCAAAAGATTTTCTTAGAAATATTCTTATTAAAAACGGCTTTATTCTGTTTGTATGACTAAAATCCTTAAACCAATACAGAAGATTTTATCATATATATCATATGTAAAAATAGAATAGATTTTGTATCGGAATAAATAAACAGAGAAAAATTTTAAAAACTAAAATGTATGTATTATAACCAATCAAAGTAAAAAGATTTAATAAATTTGTTATTATATTTATATATTTAATGTATTAAAAAATATACGTTTTATCATTAAGTATGTATGTTAATTCCATACAGATAATACGTACAAAACGAAGAACCTTATTAAAAAAGTTATATCAATACAATATGTTTGATATTTTTTGTATACTGTAATCAACTGAACTAAAATTGATATGAAATGAAATCAGCTCCTGTTGAATAAGTCTAAATATGCAGAAAACTCGGCCCAGCAAACACATGTACTTGTATTGCTTTAGTTAATAATTAACACTACTCTAATCTATCAGAACAAATATGTAATAATAATTATCTAATGACATTAAGCATACTAATGGATACGTGATCTTAAGGGAGCGAACATAGATACATACATAGGGGTCTGCGGGAACATTTACAGATATCAGTATTTATCAGTTACAGTAAAGTATGTCTATTAATTAATAATTGCTCTAAGCAAATAAATGAATATTGCAATAAAACTCAATATTTCATCTATTTATTAATGGAATGTATAACATAATTTTTCTTATTTGTTTTATTTTATTCTTAATTTAATTTTGACAAGAATAAACATCCATTTCCGGTTGTAAAATTTTACCCTTCCACGATTTGTTGTTTTTGAGTAACAGCATTTACAGATCGACAGACAGCTACCAAGATGGATTTAGGGAAGATCTAAATCGGCATAATAATACTTACTTATAAGAAAGTAAAAAATAGATGATACATACGTAGCAAAAAAGTGATTAGCCTCATAATTTAAAAAGTCCTAAAAAATTAATAATTGTGTTAGGAACATCGAAAAAAAATCTATGGAAAATATACATTGAATTTGACATTTGAGAAAAGATGGCTGACATCGTTTTGTTCCACAATTTCGTAAAATAGCCACTTAGCTTGTTATGTAAAGTATAATATTACTCATTATAGACAAGAAAGTAAAATTCTAATTTTATATTTCTTTGTAGCACGCCAAGTTTACACATATCTACGTAACATGTCATTGCATGTTACCAATAAGATGGATTGTCAGAATCTGCAGGCCCCCTTGCATCTTGCACTAGCTACACCCATCTACGTCACCATAAGTGTATATACAGTTATAATACAACATTCAATAATGTCATACTTATCAGATATATTAAACCCAATATGTTAATTAAATACAGAAGTGAACATATTAATCTCGCGATATTAAAACATTTATGTAAATAGGCATGTGTAGATTTTTTTATCTCTATAGGCACAGAAATATTTCTCTGGTGCGGTGTACTTATCTGATTTTATATTTTACTAGCGCATTGAACCCGGTGTTATTGGGGATATAAATTTAATCTGTAATAAACCTTTTCAATGTTTTTACTTATCGCTAACTATTTACGCAGTGCTCGCGAAGATATCTCTCAGACGATTGTTTTTTTTTTCGACTTCATGAAATGTACACAAATTATATACCTATACCTTCCTCGTGAAACAGTCTATCCCTTGGTGAAAACCGGAATAAAATCCGTTCAGTAGTTACTGAGAAAATCGTGCACAGATAGACAGACGCGGAGAGGGATTTTATTTTATAGTATATATAAATTAGCTATGATGTACGTTTATAAGAGAAAAAATACTTCTAAAATTTCACCCTCAAAAAGAAAATTCTGGGATTCCGAAAATATCATTGAAATCAGACGATTTTCGTTTTTATTGTGATATCATCAAATAAAATTAGAATGTAAACATTTAAAATGTTTATTGAGAATATCACAAGTAAAAAAAGGCGTTGCTTGTACTTACCCAAATGTTAAAAATGACCTTAGAGACCCAAAAATTTATAAATAGCTATGATACATAATTATAGTCAAGAAATTAGTCTTAAAATTTATTTAATACATTTATATACATAAGGTAAACGCGTAAAGATTTATTATAATACTATAATTTCCAAATGTAGCTTCACCTGCGCATATTTAATTACCAGTTATGTATATTTATTAAGAACGTTCGAATAATTGCACAATGATGTGTGATGCCTTCTCCCAGTCCAAACATATACTCGTATACCCCATACTTTTTATAGTACAGTGTATTTTATTTTTTAATTTTTACTCATCAGATCTTTTGCTAGCCTGCTATATAACCTATATTATTTCCAAGTTTTGAGGTAACGTACAAAACAAACGCTTTTAAACAGTGTCTTTCAAAAGTTCCAGGTCACCTAAATAACTTTTGAATGGTTTGAAATATAGGATTGAAATTTATAAAAATACAATGTAATCACAAAGTTTATTATTAAACTACAAAAACACCCACTTTCACACGCCGAGGGGGTGAAGAAGGGGGGAGCCAAGAAATCTTAGCATGTGGGGTTGAGTGAGGGTTCGTTCGAAAGGGCTTTCCGAGACAAAAATTACGATTTTTTTTTCGAATAATTTTGATATTTAAATATTTTTATTGAAATTAGGTTAGGTTATGTTATGATTTCTTGGCTCCCCCTCTCCCGGGGATGTGAAGGTGAGTGTTTTTTTGGTTAAATAATAGGCTTTGTGATTCCATTATATCTCTATAAATTTCAATCCTATATTTCAAACCATTCAAAAATTATTTACGTGGCCCGGAACTTTTAGAAGGCACTGTATAAACGTATAGGTAACAGACATATTATCACCGTACATTTTCTTTAAAATTTTATAAATTCCTTTTTAATTTATCATTTAAAAAAAAACTAAACCGCATAAATACAAAATTAGTTTTTTCTTTTAAAAAAATCTATCTGAAAGATATTAAAATGTAATCCTCTATTTACTTTTTGTTATTCTTCGTAAAGGTTTTTTTTCAAACGTTATTTTTAATCAAATATTTTTTATAAAAGAGTGTATCTTTCAGATTACTTATAAAAAATTAACTAATATTTAGTAAATTCAGTAGCAAAAGTGACTTTTTAATTAATTAATTTATAAATAAATGAAATGTAGAGAATTTTTATCTTGTTTACTCAAATATTCCACAAATAGAATTTGTCGTTTAAATGAGCTTTTGCACAGAGGCGTGGCAAATATTTTTAGCACTTGCAAAAATTGTTAATTGTAAATGGCCTTGAATAAGATAAATACACACGAAAAATCAAGCTAAGTAAAAGAATTTTTGTTCAGTCGTTGAGGATACTTCCATTTATAAATAAAGATTCAGTCATCAATGTCTGGAACAATAAACTATAAACGCTGCAGTATTCCTTGATTTGCTGAAAGCTTTTGTCTGTGTAGATGTCGAGTTATTATGTAACAAACAGTACGTGTATGGTTTTAAAGGTAAAGCGCTTCAGTTAATGAAATCTAACAGACGTCAGCAAGTTCATTTCTTCAATACTAGTAAATCTATCTCGTACCAAAGAAATCATTAGAGGCGTCTTTCAAGGATCAATTCTGAGTTAAAAATTCTTGAATGTTCAAAATCTCGAAATTATTTTGTTAGATACTCGTATCTTGTAATGTTTAGGGTGTTCAAAAAAAGGTTTCAATGAAAGATTCGTGTTTTTTCACGTAGAATAAGTTTACTAAATAAAAACTATAGGCTCCTATTTAAAAAAACGATGTTGACCTTCAAATATCCTTGAAGGCTACGCTAAAATAACAAATAAATATTTCTATTCGATTACCCCCTCACAACCAAACTTTTTTTTCAATTATTTTGCTTTATATTTATATTGCTTCGTCGTCATATTTAAAGGATAGAAGAAGCTATGTGATTATTTCTAAAAGCAGAACAAAACTTGTTTATTTTCCTATTTCACAATTTCCACTTGATCTTTCCGTTTAAGAACAGACTGACTGATTGTCCCACTGCATCGATTGTAATGAAACTCGGTTTGACATGTAGAAAAATCATCTAAAATTCGTGAAAAAATGACTATTAACTACAATGTCTAATTTCCCATTCTTACGGTCCTGATTTAATTTCTACGCGTGGTAGCACGCATTGAGATGACGTAAACAAAACAACAACGAAAAACAACAAGACACGGGAATGCCAGGCGAGTTCATTGCGAATGACACGTGCAAATCATTGCATTGTTTCTGTACCAGTCATTATAATCATTATCATCATTGATTTTGATCGTGCACGGTGTGAGATGGTAGCCCTAAAGCAGTGCGGTACGTTTAGAAAAACTAAAAACTCATATCTTTTATAAAGGTGATATCATAAAATAAACGCAATAATTTCATGATAAAATATTTGAAATAATTTCAAAATAATCAGGGACATCTGGGGATAAATATTGAAAACATTCTTACTTATATACGTAGGGAGAGTACAATCTCTAAATATCGCCCCCCTTTTTATTTTTATAAATCAATCTTATAATTTTAGAGTAAATTCACTAAAACTCACAGAATTTACTAATGAAATCAACTTGACAGAAAAACAATCAGTTTTTAAAAGTTACAAAATCAGTTATGAATTTTGTTTCCTAATATCGTCCCCGGGGAATATAAAAATCTTCAAAGAAAATTATATATATAAAATGTGTTTAAAGAAAATGAGTAAATCAACAAAAAAATTATTTAGTTATACAATTAGTTGGTAGATTTTTATCTACCTTTCTAATTTTGAAATGGAAACCTTTTATTTTTATACGTAGTAATTTTTTCTTACTACGTGCCTAAACTTTAATTTATTAGTTTAAATATACCAATACGAACTTTTGTAAATCAATAATCATTAACCTAAACTAATTCTAAAAAGTGTCATTTCGTAATAAACATTTATTTTATTGAACAAGCAAATCATATAGCTTAATATACAATATATTATCATCGATATGTCGAATTAGTTTCTAATTGGTTCACATATGAATAAATGAACTTAAGCTTAAATTATTGGATGGATATGTAGCCTTTATGTGCCCACGCCTCTCACTATAGACACGCGCCATTGTTCGGATAGCCCGGGAGCAGGATAGTGCACACGATACCCGGATCTGGTACGCCATTACGCAAGCAATTGTTTTAGTCGACATTGTTGCTACATAATCGAGATACTGTAGTAAATCATAATTCGTATTTAAAATGATTGATATTATGTCGTATGTCTATGTGATTGATGTGATTTTGGTCATAATTTAGGATGTACCAGAGTAGGTACCTACTTTTTTTTATCTATAACATAAAGGTATTGTCGTCTGGTGCTTGGGGCCTTTTTCGATAGCTCTTCGTGTTGTGTAGGTATTTTGTTTTGAGTTTGGATCACAGGGACACATGAGAGATTGGGAGGTGGCTAATGGGCCGATCATAGCATGGTGTAGACAAACAGGGTGGCCATGTTGATAGGATTTGTGAGCGTGGGTTCAATAGGGATCGAGGTACCTACATACTTCATTATTGAATGAAGTTATTATGTTAATAAAACATCGATTTTCTCAATTTTTGATAAGTAGGAGTTTTAACAGGGTTGCTAGTCGTTTTTTAAACAAATTTCCTTGACCTTTCCCATCTTTCAATGTGAATTTTTACGTTTTTCCCCGTTTTTAATCATAGTTAAGAGGTTATTGAAGAAAAACAAAAAAATTGTGAAACTTTTAGGGTGGTTTTCACTCTTTATAAGTAAAATTAATTACCAGAGTCAAATTTCACGTTATTGATTGCTATCCTTATTAACAAATCACAAAATAAATTCAATTTCAGCACTGTTCAATGCCATTTATGTATTCATATGTGGTACATTTCTGATTGATTAATAAAAGTACTAAAAATTAAAAATAGATTACGTGAAAAACAGAATTATCTTTTTTGAAATTTTCTTTTTCTTAATAGGAAATTGTTTAAGTATTTGTGGGGAATTTCTTAGCATATGCGGATTCAGTTGACGCGATAGGAATTTTGCATTGTTACAATAATTTCCCTAACTCCCAACAAAATTTTCCTGACAAAGTGGCCACAGCGAAAAAAAGTAAAAATAACAATAAAATACGTAAATTTTTAATAATAATCAAAAGTAATGAAACTTAATTGTATTAGATTAACCGTATTCGTAAGGCAGATTAGGAAACCGAGATCATTAAATAGATAAATACTAAGAATATTTAGAGCCGTAGTTGGTGAATTACATTTAATATAATTTACTTTACTTTACAATTAACATTTTCTGTAACAAACAACACCCATTCCTATTGATTTCATTTCAAAATGTAATCATAGTGTGTATTATTTCCATGTTTTGAAAGAAATTGAAGTATTGTACTACCGTCGAAAAATCGTGTCCGAGATAATAGCAGATTCTGATTGTACTACCTTCAAAATTTTATTTCCGCATGGCGGCTGTGCGCGTGTCTGGATGTAGAATTTTCTTTAGTTCACGATAACTACTGCAAAAATGCACCGATCTGAATTATTTTTGGGGAAAATGTTTTTCTCGGTGAGTACTCCAGACTTATTGATTTTGATAAGACTTGGTGCATTTGTAGTTCAATTGAACCTAAGGGACATTCATTTTTTTTACATGCCTAAACAGCTATAGAAGGGGTGAAAACCACCCTCAAAATTTGAATTTGAAATACTAATTAATACGTCACTAATTCATGTTGCTTTAGAAACAAATGCAACTAAATTAAAATTGTCAAATTAGTTATTCTACGAACGTGTATTATGTTTTTACATTAGGACGTTAGAAAACTAATATTTATAATACAAATGTGAGTTTTATTTCTGATAAATCCCATTGAAAGTTTTCATATATCAAAAATTATTTAAAAAGATATTAAAGAATATGGAAGTCTTGTATGGTTCTCCATACCGATATTTTTGATATAAAATGTATTTAAGGTTACTAAACGATTCCTAAAAAATCGTAAGATTTATTTCCTGTTGTTACCATACAAACATTCTAAAAATAGAATTTCTCAAAAACAGATAATCTTCAATCCAAACGACGGATATTTAATACATAACATAAATTCAACTAGGTACACCGTTTACACAAGTAAATTCATTTAAGTTAATTGACACGTATTGATTTCAATAAATGCCTGTAGAACAACGCAATCCCCGGAGCAACCCTTTAATAATAATTACAGTACATACTTTATCGTTAAAATCAATTAAAACTACGTTGATGCATATTTTATTGTTTCTCCGAGACCGTCTACTACACAACTATAGAGTTCTCCTTAAAGTTAACCCATTCCATGTGACCTACTCTTCGTTCAGACAAAGTAAATAACATTACAGTTGTGTGCTGTTTCACATGGTTTACTTTTGGTGCTTTAGGGAAAAGGGCACAAATTGGGAAATTTTTGAAAAAAAATAACTTTTCGTTCGATTTTCAGAATAAATAAATAGCATTATACATATTATACAAGGTGTTCCATTTTAATTACCACATGCTGCTATTTTAAAAACAAAACAAGATAGAGAAAAATGTTCAGACAAAAGTTGAATTGCAAAGAGCGCTATCAAAATTATTTTTGGTGGAGGTTGTATGAAGGCCATTTTCGTTTTTTTTTTAAATGGGGATAATTGGGAACCTCTATTTTTTAAATTATTTTACGAAAAAACTTTAGATGTTCCAGACTTCAATTAACATTATCTAGAAAACAAAGGATTTGAGCGTTGTTTGTGGACGAAAGAAATGGATCTAATCTTTCCACCAATAAAAGGCTTTGAATTTTTTAGGTAACGTACATTTATGAATTTTTTTATACATTTGTACAAATATTGTAAAATAAATGATTCAAACAAGATTATTTTTTTTAAATTGAATGTACGAACATTTTCTAAGAATTATTATGATATTATGGTACAATAATGTTACCTTGATAGATTATAATGCAAACATAGTTTTTGTCTACATCTGTACGACAAAATATTTTTTGTTATATAAAAAAATATACCTAACTGATTTCTTCGAACCAAAACATCTTCAGTTATTATGAAACTAACCAAGCTCATGAACTGTAAACGAAGATTATTTTTTTCAGATCTAATATTTTTAGCTCAAATATAAATGTATATATTGTTAACTTTTATTTTTTAACATGAACTGAACATTGCTCGTGTGAAATATATCTGCAAAATTGCCTAAAGGCTACGACTCACTAAAACTCTAAAAAGACATTGTGTATAATAAACATCTGAAGAGCACTGTCTGGTAATTCTTCGTCTTCAATTGTTTTATTTGAGAAAGGAATTACTTAACCATGCGTCCTAATAAATTCATAGTATCAAAATAGTTATTTGTGTATCTAGGGTGTAAAATGATAGTTTTTCGCACGAGTGTGAATGTTTGTCAGTCGAGGCGTTAGCCGAGACTGACAATCACACGAGTGCGAAAAACGCATTTTACATCCGAGGTGCACACAATATTTTTTCTACAACCCTATTGATTATATAATATTAACAATAATATAATATAATAATTAATTTATATACTTTGTATTTTGCTATATTAATATTAAAATTCAACTCTAGTAAGCTTTGGATAAAATTTTTGACAGTTCTATTTTTATTCAAATGAGTTTCATAATTTGTTATTCTATTATATTATATTCAGATGGATAAGTGATGATACTAAAAAAGAACATAAGTGTGCACCACCAGCGATATCAGAAGATGCAAATTCTGTAATTTTAAATTTACTATCTGCAAAATCTAAATTGATATATGAAAATTACACATAATACCATGAATTGTGCCAAAAAAAACCCTAAAGGTATTGTTTATATTTTATTTAATTTTATTAATAATTTCGTTTATTACAATAATGAATATAGTACTTAAATTTTAGTAATTTGTTTAATACTATAATACAATAGTATTTAATTTTATAAAATTCATTAATCGTAAAAAAATGTAAAAATGTACATATGCGTTACTATGGAAACACTTTTGCGCACGCCGTGCGTGAAAAAACTTTTTACGCACGGCGAGCGCAAAAGTACTACTTTACACACTGAAATGTCAATGAAAAAGCCTACTTTTTTACACGGTTGTAGAAAAAATATATTTTGCAAGAATTTTGTTACCAGACTATTATGATGTTATTCAACAAGTATAACTAGAAATATATATTTAATACAGGCCTGATAAAAGAAATGTAGCTAACGTCACCGTGGATAGATTATACCTGATTTCGTTTATCTCATTATCTATACCAGTGGTCTTCAAACTTTGCCAACTCACGGAACTATAAGGTTTTTTTCGGCGAAACCCTTCCCATACTTAGAAAAATACCGACCTCCCCTATTTCTTTTAAATACTGGTTGCCCGACGAGAATTGGTTACCTTGCAAGTATTTATGCTATTGGGATTAGCTATGTATATAGTAAAAGCAGAAAAACTCTCACATAGCTATTTTACGCACACTAGTAACTTTTTTTGGCACTTCCATCTTTGATGATTTAACCAAAACTTTTTTTAATCTCTCATTCTACTAGTAACTTCTTGGAATTCATTAATTTTCAAATATAACTAAATATATCTTTATATTTTTTAGTTAATAAACACTAGTCAAATAATGTGAGTGCTTTATAATTTTTTTTCGAATTTTTATTTTAACTGTACTATATTAAATGGGGACCCCAAAGTATAGCTGTACCCTTGCGGTCATATGCATTATTTTAAATTATTATTATATGTTATAATATTTATATGTATATTGTATCTACAGATATTATTTTAATAGTTATATAATTTATTACGATTTGCCGTCACTTAAAAATTTCAATTTCACGATAAATTGAACTTTGTTGATATTTTTATAAGAGAAAATTAAAACCAATCGACATTTAACTAAGTAAATATGGAAACTGTAATGTTCTTTTTCAGAAAATGTAAACTTTTAAGTGGGTTACTAAAGAAATGTAATATATAATGGTAATTTAAGCAAAAAAATTAGGACGAGAATAGAACATAGGGGTGTGCAATATGAAAATGAACTTCATTCCAAATTAAAAATGTTTTATTAATTATTAACAGTATGAAATGAATGTTAATAGTAATATGTAGTTATCTTCATTAACCCAAGTTTATAGTAAGTAACATTACATTATTTTAATTCATATCTTAATCAATAAATATATATACTATTACGATAATTTTGAATTTATTGCTTATATTCAAAATCATTCATTATTTCATACAAATTTCCAAAACTTTTTGATAATATTGCAACGCGAAGTCATTAAAATTATTATTATTATTTTTTTTGATGGATATCTAATTTTTGAATGATAATTTATTGCTATTTTGAAATAATGAAAACTACAAAATGTTAATTCAATGTTATCAATGATAAGTTGTAAAATTTTGATTTATTGTAGATTAAAAATTTTAATTAACACATATGCCAAGATGTGTATTACTTATATAATTTATACATTTATTTTTCTTCAATATAACAACTACGTTTTTAAATTCTGTTTTTCACCTTAATTTCAAAAGCTTTTACAATTAGATACGTTTAAAAAACTGAGGTCGTTGTTTTTCCATTAAATAGTAATAATATATACAGTAATATTACTATTTAATATTCATTAAAATAACATTAGCAATTACAAAAGCAAAAATAACCACACAGTTAAGGTGTGAGAAAAATAATTCCATTTTTAATATAATCTAAAAAGTGCTTTTTGCAAGAAATGTTAATTTTGTCTATATAAAATTTTTTGAGAAAAACATCTTCATAAAATAAAGCTTTGATAAATAATAAAAACCACGTAGAAATGACGGTCAAGGATATACGTTTTTTTATGTCTGGAAAGAGAAATTAACATTTGGATAGAAGTAATCAATAGTTATTTCAAAGTTGGATTTTATTTGCTTTTAAGAAAAGTTCACACTGCATTTGTTTATATAGAAAATATAAGTTCATAAGTACATTTGTCACACCTTGCAAGTGTTTATTGTATCTATGGAATATTAATAACTCTTGAATAGGAATACTTAATTAAAACTGACTGACAATGAATGTACACTGTACCGAGTAGTTTCAGATAATATGAACAATATTTGTACAGTTTATGAAGTCATGAAAATTTAATACTTCCTTTTATTAAGGTTCCGTAGAAAATTAGGAGCCCTTATAGTTTCGCTCTGTCCGTCCGTCGGTCTATATAAATTTTATACCGATTAGGGTGAAATGTGGTATACGGACGTAGATTGATAACCCAAAAACAGAAATGATGATATTTAATCACCTTCCAAATATACTAAAAAGTATATTAAACAAATATTTTTTTTTCAATTATTCCATTGTCTTAAGACAGGTCTCCTAAAATGCAACAAAAAATATTTTAGGACCTTTTGATATTAATCTTTCAGTCACGATATATTTCCGTTCGAAGTCGTTATCAGAGCCACCTCCCTTCTATTTTCTAAACAATCGAATTCCAGAATGTATCTTTTAATAAGTACTTTCAGTGAAAATTATAACAAATACTGTCAAAAAACTTTTTGACCCCCTACCATGTACTCACATTTTTTTGCTCACTTACCCCATCGAGTCTCCGTAAATGCAACAAAAAATGTCAAATAACCTTTCGATTTTAACCCTTCAGTCACGATATATTCGCTTTTCAATATGTTTATCGAAAAAAAAAAAATTTCAGAATATAGTTTTTAAGTAGTACTTTCAATGAAAATTATAACGAACATTAAAGTAAAAATAACTTTTTCTTTCTTTATAAATCACAGTAAGAATGACTACGGAACCCTATCATGTGCGTGCGTGCCCAACACGCACTTGGCCGTTTTATTTATAGTGAATGCGTCCGTGTATAAAATAACTTTGAAAATATTTTCTGCATTCAACCAAACTTAATCTGTATCAGATGTGTCTGGTGTGAATGATGCCAGAAAATACATACACGTGAAATTATTGCACCAGTTTTTGCTTGAGGTATTCTTTTCAAGATTTTATTGGTCACTTTTATTACACGCACACTTATCTTTATTGCGGGTTATAAACACTTTCAAAGAATATATCAATAAAATTATTACCAAATAAAAAACCGTGATAGTTTATATACTTTATTTTGATATTACTTTATGTATGTGTTATTATATAAATATATATACAACAGAAGCAAATATTATATGTATATTTACATAATAATATAACTATCAATATATTATGTTGATAGTTTGAAAACGATCTAAAAAAAGTACTATCAGATTAGTTCAATAAAATAAAATATAATCAATATTTATTGAATCTTCAATGAAATACTTTGGTTTTGAAATGAAACAATCTTAAGGAGGTTGGCTTCCGAAACCAAAATAGTTAAATAGATCTCAAAATTACACAGGATATTTACGATTCTAATAAGATTCTATGGAAAAATTTTCAAAAATTTCCTCTATCCCATTTTTATGTAATAAATAATCAAAGTTCGATTCTTAAACCAAAGTATTAAAAAAAATAAGAGAAAATGTTTATTTTTATTGTATCGTTCAAAATAAAATGTAATTTATTTAAACTTTTTTTTATAGACATTTCTGAAATTGGGTATGCGGTGCCAAAATTATATTTCAAATAACTTTCCTTAGTAATTTTTTTTTTAATTTTGAAAAAGGTGCTTTATTCTTGGGAATTTTTTCAAGAAATTTTTAGTATACGTTAGTTATATTTATCAAGCAGGACTCGATCCCCAAATGTCATTCTGAAATTCGAAAATTTGTATATAGAAATATACAATTGACAACATGTTTGAATTAAAAATATGCCATCCCCTATCTCATTTCAAAAATATGAATTAAAAACTTTATACAATCAGTGGCTTTTAGAAGTGTAGACAAACAGAAGTTAAGAAGTCTGGCAACGTTGTGTCGCTACAACATAATTATTTACCAAACCGTTTGCGCTATTGCCATAATTTCAGTGGAAACTAAATAGATTAAAAATGAATATTTTGTAACATATAAGATGGTACTATCAAAGATTATTTATGATGGAAAAATAATATTTTTATATAAGTTTGAATTGACTATTATTTTTTTCTTTCAAGTTGGTATGTTAAACAGGTTAAAAAATAACACTTACCCTGCAGTGTCCTGGAGAAGGTGGCGACGATGACAGTCTCGCGCACGCAGAGGTCGTAGGTGAGACTGATAACGGAGAGAACATACATGATGATGACTGCTGGTTGTTATCCTGTTCCTGCACATTACTTGAGTGAAACCTGGACGCGAGGCTTCGGTTCAATGTCACATATAACTTCTTGTCCTTAAGAACGAAATAAGCCTGTTTCCACATGGCTATCGCAGCGTCAAACATCCAGCCCCAGGATACTATCGTCGGACATCGCGATTCGAGTAGAATACTCTGTAAAACAAAACGTTGTTGTTATAAAAAATAATCGGGAAATGGATTTCGTAATAGATAATAAAACTTGTTTATTATAATAATTATAACTGCATATATTTTGGCTCAATATTTACAACGTGGATAGGTTAAATAATAATTTCAGTTCTTAACCAACGATTGGAATACAAAATATAATTATAAATCGTTTTATTTTCTTCAGTTGCAGAAAAAATATTTTTTAATACGATCCGTATCAAAAATTTGTACTTCGAAAAATTGAAAAATTAGTTTGTTGTCAGTAATACCATCGAAAAATGCACTTTTTTTATGTATTTTAGATCTTCTACAGACAGACATTATGATGAAAATAGGTAAAATGGATTGAGGGAAGACCAATCTGGATATTTCCATCAAGAATCAATTAATATAATTTCAAATATTACTACAATTTATCATATCAATAAAAATACTGGCATGTCCTTTTGAAAAAATGTCTAGAATATTCTTACTTTATATGAAAATGTTAAATAATAAATTATAATAGCAAATTTCGAGCTATTTTTAGCTGAAATCATTCGGAAAGGGTAAACAACGTGTACCCTAATTAGTGCCAATTAAGAGTTAAACACGGACTTTTCAACTAGCTAACTAGAGTTTCGTGATTCGTTAGGGTATCATTATCCTGTTTCAAAACGCTACATCTTATTAATAATTAAATGACTTATTTATACAGTAATAATTGAATTATATAACTTAATACGTTGCACACGAGTTTAGAGCATTTATAGAAGCGACAGGCGGAACAAAAATAATAAATTATAAAAATTTATTTCTAAACATAAGTCTTCTATAACTAAAGCCTTTTTCACACGAACTATATACTTAAATTACTGTTTAATGTGAATATTCTTTAATTTTTTTCTTACAGAAGATAGGTATACGTTATAAAAGTATTTATATTTTTAAATGGTATAGATTCCCTACAATATGCTGGGTAGGAAATATTAATAAAAATTCCCACGTCGCACATAGGGGTGTTTAAAATAAAAAGTTGGCCAAAAGTCGATTTTGTCGAATCTGTCGTAACCCAGATAGACGGAGGACAAAAGGTCGCACATTTTTTTACCTCCTCCCACCCCCAATCAAGCTCTCGATATATTTCTTCTCAGCGCGAGCGTTATTTCAACAGCAACATTTTGGAAGTTTCTTTTTGTATATTTTTACGAAATAGTGGAGTGTTGCAATATGTATTGTTTTATAGCAAATAACTATAATGACCTTTTTTTATTAACATTCAGAATGTAGGTAATAAAAAATTCAAAATTTTGTAATTATTTTTTAATTTCATTCTAGGACCGTCAGGAGTCAAAATCATGACTCGAAAACATTATCATATCATGCACCGATTTAAACAGAAAATTGGATCATTTAAAAAAATCACATCACAACTAGTATAAAATACCTAAATTAAGTGCGTAATGCAGTTTTGAACTGGTTTATTCAAAAAAATAATTTTGGTTTTCTTTTTGATGTAAATACCCCAATCTATGTCGCGGTCTTTGATCAATCGATAATGAAAGTATATGTACATCATATTATATTCTATTTTATTCAATAATTCAATATTATCACAATTCCTTTTTGTTTAGATAATTACATATAATCGGATAAAAGAGAATTCATTTTATCTGATACCCAAGACATAGCCCTGGTAATGATGCTATGAAGTGTACTTATCTTCAATACATTAAATAAGAATGTAATATTAATAAATGTCTATTGTTTCGTATAATAATGTATATTTTTTCACTTCCGCGTAGGACGTTTAGCGAATGCAAAAAGAAACTCCATATTTCATAGTTGATAAAGCGATGACAATGGCAACAAAAGCAGAACGGGATTCATTCAATACACGTGATGTATGGCAGTCAAGTTAAAATTATTATAAAGTATGTACCTAAGTCTTATTAAGAGTATATATGTAATATGAGGAGATTAGATCGTTATATTTTAAAAAATAATTGAGGTGCAGTGGATTTTGAAATAATTTTTGGCATTCTTTCAAATCCACTGCATCTCGATTTTTTTTAAATGGAACGAACGAGTTTTGGAACTCAGCTCTTCATGTATACACCATTGTCGATATTATTTTATTAAATAATCAAATAAATACATTTTTTTAGATTTTGTAAATCTTTTTAATGTGTTAATAAAAGTAAGATATTATCTAACTTCTAAATAAAAATCTTCATTTTTTTCATGGTTTTCGTAGGTATTTATAAATGATGATATATCATTGTCAGCATTATTATATTAAATGATAAAATATAAGTAAATACATTTTTTAGGTTTTGAGTTATTACTGAAGTTTCCTTCGAAATAAAATAATGACAAATGAGATATCAATATTTGGTAATATAATTCACATTTTTTGGTTGTGTTATTTTTGGATAACGATTTATCATGTAGTGGTAAATATACAACAAGACATTCTCTGATTGTGACAACCAAACAAAGGGTAATGAGTAAATTACACGATACTACTACAAAGAAAAAACGTTTCGAAACTTAGGAATATATCGCATTCCACTACCTAACAATTCAAATTTTTCCAACGGAAAATACAACTGGAGTTAAATAATATTCGTACTGTGCCCCCCACCCCATACTAATGAAAGACAAAGTAAATAGTTAAAATTAGATTTATAAAACAAATTAAAATATATAAAACCATATAACAATAATCAGAAATAATAACAATAAAATGAACTAACATAAAACAAAATATTTTAAAAATATATAGACTATCTAAAAGAACCCTTCGGATCTACGGACAACACTTTTTAATAAATAAATAAAAAGTACAATGAAGGACAAAAGATCTAATGATCAACACAAAAGATGACACTCGAACTAATCAGATTCCAAAGCAATTAATAATAAACGCAGGAGATATAACAACGCTCTATACAGGGCCGTATTAGATAGACCTCAAGGTTGAACCTGTGATGCGGGCTCCCTCTTGAAATAAAGTAATAATAATAAAGTAATACTTCTAAAATAAGTTAGAGTTAGTCTTTTGGGTTTGGTTGTTTGCTATTATATCTGAAACTAAAAAGACTAATGTCAGATATTATAAAGGAGCTCGCAAATTCGCAAGCTTCAAGCACTTTCAAATGAGGTATGACAGTTCTACTGGAGTTTTTAACAGATAGTTTTATGCATAGGAAGTAAAAACAAATATATGTATGTAAAGTATATTTACTGAAGTGTATTTACTAATCTTGAGTAAAAATGGTAAAAATTACTGCGCATGAAATTATCTGTTAAAAACTCAAAGATACCTTGTTTCAAAGTGTTTACAAACTTGCAAATTTTGCGAGCTCCTTTATAATACTGGACATAACTCCTTGTGTACAAAATAAAATAATAATATACTATTAGAATGAAAAATTAAGGTATTCGACGCATACATAGATGTAAATAATGTTTTCCAACAGAAAAGGGTTAGATTCTAACATATAGGAATACACCGTTTGTCACAGATCGGAACAGTGAATTGATAGGCGTTAATTCATTAACATTCTAACACAGGTTTGATCATACGTCAAATTATTACATCATTAATATTGTAGGGCAACAATAAGTCATTAACCTAGTAATTAAGCGGCAAGGATACATAGACAGTGCAGTAATAACAGATTGATTTAATGTGGTTGTAAAACGTATTTCATTGTGTTGCGTTATAAGTTAAAAGAAATGCCGTTATTTTAGTAACTATTGAATTAAAGAAATAATGATACAAGTTCTAAATTAGAAAATAATGATTAAAAAAAAAAAAATTCAGAAAAGAGAATCGAAAATAAAAATTTTCTGAAGGATTTAAGGAAATACAATATTGAGAACTAACATACATTATTTTTTTTTAAATTTGGCACCTGAATGAACACGACTAGTAACATGGAACGCCATTTTGTATATTATTTATATTTTACGTACAATACACGCACTTATTAACGGTGCGGAGATTCTTTTTTTTTATTTGGTGTAAAAGAACTTCATCTTTCCTGCCCCTTCCTTTAATAGATAACTTGAGTCAGCTTTTAATACAGCTAAACAACGTTGATTGTTAATTTATTTTAAAGTGAACATTTAAAATCACTTTGTTCAATATTTTCAATTGTTAACTGTAAGAAATAAAACAGCTGTTTGCTCTCGCATTTATTTTCTACGCCACCATGGATACAAGCACTCATGCGAAGTGTTAAACACAATTTTAGCTTTTTATATATACTTTTATCTTTGAAATGCTCTTGCTATTGTAAAAGCTGTCAAGAAAAGACTTGTCAATAACAGATTGTATAGATATCGAGTGCTAGAAAATGTCATTGACGCACTGGCATTTACACGCTTGATAATTCTCTTTATTAACAATAATTGTATTTATTTTTCATCACAAACCCTTAACGTTATTTATGTCAGTAATTGTATTAAAAGAAATATCTACATATTGTATACAAATAAACTATAATTTAACACAACTTTTAGGATTTATCTGCATTAGATTCATGCTTAATTTCCTCAATCTATGGTCTATGTTACCAGTCTGTTGTTAAATAACAAATACTGGATTCTGATTTGGTCCTTTTATGTCCGGTATTATAAAGGAGCTCGCAAATTTGCAAGCTTGTAAGCACTTTCAAATGAGGTATCAAACTTATATGACAGTTCTATTGGAGTTTTTGACAGATAGTTTTATACATAGGAAATAAAAACAAAGAATATTTACTAAAGTGTATTTACTAATCTTAAGTAAAAACGGTAAAAATCAACTTACTGCACATGAAGCTATTTGTTAAAAATTTAAAGAAAACTGTCATATTAGTTTGATACCTTGTTTGAAAGTGTTTGCAAGCTTGCACATTTTGCGAGCTCCTTTATAATACTGGACATTACAGATTTACAAGACTGTTATAAATAACAGATATCGGTGAAACTCTTAAACTTAATTCGTGGCAAGATTTACCATCTGTACAAATCTGTAAATTTAGTGGTGTTTTTACATAAAAGATCAACAATCTTATAAATTAAATAAAAGGGTAAAATTTAATATAATAAGCAAAAAAAATTAGACACCGTTAAACCTTTGAATGTCAATAAGCAAGTAAAATCAACAATTATGACTAAAGCAAACAATGGCTTACACGGTTCCGTTGTTTCAAACAAAAGATATTTTATAAATATTTACTTTTAGTCAACACATAATAAAGAATAATAAACATTTATTATAATATCAGAAATGTGAAGAAAAAAGAGAAGGTTGAAATTGTTTGTACAAAGTGATGCTAATTGTTTTATTGAAGCTCGCTTGCAAATGATAATAACAAAAGTTAGAAGAAAGTGGTTGAAAGAACTTTGGGTTTCCACAGTAAAATATGAAAGAATATTTTTTTAGTTACATATAAGCAAAAATTGATATCGTAGAAATATTTTTTTCGTTATGTAAATATTTTTCCATTATTTCTACTAAATGTATTGAAAGAGTGCCAAAAAAGTTACCACTATAATATATGGGCTTTGTTTTACTAATGGTTGGATCTTATCTTATTTATTTTTGTATGTATATTTGATAATAAATATTGGACGTGTTTTTTTAATTAATTTTTTTTGCAAGAAAAGGAAAATAAGGATTCTTTATTTTGATTAAAATAACATTAACAATCGGGCTTATAATTAAAAATTATTAAACAACAAATTTTTATCGCAAAGAAAACCTAATTTACCTTGTTATAATCTTGGCATTTAGAGATATTTACCTCCACCTCTAAAATAGAATCATTTTGAAGATACTACATTAACTAAATAGATATATTTTTGAACGTAGAATTTCGCGGTTGTTCAATTATTATTGGGTTTTATTCCGCACTTGACGTTTCGACCAACATCTCGTGATCTTCTTCAGAAGTGAAGTGTCGAGTTCAAACCAATAATAAAAAGTTTATATAAATAGAGATACGTAGAACAACAATATTTCAAAACGACTACCTTAACAGTTTTAATACCTCTGGAACAAGGTGAGTATTGAGCTTACACCACGCTGGGCTGTTGTCGTCATTGCGGATCACGCCTTAGGATCAAATGAAATTTTCGGATACAAATTAAATTAGTCTGATTCAACAGGGTTGCTCCCGTGTATTTATAGATGACAGCTTATTTTATTTATAGCTTTATTTTAAAGCAGCTTAGATGCCTTTGAAATTTTAAACAAGTACGAAAAATGCGACATATAGCAAATATAATTTCATTTTTAACCTGTTCTTGTTTCATGTTTTTACCCCATTCGCAGCTTCATCTGAATGAACATTTTTATATTTTTTAACCTGTGCTTGTCTCATGTTTTACATGTTTTACCCCATTCTCAGCTTCATCTGCGCTTTATTCGATTTTATGAACATTTATATGATTTATTAAATCTAATACCATATGCTGCTAGACTAGAACATTTTTTTACCCTTTTTTAGGTTGAATTTTGAAATATCCTGAAATTCACCTATATAAGATAAGAAATTATGCAGATAAATGTATAAAATGTAAATTTAACACCCTTTTAAGTGGATTCATACTTTGCATACGTGATAAAAATAAGACATCCCTAAAATTTCATGTTTCTAGATTCAGAAGTTTGAGCTGAGCGTTGATGAGTCAGTCACTCAGTGACTGTTACCCGCGACTTTGTTCGTGCGGAATACAGATTTCTGTTATGATAGTCGATAAAAAAATTTTAGTTTCGTATTTGCACGCTATATGTCATTTAACTAATATACCCTATAATCAATTTTCGAGATATAAATAGCCTATGTCTTTCCATAAGATGCAAGCTATCTCCTTGACAAATTTCATCAAAATCGGTACAGCAGTTTAGCCGTGAAAAGGTAACAAACAGACAGATTTACTTTTGCATTTATTATTTTAGTATAGATATATCGAGATCTGAAATAAAAGACGATATAAAAGATTTTTCTATTGTTTATTTTAATTGTAAGTAACGTTTTTTTAATCAATTGTATTTTGTCTAAATTCTACAGTAGTTATTTTTTAAAATTTTATAATTTTTACAATGCAAAAGTATCATCAATTTAAAATATTTGTTTTTAAAGAAATCTCACCCCAACCATAAGAAACAAACGAATCTGTAACTTTATAAGTTCTTTCCTACCTGCATGAAAGACAAGATGAAGATATGATGCAAAAACAAGATAGATTTTCAGTAAATAAAACCATTACACGGTAAAACCATGTTTCAAAATGATAACCGACCCAAACGGAAAAGCGTTTTTATTTATTTTTAGAAAACGGAAGGAGAAAATAATTTACTCTATTCAAGTTTCGGAAATCGAAAAAAGGTGATTTGTAGAGCGAAAGCAACTCTGGATGGGAAATGACGTAACGTTGTTCTGTCAGGGTAACTAATTAATAAGTGCTGTAAAAATACAGTGTGACGCTATCGCACACTGTTGAAAAAGCATATTTAAATACATTCTATTCAATAAAAACAAGTAAAATAAATCATTATCACGTAAAAAATGACATGTTAATAAAACGAGACAAAGTGCGAGTCGGGTTTCACGTTAATAGTGTTCCGTACCATACAATTTTTAAATTTATTCAACTTTATTTAGATAGTTATTTAAAATTGTAGTTTTAAAAGTATTATTAAAATATAGTTTTAAATTTATTTGCGTTAATCTAGGCACCTAATACAAAAATATTTTTGTCAGACTTTTAAAATTTGTAATAATAATAATAATATATGATGACCTTCGATACGTAGGATTTAAAAAAAAATCACGAAGTGGCGCCTGATTACATTCATTTTTGAACTACAATTTCCGATCTTTTTGGCTTGATAAAAAAAGTAATAATTAAGTAAAAAAAATCCAATATTCCGAAGGGCCCCATACATTTGAAATTTCTGTTTCAGAGAACCGCATTGAAGGACATTTTTACGCCGGTCACGACAGCAGTGCCTCCAGTCGATATATATTCATAAAACAAATTGTGAACATACCTCAATAAATATACTTTAGAGTAAAATAAACCAGAATGAAATCGAACAAATAGTTTTTGAGATAATAATTCCCAAAATTCACCTATTTTTTCCGCAGTATACTCATATGTTCCCCCTTAAGTCGGAGGAAATTAAAGTTTTGGCCTTGAGTTTAATTTTTTCTATTAGTTGCAAGGCTCAATTGAGAATCTGCAAGTGGTACATTGTATTATCAGTCAGAAACAACAAATCTTGTATAGTTATAAAAACCATGACATTAATTTAAAATTAATATTAAAAAAAGGAACATATATAACCAAGCCACATTGAGTGGGAAAAAGAGCCACAGTTTGGACATGCCTGGTAGATATAGTAGTCCAGTAACTTTATACATCACCGCATGCGTTAAATCCGGTAGTTCTGATTTTTTGCAGACTTGTTTATGATGTTGGCCTAATGAATAATCCAAGTTTGTGACCTCGAGCGCCAAACGCAACTTTGTCAAAAATCGAAAAAACCGCGAAAAAATCGTTATTTTTTCAAATTTTGGCGATTATAACCCTAAAGGACTAGTTTTTGAAAAAACTTTTTTAGAACTTTTTTAAAGTAGACTAAATTTGCTACAATATGATACTAGAATTGTCTCTGTAGACCCAATAGTTTCCGAGATTAAGCCTTTCAAAGTTTATCATTTTTTTCGAACTTCGCAATTTTTTGCAATTCTGTCGTTCTGAATGAATTTTGACCCTGATTATACTATCGAAGCCCTGTACTTTTATGATGGGATGTTAAAAAAGAATATGAGAAGTGTGAACGATGATGTTTAAGCTAAGCTACGAATAATGAAGTAAAAAAGATAAGTAAAACAAAAGTTAATAAGTTTATTTGTTAGGAAATTGAGTAATATTCAAAATCAAAAAATTAAATTAATTTAGCCCTCTTGAAAGGTCCCGGTTGAGGTTCGTCCGTATCTGGACGTATTGGGTTGGCATATCCCCATCAGGGGATGGTGATGAATCGTCGACGTCTTGTGCCCACAAGTCATCCTCCATTTCGACATCGGACAGATCGTCGCCTTCTGGGATATCTACTTCTGCAACATCAGGTATATTGTCACAAGAGGCCCCGCTGCAGTGCCTGCAGACTGATGAGCATTTTAATCCTGCCTTCCTGCAGCTGCACGCGTTCCCACAACCCTTCGTGCAGCCACAAGAAATCATCCGCAAGAGGTGTTGTGGGGCTGCATCTCTGGTCATCATTTTGGGGTTGAGGCCTTGTGGTGTCCATATCCACCCCCAGGAGAGAGGGTTCAGTGTGACTCTCAACCACGCCTGTACCTTTAAGAAGATTGTACATGAGAATAGAAAATGATGAATGATATGTAACTGATGCAAGGACAAATTTTTACCTGATGGTATGTCCGCAAGGAGTGAAATCGAGCAGAGTCTCGTGTAGGAGGTAACCTGGCTAGATTTAAGCTGGTTTTCGTCGCAGCCCTGGTGAATAGTTGGTACCGCAGCTCGTCAAAGTTATGGGTGTTGGGGTTGCCTCCGTATAGAGCAATTATGACTCGCTCTCCTGCTGCTGCTATCTCGTCAGGTGTAGAGTTGGTGTCGAGAAAAATCGCAGCTTGCTTTTCAACGTCCGGATTTTTTTCGGCTATGGACATCATTTGCATCTTCCCTAAGCCAAAGAAGCAGGATGTCGAGTCACAACCACTAAAGGCATGGATGAAGAGGAAAAGCTCTGGTTTCAAAGAAGATTTTGAAGAAGCGATGCTGGAATACATGACATCTGATGCTTTGCCTCTTCCACATTTATTGTAAAAAATTTCACGTTGGTTTGAGATCGCAGTAAGGATGATCAGCAAGTCAATGTCCTCACCAACGACTACCACTATATCATAGGTAGAGGCAGTAGTTACAGCTGTAGTGATGATGAGCCTATCAGCATCTTCCTCTGCTTGGAGTACTTAGGCATGAAATTTTGGCTTTATAGTTCATCACCATACCATATAATATTTTAAATGTTCTGTTGTATTATAACTATTTAATAATAATAATAAATAGTGTATGCCAATAATAATAAATTAAATTCTAAGTTTATCTAAGAAGACAAAAATTAAAACTTTACCAGTTTATTTAATCTTAATCTAATATTACGTGACGACGATGTTGACATGTTTTCATTATCAGAGATAATTGTGAACGACTCACTAGAAGAGATCCTGGAATGATCAACTCTATAGATGGCGGAGCACTGGGGACCAGTTGCTAGGTTCCGATTCGTGACTTCACACGAGCAATACTAGCACACTCCGTCGGAGGTAATTGGAACTTCATCCCGCTAGAGTTATTCGAGTGACGTCTAAAATATTGCAAAAAATTGCGAAGTTCGAAAAAAATGATAAACTTTGAAAGGCTTAATCTCGGAAACTATTGGGTCTACAAAGACAATTCTAGTATCATATTGTAGCAAATTTAGTCTACTTTAAAAAAGTTCTAAAAATTTTTTTTCAAAAATCAGTCCTTTAGGGTTATAATTTCCAAAATTTGAAAAAATAACGATTTTTTCGCGGTTTTTTCGATTTTTGACAAAGTTGCGTTCGGCGCTCGAGGTCACAAACTTGGATTATTCATTAGGCCAACATCATAAACAAGTCTGCAAAAAATCAGAACTACCGGATTTAACGCATACTACCCCATACATTCAGGCGACAAAGTTACTGGACTATAGTTTATAGTATTGATTATTATTATATAATTAATTTTATAAAATTAACATTATTCACTGAAAATATCCTGTCTAAAAGACAATATAATGTAATATAATATTAAAGCATGAATAAAAACGCTTCTCTTAAAACACTGTATTAAATATACCGATGCTTTCATCAATCATACAATATTCATTTTTCTTAATTACAAGCAAACGATATAGACCGAAACACGCAATGTTCAGTTAGTATGTAAATGATAAAATTGATTAATATTCATTTGTTTTTCAGTTAAAACGATATCTTGAAGGGTATGAAATAATATTACACCATTAATAGAAAAATTTCAATAGTCATGCATTCCATTTGTTAAATTTGATATTGCAAACACATAATTAAATTAATTAGAGGGGTGTCTTTAGATAGATCTCCTAAAATGTAACAAAAAATGACATAGAACTTTTTGATTTTAACCCATCAGTCACGATACATTTGCGTTCAAAGTCGTTATCAGAGTGCCCCCCTTTTATTTTATAAGCTATCAATTAAAAAAAATCTGAATTTTTTTTGAGAATATAGCTTTTAATTACTACTTACAATGAAAATTATAAAGAATACTGTCAAAAAAATTTCTGATCAGCCTTCCATAGACTGAAAAGTGTATTCACATTTTTTTTTCATTTACCCCATTGCATTGAGTGGGGTATCTTTAGATAGGTCTTCTAAAATGAAACAAAAAATATTATATGATCTTTTGATTTTAACCCTTCAGTCACGATATATTTGCTTTTAAATTTTATTATCAAAGCCCTCTAATTTCTAAACTATCAGTTCAAAAAATGTAGAAAATTCCAGAATGAAGCTTTTAATTTAGTACTTTCAATGAAAATTATAACAAACACTAACAAAAATTTGAAATAAGTATTTTTTATAAATCGAAAACGGAATCCTATCATGTGCGTGCCCAACACGCACTTGACCGTTTTATATTTAAAATAAATATCTCTACCTATAACGTGGATATTAATATTATTCGTGACAAATTTTAAAATAAGATTTATTTTTTTATGTTTAATTTTTATCTATATAAATCATTTATGTTTAATAAAATCTGAAAATAATCTACTAAAATAGTTTCTATAATTATATCAATTCTTAATCGGTGTAATTTATATTTCTATCTTTATTATATCTTCATCATAACTTTATTTTAAACTACATACTCGTACATTAATGATTTGGCAAAAACTTGTATAGTTAATCATCTTTATCTTACAATTAGTTAAATAATGTTATTACACATATAAGCAATTAATGTTAAGTCGAAAATTTTAGAGTTGTGTTCTTTTGGCAAATATCCACGTTTAATGACCTAAATCGACCATATTTCGGCCGGTATACATTTCCACGACTCGCAACTCAAGTAACAAAATCTATTTAATTCTTAGTCAAAAAAAGCTGCTACGAGTACCAGGGGTCTCTTTCTTTAATGAAAAAAATGTGTTTCTAATTATATAAGTAAAAGAAATATATAAAAAAGACATAAAAAATGATTGGGAAATTATAGAAAATCAAGTAATTTACAACTTTTCTTATGAATTGTTTCAAGTATAATTTTTTAAATTAAAAACATAATAAATCTTTTGTTTGTTAAAAAAAAACACTTTTAAAATCCCTTAAACACAATTCCGTTTCAGATTTAATAAACCCTCATTTGTAAATTATTATTATTATAATTGTAATATACCTACTCATATAATATGACATATTATTTATTTTAAGATTTTTTGCGTTTTATGATCAAGACATGTGATTTTCAAAGCACTGTAAACATTTGATAACGAATGCAGAAGGTGGGGCAATGTTTAGCAACATGTGTATATTGTATATCTATGTCAATACATAAATATGTGACCATCATTACAAAGAACCTTGGAGTGCAGTATATACACAAGTATATATGTACGATGTATTTATCAGAATTTTTTTAGCTCTCAAAAATATTTATATCATATTGGTTTGTAAATATTATTGCTACACTTCATATTGTATATTTTATTAATTAATGTTCCTCATTGAGAAAAGTTGAGTTAATATTTTTTAAATACCTACTATAAGAAGACATTGAAGTAAAATTAGAGCAATTGCTTGGGCCCCCACCAACAGAGGAGGCCCAAATCAATTTTGTATTACTCATTCCTATTTAGGAAATTCCAGCCTTAATGATGGGCCCAAGTCTGGCCCAATATTGGGTTGCTAGTGTTGCTTTTTCAGACACCAAACTTCGGGTCACCTATTCTTTACCCAAGATTGGGTCAACTCTAGGTCAGCCTTGGTACGACAAGCTTTGGTCGATAAACCTTGACCGAGTCTTGGACGAAGTTATAATTTGTATTTTGGCTCAGTGTTGGCTAGTGTTGTAATCCCCTTCCCCTTTCTCTCTCGAAATAAAAAAACTTTGATTCTAATTTAATTTTAATTAATTTATTGAGTACCAGGAATGCATTCAGGAGTATTTTAGATTTTTAGAAAGAGTTTAAGATGCTCTAGTATGCAGGTCTTTGAAAAATCGAAAAAAACTAGTGTATTTTAAATGGGAAAATTACCTCCACCTGGTAATGGCCAATTTTTAAGATAGAGGCCTGAAACTTTTTCCACATTTAAAAAAAAAATTGGAGCCCCCATTAATGTAAAGTTTACGTTTGCTTAATTTTAAATAAAATAAAGTTTTAAAATGATTAAAAATATTCGTTCTTGGTTAACTTTATACGTACTCCTTGCTAAACTTTTTAACTACAAAACAAGTTTGATATCTAAGCTGTTAAGACGCTAATAAGTTAATTTTGTCAGTGTATATAGAAATAAACTTATAATTCTAACATCATTAAAACATTAGATTATATTCCAACTACCGTGTTGAAATTTATTCAAATGAAAATTCAATTTAATTCTACGACTTACAGATACGCACATAAAAAGTCGAAAATTACTGCTTATTCAAGAAAATATCTGAACTTGTACGACGTCAAAAGAAAAAAACAGCGAGAGAAGAATCCTTAAAAAGTGATAAATTCCGTTTTAACGATTCCTGTAACAAAATCGTGCGGCTAACAGCGTTCCGGAAATGAATGTCTCATGGAGGAAGTAAATTGGTTGATCAAATTTTAACTGGCCAGAAGCCATGCGATGTAACCTTAGTAATTCAAATCCGCTGTATTATTTAGAGCCTCGACGTGTGTGTGTATGTACTTGTTGGCGAGGGTGTGTGTTGGTTCGCAACACATGTTAGAACATCGTTGTTAGTGTTGTTACTGCAGTGAATATTGTGTCCTTTCACACGGGTATAAATTAATTATTGTTATCTATGCGTATAAACATTTATATGTACTAGCGTGTCAAACTTTGTCAGTAAGTCGAGATAGATATTTTAAGCAAGAAAGTTTATAAGGTACTGGCATCAGTTATGGCCGCTATAAGAGCAAGGTTTACTGTTTTTGTGATTCACGGGCTTCTTTTTAGGTTTCTAGGAAACCTTATAGTTTCGCCATGTCCGTCCGTCCTCAAGAAATTTAGACCGAATAAGATGAAATTTGGTATACGGACGAAGACTGAAAACCCAGAAACAGGCATGATAAGATTTAAAAAAAAAATTTTTTGGACCCCCTTTCCATAGACTAAAAAGTATATTAAAAAAAAAATTTCACTTAATCCATTAAGTGGGGTGTTTTTAGATAGGTATCCTAAAATGCAATAAAAAATGTTTTATGACCTTTTGATTTTGACCCTTCAGTCACGATATATTTGCATTTAAATGTCGTTATCAGAGCGTCCCCTCCCCCCTTCTACCTTCTAAAGTATCGATGCAAAAAATCTATAAAAAAAATCCAAAATGTAGGTTTTAGTTAGTACTTTCAATGAAAATTATAACAAACACTGTAGCTAGAATAGTTTATAAAAAAATTGAAATAACTCTTGTTTATAAATCGTTATGACTACGGAAACCTATCATGTGCGTGCCCAAAGCGCACTTGGCCGTTTTATTTGTAATTCTCATCAACTCATGTTCCTAATAAAATAAATAACTATTTATTTAATCAATTTAATTATATTATAATATAATATTAGTCCGTGGTAACAAAGAAGTGGGCGCCCCTAATTATTTTTAAACATAGTTCAAATGGACTTCGTTACAATGTTTTAATAATTGATTGCCGTATATTCATTAAATTAATAGATAAAATTATCTTCATTTATAAGCAAAATTTTATTACGAATTTTTTATAGCAAAATCATTAATGATTTCGTTGTAATAATAATAATTTATCTCCCGGAGTAAATTACTTTCTATACTGAGCAGTGATAAATATGACATATAGTTTTGCGTCATTATTGTTCGCCTTATATGGAGGCCCCGGGATTTCAAGCTCCTGTTACCTTGCTCTAAATCCAACCCTGTATATAATAATGATCAATAAAGATCCACAAACGTTATAAATTCAAATAAGTTCATGCTGTATTAACTAAATTGAATAGGTGTTATTTTTTATGATATTCAAAATACATTGATCGAATTCTGTTCTGTTTCAATTTATAGACATTTTTACGACAGGCGCCTTATTGTTGATATGTAATAAAACTTTATATCACCTATAAACTTTAGACTGCTGCTATACCACTCTCATATCAGAATTTAAATTCAGAGTTCTATATTCACAATAAACAATTGTTTCAAAAAAACTACATGAAATTTAAAATTTTACGGATAATTGTTATATTAGCAAAAAAATATTGGACGATAACACACGACACGTGTGGAAGAATGATATTTTATTACTAATAATATATAATGGTAATAAATATTATCATTTATCATAAGGATATTTGGAATAATTGTTTACATTTAACAATATACAATTATTTTTAAATAATAATAGTCCTGTAGGCAGACCTATGAACAATGAACATGTATAAAAAATGTTCGGAAGTACCAGTACTTTGCCCCAAAAATGTACTTAAGTAGATTCTCCAATTAAGTTGAGCTACGCTTATTTATTTATTAAATGTTGGATTATTTTTTCGCAAAATAATTTTAAATTATAATTCTATACCGGGTGTTTTTTAAAGACTTTCCAGTGAATTATTTCCAAAATAACGAATTTTCAGAAAAAATGTTTCAGATAAAAGTTTCATAGTTTCGAGGGGGCTGAATATTGACACAAAAATTGTTTAGTTTATCTCTTAAATTAGAAATCTGCAACAAAAATATCGGTTTAGATTTGAAAAAGAAGTGTTGAACCTGAAAGCCCATCAAAATGACCTTTCTAAGGTTACCCCATAATGTCTATATTTAGCCCCCTTAAAACCATAAAACTTTTGTCTGAAAATTCGTTATTTTGGTAATAATCCACACCCTATATTAATTATAAAGTTTTAATTATAATGAAATACCAATCTAATAACCTTATGTCTGAACTCTGAACGTTCCCAGGTTTCTGGTAGTTATCAATTTTCCGAAAAGCACTCAGGTATTTTTTCAAAGCCTTCTCTGTTGTGCCCATCCCTGATCATCGGTACACAATAGGTACATATTTATACACATACATCATATATACTATATCTAGCGGCCTGTTGTTACCACACGGATACATTATAAATAAATCTCTCTAATCAGTGCATTCGATTCGGCGAATGTCCTTCTCCTATAGCCCGCATTTACACATACAAAAACAAAAACTAATACATACACTTACATATGTGCATATAAAAAGTGTGTATGTGTTATGAAAGATATCATAGAATGTAATCTAGAATGCCATGCATTTAATACATACAATAAAACATGTAAACATATATAGATGTATCATACACGCGTATGTGCCATTCAAATGGCAAAATGGTTAACTTCTCTTATTATCGAAAATCAATGTTGTTTATTTTTATTTTTTTTAGAAAAGAGTAACCCTAAAAACAGGTGTTTTGGGAATCCGCAAATATTTAACTAATTTATGGTCTAAATGATATCTTATGATGAGATATTAATCACACTTTTAAAAAAAAGAAAAGCATAGACGTTGTTTCAAAGCAAGGTATATAAGGACAAGGTAGTCTCAACAATTCCTTGACCAATCAGCGTTGACGCGGGAATTGACGTCACTTGGGGGATGTTTTCAAATGCTATAAATGTATAATAGAATATCAATTACACAAAATTCTTTTATTTATTCTTGTTTTCGTATTTTTTGATATTTTAACAACACATACAATCAAATAAGTACAAATTCGACATAGCAAAATCATAAAGAGCTGTCAGAATCACATAACGTATTGCCAACTTAAGAATAGTAAAAATGACGCTTCCTGAATAAACCAAACTGTCTGTGACAGCTTTTTTATGATTTTGCAATGTCAAATTTGTACTTATTTGATTGTATGTGTTAATTTCGTTCATTTTGACCTCTTATATCTTTGAAACTATCCCTATGCTCACTTTAATTTTTGTGTGTGATTAATGTCTCATTTTATATTCATTTTAATGCCGAGCATTTCTCGTAAATCTACAATAATATTTTGGAACACAGACGGCAATACTCGTATATAACTTCAAGTCAGCTGTTTTCAGAGATTAGATTTGGCGCAATGACATCTAGAGTCTAGAGTTTTCAGCGTAGCAGCTGTTTTCTCGTAACCACAGGAACAGTCAATAGATGTTCCTAGGTACAGTGATGTAATTAAGTTAGATGTGTAATTGAAATTCCTGTTAACGTGTCTGTTTTCTTAACAAAAATGCTTAAAGAAATGCCAGTGGTGTTCATAAATTGATCCAAAGTGGAATGCAAAGTTATTATTATTTATGTAAATATACCAATACACACGATATTATTATACATAATAGAAAAACGACATTTTGCATTTTAAGAGCTTGTCGAGTCTTCTAAATATTTTTTGATATGAGAAATGGGAAAATCATTTTTTGATTCAATAAAAGTATCCAATTTAGCTCTACCGATTGCAATCCTTCTCAAATTTACAGCAATTTAAGAATGTTACTCTCAAAATTTGGGACAAAATGCAAATGGAAACAGTGCGTGCCGCTTGCAATGACTTTGAAAGAAGATTGAAGCTAGTTATCAAAGTTAAAGGAGAAGTTATTCCCAAACACTTATTATAAATTATCAATACATATGTCTAAAATTGAACAAAAACTTAACTGAAACTTCATTATAAATTTAATATTTTAGCGTTTTCATTTGTATCAGAATATAATTGTCACGGTGTATATAACCCATAAATTCCAGTTTTTTCTGTTGAACCATCATAATTACGCGAAACACCGGTTAAGCATCACTGGTTTATATTTTAAAAGAATATTCGAAAAATTTAATATAAAAATAGTTTCTTTGCGTCTTTAAAGAAGGAGTAACTTTAAAATTTCTATATAGGTAGTACATGCATTTAGGTGGTTGCGAGGATATAAAGGAATGCGATATAGTATGCCATGCATTGAATTTACAACAAACACGATGCAGCAAGTGTTTTGTTTTGTGTCGAAAATGCGCACCATATTTCCTAGTTAGTACGTGATATGTTTTTGTTAGATTGATGATGATACATATGTAATTTTAGTTGGCGGTGGAATGAAGGTATTTTCAATAACAATCGCGCTTGGAATTATAACATCAAAGTGTAGCTGAGGTATAGTGTGTTGTATATATAGCATCACAATTGCATGTAGTTTTACCAACACTGCATGGAGAAAAATATAGTCGATTTTTTATTAAAAATTACAATTGTCGATTAAAAATTTCATTTTTGTATCAAAAATATACTATCAGTTTTAACATGTACTGTCATCAATTCAGTAACTTCTACAATCTCCAATGTAATTTTCTAAAATTTTTTGGATAATTTGTACGTTTCTAGACAATTTTGATAAAGTTTAAGAACCACTGAATTCAGAAGATAACTTTAAAGATTTTTTTAAAATTACATACTCGAAAGAAGTTGGAGTGCTAATTACAAATATAATTTAAATTTACATAAATATAAAATATACCACGATGATGTTAAATAAAAATGTACATATTTTCGAACATTTTAATAAAATTTTACCGTTTTATCACTGTAAATCTTAAAATACTTTATTGGTAGAAATAAAATCCACGTGGATGAAATATTATTTAATAATAATTTTTATTAGTAAAATGGTAAATTAAATATCAAATAACCTATATAAAACACAAATATATCGTATGTATGGCTTTTTATTTTTTAATTAATTACTAAAAAAATTAATTACGCGTGTTTATATAAAAATTATTTTAGTTTTATTTTTGATTTGTATTTCAATTTTTTACATAAAAATAAAAATATGAATAAAAATCAAATAAAAACTATATTTAATAAATATGCACTAAAAGTAAAAAAAAGAGTATTCAAAATTTTAATGACAAAATAAAAGCTTAATGTCTAAGTGATTTCCAAGGGAAAAAAAACTTTTCTACTTAAAATTAATATTAATTAAATTCTGGTACATGGCAGGAATATTTTGAGTTTTTAAAATGAAAGTGTTTTATCTACTTTAAATTAATATTTCTAAATATAACATTAAATTCCACGTTATTTAGGTACATTATATTAATATTTGGAATACTAGATTCAAAATAGAATTAAGAGTTTCCAAAAGCTTTTATTTTTAGTCATATGAATTTTGGAATACTTTGTGATAGCTGGAAGAACATGCTAGTTTAGCAATTTATTTTTTACTAATTAGAGCATATTTATTTTTTAAAAACTTGGGTTTTAAATTGTTTTTTTATAATTTTTTTAAATTATTAAGTAATTTTATACATATATTACTTAAGTAATATTTCTTTAAAAATTGAGTGATTGTTATGAAATTTTTTTTTTCCGTGTACTGGATAAATAAAGGTATATGTTTTATGCATTTTACACTGATCAGAACAGGGAGGGGTCATTTACTGGTAAATCAACTAAAAAAACGGAAATTTTGCAACCCACATAACAAGTGTTCAGGTAGCTAGATATCAAATTTTAAAAATCAACAAAAAATAGTAGTTAATAACTTTGGCATTTGTACAGTCCACATCTGCATATGGTGACCTTAGAAACATAAATATTGAGAAACCCTGTTTTATAATGTAAACGTTGTGAAAGAAAAGCTAATTATAGAACTAGGTTAAAAGTGAATTTTTGTAAATCAAGCAAATGGTTTATAGTCATTATTTGGCGAACAGTTTTAAATGCGATAACTAAAATGAGTTGAAATTGGGATGAGAATTTCATTAAAACTAAACAAGCCAACTATAAATTACAATCACTGTCGAAAATCGCTTTTGTATTCGCTCTACCAAAGCAAATTGATAATAACAATGTACGTATGTTTATAAAACGATACGGATTTAATATAAAAAAAATATTAAAGAAACCAAAATCTATTTGCATAGATACATTAAATTAAATAAAACTGTTTATGTAAACATAATAATATATTAATTTTACGTAAAATTTATGTACATTGTACAACCAGCAGTGTTAGCTTTTCTTATTAAATATCGTAATCTTAACTAAAAATATGACCAAGGCAAAATACATCAATTTTTACTACAATCTTTAGTAAACATTGGAAAGCTCACAGAAAATAAATTTAATTAGTTTGATTATTTATAAAAATTATATATTGTAAATTGTATTCAATTATAATATTATAAAGGAGTTAACTTTCAACGGGGTATTAATTTTCTTGTATTATCTATCAATTTTGTTTCAATTGGCGACTCTGACCATACGATATAATTTCTATAATATCACCACTGTTTTAATACCATAGATTTGCGATTATCGCGCATACGAGAAAGTTGTTAAACACTTCAGGGTACTTCAAGGGGTCTGTCATATAGGTTTGATACCCCCATTTGAAAGTGCTCGTTAACGAACAAATTTTGTTAGTTCCGTTATAATACCGGACGTAATTCTAATTCTACTCAAATAAAGGCCTTCAAAGTCAGCTTAATGTTTAATCAGTATGAATGTAATTACATTTTTAAATAGTTGACTATATAAAACAGCAAGTTTTTTAAAGAAATCCAATTTGTAGTTTGTTGTGTGTTGAATCATTCGCCGTGTGCACTTGATTTGGCCCCGTGCGATTTCTCTCTATTTTCAAAATTGGAATTGAAGTTGAAAGGAAGATTTTTTAATGACATTTCAACCATCAAAACAGAACCACTAGAGGCAATTCCACAAGATGAGCTAAAACACGCATTTGAATCACTGTTGAACCGCTGTACATGTGTATTGAAGATAAAGGAGAATATTTTGAATAAAAAAATCGAAAAATATTCAAATTTCTTGTTTCAATGTGTACTTTGAACTATCACTTTTTCAAGTTTCAAAAAATGTCAACCAAAATGCAAAAACCATTGCTCTCGACGTTCAATTCAGTTGTGGGCTCAAAAATTCTAATACACATCTGTTTCAAACATACTTTAATTACAATCAAATGACGTGTTTATCTAGTTTTAAGACATAAGTGTCAAAATCAAATATCAATAATATATGCTCATAATTTTTCACAATAGCTGTATTCCCGTCATCGTAACTTGGCGTCCGTCCTTCAAGCGACCTCTGTCTAGATGCACCCGATCGCATGTGGACGTGCGAGTGCAAGCTGCGGTCGGTCACCACCTCCACCAACATCACATGGTAAATATTTATCTACGGATCGGATGATGAATAGAACAAACATACTCGCTCAAACCAGATCCGTATCATACACAATGGATAAAGCTAATTGTTAGGTTTCAATATTTATTATTTTTTCCTTACAATTTGATGACGGGTTTATTAATCGTTTTAAATCTTCGCTAACGTATGTCACATTAAATTTTTATTAATTAAACATATTATTTCTTTATTTATTCAGCTGTTCAAGGAAACACATTTTGCTTCCTCGCAATATCGAAGATACGAGAAGCTTTGAGATAGTGGCAAAAAAAAAATTCGGGGGGAGGATAAATACATATGAGTTAAATTTTTTGAAGGTAATTTGAACTGATGTTTTCTCAAAACACGTTTTTTAGAATTATTTGGCATCAAAACGACAAAACAGTGAAAAATATATTCAAATTATAAATAATATTCTATTTTGTTTACTTATTTGTTCTTGTTTTCTTTTTGTTTTTTATTTGTATTGTTTACTACCAACTTTTAGAAATATTTTACGACATAATTGTAACATATGAATACGTGAACACATAAACAACATAATCGTACACTAGCATGCCAAGTTGGGTGAGAAAAATCCATACATAATATATGTAAATAATAGTATGAAAAAAAGATTAAGGAATAAATTTATAATTAATAATAATGAAATATTTGAATGTATTATATTTCAAACCAATGTTATTGATCACCAGAATAAAACAAATTTTCGTGGAATTAACGTATCGAGAATGATACCTATCTAATATGGTATATAAATATACCCTACATAAAATATAGATCACATAAAACCTTGGTTCGTTTGTACAATTGTACATATTATTAGGGATACCTAAATACGTGTAAAATACAGAAAATATATGGTTTAGTGTGGCAGTTTCTTTATTCATAAATTAACCCCTAGCAACTATTGACGAAGTTCGAAGACGCCCATTCTTTGTTCATTTACTACCGAAACGTTCTTTTCACTAATAAAAATAAATTAAACTAACCGATACATGATTTTTAAATGAGAATTTCACACAATTTTGAATTATCATTATTCAACTCCGAATTTCCTAATATATTTTCACAAAATCTATTCGTTACTGAATTATTTGGAGCTCCATAATGAATTTGTCATGTCCACACTTCACAGCTGTCAGGAATGAGTTCATCAAAAATGGAAAGCAATTCAAGCTCTGAGCATTACAATCAGTGCCGACCTTAGCAAATCTGGCGCCCTTGGCGAGATTTATTTTTCCGCCCTCTCTCCCCCTAAAAAAAATGTTAAAAAATCGCCGAAAATGTCAATTAAAATTGATAAATTAACAAATAAGTTGAATAATTCATATCTCAGCTTGGCGCGATCCTACAGACTCAAACTTTTTTTTAAATATAGCTTACATCATTAACTTTAAGACTATCAAATGCCCTAAGACCGTCGAGACATCCTTCCCCTATTATGAACAAATTAAAATTGATAAATCAACAAATAAGTTGATTAATTAGTATCTCAGCTAATACCTTATTAAAAGTTTTCTGGATTGCTATCAAATAATCGATTTTTTACAAATTAACATTGTTTATATTTAGCTATATTTTTTGCTTAATCGGGTTTAACTGATCGACAAAAAATTTAAAGATAAAACAAAAGTTTACTCAAAAATTACAGTCTGTACACTGATTTGAACCAAAAAAGTGACTTATGCTCCATTGTGCGCCACCCCACCTGGCCTGGCGCTCCGGGCGGACGCCCTGGTTCGCCCCCCTCTAAAATCGGTACTGATTACAATTTTCAAAAACCAAAAGAAAAATAAGATTGTACACTATTGTACAGCCCTGATAAGTGTAATCATTTATATTAAAACATATTTTTAAAAGCCACAATACATTTCTCGTTACTATATGAATTATAAATGTAACAAAGTACATTAATATTTTATAGATAAACATGTTATTAATAGTGTTTCAACTAGACATATTATTTTATATCAATTTACTGAATAGATCAATAAAAGCTACTGTACTAGTTGAACAACAAAAACTGTACACATTATAATGTTGATAGAATATCTTCTACCAGTATTTGTGTTTATTTATGATACAACGGTAGGATTGTCGTTCACAGAATATCAATTCGAAAGAAACGAACAGGAGCTGATAATATTTTTTAAATAAGTATGCCACTTGTTAAATAGCGCTATCCTTTCTATAGTTCGATGAACGCAAGTCGTAACGATAAAATGTTATTTCTCAGGAGAACGATATGGAAATTTGTAATTTACCTGGTTTGTTCAGATATCATTCAATGATCATTTATTTTAACGTAGTTTTCGATCGAATAAAGACACCATAAATACACCTAACGAAAATATTATAGGTACACATAAAACAAAATCGGAATAATTTTTTATCAGAAAATGCTAAAGGAAAGAAAAAATGTTTAATCAAGAAAATATTAATTTAATCTAACAAGGGTCTTGGAGACAGTTACTCTAAAACAAATGTAACCGATTCCTATTTCTTGAAGTAATTTAAAATATGTACTATATGAGAAGTAGAAAAAAAATGTCAGAGATACCTACGAGAAGCTCCGATTTCAAAATTTTAACTTGATCTTCCCGTATCTGTCTGTTTGTCTGTCCCCTGAATCCTTGTCACAGTAAAAATATTATCATCTTTATGCGCAACTCAAACATTTTAACCAAAAATAGCGTTTAATATTAACTTACACGCTCAATTATGAAACTATAATACCTCTACGTCTTATTCACTGCAGGAAATTTCACTAAAAAATTTCAAATTTTTGATTTTGTTAAAAGTATGTTTATTGTATAGAAAATGTCGTGAAAAGTTGAAATTTTCAAACCGCAGGTCTGTATCACAAACCGTTCTCGAGATATAGCCTCTCAAAGTTTCAGTTTTTTCAAAATTTTTAAGAAAAATGGCCCTAACTTTTGAATGCGTAGTCGGAATTGATTTTAGTTGACGGATTTCGAATCAGCGTGTCAAAATCTATATAATGACATGTATAATACCTTAAAACTCGAAAAAAAATATTTCGCGAAAAATCGAAAAAATTCAAAGGGGTATACCTTAAAAAAATGTCGATTTTTGGCCAAAATTTTTTCTTCGGATTTTACAGTATTATACATGTCATTATATAGATTTTGACACGCTGATTCGAAATCCGTCAACTAAAATCAATTTCGACTACGCATTCAAAAGTTAGGGCCATTTTTCTTCAAAATTTTGAAAAAACTGAAACTTTGAGAGGCTATATCTCGAGAACGGTTTAAGATACAGACCTGCGGTTTGAAGCAAACAACTTTTCACGTCATTTTCTATACAATAAACATACTTTTAACGAAATTAAAAATTCTAAATTTTTTAGTGAAATTTCCTGCAGTAAACTTCAACTCGTCATATAAATATCGACTAAAATACAAGAGAATAAGACGTAGACTCATTTAATTACTATATAAATACATAAGAATTTATTTAAAAAGTAAAAGCTTGAACTTAAAGTGTTTCATAATTAGTTTTTTTTGTTAATAGGAGGGGGAGGATTGACAAAATATGCTTCCCTTATTAAAAATTTCACGCCTCGCCACTGATGTACATACTTGCTTAAATTATGATTATATGAAGTTTTGTTAAAATGCTGAAATGTTAAAATGATTATATTTTTACAACTGTTTTTTTTAAATCAAAATTTTTAAACTGTTAGCGAGAATCCTAAATACTTCCTTTACGGCTAGATAGCACACTACAATTGTACAGGAGTGAACATTAAACAAAGAAATGTTTTAATAAACTTGGGTTCAAAAAAAAAAATTAAGGGGGCCGTGGGTTATCAATTTGAATTGCAGGGGAGCCGCGACATCAAAAAGTTTAAGAAGCACTGCTCTAGATATTAAATAAATACTAACTTTGGGCAAGAGACGAAGAATTTCCGGACATAGGTTAACATAAGGTTTTTTGCTTAAAATTACATCCTCGATCTACTGTAAAATTTTTTTACACAAGTTGTAAATCACCCTGTATATGTTAATAATAAGAAATATCCAGGTCGTACTACACGATCATAAACTGGTCGTTAAACTTCGATAGCATTATGTTAAAAATCCTCTCATATATGCAAATGTATGTATGTTTTTTTTTCTTTAATTTTAGATTTATTTCCATAACAACAGCTCGAAGAAACCACAGTTGCATTTGTATATAGAATCCAGCCAAGAAAAGTGCACTAAACACGTTGCCGCACACACACACATGTATTGTTATGTTTATTTAATTTTGAAAACGATTGATTTAGAAAAGATCAGTGACCTATACTTGTTTAATTTTAGCATACATTTGAATTTTTGTTATTGCTATTGGCTGCATCTCAACATTGTCAAAAATAACACTTGCAATATGATAATCTATACCCAAGGCTGAGTTGTTGTAGAATATATAAATAAAATATGTAAATTGCAATATAATATAGAAAATCTATAGTGCAATGAACTTTATCGTAGAAAAAATACTATTGTATGTAAAATAATACTGAAATATCGATGCATAAGTTAAAAAAAATAACATCTTCATGGTTGTAACTTTGCTTGTGCAGTTCTAACGTGTTTGTGCAGCTCTAAAATTGAAATTTGCAGTTCTAAAAGTAATTTTGTGCAGTGCCTTTAATTGCACTTACGAATTTATTTTTTTTTTTATTGAAAGACTGAAAAAAGCTCACACATTATTATTAACTAAAGAAATTTTGTTTTGCTTTATCTTAAATTGCGCGGTTCTAGAATTTCCTTAAAATAATCCCTGAATGTGTCCACAGTTATGTGTGATGAAACGTTAAACATATATATGTTTTTTTTTAAATTCCACGAAAATTAATTCTGCAGTTAAGAATCTTTAATAAAACTTCCTGGGAAGATAACAAAAAAATGCTAATTAAAATATATAATATAAAATTTTAATTACCGTTATTCCTCTAGTTCTTATTTCTGCTCTACACTCGTGATCCAAAATATCGTGTGGAAAATATTCCTGAAATAAAAGAAAATAATATTAGTTAGCGAAGAAAAACAATTACGAAACGCATTTTTTATTTAAAATACGAAAGCATCTCAAAAATGATAAGTGGAATATTTAGAATACTTGAACATTTTTTGATTCCCTCGTTACAGGGTACTTGAAATGTAATCCAGCTATTCTCTGAGGAGAGATCTGAAATGTTAGATGACTATTATATTCTTTTTTGAGAACGACAACTTTTAGTTTCAATATTGTAATTTCGGAAGATAGAACATTTTAACTTATAATAATAAAATTTTTGTGATTGACGGGTTTCTTATTTGTAATTTTCATGAACTCATGTTACTAATAAAACTAGTAACTCTTTATTTAATCAATTTAATTACCAAAGTCCGCAAATATAGTTAGTTTTTTTAAATTTTAGCCTTTTATTTTTTATGTATTTTCTCCAGTAATAGATAAAGTAAAACTAGTAATAAGCACGCAGTGATGGACACTTGTTAATGATTAGAAAATAATAAATACTACGACACAAAAGATATAAAAGAAAAAATTATCAAATTTGAAACAATGTAAAGCAGTTGCTATGATAATATAATAATTAATAAATAAATTATACTAATAATTAGTTTAAATGTCCACCATTTTGACACCTATTGGCCGATTGTCATCAAATCACACTGTAAGACAGTTAAATGTATATAGATTAATATTCAGAAATGGTAGTAATCAAATATCAACAAATATTTCTAATTCAGTACATTTAATTAAAAAATAGCCATTACTGGGGTCATATCCAAGACTGGTGCTAGTACCTTATATTATAAATTCTTTAAATATAATTTTCAATTAAGGCAGTTTCAGTTTTAAATTAGTTCTATAAATTAATTCATCTAATCATAATAAGACAAGATATACATTTGACACAAAATTATATAAAATTGATATAAACACTAAATTAGATTTAATGAATTGAAACGAAAACTTTGTACAAAATACTTTGAACGTTTCTGATTAACAACTGTAGGTGGTTGGGATTGACCCGAAAATAAATGGATTTTATGGAAATTCCGCGAATTACAAATTAATTTAATTTATAAAGTTAGGCAACGCAATAATATTTACACTAAAATCCATATTTGTATCACATGTATGTACCTACCTTTATGTATGTATAGAATTCAATAAATGTTTGTACGTAAACAAATATTCTTGTTTATGTTTTGAAATATTTTAATAATTACAAACCTAGGTATAATATGATATAATTTCTATAGAACATTGTTTAATTATTATATTCATATATGTTAAGTATATAACAATAAACATTTGTATACTACAAAAGAGTCGATTCAGAATATTGTGCCGGTCTCGGTCCGGTCTCGCTCCAATCAAATCTTATGGTATATCGCGCAAGTTTAGATCACGCAATTTTAGCATTGCGAGCGTAATCGCTTAGTTAAATTTATTCATTTTATTTTGACGATATATTTGCTCAATGGAATTTCTAAAAATCTTTTTTTAGTTTTTATAAAATTTGGACTTACGCTTGATTTTTTTTAAATTTTTAGAGAAATTTAACGAATCGTGCAATATTTCTTTAACCCAATCGCGACTGAGGTTTTTTTTTGTTACCGATAACTCCAGTTGATGTATTCAGTCCAATATTCGAAAATAAGTATGATTTCAAATCCATTCGAATTAAAATAATCTTACAGCAACGCAAATTCTTAACAAAAACGCTCTGTTGCATATGTATATATATACAACGCTGGGCACGATTGGGTTAAAAGTTAAAATATCTCGAAAATCGTAATTGTCTCAGCATGCTAAAAACTTTTTAAACAACTATTTAGGTATCTAGGAAGAAATAATGTCGGCTTGGGTAATATTATAGGTATGGTCTGATTTTCTAGATGTTAATTATATGTAAAATAAAATCCCAGTAGGCGATTTCATAAACTCAACTCTTGGGTTTCTTTTTAGGAGATTCTTATAACGTCAAAAACAATCGTTTGAAAAGATAATAATAAAAATAAATGTATAAGCTTATGTATATACATATATGGAAAAATAAATAATGTAACAAAGTCAGCTATTTTTTCATTATTTATGATAAAAGTTTAATATGTAGTTCAAACCCACATTTCAAAAAGATAAATGGTAAGTATATATTACATACATTTTATGTACTCGTATAATTATATTATCTATCAAACTTACAATTAAACAATACAGAGCACTTACAATTAGAGTAGCATTATATTATTATATTTATGTATATTGTATATACATATGTATTATCTACACACATGGGCGCCGGCAGAATTTCTTTCAGGGGGGTGCATCTATAAAATTAAATTATATATAAAATAATTTTAAAAAAATAATAATAATAATAATAATTTTGTAATAATAAGAAACTTGTATTCCATTTAGCGTGACCAAAAAAAAAATCTTCAGTTTGTATTTTCCCTTATCTAATCTTGACGCGACCAAGAAAAAAAAAGGTCCTCGATTTTATATTCCGACCTGAATTTTAAATTAAAAATTGTATTTCTTAATTTTTTCATTTTTGCCAGGGGGGTGCAAGTGCATCTCCTTGCACCCCCCTCCCGGCGCCCATGTCTACACATAAAATAATATATATTGTTAAAAAATAGCATTTCAGTTGCATTAAAAGCTAAAATTATATATGTATACCATTTTCATGTTTAATAATTTCACATTTAACAAAAACAATTGCAAAAAATAGTTATCTCACAAAATAAATTAGTAAACGTGAAGATTATTTAATTTTTAGGAAAAAGTTGTTATTTAAAATAAGATACCTGTGTAATCTAGTTTATTCTGAAGATAAAAATAATTTTTTTTAAAATTATTATTTTATTTAAAATATCAAATCAGCGTCACTTGGAAATAAAATAATCGTATGTCTCATCGAAAACAGAATCGTGTCAAAAGAAATATATAGAAAATGATTTGGAATAAACTGATATACTTGTCCTTTTTTAAACAGGAGTGTTATAGATATATCCCAAACCTACCGTATCTCTCTCACTGTTTTGGAGAAATGTTACACCATTATGTTAATACAGAATGCGCGGTTCATGCTCTCAGCTCTATGTCTATGGATACGATCATTTTATTTACAGACATCACGTCGTTATTATCAGATGAAAACTGCGACTGGAATATATGATTTAGATTTTCTGCAAATTATTCGATGTAATAATTATTTTTAAAAAAAACATGTTTTGCTTTCTTTGCACTTTGTAAACGTACCAGCGTAAAAATTCTATCACGATAAATTTTCCAGTTTTACAAAATACCAATTTTATCAGACCGCGTGAACAGCATTGCGTTAGCGTAAAAATTATGTCTTCAAAAGCGATTAAAAAACAAAAAGCAATGAAATATCGTGTAGATCGTGCAAAAAGGGTGTACTGGGTGTAATTTATAAGAAAAGAAAAACATGCCACTTTTGCATTTTCACTGGTTTAAAATTTGTTCATTATAAATATTATAGTACTTTCTTGACTTCACATCTAAAAATTCTTTATAATCTACCATTTGAACTTTTGGGCAAAACACATTATAAATTAGAGGGAATTTAAGCGAATATTTCTGAAAAAAAGACGTAGAAACATTCATGATATGATAATAAAGAAATTATAATCTTAATTCACTTTAAATTTTTGAATGCAAAAGCGTGGCCGACTTGCCATTTATTCCACAACATTTCCATTCAATAAATTACCGATAAAATATCATATCAAAAAAACAAAAAAAATGTAAATAATTGATTGTAAAACAAACCAGTATAATTAGGCATTAAATAACATAGAATAATATTCATAATAGAAAAAGAAGAAAAAGTCGGAGTTAATTGTTCGACAATCACAGAGCCAACCGTTTATAAGTAACGGCCATTAAATACATGCAACACATTATCTGCATTGTGACTGTGAAGGTACCTATGGAATTCACGCGAGCAGTCTCACAGTCTAGCTTGCCTAGCAACAGCATATCGGACTGTAGGGCATTACGTGTGTGTGTGTATTAGAATGTATTTGTGGATGTGTGCGTGTATGTTATATGTATTATAAATAGTGGATATTATATTATTATATACCATATGATATATACATATATACAGGCCTAGATAGAAGGGTGGGGATAGGAGAGCCATATGTCCCGAAAATTATTTATATTTTAGAAAAATATTTATAATTTATATTATCTTATATAATACGAGTTCAAACTAAAATTAAGGATAATAAGGAATTAGTTAGCAATTTACTTACGCTCGCGAAACTGAGGGGTATAGGGCCCCCAAAATGATGTTTGGTCCGAGCCCCATTGAAGTTATCTCAAGGTTTGCAATTAGTGTACATAGGTTTTATCTTTAAAAGAGATATTCTTGAGCTTCAATCATTTTTTGCTTAATTTTGAGAGGGGTAATATTTCAAAATAATAAAAGGGTATAAAAATGGCATATTCAATGTTTTTTGTTTTTCAGTCCAGAGGAGGAAGCCTCGCTTATCTAATAGTTTTCATCATTTTTCATGTTGAATTTAAAAAAAGTAACAAATAAATATGCAAGGACTAGATTTTAGATAACCTATCGTCCCATATTCTACTAATTGAGATCTACATTTAGATACCCCACATGCTTAGATATAAAAATAAAAATTCTATGACACCCCTCCCTATTTCATCAAAATTTGAAATGATATTATTGACTTTAGTATTTGTCGTTGGTAGTCCCATCATTGCCTTTGAGCCAGTAGTTACCGAATTAGAAACATTACTGCTTGGAGCTCCCTGCTGGCGCCATTTTTGACTTAGAATAAAAAAAAATAGGGTCAACTGATTCAGATCTACATTTGATATGTTCAGTAAAAATTTCAAGTTTCTAGCTTATATAGTTTACTAGATATTTTGCCTTGACGGAAAAGGACGGACGACAAAGTGAGATTAATAGGGTTTCTTCGGAACCCTAAAAAAAATTAACGCAAAAAATTTCAAAAAAAACGATGACTGGCTTAAATATTAATAAAACAATATCAACTTTATTCTAAAGTTACGTCGATACACTCGCCGAGTTTCGGTTTGAATACGATTGTGAATAATTTAGTATTTTTCGACAATTCTAGATTCGTTAATAATCGTATAGAGACCCTCAAACGATCAATATATACCAATTCATCAATATATTGATCGTCTGATGGTAAATATGAATAATATTTATCAACAATGTATAATGTATATATTTTATTTTTTCATTAATTTTATATTAAATATTCAGAACATCGATATCGTTGTAATATTAAAAATACCTATGTATCATATTTTACATTAAAAGAAGAATTTTTTTTATGTACACTTACATAAAAATAAATTTCATTCGTATAAGACCGAAATAATAATGAAAAAAATTAATTAAATTGAAATATTAAAATAAGATCGATACAAAGTTTAGTTAGTCTCTTTTTTATGAACGAATATAAAAAAGACATGACACTACCAGAACCCTGAATACATATATTCATATATCAGAACACTGAATGTGTATTCAAACAAAATTATCATATTTAAGAATCGCTGTCTAAAATCGATTCCTGTTCAATATTATACGAAATACATCCTGCCAAGAGATCAAGATAATAGAATTTGTTTTAAAAGTAATTCTATTAAAAACTGTTCATCAGATAATATGATTAAAAGCCACAAAACGGCTTTGATATTTTTATAAAACAACTCATTTTCCATATTTACCGAAACCGCTGTATTTAATAACGCCATACGTATTTGATATTTATTCTTTGTGCAATATCCTGTAAATAAACGTCAATTTATTTATGTGGTTTCAAAATAAATACTCATATAATAATATATGCTGTTAATAGAAAATTTGTACTTGCATTTCCTGGAAACGGTTAAAATAGATTATATCAATTATTATTTACAATGATTAATTTTAGAATTGTCTTTAAAAGCCAGTAACGGAGTTATGTGAAACATTACCATTGGTGATGGTATTAAGAATTTTTTTTTACCTCGGTGACATCCCTCAATAGTGAGAAAAATAAAAAAATAATTTACAGTGGAACCTCCCCAAACATATACACTTGGAAACTGACAACCTCTCTAAACTTATATTTCCCCTCTACGGGGGGTAGAGGGGAAATATATTAAGTATGGGAGGGGTCCTATACTTGATAAAAACTTCTACGTCGAATTAAAATATGAAGTTTTTCGAAATTTAACTATTTTTGATGTATATTAATATTTTATCCATATAATATTATATTGGGAGGGGTGGGAGTGGTTCTGCTAAATTAAAAAAAATGTATTACATATTTTTTTTAAACTACGCCGCGTATTCCTTGAAGTATCACACTTGTTTGGTAAACACTGATGTAGTAGATAAAATTAAATGAGTAATATAATTATTTATAAATACATTTCAAATAATATTATTTCATTATAATTAGCCTCAACCATCTCAACCTATTTTTTATAAGTAATTCTAACAATAGACCATTAAATATTTATAACCATAATAAATTTAAAATAAATATATCTAATACAATTTAATGAAATAATAAATTTAATGCATTTTCTTTATTAACAATACAAAAGAATATTACAAAGCTGTAGTGATTAAAAATTACGAATTTCTTACGCATATTATGAAAATAAATAATTAAAACTAAATAATATTTGTAATAAGCAATGTAATAAGTACATATAAAAACAACTTTATTGCAATTACCATAATCACAAAATACGTTAATATAGGATTCTGTAATGTCGGTAACTCGTTGCCGGTAAAAGATAAATATGATGCGTACTAGATGTCAGCACACGACTGTGTATGTCGTTTTATCATAGTTCACCACCATTATGTATAAATTTATTGATCGTCCTACTATATGGTGCGTATCTCGGCTAGTTCACTGACCTCAGACTTTGCAACCCTTCTCATGTTTAATGGCAGTTTAACGTAAAATAAATGCATGAATGAGTATCAGACGCATTTTATGTGCTTCAAGACGTTCCATGTATTTCATTATAATGGAAAATTAGTTGATATTTCTAACGAATTTTATTACCGACTGCAACAAAAGTTTATTATCCGGTTTTGCAATAAATTGCATGATTTTATATTTTGTACTGAGACGTTTATGATCAATTTTATATATTTTTATTTATCGCTTGTTTTGTTTATCTAAAATTATGCGTTTCTACCTACATATTTAAGTCATTAAAAGTTATATATTAGTTATACTCACAATACAACAGTTATTATTAAAAATTTACTAAATAAATAAAAATTTGATAGTTAATAAGCACTTAGTAATGAGATATCAAATGTATATGACAGTTCCCTTGAAATTTACTGACAGTTTAGCGCATGCGTAGTAAGTAAAGAATAAATAATAACGTTATTAGAACACGGTTGATATAGGAATTATCTGAAAATGTTTTGCCAATTTTTGAAGTTTCTTATACATATATTCACTCGTATAGATAATACAGATTTCTGTTATGAGAGTCGGTAAGACAGGTTTTTTGAAGAGATTAGTTTGGCATTTGCTCACTAAATGTCACTACTAGTTTTAGTAGTTGTTTTTCAATCATGCTTAAGAAGTATAACTTCTAACGCGTGTACAAAAATAAGCACACATACCCAGTTTTTTTTATAATTCTTGACATGACAGTACCAAATGTTTTTGTTTTTTAAAGTTTTTTAACAAATAAACTATCACTGTATTTTATATACTTTTATAGTTATTTGTTTTATTTACAATTAAATATTTTTTAAATATAAACATTTGTTTTAATATGCAAATCCTATAAATTAAACATCAACCATTTCATTTTTAAATAGCAAAATAATAATATAGTAATATATTGTTGATAACTTGCATCGATGTAATCAGGGAAGGGGACATTTTTAAACCTAAAGGGTAAACTACCATTTTGCATGTAAAATTAATAACACACAATATACATAGTTGACCGTAGTGCCTTCACTTTGATGCTAACATTTTCTAACTTTTATCCCTTCTGATCAATACACACACGAATATTTTCTGGAATTTGTATTCAGGAATTTCATTTCTTTTTGTTTGCTCTATGACAGTCAGTACAAAGATAAAGGGCAAACTAATTTAATTTAAAAATTCCATCTAAAAATGTAAATAGCCAGGTTATATAACAATAACTTATATCTCCATAGGTATTTTTGTCAAGATTTAGAAAAGGTTCAATAAATATTAATTATTTATTATTTATATTAATATACCAATTATATAAAAAAGAAAATAACTGGATTTCTAAAATTTCTTTCACAAGTGATTCTTTTGTATCATTGAATCATGTTTTAAATAAAAAATTACCAAGCGTTGAAATGTAGTTATATTAATAACCTAGTCAATATTTTTATTCAGGTAGATATCTATATTCTTACTACAAAATCAAATAAACTGATTTGATAACAATCCCATCTCACGGTAGTAAATCTACTTTACACTTTGTTTCGAAGAACATTAAACTCTATTAGAAGATAGTAGTAAGTACCTATACATTGTTAATATACTTGGGTGAATAATGCAAAAAATATATAATGGTCGATAAAAACAAATATAGATTTAATAACATATTTGAAGGCATATTTTACAATAATTTATTAAAATTGCAGTGCTTTGAAACTAATATTAAGTATAATAAAAAATATTTTAAAATGGATGGATAATACCTCAATTAAGTTTTAAAAAAATGGAGAACATTAATTTTAATTCAATATAAATAATTTCGGCTTTAGAACATAAATTTAAAATACAATAATTTATTTTTTATTGATGTTCAACTGCCCGGAACGCAAATGATCGAGAACATAATACATTATTGTGGTTAGAAATTGTAAATTATAAATTATTACATTTTTTTCAGTAAAAAACGATTCGTTTAATCATAATCATATATTATCTCAAGAAAAAACTTAAAATGTATCATGAATTTAAACCTTATATATTTATTTATTTTCTAACGTGCTTTTTTTAAATCCGTAACAACACAGATAAGATATACCTCGTTTAACAACATGTACATATATATATATCATTTCAACCAGTTCTCAATAACAAGAAATGAGAACCTCCCCATAACGTATATCGTAATCATAAACCATGCAATTTCGAGTGCAACAGTGACATTGTGCGGCGCAAATCTAGCCGCTAAAAGCGTTCAGATAGAGCGTTATCTCAGCTCGTTTATCAGACACGGAGGTCCTGCGTTCGCATCCAAACGACTGTTTTAGCCGACCGGTCTTAAATGAATTTCCTAATGGTTACAATAAAACCAAATAGCCGTGTTCGCGCTTCTGGTTAAACGCGCCAGTTTAAGCTCGCGGTAATCGGTATGAATTTACGCGCTGACAAATTGGTTTGATTTATTTAACATTTTCGCGATCGTCTTCAAATGTTTTATGTTGTAGATTGGGTTTAATAATGTATATATATTTTTGTCTAAGATTTCTGTAAATTAAAAAAGTCAAAAAATTAAAAGAATTGAAAAATATTACCGAAAAGCATTATACATATTCCCAATTTTTTCAGATATTTCTTACTATTTATTAGTTTACAATATATTTTTATTGTTGTTTTTTATTTTTTTATTTAATAAGTTGGTTTTTTGACACTTGTAAGTCTCTTTTAGACAGATTTTTTTGAAAATGTATTAAATGTTTTTTAAATTAAATATTAACTCAATCGTTCCCGAATTTTTTTTTTTTGTTACCTATATTGCTGATTTTTCTGTTATCAATTCATACCTATCTATGTATACTAAAACTCCAAAACGTTGGTATATGCATTGTTGAAGTATTCACTCAGTCCAATACTCAAAAATAAGTATGATTTCAAACTCATTCGAATTCGAATCTTACATTAAACGCAAAATCTTAACATAAGCGCTCTGTTACATATAAATATGTAACGCTGGGCACGATTGGGTTAAAAATGTAAATTATGTGAGTGTGTACGTGATATTGTGACGTATAAAAGGGTTTACACAATTGTTACGAGGGGGTCGCAAGTAAAAAAAAATTGCGTGATGTAGTTTATGAATACTCCCTTATTAAATATTTGATAAAAATATAATATTTTTAATCGAAGTATTCTATATATCAGTGTGCGTAATAAGAAAAATTTTCGGTGGGGGGGGGTTAATACATACATTTGTTTTTAATCGTTAATTAACAAATAATCAAAATATTTTTCCGGAAGGTATTTTGAACTGATGTTTCCTCAAAACATACTGATATTTCGGGGGAGGAAGTTCGTCCCCCCCCCCGTTACTACGGCCATATCTATTATATTTATATAATATACATAAATTAAGAAAAAACACAGTTTGTTTTAATACTAATAAATATACGAATTTTTACATTACACCGAATTTACCAAATATATGGAACACTCAATATATTGCGAACAAAAGTTCTTATTTATTTATTATTTTTGTCAAGTGTATATGAATCAACAAGAACCGTTGACCGTATCCGATTTAAAACTTCTGTGATTTATAGAGGGGTTGAAAAAATACCCTCAAGTTTGAAAGGTCATCGCCCTTTATAGATTTCTTTTATATTCATATTGTTATTGAAACATAAGGGTTGAATACAGGGTTGTCAACATTATTAAATTGAAAAGAAAAATAATGTAGTTAAATTGCATCTATGAATGAAATTATAAATTATAAATCAATAACAATATATATTTCAATAACAAATAAAAGTTTTTAAAGTCTTTTTTCAATCCGAGAGGAAATTGATTACTTATATGCTATCTTACTCATTATGTCTAAATCTGAAACCAGAGTGACCAAATTTTCGTTTTTGTAAACCTTAACATGTAAATGAAGACCCCTTTTTTATTTTATTTTATCCTTTTTATTTTTATTTAAATAAAATTTATTATCCTAATCTGCACTTTTTTTTAGTCATCATCATTATTGACAACCCCGGAGAAATTGCACCGAAAACCTGAGACCTGGTCACCCTAAGTGAAATCAAATGTACGAGAATTCAAAAGATATCAGTAAAACAAATTACCAACATTCATCTTTATATTTATTTTTATATTTTTAAACGAATTAAACTAATTGTTTTTTAATTAGTATTTATTTTCTTCAAACGAAATATTTTTATAATGCAATTTACATAGCATGTTCATTTACTAATTACAATTACCCACATAAACTCATAATTTTCTTTCATAAAAATAATACCAGCATAATCATAAAGGACTTTCTACAGCTAATGACTTGGTAGGAAAAAAATACATATCAAGTACAGTTCCTTCGGACATTAATGGTCCATTAAAGTTTGTTCTTTTATCATTTCCTAAACGCTATAACAGTAATAATTTTATCTTTTCCAAGAACTGTCGTTTAATTTATAGCCAACAATAGTCGATGTCTGAAGCAATAAAACAAGGGAAAAACATTTATTGACAATTTAAATTAATCATTACATACACATAAAACAGAGAAAGGAGTTGTGCTCATTAAGGGACACTAATAAAGATATGGTATGAAGTTTAGTACGATTGAAATATATTATTGTCTTCAATCATTAATTAAAAAAGAAGGTTCTGAATATAGTACAGTCGCGAAATATTAACCTAATTAACGTACAAGGTCCATCATTGTTTTGAATTTTTATTTTTAACTATACCTAGGAGCTTACTATCTGACAATGAGGATAAAGCATCTAAAAATCAAGGAACCTGGCAGCATCTATACATAAACTTTGCCAGAAATATGACTGGTAATCGAAAGATCTTATTGTTGTAAATGTAAAATTTACAATGCGGCATATTGTCAACAATTAATTAATCAATCAATAAAATTGTAATGGCGCCGGAACCAATTTTTTTCTTTGAAAAATTGACTTCAATTTTTTTAGCTTAATTAATCGTATTATTTGTTAAAAAAATAAAAATAAATAGAATACAGTGGAACTTCGTTACACGTACTAACGAGGAAAACATATTAACGAAATATTTTAACATGGGGTCTTATGGAAGAATGCCGGGACCTTAAAAAAAGAAAAAAACTTACTAACGAGGTTTCACTGTACTGATTTTATTTTTATTTGTCTCTGACTAAACTCATGGTTACATTTTATAATTTGTTTGTGAGCTTTAACATCAGTTTACAAAAATTAAAGAATTTTTATGAGTAAAAAAATTACAGAAAACAATTTTTATAATTGCACGTTACCCACACTAAAAACACAGGATCCAATTTATTTTTATTTTTTTATTTTTATTTTTTATTTTTGGTGTGAGGGGGGCAAAAAGTAGTCATTGCCCCAACGCCACTGTTTCGTTGTATTTGTAAATTAAAAACAAATATATCTTTGTTAAAAATAGTGTACTTTAGTGACTTTTTATTATCCCCATGATGGCAAGTTTTCATAACCATAGTGTTGAATTCAGGGTAGATTTAAGTGCGGAACATGAATTGCGTAAATAATTACGTACTGACAAACTTAATTTTGCGGTTTATTTCATATCAGCGTCTACGTAAAGACGCCTACATACAAAGACGCCTTGGGAATCAGGGCCATTGTCTACGTAACTAACTATTGTCAATTATTAAGTTTTATATAACGGTTTGGAACCCTATTTGTCCGACTTTTACATAGAAATATCAACTTAAATACATTTAAAAAAAATTAATTAATAACATAATAAATTAAATTGTGTCACGAGCGTGACCGGGCGTGAGTAAAAATACAATTCGTGAGTGATTGTGTACAAAAATTTCTTACACACCCAACGGTAGTAGAAAGTTTAACATGCAGAAGTCGAAGCGAAAACAGTTTTAGCTGAAAGTTTTATTTGTATCAAAATTTTGAAAGATAAAACACAATATTTTTGCTGTTGCTTGAAATAGGACATATGTATTTGCACTAAGCCCTAAACCATATATAACTTTGCACCAAATGTATCTATGTATTATTATGTGCACATCTGAACCATTACCATATGTGCAATGACATTATGCAGATAATATACAATGGAAATTCAAGTCTGCAAAATCGAATATATTTCAAAAATTTAAAATGTAAGAGTTTAGCTGTCAACGACACAATGTCCTACGTTCGCGTCGTAGAATTATTTACAAAGACGTACTGTTTGAAAATACAAAATAAAATAAATATTAATGTAGCTATTTGATTTGTTATATTTTTATAACAATTCATAAATCAATAAAACTTAGATTGAAAGCAAAAGGAAAGTGATAAACTTTGAATTTGAATATAAATATGTGAAACGATATAACAAAAATTGATTTTTTCGATATTTTAAAATAACCTTATTACTTGGAAATATCCTTAAGATTTATCGTTTTAAAGTGTTGGCAAAATAAAACAAAAATAAGTTCTCAATAATTTAAATACAAATAAATTCAAGTATTTTAAGTTTAAAAATGTATAATAAATACAAATACATATAAAAAATATTAATTAAAATATTTTTTTAAATGTGATAAAAAACAAGAAACAAACAAATTAGTTATTTTTAAAGAAGTCAAGATAAACATCATTTAGAAGCTATAAATACTATCTGTGGGTATGTAGTAAAATAACACTTACATCCGGGAATTCGAAAACGTCGTATTTCCGGTCATCTTTCCGGGAATAGAAGATCCTTTTCGTATCAAACGGGAAGTTTTCGTTGTCATCTAAAATATTACAGATGTATTCGTGATCCTCCACTATGCGTTCTGAAAATAAAATATACAGTTATTAAAATAATAATATTCATAAATATTATCACTACCACGGTTTCTTATCTTTTATATACGTTTAAAAAATAAGCCTTAAATGACTGACTTATCAATGCTACCCAGCCTAAGCCCCGGGATCTAGAAACATGAAATTTTAAGAATGTATTCCTTCTATATGACGTGAATTTCTACTAAGATGGAATTTTTCGAAATTCAACCCCTAAAGAGGATTAAGAGTGTTAACTTTTTTTATTTTGATAAATGTTATAAATGTGAATTTCTCGTAAAATATTATTTTATTAAAATAAAAATACTCGTACTAGTCCCGTTAAAAAAATGAGATTTTTTTTAAAACACAGATAAGAACTAAGGTTGAAATTTAGCCCTTTTATAGGATTACATTTCGAAGAAAATGTCTAAATAATCTCTTAGCCAATTTTTTTCTGAACAATTTGCTTTTAGCTCCATGTTGATAGAATAAATAGATACTCAGATTCTCAGATATTCCAGTTTCCGTAAACCCTTTAAAGTGCAAAAAATGCTGCGCCCTGGTCATTTTGAATTACCAATATGTTAGGGTAATTGCTCACAAAAAATCAATTTATTTAAGAATGGTAATCATTGCTGGACCACTAATATGGAACGACCCATAAATAATTAAATAATTATTTACACAACATTTTTTAATGTCAAAATTAAAGTTCTTACGATTAGAAACTCAATGAAAAAAGTCCCATGAAAATCCATTCACTATAGACGGGTTTCGAGGTAAAAAGCTAACTGCACATTCTTTTTCAAAGTTCAATGCTATAACAAATAATATATAAGTTTTTTCCATGTAACTACAAGAATTTTTGCGCTCTCTTGCTATAATGAAAAAAATACATTTTAAACACTTATTTAAATTGAAATCTAAACACTCAAAATGAGAAAATAACATAATAAAATTCAACAAATATAAATATATATTATCTAGTAAATTACATCCATATCATCAGACATAAAAAATCATATCTTCCTTAGAAGAAAAAAGACGTTTACATTACATCATACTGTTGAGTGTAATCTAAAACTGCTCGTGGCTTACAAATGACCTAAAAGTAACTGCACAATACACCCAAGCCCTACAGTAAAGGTGGCGTAGGACACATATCAGGGATTTTCACATCTAACTACATACATAAATGACGAGGATGTAATAATAATAAAAAAACGTATCAAAAATGCCTGTTGCGTTGACAGAAGCTTCAAACTCGAACATAACCATTATGACAGTGGTACTCACATTGTTTTCTATTGCGAAATACTCGATAACGTACAAGGAATATTTTCATGGAAATGAATAATATATAAACGTAAGTAAATAAAATATAATAAATTACTGTTTAAAACTGTCATTCATGCAGTTCAAATATTAATTATGATTAATGAACTTTCATACGTTAAAATAGTATGGCTTGATCATAAAATGTATACCCCTTAAACTTTTTTATATATATTAATTTATATGGTTGTCAACTTTGTCAATTAATTTTGTAAAGGATATTTAAAAAAAATCGGGGTTATATCATATCTTTAACTATATTTTTTGTTAACAATGGAATTACTAGTAATAATAGTGACTTAACCCAATCGTTACCGATATTGCTGATTTTTCTGTCATCAATTCATACCTATCTATGTATACTAAAACTCTAGAATGTTGGTAATTGCATTGTTGATGTATTCATTCCAATACTCGAAAATAAGTATGATTTCAAACCCATTCGAATTAAAATAATCTTACATCAAACGCAAAAACTTAACAAAAGCGCTCTGTTACATATACATATGTAACGCTGGGCAAGATTGGGTTAATAATTATATTTTCTTACATCGATTCGTTACAAAATAATAAATACTGAAAAAAGTATTCCACAAATTTTATTGAGGTTAAGGTGTATATTTTTAGTTTAACTCATAGTTTGAGAACTGCTGGACGTGAATGGTTATGGTGAAGAGATAGGGGAGGGTAATACATCTATCCAACATTTTATATCTATAGTGGAGTTTATAAGTCTTATTTTGTTACTGAAGTCAATGACTTTATAGTCTTGTATATGTTTTTTTATCAAATTTTATAAACAATTGCATTAATTAAACAAAGGCGGATTTATGTTTTGGCAGCCCCAAAAAATACATTTTAAATAATACCTATTTTATAAAGCAAAGAATTCGTTATTGTTCTACGTTTATATTACAATTTCACGAGGTGATCTTACATAAAATAGTAGTAAAAAATCGATTTGGAAAACAAATTGGTGCAGTCAGAAATGTTTTGATAAAAAAACAACACATATATTTATATATTTTAATTTAATTTTCCCGCGAACAAATCTCACTATTAAAACCGCCTCAAATATGTATCCACTATTATTTGTACCACATTTACAAAAAATAATAATATTTTTTTTTTATATATATTTTTGGCCTCATTTAAAAAATAATAATATAGGTATATTGTATATATCTATTTTAATAGAGCCCTGACGATCCATATTAAGATCACCGCGGAAGCCTAGTTTTTAGTATACGTTAATATATAAATAATTTAACTAGATCGGTTTAGGGTATGTACCAAGGTTTCGAATCGTTATTGTTTTCGTTTAACGTTCTTTTCGATTTTCGGTTCAGCTTCGAATGATTAATTAATAAAAAAAATTATTTGTATTAAAAAAAATTTTTCTACCATAATTTAGAACATTTTATGGTACTTGTATGATAGCCCGAACGACCATTTAAGTGGAGAATAACATCATGTTAACGCACGTATTTTAACTTGTACTGAACCGTAAAAACCGATATTTTTATTTCGGTTCGGTTCCGGTTTTCGGTTCAGTTCCGGTTCGAAACCCTGGTATGTACAAAACTTTTTATCACAGGGGTGGATGATATTCCGCTTACCTTTTATAATTATTCAATCTCAATTAAATTATTCAACCCTTTAAAATGAAAAAGAAGATTTATGTTCAGTTTTTGAGAGCATCAAATAATATGATCATTTTTCATGTTGTACATTATATATAAATTACATATTATATATGAGATGAGGATAATAATATGCTGTATGATGAATGCTAAGTAATCAACAGTTTCTGAAATTTATATGTTTCCTTTGCAGGCTTATATATACAATACTTCAAGAAGATGTGACAGAAAGCATTAAGTTAATGTTAAAACAAAGTACATACATACATATATACGCAGTTTACATATACTGTATTTTGTTATATAGTCTCCTATTTATTTTAAAATATAATATTTATTTTCTTATTATCTATATATATTAATACGTGAACATTGAAAATTGATGAATGTTTTTTAGTATTTATTATAAAAGAAGTTGAATGATTCTTAAATCATTCGAAAGGTGCTGTGCAATACAAGTGCACAAAAAATAATGTGTGTTGCCGTTAAGGCAGGTAAAATAAAGTTAACATACACACATGATTTCCCCTCGCATCGTTAAACAGCTAGCAATACTCCTAGCGCCACTAAGCGGTAAAAATAAATAGTTTTGGGTTTCTGTCAAATGTAGAAATATATAGATTGTATAGAGAATGTATAAGGATTATTCAATGTTTTTCGTGTTGATGGTTAGGTAAGATACTTAGGCGATACTAGTTTTTATAATTATTTATATTTTATTGCTGATAAAAAACTATTAGTTTCAATTTTCAACAACTAACATATTTTGAAACTAAACATTAGATATTGTAAAATTTCGCGGTTTCAACATACATATTTACAAATAACAATACAATATTTATAAAAACTGTTTACACCATGAGCCATTAAAAATATGAAACAAATGTAGAACCGAAATAAATTAGTAATAACTGAAAGAAAAATATAGGTACCGATGTTTTGAAAAATTACAATAGAGCATGTAATGCTATTTTACAATAATTATAAACAACATAACAATAATTGTATAAAAGCTAGAATTGCGTCACATTGTGATTATTAATCTGAATAGTAAATGGTTTTTGAAATTTTTTTTTACTTTTTTCTTGTTTAAATATATTTGCATCAGTGAGCATTGAGATAAACTAAACTGTGTGAATTTGTTATTCCTTTATACTTAATTTCTACAATAGTTAATTAATTCAAAAAATTCAAAAATCGACATCAGTAACTAATCCGGTTGAATGATCGTTTTCAAAAATAAGAGGTTTTCTTCTCAGACAAAAATTAATCTTAAATATAAATTTCACCCTTCTACGATTTGTCATATTTGAGTTACAGCGCTTACAGACCAACAGACAGACAGACATCATGGCGAAAATAGTCAGAATGAATTCAGGGAAGGTCAAAATGGATAATTCCAAAAATCTGGCTTCACTATACTTCCTTATACTATATGTATATTTCAAATACATGGATATAAGAAAGTAAAAATCAGTGTGATTTAAATCTGAGTTAAACTGCTTTAAAATTTTAATATTCCCAACTTAATGGTATTTTTTAGTTTTGGATAACCAACCACATTTTTTCCATTTCCTGCATTACATAATAATAATAATAACAGTAACAATTTAACTCGCCATAAAATATGAAAACCACTGATGCAAGTAGGTGTACTATCTAGATTAATATCTGTACTTTGTAAACCCCCTTCTCCCGGATCCATCAACATGATGCGTTCTTGCAGACCAAATTACTCCCATCAAAACAGGCTTGTCGTTATTTTTAACGCCTAACGTCACCCCTACAATTTTGTGCATCTGAGCACATGAACATCTATGTAACACAAATATTTACGTGCATACGCGCATCCACCCACACTTCCACCTAATATAAAGGCTCGATTACATTCAAAATAAAACACTGTGGCCACCATAAGACTTTTTCAATTCGTTAAATCGTGCGAATCGAGTCACACATACCGTAAATTCAAACCTTTTCCAATTTAGATATTAGTATACAAATTATCGAAAAGGTGGTAGCACAGTGTATTTAAAATTTTTACTTAAACATAAAAATCATTAGAACATAAATTACAGAAAATACTTATTTCTGCAGAAAATAAAGGTTGAATCACAAAAATTGACTCTTTTAATACTAATTTTGAATTTGACGCCAAAACGCTCGCAGGTGCATTTTTGACGTCACGCCTATGTAAAGACTCCTTGTCAACAATAATAAATCCTTGTTCTATCGCTAACGTTTCTCGGTTTTAGTTTTGGTAAAACAAAACTGAGCAAATTGATAATTTAAAACCACAAAATAATTTATAAACAGTGCAGATATTAATGAAACAAAAATGATGTTTACTTAACCGTGACGTCAGAACTGGGTTTTATCTAATATGGCGGATTGCTGTATTTTGTGTTTTTATTTTAACAAAAATCATATCTCGCTTTTAATATAAAAATAAATACATTTATTAGAATCTTTTTAACCTATTTCATTATTTAAAATCATAATTTTAGTGATACTTTGTTACTGGCATCATGTCTATTGTTTAAAAAAGATCCAAAATTAACAATCTACTGTTTACAAGAAGTTTAAGTTTAGAGCATTCACAGACCAAAAGAGAGACATACGAGTACGTCATTGAGATCATATATTATACATTATATAATTGTTGGGAAGCCAAGCAAACTTCACAAAAAATGTTTTAAATACAGTTAGAAAATATAATTAGAAATAAATACCAGTAAATTAAATATAGGTACCTAGAAAAATTGTCAGTAATTTATTGTTTGTGTAAGATAAATTGTTTAAATGTTACTAATTTTAAATGTACATTCCTAACCAAAATATGTGGAAGTAACATTTATTAGTTACAAAATTCAATTTTTAACTAATTTTACTATTTATTGTTATTAATAAATATTTATATTTGTATTAATATAAATTAAAAAAAAAAGTTTAAGTACATTTTAAAAATATTCTTTCATTACAGCAGTGAAAACTCACCCTAAAGTAGCATACACACATACACATAAAGGGCACTAATATAGACACATAAAATTTAACAATGCACTAGTTCCTTGTTCGCACCCCCTCCCACCCACGCGGTTTTACGACAAGCCACTTGTAATGACCCCATCATACGCGTACGTGTGTGTGTTTTTTATGTTGTCATTTAAGAAGTACATTATTCAAGTTAATGCAATTGCATTATAGATACCTACATAATATAGTATAATAATTCGGGCAAGAAATACACGAGTGTATGCCATAAGGGTTTCGAAGTACGTACTACGTGGAATGTTTGGAACCACTTACAGGTACATTTTTAAGTTAGAAAAAAATATAAAAATAAAACATATGGTCATGTTTTACTAATTGAGATCTATATTTTAACACCCCACGTGCCTAGATATCAAAATAAAAAATTCTATTATACCCCTCCCTATAATTCCAAAATTTAAAATTATATTGTTAATTTTAGTATTTGTCGTTGGTAGTCCCACCAAGATTTTTTGACCCGGTAGTTACAGAGTTAGGGGGGGGGGGGCAGAATAAAATACTGCTTTTAGCCCCCTAGCTTTAGTTCCTTATTGCCCCCCCTGAAAAATTATTCATTCAATAAATTTGTACATATTTTACTAGAGGGTGTCATTTTACATGTTCAGTTATAAATTTCAAGTTTCTAACTCATATAGTTTACGAGCTATTTAGCTTTGAGTGAAAAGGACGGACGGACGGACGGACGACAAAGTGAGATTAATAGGGTTTCTTCGGAACCCTAAAAATGAGTACATTGTTAGAAATGCAACCTACTTCAGGGTGTTCGTATGAATGTCTTTGTTTTAAGATTTCAATGACCAGCCTTTAAATAAAAAGGAAGATATCTTAAAAGCAATCTGTCTATAAAGCAACGTTTACCGGGTCAGTTAAAGCAACAATTACAACCCTCCATACGTGACAGGGGGTGAAATATTAACTCCGTGCGAAGCCGGAACGGGTCTGCTAGTTTAGGTACATTTATTTATTTCACAATATCTATTTAACTGGTATTGAAATAACAATTAAAAAACTAAAAATATAAAGTTAATTAAATATAAACATAAACACATTTTTAGATAAAAATACACTTTTTATCAAATATGTACCTATCCTGTTTTTTTTTTATAAACATATTCGTTCGTATCTAATAATAAACAACCTCGTATCTACATACGTAGTATTTAATTGTTTAAAAACACTTGAGAGTTTTTTCAATGTCATGTACCTAAATGTTTATCGTAAAACAAATATAATACTGTTATCAACACGATGAAATATACAGTGCAACGCCTACCAAATATGAATATTTTTGTGAAAATCATATTACGTAGGTACCAACGTGGATATTATTATTTCTTCAGCTAAAAAACAGCAACGAAGAGTTTTTTTAATGCAAATTTTAACATAGGCCTTAATAAATCATAAATTATTTTGAAAATAAAATAACACACATTTAATAGACTTCTGATATTGTCTTTCTAAATACACAACTGTATGAAAAAAATTAATATTGTAAAATATCTAAAAGTATATCCACAATAAAAAGAATAAACAATGATAATAAGATACTAGATTACTCCAGCATCTTAATTACAAAACTTGCACTCAAGTTAAAAATACTACAAGCAGCTGTTGGAACAAACAAAAACAACGCACGCCTCAAGTTTCTGTCTCCCCTATCTACTAATTCCAGAACTAATTTATTATCAAGTGCTTTGAAGCCACCAAGGTGAAGGTCAATTATAATATATAACACACATATGTGAACTACTACGTTTGGATGTTACGTCATTACAATCATACTGATAGCAACAACAATATATACATAACTTTATTACAGGAAATTTAGCCTTTGTTCAGAAGTTGATGATTCTTTAAAATTTTGAATTAGTAAATAAATAAAAGAAATCTTTTAACATTTTAGAATTGTAGGATGATCAAGATGATTATTTATCAAGGTATATAAAGACAAGGTAGTCTCAATAGCTCCTTGATCAATCAGCGTTTGTGCGGGAATTACGTCACAGAGGGGATATATTCAAATGTTATAAATGTATACTTAATACAGAAAAAATAGATTTTTCAAACACAATAATTCCTTTATCAACGAATAGACAAAATTGTCTGTGATAGCTTATTATGATTTTGTAATTTGAATTTGTACTTCTTTGATTGTATGTGTTGTTAAAATATCAAAAAATACGAAAACAAGAATAAATAAAGACATTTTTTGTAATTGATATTCTGTTTAAAAATTTATAATATGTGACGTCAATTCCCGCGCCAAAGCAGATTGGTCAAGGAGCTCTTGAGACTACCTTGACCTTATATACCCTAGCATATACCTTTTTTTAACTGGAAACTAAGTCGTTAAGAACTAACTTAATCTTATTTAGTTTCACTATCTTTCTATTAATTTTTATGGCGTTTTTGTACAGTAAATCACTTTGTTATCTGAATAGATGATTGTCTTAGTGTATTAAGATTCATGCCAGTCTTACAGAGTTACAAGATACAAATAAGTACCTATAAAATTAACTTTCCCAAAAGTTTTTGTTGCATACTTTCTATGTAAACATTAACGTGCGACGAAACTTTAGCTTATTTATTATTTATAAGTCTTACAATTAGTATACTGCTTATTTATTATTAAGAAGATTAGACTCAAAATTAAGTTATTATAAAATAAATATAAATTGTATATTTTCATTATTAAAACGAGAAGTAAGAAGTAAATATAGAAATATATGAAAATAAATGCTTTAACAAAAAATAATTATAATGAAACATTTAATTTCGGAGAGCTTGTTATTTGACAAACGCATCACAAAAACTAAACCTTATTTGACAAAAATTGACTTTCGATTGTTGTCATGACTACTGCACAAATCGATGTTCCTTTGGAATGAAAATAATTAAATGATGTTAATAAATTCTTTGAATACATAAATTCTCAAAGTAAACAGTTTAATTTAATTTTTTTATGTCAAATGTTTTCTGAGTAATAAGCTCACAAAATTAGTTGCTAATTAATGCCTATTTATTAACTTATGCCAACAGTAAAATTATATAGATTTAGAAATATTTTGTTCATTTTAATAAATTTATTTTGTATAGAAAATTGTCTTACTCTACCAGTATCACATAGATATACTTTATGTAAATTATTATTAAAAAAAAGAAAAATAGCAACAGTAAATAATTGTTCTGAAAAGATTAATTAGATATAATTTATAATACTCATTACAATAAATATATAAAAACAAGATAATTTACGTAACGTTTATTTTATTTATGTTTTTTAATAACAAAACGCCCTCTAACTATATTCATTTATATACATATATACCTATTCATAACTTGTTTACTTATTTCGCCACGTTGTAGAGTTTCTTTACACATTTTCATGAATCTTGGCTTCTGGATTTTACAGCTGCTCCAATTAATGAAATAATTCGGTCAAGGTGAAAGTATAGACCTTTATAACTACTCATTAAAGGTGGTATCACACGTTATAAAACATAAATATACGCCAATTAATGATCAATTTATCAGATGAGAATTAGAATTATAATAGAATAATTACAGCCAAATTATTTAATAACAACGATGCTTTTCTATTTACGTCGTTATGGATAGATTTATCAATTTAAAAAAATCTTACAAAATCAACTGTATTGAAACTGTTTATTTATTTTATATTTCTTCTACGCAATATGCATTAGCATTCCAATGCAATAAACAAAATATTAAATTGATTATAAAAAAATAAGGTAGTGGCACCAGTCTTGGCAAGGACCCCAGTAATGGCTATTTTTAAATTAAATGTACTGAATTAGAAATATGTGTTGACATTTGATTACTACCATTTTTAAATATTAATCTATATACATTTAACTGCTTTACAACGTGATTTGATGACAATCGGTCAATAGGTGTCAAAATGGTGGACATTTAAACTAATTATTAGTATAATTTATTTATTAATTATTATATTATCATAGCAACTGCTTTACATTGTTTCAAATTTGACGATTCTTTCATTTATATCTTTTGTGTCGTACTACTTATCATTTTGTAATCATTAGCAAGTGTCCATCACTGCGTGCTCGTTACTGGTTTTACTTTATCCATTACTGGAGAAAAAAACATAAATAAAATAAAAGGCTATAATTTAAAAAAACAAACTATATTTGCGGACTTTGGTAATTAAATTGATTAAAAAAGAAGCCCGTCAATCACAAAAACAGTAAACTTTACTCTTATAGCGGCCATAATTGGTACCAGTAACTTAAACAACTCTAGCTATAATTTCTATTATAAAATTTACAGCGCAGATATTTGTGAATTTTAAAATTGAGTTACTTTTGTCTCCGATTGTATGTCCCATTCCTCCTTAAGAAAATAAATATGAAACGGCGTCGATCGATTCATAAATGTAGATATAATATAATATGGGTTTACATAATCGTATTTAGAAGCCAGAAAGTGTGAGATTATACGATCAACAAATAATATAACATATAGATTACAAATTCTATTGAAACCCGATATGTATACATACATAAATATAATATTTCTCCGAGAAATGTAAATACATATATTATATTTATATATTATTCAAGCGTTGCTTTATCAATTTGCTTTTATCTTATTTATACTTTTTTAATAAAACAATTTTGATAAGATTTTATGTATTTAATAAACATATTTTTTTTCATTAGTAATAAAACAGCTGATAATTAACTCCAATGGGTATTCAAAATTATATTTAAAAAATAAAATACGTTTATTTATTTCCAATAATGATGAAATTAATTGTTTCTAAGGTAAAATAATTTTAAAGAGTTGAAGAAATAGTACGACAAAAAAATTGAATTAGTATATGAATATTTATAATTTCCATCAAGTGCCGAAGAAGAAATGACGTTCTAAGCAGCTAATAAAGTATGTACGTATTTAGAAAATTTTAAATTATTTCATTAATTATGTAACTAGGTACTTATCTATTATATCCCCAGCATTTGCAAATGGCAAGTGTCATGTAGTGTAAGTTATATATACCTAATACCTATATATAAATAGCCACGTAATCATGTAACACATTTATCTGTTCTTATCAACTGCATGCTCATCAGAACTTCGCTTTAGCATCTTAAGGTATAAAATAAGAAATAGTATTTAGAGTCTCTCTGTAATCAACATCCTGTAAGCAACTAATAAATAAAATTGTGTTTAAAAAGATCATCTTCGATTTGATTTTCATAATTTGTACGATTTGATTAGCGCCAATGTGTGTAAAGTGTGTACTATTAATTTCAATATTTTTAAATAGGTAATTATTGTATATTCGGTTATTATTTTCGAAAACTGCAACATGATAATAAAACTGTCCTTGGTTAGGACAATCTATTTGGGCGAAATCGGGTTGGTTAGTTTTCTTAGGTTAATATGCAATAATAAATATTTAGACTATGTACTATAATACACACTTTACTCGCATTGGCGTTGATTATACACATCTGCAAATGCCGGGAAAATAATAGACAAGTATACTTGTAACTATAAAAACGGAAAAATTAGGAGTAAGGCGTGTGTGCATCTGAAAAACTTAATCTAAACCACCCTGATAATAATCAATTCCTTATAATGGCACAACCACTTCATAAATTTAATTCGTTATACAAGTTATAACCTGGAAATCAAAGTTCAAAGGTCTGTAGCCCCGAGCATCTTCTATAGAATAATATCAGAGTATCAACACAAACTTACCTATGCCCATTTTGTCGAGATGTTCAATGACTGCATAGTTCATATGCTTAGGAACACGGTTCTTGGTAGCAAGCGTTGCCAAGAGATGGCGCGTCAGTAAATGGGGTTCAATGTAAACAGTCTGCTCGCTACCGTCGTCGTTGTGGAACAAAAGCTTTGTCTGAAACCGAGAAACCAAGGTGATTAGAATGTATCAAAATATATCTGACAGCGTTGGGTCTATTTATTAAATTATAGAAATATTACACAGTACAAAAATAGTTGTTCATCAACAATGAAAGTTGCAGTATAGATGCAAAAAATATGCAAATATATAATAGAAATACAAAGTTTGGTATATCTGTTAATTAGACATTCCCCAAGTTTATATCGATTTTTTTATGTGTTGTAATTCAATATATCATCAACATCGCAGCTATAAAAATATCATTATTTTTTGTCATTTTTATTACAAAATATCAATTTTGAATTTTCCTTAATTAATATAAGATCGCCCTATATTAATTAGTGTCTAATTCCAGGGTCTTAAGCTTTCTAATAAAGAAAGTTCCATCATACTCGGTTAAAAAAAATTATCGTGTCGTCTCAAACAAAAATTCTAAATACTATCAAAATGCCTGTGAAAGGACATAATATATAATTTATGTACACAGGATGTCCAAAATAAGCGTGAAATGCATGGGGCATTAATTATAAGTAAGAGATGAGTATTACTACATCAAAAAATATTAATAATTCTATGTAATTTAGGCGGTATACCCAAAAATCTAAAAAAAATCGGAATTTCTTTAAATGGAGCTATAACTTTTTTGTCGATATAGATAGGTACATTTTATTTGCGGTTTCTTAAAGCACTTTGTGTGTAAAATTGATTAGTGTATTTAGAATTTTTATATCTTTTATTTTCCGAGTTACAAGTCCGTATTTTAGTTTTCCTTAACATTAAGCTCAGAAACCAAAAATCACATTAAGATCACCGTGAAAGCCTTGATCTTGCTAGATTTGATTCAGTAATTTATTATTTTATGATATGTTTATTTAAAATTTTACCATGGCAGAAAAATAAAATTGTTTAATTAATAACAGTACATAAATTTATAATGCTGATTCGTTGGGCTAACCCAACTCTGATGTCGATGTTATACTTGTAATGTAAATACAATTGTTCAGGCGTATCTAAAATAATAATTGCAATAACAATAAATATATACAGTTGAACTTCCTTGCATCGAAATAGGAGTATATGATTTTAAATAATTCGAAGAAAATCTTTTTCGCATACTATACACGTAAAAGTGTTTCCACTTGAACATTATTTATTTGATTTTCTCTGAAATTTTACTGTGAACACTGAAAACAATTCATTTCTTAAATTAAAGTACAGCCTTTTTCCAAAAATAATTAAATATGAGGTAAAAATCTTATGTTCTTGTCTGAACAATAATCAAGTATATGAGATAAATTTAAATAATATTTTTTTCAAAAACAATTTAATATAGTGTAAACTTCAATACCAATAACCTAAATAAACACGATAATAAATATATACAAACCTTTCCACCGACTTCTTTGGTCATCTCATTTGTGACCTGGGGCCCTTCTTCTGGAATACGCTCGTATGGCGCATCCATGCAAGAAGAACACTTCATCCTTGGAATCCAATCTGAAACAAAACCAGAAAATAAATAAAAATTTCTTCATGAAATATTTTAACAAAACAACCATCATTTTTATCTTTGTTTTTCTAATGTCAAAAAACAAAAATTTTGCACACAAATAATAATTATAAATCTGTTTTTCAACTGCAATAATATAATTTTTAATTTTCAACGACTTTTCTACTTATTTCGTATAAACACAGCTTAAAGTTATAGACACGATTAATTAATTAAATCCCAAGTTTCGGATTTAGCATGCTATAAAATTCATTAGATATAAATAATATCAAAATAAAAACATAAATAATACCAATTCAAAATTTTAATCTAAAACAAAATAATATTAAATTAATGTCACTCTTCTACAGTCGTTAAACTTTATATGCTACCGTAAAATTCACTAATTTAATTAAACGTTGGAATCTATTATAATTACATAACGTATTTTAACTTGAAGTTATTGTGATATTAGTAACATCTGACAATAATATTGCAGAATGGTACTTTTCTCTTGTCTTCCGACCCCTATTCTACTAATTATTTCTCTTGCAATTAAGAACTTCACTTCTAAATCCAACCCTAACGAATTTCTAATCACAATGATTATATAACTAAAAACGGGGAAAATTAAATAGGTAAATCATATGATATGGAAGGTTCTTTCACACGGGTGAATAAAAAAAATATTTATATTGTAATTGAACTGATATGTATGGGGATTTCTTCAATCGTATACAGATTCGGTTAAATGAGATAAATTATTTGTAAGGAAGAGGTGAGTATTACTACATCAAAAAATATTAATAATTCTATGTGGTTTAGGCGGTATATCCAAATATCTAAAAATTCGGAAATTCTTTAAATGGCTATAACATTTTTGTCAAAATAGATAGGTACTTTTTTGTATAGTTTCTTAAAGCACTTTTTGTGTAGAATTAAGTAATTGGTGTATTTAGAATTTTTATATCACTTTAATTTCCTAGTTACGAAGAACTTAAGGTTTGAAATTTAATACAAATAATATAATAGTATAAAGCTAGTTTTGTCGAGAGAGGACGACACAAGACCTTAAAGTTCATAATCGTAATCTAAAACAACGAAATGTTAGAGATAATGTGTACAACTCGACTCAAGTAATTAGAGGTGTCAAAACTTCTTCAAAAGTTTTCAAGTGTCAATAAAATAAAGTTTCTTACAAAAATTGTGTATAGTACACTTTAATGTAGATAAAATGACAGTAACGAATCGATAAGGTAACTTTAAATTATTTAAACAATAAACAAGTAGATTGATAGCCAGTGGCGAAGCGTCCATGGAAGCAGATGGGTAAATTGATACAAATCTGTGTTTTCAGTTAATAAATAATGCAAAAATATTATTAGAATATTCATCTTTATGCGCAACCCAAAAATAACATTTTATATTAATTTACACGTTCAATTATAAAACTTCTTTTCTTGTATTTTACTCGATATTTGTATGACGAAGTTCACTGCAGGAAATTTAACTAAAATTTTTTGAATTTTTGATTTCGTTAAAAGTATGTTTATTGTCTGTATCTCAAACCGTTCTTGAGATATAGCCTCTCCAAGTTTCAGTTTTTTCAAAAATTTTAAGAAAAATAGCCGTAATTTTTGAATGGATGGTCGGAATTGATTTTAATTGACGGATTTGGAATCAGCGTGTCAAAATCTATATAATGACATGTATAATACCTTAAAACACGAAAAAAAAATTTCGCGAAAAATCGAAAAAATTCAAAGGGGTATACCATAAAAAAATGTCGATTTTTGACGAAAATTTTTTTGTCGAATTTAAAAGTATTATACATGTCATTATATAGATTCTGACACGCTGATTTCCAAATCCGTGAACTAAAATCAAAAAGTAAAAGCTTGAACTAAGCTGTTTCATAACTAGTTTTTTTTGTTAATTGGACGGGGAGGATTTTAAAAATTTCACGCCTCGCCACTGTTGATAGCTAAACTCGAACGACAAGAATTAAAGTTTAAATTTAAGTTTTTTGATCATTTTACTGTTTTTAAGTCTAAGTTTGAGAATTAACTATGATTCATTATTATTTAATTATAGTAAATATAATACATTATAATACACACACTTAGAGGTATTCGTATCTCTGAAAATTACCCGCGACTCTTACGTTGAAAATATCTAATAAGACAAATCATATACGAAATTAAAGAGAATCTATAATATATATGTTTTTATCTTTTTATAAATTTTCGTCCGCTACTGACTGTGAACGCATTGACAATTATCATTGGTAACTTTAGGGCGTTTTACTACATTGAAAGCCACCCCAAAGTGCATTAAACATACGCGACAACGAGAGAACTGTGAGAGATATACTATATTTAGCATAAAGACGTCGGCATGTCTCGGCAGCCATGTCATTTACAATTGAAATTAAGATTTAGTACAGATCCGGCATCCAGAAATTACAAACGGTGGCATTTACATTTCTATTGTGGCTGTAATGTTTTTGTGGTAGAATTTACAAGAAATAAACATTATATTATACGACGATGTGAACTAGGTTGGTTTGTTAAATGTGTCTCAGATGGAATTGGTGACAACGAGCTGGATTTTAGATACTTATACACAGAGAAAAATGGAGTTGATTTTTTGTAATAAAAATTACAGTTTCCGATTAAAATTTTTAATTTTGTATCAAAAAATATTATCAGTTTTAACATGTACTGTCAATTCAGTAGAATTATTTTACTAAATTGGGTGGCATCAACATTTTTATTACAAAAAAAAATAATTATTTTTTCGATTATCAAAGTAATAAATAAAAAAAGTAAATTCTAAAAAAAATCAGCATTATTTTAACAAAAAAGAAGTTTTTATCAGAAGACAGTTTTGTTGAAAAATATAGGTAGTTAAAATTCTATATTTTTTTATTAAGTACATTACACTGTGTTAATGTTTATAATCTCTACGAGTATTAGCTAAAATTCTATATTATTATGCCTGTTTTACATTAAAATGACAAAATAAATCATATTACACAGTATTAAAATTTTTTTTTTCAATTTTTCGTTTTTGGGTAGTAATTTTTTTCCGATTTTTGCTTTAATTAGTTTAAAGCTCGCACGTATTAACAAACAAATCAGTTTGAATGTTTTAATATTCGTGTTTAGTGAATTTGAAAATGTTGACATACACTGCACTATATCATAAAAAATAAACCCAAGTTATAGGTAATAAAATAAAAATTAGAGCAATAGTTATTTTATATCCTTACTATATTTCCGTGTATTTCATTTTATATAAGTAGAGCAAATAAACCTTTATTAGAGAAACCTGGAAATTTACTACGTACATCAAAATTATTAACTATAAAATGTTTATAGTTTTGTTTTTATATTATTCAAGTACATACACATGTAAGAAACGGAAATAGGTATTCTTAATATGTTTATACATTGTTTAGATTTTATTTATTTTAATCTTCTTCTAGTGATATTGATAGTTACACAAAATTATACAAACGTGGGAAATTAATATATATATATACATATTTACAAAAAAAATGGTATTTTGCTAAATTTAAGACCTCTTACTCATTTTTTATCAAAAACATTTTTTTTTTATTTCAAAAATAATTCGAAAATTCAAAAATTGACAAGAGTAAACATCCGTTTTCGGTTAAGTTTAAGTCTCTATTAGTGTCCGACCGAAGGTCAGTTTTTGGCCGAAGCAGAAGCCGAAGCCGAACTTCGGCTTTTCTTGTTACCTTCGGCCGAAGCCGAAGCCGAAGCCAAAGGTTTTTGTTTTCGTCTTTTATTTTTAAAAATTTTCACAAATGAAAAAAAATCAATGTGTAATGACCTGTTTTTAACTTTTCATTTAAAAAATTAAATATGTAAACGTTTAGTTGTTATTAAAATTGAAAAAAAAATTGAAAAAATATTTTCCCCCCTGCTCATAGGTTATATCTTCGAAAGTAAAAAATTTAAAAAGAATGGGATTATGTATAATATTTTTTTTTATATATATATTTTTTGACCTCATTTTTTATATACAGCCAGTTACACCACACCCCTCACCAAACAGGGATTACTGTTAGGAAGGGAACGTGCCCCGGGGCAACCAGATGTATAATATGATTTTTTAGAAAAAAAAATTATGCGATTTTTGTTTATTTAAACTCATTGCTTTTTTTATTATTTGATTTTAGGTACGTGGTTTTAGAAAATTAGAGAATGTATCATTGACGCTATTAATCCTTTTTACAACGCCAAAATAAAGTTTATCTATCTATCTATTCCTTATTTTATAATGTAAGCTATATATGTCTTTTTTCGTGCGATTTTTTATATGCGGTTTTCTGTGGAACGTATATATATCGCATAGAATAATACTTAACTGTACAATATTATACTATATATTTCAACCTTCGGCTTCGGCAAAACCTTCGACTTAATTTTGGCCGAAGCCGATTATTCAGCCGAAGGTGAAATTTTGGCCGAAGGTGGCCGAAGCCGAAGCCGAAGCCGAATGTTCGGTCGGACACTAGACTCTCTATACACCACCCAATCTGCAGACCCGATTTTTCGGAAGGTAGAGTGGGGGTACTATCGATTGGGTCGTGTATAGGCAAATCGAGCCGACTATTCGCGGAATAATCGACCCTGCAGATTGAGTGGTGTATAGAGGCCTAAAAAAATTAATTTGATACATAATGTAATTAGACAATAACATTATTATTATCTATACTAATCTATAGTTTATGTCCCATAGTTCATTTACGTATAAGAAAGTCCTGTAGCTCCCATGGCAGATATTTTGTATTGCTATATCGAGTTAAAAAGAAAAGACTATTGTCTTTGAAATTTTTTTACGATCATCAAAGTTCACAGTTATAAGCGTTCAAAGTTAAAAGTATGGTTTTTGTTTTAATTGCAAATACCTCGGGTAAAAATGGTCTTACACCCCTTACATACTAGCGACTTTTAGCAGCGTTACTATCGCGTCATAGCATGCTATTGTATGCAGCCAGTGTGTATGGATTTTGCGATGTACATATAAAATAAATGTACGCGACATTCGCGCTGCTAAAAGTAAGGGGTCTTAATGCGATAAAAAAAGCAAATTGAAGAGAAAAGTCTGATCTATAGAAATCATTCATTAGATTTGACAAAAAATTTTTTTTTAATATTTGTTTTAGTACAATAAATAAAAAAGTGTGCGGCCACAGCAGATTATTAACTTATTTTTGAATTATGCTTATAAATATGTATATTGAACATCAATATTATCAAATATTTGTTATGAATAATGTTTGTGAAGAAATCGGGTGAATTGAGGTGTAAAGAAAAACCCTCAAGTAGTGTCGCTAATCCCGTCCTGCAGCACTCTGAAATCTACGCGAACGTTCCCTAAGGAAGCCGGGACAGTATGCAAAATAAGCTTCACGGGCTACTTGTGGCTTTCAAAGAGCCGCGACAGTCTTTGATTTTGTCTAACAGGTTTCTCATCTATTGACATTTATTTGTATGTATGTAGTATGTATATATCGCACGATGTCTTTTTTATTTGATCGGAAATGGGATAACTAAAGCCGAGTTTATTTTATTCCCAATAAATATTCGTATTGTTGAAAAAGATTCTGAATTTGTGATTTTTAGAAAGTAATATCAGTATTTACACTTATAGATAAATAGCTGTTCCCGCGCGGCTTCGCTGGCGTGGACTACTAATTGTTGAGGATTTTTGAAAAATATAGTTGAATTAAGTACAAACACGATTAGTTATTATTGTAATAATAACTACTCAACCTAACAAAAACGAATCAGAACAAAAAGTACAAATAATTTTTGTTCTGTTTAAATTCAAAAGTTCATTATTGAAAACAAAATAAACAATTGACGATCAAAAGACAACGGCCGAGCCGAGGGAACCCGAATGACAGCCGAGATGGTCCGACGCGGCACTTATTCGTCAGTTCGCGCGTTATTAATAATATTTTACCGTATATAACTTATTTAATGTTATTTGCTAAATTAAAAGACCACATTGGATGTTGTAAAGGGCATTAAGTACTTTTGACGATGGTATCATTTATTTGTTTTGCAGGTCATAAGTCCACATAAACAGAATCCAAACATTTTAAATTTTCTTTGTAACATAAAAGCAATCATTGTGACTTAAATATAAAAGTTAGATATATGGTGACACGGATTTTATTTTATATCTTTTTATTCTACACAATTCTTCACTACATTATTTTGTTCAATATTTAACGGTTTATGCAGCGTATTGCAAAAGAGCGTGCTGGCGGCAAACCTTTTTTCCAACTTGATTCACTATTATCGTCACTACTTATTCCTTATGTTACCTAACGTAACAAAATATATCCTATAACCTGGTCAGAGAACATATCTGTGAATTAAAAAAAACACGTAAATCGAATACCTAAATGGTTCTTGAGACGTTGAGCTGATATACATGTACAAAAATTGAAATGTAATGTTTTAAAAAGCATAAAAACTCATGTATTTAATTAAAGTATTTCACCTGCCCGTCTGACAATCTTAGAACCTTTTTTTTGTACAATCGTGAGACGGTTTTTTTTTGTCGATACATCAACAACAGTCCAGTAACATAACAACACAATAAACAAGCCAGTTCGGGTTCAGGTGCGATCCGTTGATGAACTTTCCAGACGTGTAGGTGGGCGTCTTGTGTATAGTTAATCATTTCGCCACTATACATGAATTGGCGCTACACGTTCGCCGTTTGTATAATTACCATTTCTCAGATTTTGCTTTGTTCGAGATTAAACTAGTTGACTGCTGAATGCGTATTTATTCTAGGAATTATACCCATCTAACTGTGGTATTTGAGTGAGTCGGAAATAGTTTTTAATTAATATGGCAAAATATCGCTGATTGTGATTTAAAAGGTATCTTTTAATTCTATTGATATGGATCACAATAAATTTAATTTAAATATAGTTTCTCTTTACAAACCGATGATGATGATTTTATTTTGCGTATCAACTATTAATTTGTGTTTTTATAGAATGAGTAGAGTAAAGTTGGTATATATGGAACAGGAGGGTAAAATGGACATTTCTTTTTGCTACTATATTTTAAATTTTATAAACGCAAAATTAATATGTATTTAAGCTTACACCTCTGACTAACGTCAGTTGACATGCCAGTGTTTAAAGTACAATTTAAGGAAATTTTCCATTTTTGATTATTTATGTTAAGGTAAGTTAGCTTAAATTATTATTGTATTAAATTGTTTAAATTGCTGTTTAAAAATGTAGATATAAGGTTTGACCGTATGGATAATGTTTTTAATCCACGTAATAACTGTTTCCTCGGCACTAACCAATTTTTTTTAAATATATATGATTGCGGGTATTATAGAAAACAACTATGACTATGTACTTCATAACTATCTAATTCCACAAAAAATATTTTTTTAGTACGAAATCTTCATGGTGATGCCCACTAAATGGGGTGCCTATTACAGAGGTTCTGTCTGCATACTTCATGCCACGCCACTGCTATTTTTTACAGTGGCAACAAATAACTTTGAAATAAAAACAACTAAATACATTTAAAAAACAAATGTTTACCATTTTTTTTAATTGTAGCGTCTTACCACGGTCTACGTTGGTTTTATGCATTTTTAATTGAAGTATCCACCTGTTAAGTTCATTTTGTATTAAAAATTCAACCATTATTGATTGGTTCGGCAAAAAGAATGGTAAAAATAAAATTCATAATGGAATAAATACATACAAAATCAATATGTTTTTATAAAAAACTAATTTCACATTCAAAACAACACGATATAGCTACACAACATCGCGTGTCTCTAAAAGTGGAACAGTCTCTGTTATTATTTTTATCAAAACCAATAATATTAGGAATTCCTTCTGTCGGTGGAAACGTATTTAAATGCATTGGGTTTTTGCATGTGTCCAGTATTAAAAACACATAAAATATCAACGAAAACACGACATGTCTTATAAACATAATAATCTGTTTGTATCTTCCTATCTGATCTTTAAATGATTACCTATGTTTTTATTTATTTTTTTTATTTTACGAATACATTTATATACATAAATTATAGTAAATCAATTCAAATACAATAAATATTTTTTTCTCTTTCAAATATAATTTTGTTTAATTGGTTTAATAATTTTTATTAGTATGTGAAACTATAATACAGTATTTCTCAAATAACGATTTATTTATTTACGAGATTCTTACGATACAATTTAGAGGGGCACAAGATAAAAAAAATAAAGGGATAAGATCCGATAATAGATTCTATAGGGTGCCGCCGAAAAATTTCTTATTTATTATCAAATCTTCAAATAAGGTTTCGGATTACGTAATATACCTAATGAGCACCTAGTCTAAAAAAGAGCTAACAGCAACAATGTTTAACTTAACAGTGTTACATACATCTGTAGGGATACCAACATAAGAATTTTGAATTCTTATGTTAATTAATATGCGTTTATATTTTAGAATTGTATAACAGTTTTATAACGAGGTTGGGTCATTGAATTAAAAAAAAAAACATTTTTTAATTAAAACCTTTATTAGTCTTCATCGGTTTCTTTAATGACAATAGATATTGTAATATTTAAATAACATTTTTAATTTGAATAAAATTTTACAAACAAAAAGTACAAATTCATTTTAATATATGGTTGAAACGGTTGTGCGAAGTGTGAATATTATGTGTAAATAATCAATTTAAAACAAAAACAATATGTATATGTATTAAGAATTTTGAAAGTCTACAGAAGTAGTAGTAAATGTCAACGAAGATACTTCCTTGAAATAAAACAAAATAAATAAAAACGCTACAATACAAACTTTATAAAAAACCAAGATGTTGCATCAAAAGTAACCTTATTTTTTTAAATACGATGCAAACATTGATATTCTTTTGTATAAGTGTAACGTAAATACATAGGGAAATTTTAAAAACATATTAATTATGTTACTATACACAGAGAGAAAAGTCATGATAATTTTTATACAGAAAATCTTAGAAAAATTACTGTGCTCTCTTATAATGCGTGGTTTTCAGAAAAACGCGTTTAAAGTTTCAAGACTCTAATGGTTGATAACTCACAATCAGTTGCGTTCGCAGGCTATAACTTCTGAAGGACTGCGAATTATGCTCTAAAATTTTAGGACAATATTCTACACATATTTGACTAAAATTTTATTTAAAAAATGGAAATTTTTGAAGACTTAAATCGATCTTAAACTGATAATAATTTTTTAAAATATTTATTCATTTTCTCTATAAATTCATGGTAAATAATTGAAACTATACAATTGCTTATTAAACATATAATTGCAGATTATGTTTTTAACTTCAATTATTGATATTACGTAGATACAAATAGTACACGTGTACTATACATATTATACTTTAATTATAGATGCATTGACAATGCATCTCGATTAATATTGCATAATTTATCAACGAATTATTCTAAATGTCAGTTTCGACATTAATATATAATGATTCCAGCTAACATTAATTATGTTATCAGAAACGCATTAAATATTTATTGAGGAACATTGTGTTATTATATAACTGCACTCACAGAACTCATGATTATTCTAATTGGATAATATATTTGACATCCAATTTTATTGTGATTAATTAATCCAATATTGTTATTTATTTACGTATATACATTCTTTTTTATACAATTACTGTAATTTCGTATTAACATTAATAATTTGTTCAATAAGAGTTAGTATATGTGAATGAGTGAACATAACAGAGATGGAGATGTATAAATAAGAATGAAGCATGCAGGCAGATAGAGACAGAATGAGTTTCATTATGAATACATAATTTTAGCTCTTTAATCTTTATTAATTAATTGTTTGCGTATAATTATAGAAATAATATACACACGTTTTGTAATCAGAATGAAGTTACCTGTAATAAAATATATGGATTCTTTATCACTTGTCCAAGCATTGAATGTACTGAGAAAGAAAAATATAGTTATAATTTATAATGGAGATGTTAACTTTTGGACTAAAATATAATCTTTTTGATATTTGTTTCTGATACCTATATTATTCATTCATTTTTAATTTGCGATAATAAAAAAGGTCAGTTGTTGCTATTATTCCATTAATTATTTTATATAGGGTTTTAAATGTTAAAATACGGTATTAAAACAGTGGTGATATCTTAGATTAAGAAAGATTATGGATACATAACAACCAATGCTAGTCCGTATATGAAACTGTTACCAAAATTATACGGCGGCCATCTTTTCTTAAATGTCAGTTTCACCATTTTCATGCATATTATTCCAGAGGCGCTAGTTGAAAATTTTTTAATAAGCAAATATGCTTTAAATTATAATTGAATTTGGTATGTATGAGAGATGCTAGTTTAGATAGACATTTCTCTATTAATCAATTATCACTTAAATACTTTTAAAGACAATATATAACATTTATTATTAATTAATTTTATAATTCAAAACAATTGATATTTAATTTTAAATCTGAATGATACGCCAATGACTCGTGGAGCGATATGGTAACAACGCTAGGTAATGTGTTATTTGTCCTTTATCTTTCCTTGTCTAAGGGTGGTATACTCGTATATGAAAAATATCTTGAGTTAACTGTGTTTCAATAAATTCAAATACCACTATTCTAAATTCAAAAACAAAGTCGTAAATAATATCACAAAACTAATTCCGAATTAAATTTTTTTTGTTAAATAATAAATTTTTATTAACTTCTTTATAATACCAGACATAATAATCGCATTTTGTCGTCATTTGGTATTTTTCATTTTTGTTTTTATTTTTCTGGTTCAATTCTGAGAACACTACCTGAGTATAGTCAAAGGCATTGAGAAATATCATTTGTTAACTGGTAATTTCGGCATTCACTTTTTATTAACGACTTTTTTTAATAACAATTTTGAAAGTTCGACTACTTTTTTTATTCTCTTATAATAAAGTAAAACACTGCAGCAGATACACATTTTATACGTGTTTAAATCAACAAAGGCATGCACATGTTCCGTGTAAAACGGGCCTACAGTTGACGGACACAACGCGACACCCGATCCTTAGGCGGTTGTGAAGACGAAAGGTTTACTGTTTCAATTAGCGAGAAAACCGCAACTAGCAGCAGCAACACCCTGGGAACACCGGTGTACGTTATCGCCACCACCATTAGCTGTTACAATAATACCGAGAAAAGTACGCTATTTGTTGTTTATATAAAACCGGAATTGTAGCGTAGTACTGTAAGCTTATTTACATATATAGAAGAAACAAAAATGACAATATAGAAAAAAAAATAATCAAGAAAAATAAATAAATAAATGATTACATAATATATCTTTAATTAAACCCTCACTGATTCTATCTTTTACTCCATAAACATGGCTCTCTAGCTCGTTTTAACCTGCAATGATCGGCCCATATGCAACATCCTTATCCATCTTGTTATCTCTTTAATAATAATTTTTAAAAAATAGTAGTAAATAAAAAATAAATAAATACACACACCAAATCAAGAACTTCACGAAAGAGCTGTCGGTAGAGGACAACATCCAGTTGACATAGAAAGCTATAACCATACCATACCATTCTGTAAGCTTATTTACCTATTAGAAGTAAGATAGAACTTTCAGATTAAACTTAAAATCTGGAATTATATAAGATTGTTGTATGTATAATATAGTTAATGTGTCTACAAGTAAACAAAGTTTGTTTATATCTTGATATAGAGAAGAGGTTCTGTAAGTGTGGGTCGCGAGAAAAATTTTAAAATATTACACATCAAGAAACGCACAATGGGGAATTTTCGATATTCACATAAAAATGTCTAATTCATATTTTTATTAAACGTTAAATAAGTAATTTTATTATTTGTTGATTTCGAATAAATACAGGATGTATCGAAAATAGGAAATTTTCGCGTAATCGTGCGCAAAAGTTGCTACTCATTTTTTGAAAATGGTCAATATCTTCAAATCGCGCAATGAGCCCTAAGTTTCGAAAATTTGACCAAAAAAGTGATTTTCTGAAAATGTAAAAAAATTTTAACTGGTAAGATTTTGATTAAATGAGTCACATGTATTACTTTGATGACAATCCGTCAAAAAAATCACCAGGGGCGCAGAAGTGAGAGTAATGGGAGTTCCTTTTATTCAAACTACTTCACATACTCTTCAATATTTGTCGTCTGAGAAATAAATATTAAATTGGTAAATACCTATACATCCAATTACCATCATATCATGGTTTTTATTTAAAAAAACTGTTTCATTCCAAATTTATTTATTTTATTAACATATCTTAATTAAATTTATTAAACAAAAAACTGAAAAAACAAAGTGACCTTTTTCCGTTTCTCTCGAATGGGTCGCGAAAAGTTACCATACAAGTTTGAGAACTCCTGATGTACATATGCGGATTCGAGGAATAAATTCTAGTAAATAGCCCTAAAAATAATTATCTACACCAGTGGTTCATAACCGGTGTTCCACGTACTAGTCACAAGTGCCCTGTGAAATTATGAAAGTTTTAATAGGAAATACAACTGTTCGTAGTTATGTCCTGTTCAACTTTTAAGTTTCTTTCATTAAGAATAAGGCAATATAATTTAAGGGACTCAGATAATACTCGTAACACAAAAATCTACTTCTTTATGAATTATATTTGTAAGGAAAATGTGAGTATTACTACCTAAAAAAATTTGAAAAACTCCACGTTGTTTAGGTGATATATATTAAAAAAAAATTCGAATTTCTTTAAATGGTTATAACTTTTTGCCAAATACATAGAAACATATTTTTGCAGTTTCTTAAGATACTGCGATTCCTATGCTGGAAAAGTTATCTGATATATAAAAATAATTCGACTTGAAGTCAGAAAGATATAGTATTATATAATATAGTACCTATGCCAAAAAAATTATGTGAATATCAGATGACTGATATGGCAAAATACAATTTATAAAAGTATACATATATTATAAAGTAAAAAATTCAAAACGAAACTACAATAGTTTTCACAACAAAATACGACTGACATTAAAACATTATAGTACCATCATTTTATTATTATTATGTTGTTATAACGCACACAATTCATTCGAGAGCAGCGACAAGCCTTTAAGTCAGTAAGAATTATCACATCTAAAACAATAAAACTGTTTTATTTATTTGGCATTGAGCTCTTGCACATAAATCCTTAATCTAGGACATAGCAAACGGCCGAGGGTTTTACACGAGGATCGAACTAGCAAACATCCGCAAATAAAACTACAATGCTAATCACACTAACCTAAGGGTTACACAAATGTTATTTAACTGTATATACAGAATTTAATAACCCAAAAATTACACAAACACGAAACAAAAACAAAATGAAAAACATTTTATTCTAAATTTCTTTATGCTTATATCAATATAATATTGAACAACATTTTGAATTTTGTATAATATTTGTCATTTATACGAGTATATCTGCTTGTTTTACGGAATTAAAGCTTTATAAAATACGATTTATTTTGAAGATAATTTCGTTACATTTTCTTAACCTATTAAGTTTATTCCTAATTATCAAAATCGGATCAAAAAACAGGATTAAAAAACTATTAAAATGGATTATATTTTACATCGTCTATAAAACGATGTACAGACTAAAAAATCCAAAATAATTTTATTATTATGCAGAGCTTTCGGATTTCTACATTAGTATTGACATGTTTTGAAAATATAATAGGCAAATGATCAGCGTTTATAATTTAACTTGGAACCAAGTTTAAGGGTTCGTTGTCAGTATATTTACCTGAAAATTAATTCACCTATTTGCTATTTCATCAAAACTAAACTCTAAAGTTCATAGTTTACGTTATCCCTCAACAGTTTCAACTAAGAGCCCTGAAAATGCCCATTGTAATATATAACACTATAATATATATACTGTATCTAATTTACGAATCTACAGTTTGGAAATCACAGTTACATAACAACATATAAATATATTTATAATTTTACAATAAAATCTCATTGCATACTTGTAAATATACTTCGTCTCTTTCTATCTCTCTCTCTCATTTTCTGCACACGTACACACAATGCACATGTATGTACGCGCTTCCGCTTTCGCGCAAAGATAACCACCGCAAGCACCGCTCGGTTATGTAATCACTGTAAAAGTTCACAGGTAAACATCAAAGGGTTATATAGTAATTCCATTTATAATCATCAAAATAAAATGTAAATCCACGTTTATGATTTCGATGAAAGTTTATTCAGTTATTATTATACGTATTAGATGGTACAAAATGTAATTAGAAGAAAAAAAATGCTCATAAGTTGGGGGGTTGTGCCCATTGTACCTTGAAGACTTCGTAGACATTCAACGTTTTTTTTTCAACTCGCTATAGCACGCGTTCTAATAAAGTAATTTTAATGGACTTAATGTCATTCAGCAATGGCGTCGTTAAAGAGGGGGTCCGCTCCGGGTGAGCAAAACTCACTCAATTATATGATTTTGCTCAAAATTGACATTACAATATGACAGAATGCCAAAAATTCTTTCAAAATCCACTGCATCTCGATTATTTTTTAATTTGGAACGAGTTTTGAAACTCACCTTCTCATATATTTAATAAGTATTCATTTTGTAGATTCATAAAGATTAATACAGTATGAAGATCAAATGGAAATAATCCATTAGCCTTAGAAAAATACAAATTACATAACGTTTTACTTTTTCCTGTGCTTTGTATGAGATTGTCATCACAAAGCGGATATTTATATGAAAAATACTTTTTTCTCTCAAAATTATATAATATTCACAAGACCTTTTTAATAAATACATATGAATGTAATGTTTTTTTATGAATGTTTAACACAAACAATTTATCAATAACATTTTAATTAAAAGTGAAATACATTATAAATTATGATAAATATAGGTTATGTTTTGTCATTATATGTATATTCTTAATTATGTTTATATTTATGGATTACAACGAAAAATATTTTAAAAGTCTACATTTTTCAAAAACAAATCGAGTCTTTTTTTTCAAAAACAAATTGAATTGAGTTTGACATAGGTATAAATATTATGTAGATATATAAATAAATATATGCACACTACATACTTATGCATGATAATAAATCATGTGTAATCTTACATTGAGTATTTAAATTGTATTTCATTACCATTATATTCGATAATTAAATTAAAGTTTACAACAATTAATCAATTTAATTGCATACCGTTAAAGCAAACAATAAAGCACACTTGAAAACCCTTGTACATAGAATTTATAGAGCATATAGATAAAAGTGGTGTATCAAGGAGGAAATCGGAATAGAACGAAACTTCTCGGAAAGAAGGGGAAAATAATAGTGTAGCAAAGAGAACAATATATACAGAGATGGAGGAGAAATAGTAAAAGACAAAAATGAAGAGTGGGATGGTAAAGCACCAAACGAAGTTGATGACCGTGGTGGGGGAATAGTTGTAGTGTAATAGTAGTGAACGTTGGCGGGTTACAGACCGTGGTGGGGGAAGATCAGTCTAGTTGTAGCGACTGAGAGGAATGTTTTGGTCCGTGGATGTGCAGTGTGTACGAGACGTGGAGGGGAGGAACGTTATAGCGTGGGGCACGCTAGTGGTGGGGCAGAATGAGGCGCAATACCGAATGGCGTCGCTCGATAACGGCGCATACGATGTGCGTAGGGATGCCAACTGTGCATCGATTCAATACACCGATGTTTAACTACACATAACATATTGTAAATGTTTCATTCAACTATAATACGTAGTAAAATTTTTGAGAATAAAAAATATACGATAATAATAATGAATTCTTTATTTTTTAGGATTTTCATTTATTAACTAAAATGTATCTTGAAACTTATAGATTACAAAACTTTTATAAATATTACCCCGTAAGTACTGAGGTGAAAAATACTTCAAAAATTTATTTTGATTTAAAGAATGACTATTCAATTAACTCAATATTTAATAATAAAAAAATATAAATACTGCGGTTGGTCCATCTGATCACGATTTGTTAAAAAAAAATCAAATACGCTTAACGAAATTTAAAAAAAAAGACGAAATTTTTTTTCAATTTTGCAGAATTGGTTGTTCAAAACACATAATTATTTAATAAAAATAATAATAAGAAGTACACCGAGTACCCCTTAAAAAACCTTTGCTAAACATTGAACTAAAACGCCTAACGACCGCGCGAGGTGTTTTCAACAATCGCGCGTTTATGACACATCAGTTGGAAGCTATTCCTACGATCTCCACGCGACATAGACATCTAAGCACACGCGACTTTTTGCGGTGATACGTCGCAAAAAGGCCGCGATACTAACGCGACGTTGTCGCTTAACACTAACGACTAGCGACCACATGTAGCGGCAGTCGCGCGTTCACGAAACGCGCTACTGTTTCAATTGAATAAATATAAGGTAGTGGCACCAGTCTTGGTAAGGACCCCAGTTATGGTTATTTTTTAATTAAATGTACTGAATTAGAAATATTTGTTGATATTTGATTACTACCATTTCTGAATATTAATCTATATACATTTAACTGTCTTACAGCGTGATTTGATGACAATCGGCCAATAGGTGTCAAAATGGTGGACATTTAAACTAATTATTAGTATAATTTATTTATTAATTATTATATTATCATAGCAACTGCTTTACATTGTTTCAAATTTGACGATTTTTTCTTTTATATATTTTGTGTCGTAAACAAACTATATTTGCGGACTTTGGTATTTTAATTGATTAAATAAAGAGTGACTTGTTTTATTATTAACATGAGTTCACGAGAATTACATAAAAAAGCCCATTAATCAAAAAAACAACAAAAACTTGCTCTTATAGCGGCTATAACTGGTGCCTTTATCTTATATATATTTTTTTAAACGTAATGTAAATAAATAATAATTCATATTAGTGATTCCTTTGCGAATGTACGATCATATTAAACGTAGGCATTTGTTGAAATATAACACGTCGAGAGGCTTTTATCTGAAGATAGTAAAAGACATCTTCACAATATTAATATTTCGGTGTTACCTAACAATTCAGTTCCAGAGCAGCAATAATGAGTGCGATGCGGCGTGTTTCCATGACAGCCCTGCGCGTTGGTGCGGCGTGCGTGCCACAGACTGCAGGCGAATGCGACGAGACGCTAGAATTGCGAGAGAGTCGTTATTTTGATGGTGAATTCTGACGGCTCGTTCCGGGCACAATATCACACACTTTGCGGTCCGAGCCATGTTTTGCATGTCGCCGAGATTTTTATTGTTTATGTAAACTTATTATAATTCGTTTTATTATGTCATAACTGCATTTAAATTGCTTATAATATTTTATACACAAACATGAAATTGTATTATAAATGATGTGTGTGCATGTTTGTGTGTATGGTAATTTATTTATATTTTATTTATTATTTTTTCTTCTTTGATGCCATGTCGGCGCCTTTTTGCATCATGAAAGTATTAAAACGGTTTTAATAGCTTTCGTTGTATGAGATACATTTAATTTTTTATGGTTTCTATAAATTGACTTGCATGCAAGTATAATTCTACTTTATTATTTTATTACACATATACAAAATTACAGTGGCGTACCTTCATATGTTTTATTTGGACCTGATTACCAAAGTTTTTCTACGTGTCAATTAGATATAGTGCACATAAATCAATTTGGCAAGATCGAATCAACAAAATATATTAATTTTGAACATAAGTTGGAAAAAATAATACTTATACGAACAGAAAAATATGAATTTGAATTTTAAATAAAAATGTTTGTGTTAACGTTATTATTATGTTCCTTGTAAATTTCAACCAAAAATTTGATAAAATAACATACGACTGTAATTTAGATATTAAATTATTTAAATCCTTTCTTTAATGTGATATAAATATTATAAAATAAAATCTCGTTTATACAATTATGTTTATTATTTTATTATAACATAATGTATACAAATTAATTGTTTTAATTAATAACACTATACAAATTAACACTAAAAAACATGCTGACTAGTTAGATCAAATTAACAGCTAAAATATGACAACATAATTAGTTTAGTGTTACCTTATTTTAATTAACAGGTTCGTAATTTTTTTTTTACTCTATAGTAGAGATTTATTCTTTCTAAGCTTCCCCTCGAGCGAGCTTATACTGATAATCTTTTAACAGATAACACAATATAACTTAATGAAGTTTTAATAATGACACACCATTTATCTTTAGCTAACAAGCCAATTATAACAACTCAAGGAACATTTTAATCATGCTAAAAATCTAAAGAGATCGTTTGAGAATTTTTGTTGCTCTTATTAATTATTATCATTTTTCCATGTTTTTGTGAGTAACTTGTATTTTCTCTATATATATTTTAAAACTTGAAGCTTGCACAATCAATTTCGGATATTAGTTTTTTTCCAATTACAAAAAAAAAGTTTTGAATTATACTTCCGAGGGCTACATCTTAAGACCATGGGTTTTTAGGACTTAGCGCCCATAGAGACTTTTGATCTTCTCATCAAGAACAAAGAGTTTGACAGAGAGCTGTTTCCCATAAGGATTTTGCAGGGTCCTTTAAAATGACAAATTAAATTAGTGAAATAAATACTAATTCAGTTAAGAGTGTATATGACGCAATTAAACCATTAACCCTTGTAATAAAATACTTTACTAAAGGGTTTTTAGAGTTGCTGAATAAGAGAATATGATAATTGGTAAATATCAAAATTGCTATCTACACGTCTTATAACGCCCTTAAGCTTGTGTCTACGATAACCCAATTTATACTGCTTATACTAAAAATACAAATAACTTCATTAGATATGGTATACATTTTATGCTGTAGTAATCTATATTATACTAATTATAAAATGCAATGTCTTTCTGTCTGTCTGTCCGTTAACTCACTTATATATCCGATTTACGTGTTTTTTTTAAAATTTATAGATATGTTCTTTGCCCAGGTTTTAATATATATTTTGTTATACATATAAGAAATAAGCAGTGACGATAAAAGTAAATCAAGTCGGAAAAAAGTTTGCCGCCAGCGTGCTCTTTTACAATGCGTTGCCTAAACAGTTAAATATGAAACAATATGTAGTGAATAATTTTATAGAAATAAAATATCTAAAATAATTTTAAAAAGCCGCGGGCATAGCTAGTTATACATATTAATTTAATTTAAAAATACGTTACTCTATATATAAATTAATTCTGTTTTATACCTATATAAGTGAGTACATATTATCTATAACAAAATTAATTGTGAAAGCCTAACCAATAACGCGGGAACAATTAGTGTTTGTTACATAAAGAGCATCACACACAAACAAATAGCGGCAGAACGGTGTAGTACAGGTGTAAACAGTGAATACACGTAATGAATTGACCATGGACCCGTTTATACGACAGTTACCCTACATTTACGTACGTGGAGTGTAAGTGTATTTGTGATGTATGTATGTATGCGTGTGCATTTGTTTTTTAACTTATAAGAAATTGCGTTCAATTTAGTGAAGTTTCCTGCATGGAATTATCAAGTTTGTATTGCTGCTATAATAGGTACTACAACATTGGTGTATTTTGAATCAATATATTTTAAAATAGTTAATTCTTAATATATGTCAAAAATCATTCAATTGTTGGACAAAATAATTGAAAGAGACGTGATCATATATATATGACGTAAATAAAATAAAATATTATAACCGTAAATTCTTGCAAATTATAGAATTTATTATTTATTCCATGGCTGCTATATTTTTATATAAATGACAGTTGTATGCTCTGACATCATGGAAACAAAACACAACTTGATGAAGATGTTTTTAGTCTTTTGATGTCCATAAAATATTAATAGCCACGAACATGCACAGAAAAATTATCTAACTATTGAGATCGGTTCAGTAATTCCCGAGTCTATAAGCCTCATATAAACGAACATTCATTTTTATATATAGAGATAAAAATGCAATAATGCTTTATATATATTTCAATTGTGTGTTACCTTTCGAATATTATTTTATATTAAACTAGAAATTCCCAGTTTTTTTTCGAAATCAAATTATTTTCATTGTTATACATTTATTAGAAAAAATAATAATATTTTTAGTTTCATTATATCGATATCAATTTCACCATTAATTAACCTTTTCATTTTTATACAATTTTATCAGAAAATATAAATAATACATTTTTAAATATATATCTGACCCAATTTTTTGATATAAACTGTTTCTGATTTTTTTTTATGTATATTTTTCGTATCAGTCCGAACAAACTATCAGCGATGCAAACATATTTTTCATTGTACAAAGAGAATTTACAAATTTATAAATTGATGTTGATCAGTAAAATAAACAGTATGATTAGTGTAGCAATATAATGTTATTAAAATTCATCTGTAGCATAAAAATATTTTTCAGTACACAAAAACAGTCAATATCTTCCCAACACAATACAAAAACTGTATGGATTATTGAAATATCCATGGGGAATTGTTAGTTTTTACTGTATTACCTTTTGGAAACAGTTCAATATGCCACATACCTATTTATAAAACATCAATGATATTACTACCTATAGTTGTTTCACACGTACTACTTCAAAAATATAATATTTGGAATTCTGCAATACCATCTTTATTTATTTTGAATTAAAAATTTCAGTAAAAATGTGTATCATTTTCCTTTGCGCGGGAAAATCGTGCTTGTGTAAACCGACCTAACTACAACTACCCCTAGTATGAAAGGGGTTGATATGAATGCACAATGTGTATTTATGGACAATGCCAATCAAAACACAATGCCGTGAATAAAAACAATATTCTCATTGTAATGGCGCACGAAATAAATGAACATTTTTAAATTTGTGTTTAAATTGAAACAATTATTGTAAAACATGTGTTTTCGAATATTTATTTTTTTGACGTTGTGGCAGAATTCATTCCATTGATGGAAACAAAGATTTGAATTGCTCGTTCTGTTTATTTATTAAAATACGTAGATAAATCAATAATTAATAATGGAAATATATACATAGGTGGTTATAATGTTTATTTTGAAATCATATTTCAGAATATACATTTTAAAATATATATTTTCATTTTTTTCTTTGATATAACATGCTGGTATTTTAGTTTACACAGTTTAGAGTGTGTGTGTTTTCATTTTTTATTTTATTTTTTACTTGATTATTAGTATATCTTATTTCTTATTTATTATTATTATTATTTTTTATAAATAATTATAATTTGTTCCTTTCTTTGACACGTTCAATACTCTATGTAATGAGTAAATGCATAAAGAATTATTATTTTTATTATTATAGGTACATAGGTAAGAAAATAATAATTAAATATATTATGAAATTACATTTAATGTACAGTATAGATAGGTTATAGAAAAATATATTTGAATACTTCCATTTTTATTTGATTTAAAATATTAAAAAGTATACTAACAACTAAACATTGACTTATAAAAAAATAAAACCGGAAACACAAAATTTATAGACAAATGTATAAATACAAAAAAGCATACTTACTGACGTAATTATTGAAATGTTTTGAATAGAACAAAAATATAAAACAATAATATTTAAAATCAAATTAAACCTGTAACCTTTATCAAATAAAAAACCTAATACAACATTGAAAAACGAACGCTACTATTCTATTTTTATACAACACACTCAACAAATCGCAAATAGCGAATGCAATTTAGCAAAAAAATGTAAGGTGAACACAATCCAATACAAAAAAGTGATACTGGAATATCAAAAACCGGTCATTGACGTAAAGATTTGAAACATCTGCAACAGAAATACAACGCGCGCGCCACGTGCGGAATTCTACGAAACAAAGAGACGGGCATTTCCTGTTTGCGCGGGGTCTCAGCATTCTTAGACATTTAGGTACTCTTACCCTATATTTAATATGCTTTACCACCTTGCTTCATTTTATTTATTCATTCGTATTAATATTCGATCCTTTAATCTTGACATTCGAAAATAATTTGCTTTACAACACACATTGTACTCGTATGTTGAAAAGCCAATAATAAATCAATTCCAGCTGTATCGATTCCTGCATATTCAAGCATCTGTCTCTAAAGTAAAAGCTTCCTGAAAAAATCGGATGGGGCCGCATTGTCAAATTATCCAGAAATTTTATTAGTAAATGAACTACTTAATGCCTGTTTTATACTAATCGGGAAAAATAAAACACGGTGTTTAAAACAGGTATATATTCTATTTGACAAACAAGACAAGCGTGAAATTCATGGGGATTTCCTAAACGGTAAGAGATACAAATTCGGTGATAAATTATTTGTAAGGAAGAAGTAAGTATTACTAAATAAAAAAAATATTAATAATTCTATATGATTTAGAGGGTGTACCCAAAAATCTGAAAATTATTTAAATGGCTATTACTTTTTTGTCAACGTAGATAGGTAGTTTTTGTTTGCGGTTTAAAAAAATATATACAAATATGCTATAGCCAACTTAGTGGTCCATAAGAAAAACTAAAGTTAGGGCTTGTAACTCGAAAACTAAAAGTGGTGTAAAAATTATAAATTCCCTAATCAATTCTACACAAAAAGTGTTTTAAGAAACCGAAGAAAAAGTACCTTAGTTGACAAAAAGTTATAGCCATTTAAAGAATTTCCGAATTTTCAGATTTTTGAGTATACCGCCTACACCACATACAATTATTAATATTTTTTGATGTAGTAATACTCACCCCTTCCTGACAAATAATTCATCTCATTTAACCGAATCTGTATCTCTTACCGTTTAATAAATTCCCATGTATTTCACGTTTATCTTGGACACCCTGTATACCTACATTAAATTGGTGAGTTGACTTCTAAGAATCGTTGAAAACAAAACCATTGAATAATTTATATTTAGTTAACAAATAGGTCTTTAATCGAGGTTATTTACCATATTTATTTCATAAAATAATAATCGAAGTAGGTGTATGAATTCATAGGTTACTACGTTTTGGTTTTTAAAAAGAGTGTATTTACTGTTATGTTATGCAATGAATTTTGAATGCATCACAAAATAAGGTACTGGCACCAGTCTTGGATGATACTGTATATCCCAGTGTTGGATTCTTGTTTATTAAATGTACTAAATTATAAATATTTATTGATATTGCCAATCGGTTAATGGATATCAAAATAGTGGGCATTTAAATTAATTATTAGTGTACTCTATTTATTAATTATTATATTTATCATAACATCTGCTTTACATTGTTTCAATATGTATAATTTTTTATTTTATAACTTTTGTGTCGTAGTAGTTTTTTTTTTAATTATTAACAAATGTCCATCACTGAGTGCCCGTTGCTTGTTTTACTTTTTCCATTACTGGAGAAAAAACATAAACAAAATAAAAGGTTATAATTAAAAAATAATTTATGAAATTATTTTGAGTTATTATTATTACCTTAATTAAAGTAAATAAATATTGTTCTATTGTCTACCATTAGTTTTGAGTATCCACCCTTTTCGCATGCATCAAATAGAAATAGAATATTGACGAGAGATAATTTAAAAATAATACATTAAATAAAAAAAAATAAAAAATTAAAGATAAAAAGAAAATCAAATTAAAGATAAAAAAACACATATACATAAAATTAAATTAAAAGATCAAACATAATAATAAATACGTGTTGATAGTACAATTAAAAAACATTATTTACTCGCGATTTGCCACACTTTTTAATGAATTATTTATCTGCATTGTTCAGAATATAAATGGGGCACTTTTTCAAATTAGCACAGTTCTCTTAAAAATTGTAATATTAAATTGAAGATTTATATAGAAATCATAACTTTAATTTTGTTTCAAAGCCCAAAGAGTTAGAATCATACACAGTTCTCTTTAGGCTTATGATTTCGATAGAGGTTGTGCAATCCTTATAGTGGTGAAAATAGAATGTAACAATTTAAAATAAAGAAAAAATGTTTATTCTAAGGTTGCGATAAAATTAACATTAATTTCAATTTGTAAAACCTATTTACACCCTAAAGGTAGTAAATTAATTTTACATATTCTATTTTCCCCTTGGTATCCCGTAAGTTTTGATCAACAGAAATAGTGGTCAATTTTTAAGAATTTATAAAATCTTCATATTTTGTTAGAAATCTATCCTTTAATATCCCCCCTCCCTTATATATAAAATTTAATTTACATGACGCGACGTATGCAGAATTATTTTTAATATTTATATTGTGCGACTTTTCAATTTTTATAATTTTCCGTCGAATTTTCATATTAATATCACAATTTTTAACAGAACCACATTACATTGATAAAGTTGATCAATTATTTTAACCAATAGTATTTTACTTTTGTATTTTTTTGAAAAATGTTCTAACGCCAGCAACCATCAAAGAACTTTTATGAATTTAATTAACTGAAATGCGCAAACGGTTATTTTGTTTAAAAATAACAAATAACAGTCAATTTTATTTTTACGATATTTATTTATATGCTTTCATCATTAATTCCTTTAAAAAATAAATAAATATATAAACAGGCAAAAATTTAAATATGATTTTTATAAATTATGTATTTATAGAATATTTAAAAAAATCGATGAAAAAAAGTTGAAGAAAAATCAAATAAACTAAAGTTTTAAGGAAGCATTCAAATAAGTACATAAACTTTCATAAACTTTTCATAACAATATATCCAATTTGTATTCATAGATCCTATCTTTAAACTAAACATACCTCGTTGGGGAAAATGAGTGAGGGAGGGGGAGAATACTAATTTGGGGGGAACAAAGGAAGAACATTAGCAGCAGTGCATCGACCAGGTGCTTTGGGGTACATAAACTGTCACTGACTCACGGAGTTTGTTTACGTAAACAAGATGGCATTCGAACCGCCTCTGGGAGTTGTAAAATTTATATTGCTGTTTTTCTTTTTTTTAATCTGACTATATACCAGTGGCTAACAAATGTTTGCAAAACGAGACACTTTGTCAATGAAATTGGTTGAAATAAATGCAATGTAAAGTAATGTTTTTTGTAAAAAAAAATTATTACTTGATTTCAGTCTTCCGCGATAACGGTTTAAATAAAATTAATAAAAAATGTTTTTAAAAAAACAAGCGTGGAGCGCTCATGAAGACAAAGCTATTGTAAAAAAGAAATTTACGCAGCACACGCAAAGATACCTCTCCGACGGTTTTTTTTTCTAAGTTCATGTAATTTACACAAAATATCCAGAAATTATACACCTAAACCTTCCTCGTAAATCAGTCTATCCATTAATGAAAACAGAAATAAAATCCGTTTAGTAGTTATTGAGAAAATCGCACAGACACGACGAGGGACTTTGTTTTAAACTATTTATATATGTATTGTAATAGTTGAAATTATTCATTACAGGATAACATTAAAAAAACATATCTACAGCATGGTTAAATAAATATAAACTTGATTTCCAAACGCGTTTCTTTTTTTGACATTTCGACTTTCATGTGGAAGTCATCTTCAAAAGTGTTTTAGAAACATGTTTGAAGAAGACCCCGATATAGAAGAAACGTGACAACTTGGGCAAAATCTTGAAAACCAAGTTCATATGAACAGCGGCTACGAAAAGAAAAAGGAAAAAGCGTGAATACATTTTGGTAGTCTAGTAGATTTTTTTACATTTAATATTTTTGTAATGTAAAAACATCGAAACACGAGTATGCTCAATTTATGTATTTTTAAAACATTTCTCTTCTACAATGTACATTGGTTGGGGGAAGAAATACCTTCAAGCGACGACGGTTTTGTGAAGCTGTTTGTGTTTCAATTTATCATTGATACAAAAAAATATACAATGTATTCCAAGTTAGGGAATTTAATATCGGGTGAATTAGAAGTGTTCAGTGGCCTTTGTACAAATACAACAACCTGTGATTGGTGCATTTTGAAATGCCGCCATGAAACGAACTGATTTGAAAATTTAAATTAGTCAATAGTGTTTTGTTTTCAAAATTAAACATCCTAGATAAAATAGTAAAATAAATTACATAGCATGCGATTTAGCACCCCGCGCAACTATCACGCTACCGAATCGCACGCCTTGAGACTTTTAGCAGCGTGAATGACCCGCTACTAAAAGTCCATCAAACAAGTGAATTTGTTTTGTTTTTATTTTTTTTCAAAATAGAGGTTGTAGGGAATTTTATAGCGAATAACTTTTATTTGAAACTTTTTTTGTATAATACTTATTCAAAAATCAGAAAATCTGAAGAATTTTGCAATTGAACTATGGTTTACCCCTAACGCGGAAAACCAAAATCGGAGTAAACTTAGGATATTATTTTAAACCACATTTGTAACAAATCCTGCAAATAGCAAAACTGTAGGTACTTTTTAGCCTAGACAACCTGGACTATAAAGATATTTAGTATTTTCATTTGTAATGAAAACTTAATTATCTTGAAGTAGCTTTTACTTTTGCTTTCTCGCCATATCCAAAGAATAGTGGAAGATCATACATATCATTTTTGAATTTTGATTTGATTTTTTATTCATGTCAAAACAAATCCTTTTCACTCTGTCGGTCTGTTAGTTGTTTAATAATGAATCACTGAACCGATTTTTATAAAACCTGATTTGTTTGTTGGATCTAGCTAGTATATGGTTCCATGTGGATGGGTAAGGGTCGATCCAGACTATCGAGCCGGCCTCGCTCTAATCAAATCTTATGATATTTACATTAACGGTACAATTCATGCCAGGTTCGATCACATTCCAGTAAAATATTCTTTGCACTATGCTGCATCGGAGCGAGATTGGACCGAGACCTGACCGATACCTATAGTGTGAATGACTTCATTGTTTATTTATATTTGATTGGACCGAGACCGGCTCGATAGTCTGGATCGACCCTAAATCAGATCTATACCTACTTTTAAATAGAACGAAACGTTGATCTTGAATATCTAGGTAACGTAAACATAATTATGTATGTATGTAGGCTTCTTTGGAAGGATTGAGAGGTGGGTGCAGTGCATCGACCAGGTGTCGCGAAGTACGTAAACCAAGTGACTCACTCTATTTGTGAAAACAAACTAGCATTGAAACAGCCGTTGGAATTTATAAATTACGAGTTTATCTGTCTTTCTCTATTATGTTTTGTTTTTTAATTAATTTATTTCAATGACTTTTACTGCTTTGTTTTGGATTTTATTACTTTTTCAAAAATTTTATATATGAATGGCGATTAATTATGTATATATTTCTTTACATTAATATGGTATAAGTTATGTTTAATCGACCGTTTGGTTATAATATTAATTAGAAAAGTCATAAACATTGTTTTCCTCTTGCAATTATATTTCATAAAAATAAATTATACATTTAATTGATTAATTCTGTGACTAAACTAATAATATAAGTATAAATCAAGTATATATCGATAGCAATGAAATCACATAAACTATAGTAATGAAAAATATAATACATATATAGATTCTGTATAAAAATCGAAAGAATGCCTCCTATTTTTAAAAACGATGTGATAACCGGAAATAAATGTTAATTCTTGTCAATTTTTGAATTATTTTTGAAACAATACGTGATAGACAAAAAATTAATATGTAAAATAAATGTACAAAATAACAGGTCAGTCCATAAATTTGTCGCAATTTTGAATCATCAGTATGGTATAAATGCGACAGACTGACATGATATTATAATCTTTTATAATTTAAGTTCTGTTCTTCCTTCCTCCCTCCCCCTAAAAATAAAATTTTAAGGAAGTACTAGATTTTTTAAATACTATTATATAAAATGTATGGTTTGCTATTAATTTTTCCGGTATATTAAGCATAATAAAGTTCGTGGAATCCATGAGAGATATTTATTATTATAGAAGAAGAAGAATTAAATACACTTTTTTGATTCGTAACTATATTAGAAGATGTTTTTCATTACAAGTCTAGACGGTTTCTTTGAACTTTTAACTACACGAAGTTTCTAAGAAAAAAAACTGTTATTCAGAACAGAATGATATAAAATATTTATTGCCTATCCTTTTATCAATTTATAATTTTATTATAATAATATATACATATTTATAATATTTTTCGCTTGTTTAGTCTAAATATTAGTAGCTATATTATATATACGATTTATCGAATTTCTTTATTCACCTATTTAATATAATTTTATTCAATATGAATTACAGTAAAACCTTGGCACTTTACAGAAACGGTCTCCGTTACTGCTTCGACCTTGTAAATCTATTACATGTTAGCTGCGTCAAAACGCAGCGAGCTTTGTATTGAATCACATATAATAAATTTGCAATATCGAAGCGGTGACGGACACCGTTTTTACTTCCATGTTCCGAAGGAAATGGAAGTATTGTAATACCATCGAAAAATCGTGTCCGAGAAAATGACAAATTCTGGTTGTACTAACTTCAAAACGTAAAGAAAAGTTAATTTCCGCATGGCGGCTGTGCGTGTGTCTGTGTGTCCGTGTGTCTGTCTGTCAGGATGTAGATTTTTTTTTCGTTCACGATAACTACTGTAAAAATGCACCGATCTGAATTATTTTTGGGGAAAATATTTGTCTCAGTGAGTACTCCAGACCTATTGATTTTGGTGCTAATCGGATAAGGGGTTTTGGAAATATTCGAAATTTTGTAACTTTTTTCGTCAAAAAAATGAATATTGCGAGTATTATCTCACTAATTTTGATAAGATTTGGTACATTTGCAGTTCAATTGAATCTAAGGGACATTTATTATTTGTACGTGCCTAAACAGCCATTAAAGGGATGAAAAACACACTTAAAATTTGAATTTTAAATACTAATATGTCATTAATTCATGTTGCCTTGGAAACAAATGTAACTAAATTCAAATTGTCAAATTAGTTTTTCTACGAATGTGAATTATGTTTTTGACATTAGAAAACTAATATTTATATACAAATGGCAAAAAGAGCTGTAACCGTTGTAAGTATATATGTTTTTTTAATGTATTACGATATGTATATTCATAGTAGTAGGTTATATAAATAAAATATTTAAAATTAAAAAATGTATATTTAAAAATTATTTAAAAAGATAGATAGAACATGGAAGTCATGTATGGTTCTCCATACCGATATTTTATTTATTTTACATTACATTTATTTTTACTTTATTAAAATTGTCGATTAATACATGAAGTAAATGAGCATATATTTAAATAATTTCACTTATTAGAATCGCCGAATTATATTATCATTTCAAACATAAACAAATTTGTACATTCAAGTAAATACGCACTTGCAATCAGTTTTCTATCGATTACTTTCAATTTCACCTGGCATACAGTATTGTTGATATTGCATACATACACACACACAGACATATATTGCTGCATTTCACAACGGGCGGTTATACCAGCGTGGATCTGTTTTGTTTGGGTGGATGCGTGCGTGCGTGTCCACGTGACAGGGTCGACCAGCACGCCTACCACCAGAGCCGCAGGGTTATGCTGCAAAACGCCACCGATGCTGTACGGTTGCTTTTTCACGTAGGCCATAGCATCAGGCGCGCGCACGACCTTTACTAGCACAGTACCTATATTGGAGCTTCTCAATATGTATACTGCAGTGGTCTTCAAACTATAAGGTTTTTTCGGAGAAACTCCATTCCACCCTTTAAAAAACATATATTAATATAACATTCAAAGTACATCAATGTTATAGTTATTAAGTTATTATAGACTTTATGCAGAGACAGTATCTATTTTACAAACACTAGTAAATTCTTTACTTGGAATGCATTAATTTTCAAATATAACTAGATGTACCTTTATATTAGTTTTTTATACATACATGAAATGTACTGTATAATAAAGTATAGAGATCATAAAAAAATTCGAACTCAAGATTTTAACGGAATTACACGTATTGAGGGTCCCTGAATACGTACGTGTGTGTGTGTTTCTGTATGTTTACCTGTGAATGCTCTACAGCCAAAACGGTGAGACTTACAAACATGAATTTTAAATTTAAAGTTCTTGTATACTCTAGATATGCACTTCCTATTTTTTAAAACCATCACTAAACCGAAAACGGATGTTTACTGATGTCAATTTTTGAATTTTTCGAATTATTTTTGAAACGGTGCGCAGTAGAAAAAATGATGACCAGGGCATTTATATTTTAGTTAATAAACGCTATATGTGTACTTCATAACTATTATTTTTTCGAATTTCTATTTTGACTCGAGGATCTCCCAGAGAGGTTCTGCGGAACCCCGGGGTTCCGTGGAACACAGTTTGAAGACCTCTGATATATGTACTTTCATATGTTCTTCAACATATAATCTCCAATATTCTCTCAAACTGAATTAGTTAAAAATCACTAATTCATAGTGAATTTTCCCTAATTGAAATATAGTTTATTACGTTTAAACATAACAAACAAACAAAACTGTTGATATGCACTTGTCTACGCAACACACGCACACCGGAATTCCAAAATATACGCACGGAAATAAACAATACGTAGGTTTTGATTGCATTATGTTGTTTACAGAAATATATGTTACATGTACTATTTGGTAACCTTTAAGATTTCCAAGACGTACGTACACTTATATTAATAAAATAAAGTGTAACGTAGTTGATGTTAAAATTAAATATAGTAAATAAAAGGTGCAGACGTGGAATTACATATAAAATAGGGTACTTATGTGACTAAACTTTGAATAAAATTTTGCCCACTTTCATTAATAGTAGTTCAAAATACTATTTGGCTTATTTTTGAGACCTTACTACTACCCTAATATGCTTGTACGACATATGTTAAGTAAAATACATTTTCTTTGACACTTAATGTCGACAGGCATTAGACTAATCCGATAGCTCAGGGTGAATGTGTTTTTGGGTTATTCAACAAGGATACAAGGAAAATTAGGATGTTGCTAATGGGCTAATCTTAGCAGGTTTATAAATAAGGATCCAGGATTCAAGGGATGTAAAAGCAGGAGTATTTAGGGGTATTGGGATTACATTTTTATAGTCTCAAATCGCAATCATTTACGAATTTCATTAAATGTTTGCAGGCAACTTTGTTTGAAATTAACGATCTGTAGTCTTTTCCATTATTATTGATGTTGTGTTTCTTAAGATTATTGAGAAGTTAAATTTTTGGGTTTCGAATTTTCTGTATTGCATTATTGAATTTCTTGTGTCAGCTCTCAATTTAATAGATTGATATATGTATGTAATATATGATAATATGTTTTATCTTACATGCAACAGTACTCAAAAGAGAAAATTTATAAAATTATTATACAGATTACAGCTAAACCATCCAAATCTCCGGATTTAATTAGAAAAACGCTGAAATAACATAGAGTTTAATATATTATATAAAATTATAAAACAAATTAATGGAAAATAACGAAATTCGCACAAAAAAACCCTAAATATAAACACTAATTTAATATTCAATGCAGAAAAAATTAACTAATTATTCATAAATTACATAAAAGTGTATACGAAATTAAGTAAGAAAAATATACATGTACTATTTTGATAATTTCCTGCACAAAATTTATACTTAATTAAAAATATTGAATACAAAATGTTGACTAATTATTAATTGTCTGACTCATTCTTATTTTATGTGTGTGTTTACTATATATGTATGTACCATCTAATGGCGGACATTATAAAAATACTTGATCTACGTGTTGTTGACCACGGAGTCACTGGACGAAAACCTTATGTTTCAAGTATGACTTACATATTACCCACCTGATAAGCATTAAAGTTTTATAATTAAGTAATTTTATAACGTAATTATTGCTAACGTGAATTCTAAGTAATATCCACAGGTGTTTTTGATGTATTTATGAATATAATTATTAAATAAAATAAAATATATTTAATTTTGAAATCTAGATACTCGAGGTGAAGGTAAAGTCTTACGCTCACTACTTAGTACATAAAAACAAATTTGTGAAAAATATGTTGGGATATTCATTTATTGATTTTTCTCATAATTAAATTATTATTTGGCTATTCGAATTTACTTTAATAAAACACATATGTCATCATATTATCCCGGCCACTCTTTTCGTTTTCTTCTGTTATGATTGACCCATCAGCAACTTCCCATTTCATCTTGTGTCCATATGCTCCTTAATACAATTACAAGACTAAGCCAGCAGACAAAAATATAGGTACGAGGAAGAAGAAATTATTAAAAAATAATGCAAGAAATTATTATATAACAATGCATTCTTGTTTATCTTTTTAAGTTATTTCTAAATTACTTTTAAAAACTTATTTTATAATGTTATACGAGTACTTACATACAATATTATATAATAACATTATTATATATTTCAACCGTTCTTGCACGTGTAACACATTTTTTAATAACTTACAGACATACACAATGCAAAATTGAAACTGTACTGGAATTTTTAGTACCTTTTTATTTAACGCATTAAGAGTATTGTTATTATTATTACAAACGCAAGTATATTGCCAATATATAAAACAATTGATATACAAATAAACGATTGATTTGTACATACGCAAGCATGCATTTTATTTTGCATTGAAAATAATTATAAATTATGAATTTAGCAATTAATAAAATGGTATTTTGTTACAATACGACACGAATGGGGGGCATATACAATACATACATGTATTATTATACTATACATTTGCGTAAATTGCGACCTAAAAGGTAGTTATATTAAAATTTTATTACAACAGTAATTTTATTTATTACTTTATCGTTACATATATAGTTATCGGAATTATGGTCGCAGAATGATTAACATGTTTCTATGAGACTAATGTTCAGTATTATAAATAGTACAGTCAAAGCGTCGTAAAAAAATATGACAACCGTGCATTTTGGGTGCATTTTTAGGGGGGTCAGCCGTGAGCCAAAAACTCAGTTTCCGGGATTCGGAACGATGTTGTGTTTCCGTCATCTTGAAAATAAGGGTGCAATTTAAGAGCAAAGTATATCGTTTTTTGGGATTGATCGACTATATTTTTGTATTTCTCATAAAATTATGTTACTAATAAAACAACTACCTCTTTATTAAATCAATTTAATTACCAAAATCCGTTGTTTTTTAAATTATATCTTTTTATTTTATGTCTTTTCTCCAGATATGGATAAAGTAAAACTAGTAATGGGCACCCAGTGATGGACACTTGCTAAAGATTACAAAATTATAGGTACTGCGACACAAAAGTTATAAAATAAAGAGTCGTAAAATTTAAAACAATGAAAAGAAAATACACTTTTATTGATAGTGTGCGAAAATTATTTGCCCACACTAATGATCAAATGTCATCAAATCACTCTGTAAGACAGTTAAAAGTAAATAGATTATTATCCAGTAATGGCAGTTATCAAATATCAACAAATATTTCTAATTCAGTACATTTAATTTAAAAATGTTAAACACTGGGGTATTGTTCAACAATTGTTTTAATACTGATAGTGTTTACTTACCGTGAGTGCGAGAAACTTGTCAAACACTTCATGATACTTCAAGGGAGCTGTCATATAGATTTGGAACCCCATTTTAAAGTGCTTTAGTTATTGTGTTTATAATATCGGACATGAAAACAATAAGAATTGTATGCATCTTTAACTGAATAAATGTTCAAATACAATATACATAGGTACAGGGTATGACAGTTATTTATTTTGCTAAAATAAGGTTTGATTCAATTTTAATACGTGTTATAAAAAGTTATTTTTAATGTTATTTTTTATAAAATATATACTAAATTGAAAATTATTTATTTTCATGTTTCAAACTTACTAAGTCAATTAATAAAATAAATTTCATGAGAAATGTTTGGAAATATTCCGATTGTTAAATAGTTTGTATATTTATCATTGTTATTAACCAGATACTGATGACGTCTTCAACAAGACGAAACGTTTATCAAAATAAATAATGTTATATCTCATATAACTATTTTATTTTATTTATGACCTATAAGCCTCGAAATCAAAATAAAAAACTAAGTTGAAAATAAACATCTCATTTTGAGCAGCCCTATCTTCTCAGTAGGTACTATAATCATTGCAATAAAATTTTTGCGCGACAATAACCTATACATGACCCAACTTCGTTTTGTCTTGTTAATGACGTCAATGAAACCACTATAAAATAAATTACAAAACGAAATAATTTTCCTTAATTTTATAGGTAATCAAAATAAAAACATTATATATTTTACTGAATTTTGCTATTTTGTTTACGTAGGAGCATTTGATAAAAAAATTAATTATATTTAAAAACTATTTTGAAACACTCGCAATTAGATAAATATCATGCTTTCATACTCTCTGCCAGACAATGAAAATGGATTTTCGCTACTCAGAAAAATGTTTTTTTTAAACTTTCCAGCGGATTATTTCCAACATAACGAATTTTCAGAGAAAATGTTTCAGACAAAAGTTTCATGGTTTCGAGGGGGCTAAATATTGACAATATGGGTTGACCTTGAAAATATCGCCTCAGGTTCAACTTTTCTTTTTCAAATTTAAACCCATATTTCTTGTTGCGGATTCGTATTTACGAGGAAAAATACGCAATTTTACCTGAAACATTTTTTTATGGTATGGAACAAAACAAACAGAATTTTTTTTGTTTTCAAATTTATTATTAACTTTTTATGCAACTTTTTTTAAAGTATATTTTTTTTTTTTTAATCTCTGACAATCACTTCTGTTTCAAGTAAAAGTTGCTTATTTTTCCTCGTAAATTACGAATTTGCAACAAAAAATATAGGTTTAGATTTGAAAAAGAAAACCCATTAAGGTGACCTTTTCAAGATCAACCCATATTGTCAATATTTAGCTCCCTGGAAACCATGAAACATTTTCTTTGAAAATTAATTATTTTGGACATAATCCATTGGAAAGTCTTTAAAAAAACATCCGGTATATGAAATTACAGATTTTATGCATATTGTTCAAATGACAACGTGTAATTTCATATGCACCAACATAATAGATACGCCATTGATCATTAAATAAATATCAATGTAATGCTACTTGATAGCATTTAATAATAGCCAATTTAGAACACATATAGAATAAGACTTAATATGGTAAAGTAGTAGTACTAACAATGATGAATTTGTTCACTGACGTTCATTGTAAACAACATTTGTAATATAAATATTTACATATATATATATTTTATAGATCGCATTAGAAGACTCAAAACTCAGAAAATGATATTAAAAATTAATGTATACATACTTCAATACACACTGAAACTAAAGAGATTAAAAATGCATTACCTACCTAAAATCAGTCAAAAACATTATTAATTTATAATGTCTGTTATGTGTACAAAAATCACACTGCAATTAAAAATTCAACACAGCACATATGCGTGCATTCTAAAACCCAAAAGACTGTACATAAACATCAAAATTACATTAATACAACATAACAATAACGCAACAACGTTTCGCGATGACAGTGTGTGTGTACGCACGAATGTGTGTCGATGGCAGTGGCGAAGCGTCCATGGAAGCAGGGGAAGCAGTGCTTCCCTTACTTTATGGGTAAATTAATACATATCTGTGTTTTCAGTTAATAAATCATTTAAAAATATTATTAGAATATTCATCTTTATGCGCAACTCAAACATTTTAACCAAAAATCAAAAATAGTATTTAATATTAATTTACACGCTCAATTATACAACTATAATACCTCTACGTCTTATTTTCTTGTGTTTTAGTCGATATTTGTATGACGAGTTGAAGTTCACTGCAGGAAATTTCACTAAAAAAATTTGAATTTTTGATTTCGTTAAAAGTATGTTTATTGTATAGAAAATGACGTGAAAAATTGTTTGTTTCAAACCGCAGGTCTGTATCTCAAACCGTTCTCGAGATATAGCCTCTCAAAGTTTTAGTTTTTTCAAATTTTTGGAGAAAAAAGGCCATAACTTTTGAACGGGTGGTCGGAATTGATTTTAGTTGACGGATTTGAAATCAGCGTGTCAAAATCTATATAATGGCATGTATAATACCTTAAAACTCGGGAAAAAAAATTTCGCGAAAAATCAAAAAAATTCAAAGGGGTATACCTTAAAAAAATGTCGATTTTTGACGAAAATTTTTTTGTCGGATTTTAAAGTATTATACATGTTGTTATATAGATTTTGACACGCTGATTTCAAATCCGTCAACTAAAATCAATTCCGACAACGCGTTCAAAAGTTATGGCCTTTTTTCTCCAAAAATTTGAAAAAACTAAAACTTTGAGAGGCTATATCTCAAGAACGGTTCGAGATACAGACCTGCGGTTTGAAACAAATAACTTTTCACGTCATTTTCTATACAATAAACATACTTTTAACGAAATCAAAAATTCAAAAAATTTTTGTGAATTTTCCTGCAGTGAACTTCAACTCGTCATACAAATATCGACTAAAATACAAGAAAATAAGACGTACCTATAATCATTTAGTTACTATATAAATATATAAGAATTTATTTAAAAAAGTAAAGCTTGAACTTAAGGTGTTTCATAACTAGTTTTTTTTGTTAATAGGAGAGGAGGATTGACAAAATATGCTTCCCTTATTAAAAATTTCACGCCTCGCCACTGGTCGATGGCAGGGTTTGCTTTCTAACTACTAGAAAATCTATTCAAAATCGTATTTTTAAATTACCATAATATAATTCTAATCTGCCAATGAATCAAATTTAGTAAAATAAATCTAAACTCTTTTCATTTTATTTTAAGAAAAGATGAGCTTCGATCTCGATCTCGTCTCGGTTTCGGTCACATGTACGAGACGAGACAGGCTTTGTATTTTTTGACGTGAAAACGTCTATATAGCGATTCACGCCAGATACTGGGGGGGGGGGATTTCAGAAACTTGACGTAACGTTTTCAAGGTGATCTAAAACTAAAAGTCTGACTGTGATGATTTTGTTATTATTGGAAATGCGGTACGAGCATAGGAAGGGCTAAGCGCGCAGTGGTCATTTTGCGCGCTAGCGTAAATTTACATTAGTATAGTTCGACACTCACAGCAGTTAGCACGCCGGTTTTGGTCTCAAGTTATAGATCTTGATTAGATCTACGAGGTACAAGTACAAATCAAAATATTAAACCAGTTTTAATGAGTGAAAAACTTTATATAATAAAAAAATCAGAATATCGGCTGAAACACGCGCAAAAGCCAGCATGAAATATTAAAGCCGCATAGCATTGAAAAGATCGTCTCAGCAGCTATCGGAAAATATACCATTACCAGTAGCTGAGAGGATCGGGAAGTACTGGGCACGCAAGCACATCATGAGTCTGATGTCCGGTATCATAAAGGACCTAGCAAAATTTTCTAGCTAGCAATTACTTTCAAATGGGGTATTAATTCTGTACTAGTATCTATGGATTAGTTATGGAATTTAGAGCAGTGACACTTCAACTAATTGTAACACAGATTTTCATAACATCACCACTGTTTTAATATCGTTAGTATTTACCTACAACGCGTACGCGAAACTTATCAAAGTCATCAAAAAACTCCAAAAGAATTGTCATATAAGTTAGATACATCATTTGAAAGTGCTTGCAAGCTAGCAAATTTGCTAGGTCCTTTATGATACCGGACATGAGTTTTATTTAACTCCACCACTGCCACAATCGACGCGACATATTTACGTCAATGCCTCGACTGTTTTTTAGACGAGACCGAGACGAGACGTTCCTGACTCGTCTCGTCTAGTTAAAATATTATATCTGTATATGTGTATTTTTTTATTCAAACTCAAAAACCCTTTCAAGTACCGTTATTTCCAGGTACGTGTATGTTTTCTACCCCGCATGTTGCATATTTATAAACAAACATTCGCCAGGTCGTGTTTCATTACCTGCTAGGTTACATCGAGCTGGCTACTAAATAAACACAAAGTACCTCTCTCTCTCACTCCTTCCATCTTTTATCATAAACACACCCACTTCGCGTAATACAAACGCAATTAGTAGAATAATTAGAACAACATTAAACGTAAGTTTACGTTAGAATGGGTGTTTATTCAGTGAAACAGTTAGTTGATTATCTGGATGTCGATTATATAATACACCTACATATCTATCTACTGAGTTATCGGGAAGAAAATGGACTTCATCTCAAGATACCTTTTGGCGCTTAAATTAATTACAATTATAATTTGTATATAAAGTACTGGCACCAATTATGGCCTCTATAAGAGCAAGGTTTACTGTTTTTGTGATTGATGGGCTTCTTTTTTGTAATTCTCATGAACTCATGTTACTAATAAAACAAGCAACTTTTTATTTAATCAATTTAATTACCAAAGTCCGCAAATATAGTTTATTAAATTATAGCTTTTTATTTTGTTTATGTTTTTTCTCCGGTAAGTAATGGATAAAGTAAAACCAGTAATGAGCATGCATGATTACAAAATGATAAGTACTACGACAAAAAAGATATAAAAGAAAGAATCGTCAAATTTGAAAGAATGTGAAGCAGTTTCTATGATAATATAATAATTAATAAATAAATTATACTAATAATTAGTTTAAATGTCCATCATTTTGACACCTATTGGCCGATTGTCATCAAATCACGCTGTAAGACAGTTAAATGTATGTTTATAGATTAATATTCAGAAATGGTAGTAATCAAATATCAACAAATATTTCTAATACAGTGCATTTAATTTAAAAATAGTCATTACTTGGGTCATATTCAATACTGGTGCCAGTAGGTACCGTATTACATTTATTTTTTTATTCCCTTATGTGTAGATACTTTTTTAGTTTTATTACAGATATGTATAATACTTTATACTCGAAATTTGAAAAAAAAATTGGAGATGGAAAAATAAATACATTTAGATAGCTAACGGAACTCAGTCGTAAGTCGAGGATTAACTGCATTTATTTTTCCTTAGGGACTGCAGAGCTGACAAGCTAGAGCTTCACACATAAATAACCCATCGTATTATAGGGCTATAGTAAATTTGATTTATTGGACATAGTAAACTCAACAGTTTCTTTTGTTTTCTGTGAAGTACTTCATTAAGAAGTTACACCACCCTGAGATTTTCAAAAAATCGAAGAAGAAAAATATTTCTTAGATTTATGAATTATACTTTTAAGAATATTTTAAGAGTTTAATCTTGCCAATATTCCAAGTATTACCTGAGTTATAACACTTGGCCGTTCACGACCGTGAACGTTCGCAGCCGCACCACGACCATAGCACGGCCGTTTATTTTTTTTTTACTCGGGAATTTAACAATAACATTTTCGATATCGTAACTATCTCGAGCCAAACTATAATTATTATTTCTCAGGTAGGTACCTATCTAATAATCATTCATCAGTGTATTTATATTGAAAATATACTAATCTATTTGTTAAAAGACGTTCTAAATCTGTATTGGCTGTTTATTAACCCCGTAAACTGAAATGTGTCTTCGGTTCTCAATCAGCGTCTGAGAATTCGCACTTGTTTATAATTAGACATATGTACGTTAAAATGTAACACCGTCTGTGCTAAATACACACACACGCACTTATACAAATACATATTCAAACGTAACTATATCTATATATCATATCCACACGTTAATAATATTAAATTTATACTTATACATAGTATGCATCATGTCATCATAGTAATGTTAAATTACGCGTTTTTTATCAACTGTCATAATATTTTGTCAAGAGTTTATTTTAACATAAATATATAAAAACAAATATACAAAGGGTGACCAGACGTCCCGTATTTACTGGACAATTCCCGCTTTTAATCATTTCCCCCACTGTCTCGACAACCTTTGTTAGAACGCTTAAGGGTCGATCCAGACTATTGAGCCAGGTTTCGCTTCAGTCAAATATTCAGTATAGTAATACTGTATCGGAGCGTGATTGGACTGAACATGCACAGAAAAATTATCTATTGGTGAAAACCGCATTGAAATCGGTTCAGTAATTTCCGAGGCTATAAGCCTCATACAAACGAACATTCATTTTTATACATATATAGATTATACTTAAAAATGACCTTACAAAATGCGCTTAATTAATCAAAAATAAAAAAGCTTCATTTCAGACATGTTTATTTTCTATAAAAACAAGTTAAAAATAACATTTACAAAGTGTAATGTCATTGTAAAATAAGCAATAAAATCCATGTTACAAAATAACTAACGGTTTTGATTGAAACTGTGTCTAAATGTTTGTAGATGTTTTGAATTTTGTTTGATGTTTTTTCTATTGAACCAATATTATTAGCACATTGGCATGGACAAACAACTATGTATGTCTTTTCTAAAAATAACCTGACTACTTTCTACTGTGCGAATATTACACATCCTAGTATGCTGAATCTTGTTTTTTTAATTTTATTTTTAACGGCCCATCTATTAAAATTCTTCTCTTGCGCATCATTTCCGTTAGAGTAAACATATTTTTCTTGAATTTTGTATAACACGCAAAATAATTGTTTTTGTAAAAAAATATAGTACGTAATTGTAAAAAATCTATTCATTTTTACATTCTTATACCATGTATATGAAATATACAATGGTATAAGAAAGTATTGTTAAGTCGATTTTTTTCGAAATCCGAATTTTGATGGAAATATTCATTTTGACTTCCCCTGAATCTATTTTGACTATTTTTACCATGATGTCCGTGTGTCTGTCTGTCGGTCTGTAATTGCAGTAAGTAACTCAAATACGACAAATCATAGAAGAGTGAAATTTTATATTTAAGATTAATTTTTGTCTAGAAAGAAAATCTCCTATTTTATTGAAAACTATCTTTCAACCGGATACAGATGTTTACTGGGGTAAATTTTAGAATTTTTTTTTTAATTATAATTCATATGGTACATAATAGAGATTGAACAGTGTACGTGTTTGCCATAGGTACCATGGGACTTTCTTATACGTTCTATTGAGAGTGAACAGTGTGGGTGATTCGAAAAAATTATTTCTGACTAAATCATAAATGTTGCAAAAATGTATGGGAAATAAATTATAGATAATACTCGACATTTTTTATCTAAAACATTTTTTTTTCAAAATAATTCGAAAATTCCAAAATTGACAAGAGTAAACATCCCTTTTCGGTTAAATTATTACAAAAAATTCATTTATACATAATGTAGAGAATAATATTATCTATAGTTTATGTCCCATCCATTTTATTCTATTTTTTATTAGTTTGTCAGAAATATCACTGTCAGAATTACGTATAAGAAAGTCACGTGGCTCCCATGACAGATATTTTAAATATGTTAAAAGCACAAATAGTGGTGCTTCATTATTATTGCTCAATGACACAGCGAGCTAAAACTATTTTACACTGCTGCTGCCAAGAGAATTTTAACCGACTAGAATACAATGTACTAACTTCACTTTTTGGTGCTTTACATTTTGTTTAATAATTTATTTATTATTACCCAATGCAATATAAATTTTTGTAATTAACAAAAGTTATCACTAATTGTAAGAGGAATAGGAACTAAATTCACATAGATTTGAAATATAAAATCAATATTAACAATAAAACACGTGCTGTATTTTAATGAAATTTAATCTAGATTAATGGAATTAAATACTGCTATAAATATCGACCAAAAATGCACTTTTAACAATTCACAGAAAATCTCCGCAATAGAAATAAATAAAAAACTTAACAGCTAAAGGTGTTCTTAACACTGCTAACGATCTAAGAAACATTTGGAATTCTGTTACGATAGCCACTTCACAATGAATAACAATAATCCAGCACAAAATAACAGAAAAACTTCAAAGTAATCTGATAAAAACAACGTTAAAACTTTTTTTACGATCACATGCTTGCGGAGGAGTAATAAATGTTGAATAAACCACAAAACATATTTCTTTCTAACAACGTAATCAAGTAAATGATGATCTTTCACGATTCAATCTATGAGCATCCAGTGGCGTCCTGTGTTTAGGGCTAAAGGTTTTAATACAGCACATATAGCTAATAAGGAAAATACAACAAAAATCAATGTTTCTATTAAAACATTAATTTTTTCGGTTATTCAGATCGATTACAAAATTATAACAGAAACATATTATGGTCATTTTTTTCCTGTTGCAACACTTCATAAACTACTTTGTGTAACGGCCAAGGTATATAAAGACAAGGTAATTTCAAGAGCTGCTTGACCAATCAGCGTTGGCGCGGGAATTGACGTCACCTGGGGGATTTATTCAAATGTTATAAATTTTTAAATAAAATATCAATTACAAATTTTTTTTGATATTTCAACAACACATACAATCAAAGAAGAACAAATTCGACATTACAAAATCATAAAAAGCTTTCACAGACAATTTTGTCTATTCGGGAAGTGTCATTTTTATTATTCTTAAGTTGGTAATATGTTCTGTGATTCTGATAGCTTTTTATGATTTTGCAATGGCGAATTTGTACTTCTTTGATTGTATGTTTTGTTAAAATATCAAAAATAAGAAAACAAGAATAAATAAAGGAATTTTTTGTAATTGATATTCTATTAATTCCTGCGCCAACGCTGATTGGCCAAGGAGCTATTGACTACCTTATCTTTATATACATACCATTGTTATAAACAAAGCAAAAATAGATGTTTTAGAAATACACACACACGTGTTATCTTATATCAATCTTTGACAAACAAATCTTTCATCACCTATGAAATATCTATATATAAAAATCTCTATATATAAAAATGAATGTTCGTTTGTATGAGGCTTATAGACGGGAATTACTGATTTACTGATTTCAATTCGGTTCTCACCAATAGTTAAATAATTTTTCTTTGCAGTATCGTGGCTAATAATATTTTATGAAAACCTAAGATTGAACATCAAAAGACAAAAAATTTTTTTATCAAGTCGTGTTTTGTTACCATGATATCACATTTTATAAAGTACTTGTACTTAAGTATATTTTTTTGTACTTGTGCACAGCTCTGCCACTGTATTCATGGAATTGTATTTGAGGTTGTTGAAGGATTTAGTAATAATTTATTGATATTTTAAGTGCACCCCCTCACGCATACTCACATACACATGTTATTATACTGTTTTAAGGAAGAACAGTCACGCAAATGGTGATATAATAATAATATACAACACAACAGTGATTGTACATATATTGTGTACATTAGAAAACAATATAGTTAAATTACGAGTAAATAAAGTTGTTACCTATTTTATAAGTTATAATTATTTTTTTGGTGAAATTCAAAACCGTATTCCTGTATAATTTATAAAAAGAAATTATATGAATTAAGGGTTTTAATTTAATTATTTTTTTCTGTTATATTTTCTTATGACAATACAACATATATGAATATGCCTATATTATTTACTATATATATATTTTTTCTTATTTATGATTACATTTTTTATCGAGTATAAAAACCAATCCTACGCATTTTTCTCAGAATATAGCTATACCTTTTACCTTTTATTTATATCTCACTATTATTCGAAAATTTCGTATTCACCTGCATTTTTCATATAACAATAACAATAATGAGAAATTGTTGTATTAATAAATATAGTCTTTATAAATAAGTACCTACAATAAATATTCTTGTTCTATAATATTAACATTTACCACTAACTCTCAACTATAACTAGATTCTAGACAATTTATTTGAAAAACTACCACCTCACCCTTGTTCTTATAACTTCTATTTTTTATTTTATTTTTAGCTCTCAATAAATTCAACATGATTTACGATAAGTGTTACTTAACAAAAAAAAGTTGAGAACTTTATTACTCTTATCATAAATATATGACCGCAAAAGCCTCACTCAATAAATTCTTGTAACGACTGTTTCACAATTCCAAGACGGGTTTCCGTTCGAATACCATATTCTATTCGTGTAAACAACAGACGCATTGATATTTGTCTTGCGATAATACTCTAATTAATCATGATTAACACAATATGCCGCAGGTTTCGTTTTTATGTACCTACGCTTTTTATAGGTATATAAGCAAATTCGAATTTAAATTTTTCTGTAACGAACATAGACTATAATGTGTTGATTTATGGTTCAAGTTCGTGACGGAAATGTGTTTTATTTTTAGATATGTTTTAACTAAATGAAATTGTTCTAAAATTACACAGGTCCAGATAAAAGTATTGTACTCTTAACCGCGCTATGATTTTCTGGGCACTAAAAAATATTGCACAGTAAGAAAGCTCCCGGAACCCAAAAATTTTTTGCTATCGTTGAAAATTGGAAAACAAAATTAGGTATATATATCAGCCTTCGTGGGCTGATAATTTTTTTTACTAAATCTATTGAATACCTTTTGTAGATCAAAATTTCCTCTCCAATTTACTATGTCTGTATCGCAGTACGACCATTTTTGACGGAGTTATGAAGAAAAGACTTTCAACTTTCCATATCTGCCCTTGAAGAAAAAAGTACGATCTAAAATTTCATTAATGATGATCTGCAATTTCTTGACGATAACAAAAAAATTTGAAGGTCAGTGAGAAAAACTTGAATATTATTATTATTATTATTTATTAATTAATTAATTACTTATACAACTAATACTTTTTTCTCTAGAAATAGCTCTCCGTTTGTTGATACGATCATATTAAATACCAATTCTGAATAAAGTTAATAACCAAATAATTTAATAACACCACAAATATTGTGTTAGTACTGAAAAACACACTAACCAGATGGTCCCTTCTCCAACAAATATAATAACCAATATATTTTATGAATATATTTCATTTAAAATGTCCTTCGAATATTGATAAATACAATCTGGCATCTGCTTAATCGAGAAACAACAAAATAACCTTCGAGCAAAAAACAATGTGGAATAATTAATCTAATTTTATATTAAACTAATATAAAAACATTCCCGCATGATTTTCCAGTAAATTTCAGTAATATCGTGTAATGCACTCATATAATAAATATATCCATACCATTCACAATTCATTTCAGATTTGATGTTCCTCTGGTGAAATCATATTTGATTATTAATTATAAATGGTCCGTCAAACTTTTAGCAATAAATATAGCAATAAGTATCCAATAACAAACAACAGACAAATACAAATTGTAAGTATAAACTCTTACAATTTTTATGGTTAGGGGATTTGTATTTGATAATAATTATCCTGCTCACATAATTCAAAATTGTAGAAAATCGGTTTCAAAGTATTCAAAATTCTATAGTCCTCTCTTTATTTAATAAAAGTAAGTTTTCTTAAGTTAAGTTAAATAATTTATGATATTTATTAATATAATTTTAATAATTATTTATTTAATTAATAAACATAATGTTAAATCGGATTTAATATCATCTTCTATAATACACATATTGCAACTAGAAACCCAGAAGTATTATCTATTTTAGACACACAAATATAAACAAGTAGATTGAATTTTATCAAGGTTTTATGTAATCCCTGATAATTTTGTAGTGCCAGAGAAATTTGTTATTTTGAGAAAAATGAGTAGAGATTTTAGTTAATTGCGTGAATAACCTCACATTCCATTAACGATAAAATATATCTTAAAACTCTATCTCACCATATACTTAACTCATTCATCAAATTTATTTCGGCTTATATACCCCTTTATTTTGATATAACGAAATTTTTAATGAACCAGAAAGGTTTTTAATTAGATCTTAACACTTACAATGCTTTTATGTTTTAAGTTTAATCTATATCTTTTTGTGAAATAGGAATTTTTAACATCTACTGCAAAATCAAGAAAATCTTTATAAATAAAAATGAATGTTCGTTTGTACTTATGAGGCTTATAGACTCGGGAATTACTGAACCGATTTCAATGCGGTTTCAACCAACAGTTACATAATTTTTTTGTGCATATTCGTGGCTATTAATATTTTATGAAAACATATAATACAAAAAAATCTTTATCAAGTCGTGTTTTGTTTCCATGATGTCACAGTATCATACAACTATCATTTGTATGTGTATAAAAACATAATAGCCATTGAAGACAGAATTCTATAACAGTTGGATGATTTTTGATGAATTATTAACATGCAATTATATACCTATTTTGAAATATATATTGAAATATAAAGATATATTTTTCTTCCGAGAAAGGTAAATTTTCGAAATTAATTATGACTGTTGCTAACCTATTTATTAATTTTTTTTATTTTCATACAAATTTTGATGGGACCTGGTGTTTCCTGGGAGTTTGAAAATATAAATTTTCTCAGTAACTACTGCAATGAATGGATTTTATTTAGGTTTTCAGTATTTAGGTGTACAATTTCTGGATGTATTTGGCGTAAATTTTGTAAAAAAAACAACAATTCGCAGTGAATCAGGTGTTGTGAGTATGCCTGATGGGCATGTTGAATATTTTAGGCCACTATGATTTTGTGGATATTAACCCGGATAACACCAAGTTCAATGCACTAGTAGTTAAGGGGGGGGTAAGGTTTTAAAGGCGAAAAAAAGGCATATTTTCATGATTTTTTTTTGAAGATATGAATAATGTTGGTTTATTTATTTCATATACACGTTATAGTATGACATCTAAAGTATCTTTGGAAAAATTTTCAATTAAAAATATCAAAAAATAAGTCCATGACAGCAAATCTCTGGAGGCGCCTCGAAAAAAAGTTGTTATGCGGTGTACACCATAACTCGTTACCGGATCATGTAAAACAAAAAAATCGAAATGTGCTTGAAAGGTGATTTGTTTCCCTAGGTAGTCACAGAGAGTTTTTTTGTTTTTTTCGATTTAATTATTTTTGGCAGCATTTGAAAGTGAAAAACGTGATTTTCGCTAAAAATTTCGGTGAATTTGTTATTATAAAATGGAAAAAAATGGTAAAAAAAAAAAACTCTCCGTGATTACCTGTTGATTTATGTGTGGAAATAGTGTTTAAAATTTCAAAAGGATCGGTCAAGTAGATTTGGAGTTATAATGTTCACGAACTTCAAAAATGACATTTGCGAGAAAATCGATTTAAAGTTTATTATACTCGAACATCCAAAATTAAGCATCAATAAAAGGGTATATTTTTTTATAATTACACAGAATCATCAATGCCAGCTTCGTACAGTGAAACACTGTCATTCAGGATGTCCAATGCATCTTTTTGCTTTTGCCTAAGTTGGGTTCTACCCTCCTTACTTGTACGTGCAGTTTGTCCGTATAAAAATCAAGCATGAGGGTCGGTCGCTTGAAACGCTGTATCTTCGTTAGTTTTATTCCGATTTACTTGAAATTTTGACACAATACTCTCGACATGTTGTACATTCAGAAAAAAAATGCATTTTAAAACCTTACCCCCCCCCCCACCCCCCTTAATAAAACAATAAAACTCAAACCATTTCCATTAGAGAAAAGTCATATACGAATGCTTTAGCAGTAAAAATGCACTAAAATAATCGCTCCACTTAAAAATAAAAATTCACTTTGTCCTGCTTTTTTCAATCAGATAGAACATTTTTTAATGGAGGCAACGTTTGCGTGGGAGCTCGTATCTACTGCAGGCTTAGTGATTTATTAACACTGATTGGGAAAGTAGCTGCATATGAAACATTTGCAAATTATTTCCACCCTGCGAACGATGTAAACGCTGCGCCGTAGGGTTATTACCTTCAACCCTTTTTGTTGCATTGTTTTGTAACGTTTGTTAAAACACGTTGAATGCAGTTATTTTAAATGGAATACGCTAATACCCCTTTAATTATACATTAATAAAAAAAATAAGAAACATATTTTAATCAATTCGTTCGTCTTTTAATTGATGTAAAATATCATTTAAAAATTTTTTACGACTGCATTATCACATATATAAGAAATAAGATATATTGAGCATCTGTTCATATAATTTTTTTTAATGTAGTTTTATTTTAATGACTTCATTTATACCATTTATACAGATAGTTAAATTATATTTTCAATTAATAAATAAACGCCTCATATACACTGTATACAGTGTGTCCCTTTTTTTTGGTCTCGCTAATTTCAATTCCTAATTTTATTGAATAAATAAGGTTAGGTTAGCAAAAATAAAAATTGAAGACCTTTTTTTTTAATAATCCGATAAGGGCCGCACCAAAGATACTCGCGGGCGGCGGGTTGGACAAGCTTGGTTTAGAATACAATTTGGTTGTTTATTTTTATTGTATCGTTCAAAATAAAATCCAGTTTATTTAATTTGTTTCATTTCATTTAGCTTCCTCGCAATATCGAAGATACGAGAATCTTTGTGATCGTTTTAGAATGAGTCAAAAAAATTGTTCTCCGGTTTCAAAATTTTAAATTGATCTTTAGAACTAATATTTTTTAGTAAAAAATTAAATGGTTAACCAATGCCAAGCAATTTATCTGAACACTTTGTAGGTTTTTATTTAAATTGTTCAATAATTAACTACCTTTGGTGAATTTAGCACGAGGAAGCACTATGCATTTACTTGGTAAATGTTTATTTAAGTTATTTCTGAAATTAAGTATGAGGTGCCAAAATTACATCTTAAACAACTTTTCTTAGTAATTTTTTCTAATTTTGAAAAATAAAGACACTTTATTCTTGTTAACTTTTTCAACTTTGGTTATAAACTAATTTTTCAAGTAGGACTCGATCCCCAAATGTCATTCCGAAATTCGATTTTTGTTTTGTTCATTACACCTCTTGTTACATTTATCCTAGGACACACTGTATAATTAAGTATTGATAAACGTTCTTAATTGTAAGCTAGTAACCATATGGGATATAACAGCAACCATTTTGTTGTTTAATTTGCCTTCTGTATATAAACATGTTTGTTTGTTGTTGTGAGTAATTTAAAATGATTCCACATCGTTTGAGTTAATAACATTTTATTTATTAACTAGCTATTAGTAAATATTGATTTTCATACACTGATCACGTGTTTATAATTAATATAATAATCATATGACCAATTAACCTAAAGCAATTACTAAAATTAAACTATGTAATTTTATTTTGATCGTATTCGATAAAAAATTGTTTATTTGAAATAAGAAATATTAAGTCATCAGTATATTTTTATCTGTAGTATTTCGTGAAGTGGAAAAATTTATTTACTTAAAACGTGCTGATCATTTTTCTATTCCCCTTAACAGTTAGTTAAAACAATTCCTCGAACCATTATTTATCCAAGACAGAAGAAATGCATTATATATTTATACAACCGCGTTCTTTATTTAATACCATAAATCACAGCAAAATACACGCGTATGAAAATTCTGCGTTTTCTTTTCTATTATACCTATACACACAACAGGCCCGTTTGAAATAAAATATCATTTTTACAAATATTTTCTGATTCGTTATATTATAGCAAACAAGCTTGATTTTTTCAAATTTTTGGAGAAAAATGGCTCTAACTTTTGAACGCGTGGTCGGAATTGATTTTAGTTGACGGATTTGGAATCAGCGTGTCAAAATCTATATAATAACATGTATAATACTTTAAAACTTGAAAAAAAAAATTTCGCGAAAAATCGAAAAAATTCAAAGGGGTATACCTTAAAAAAATGTCGATTTTTGACCAAAATTTTTTTGTCGGATTTAAAAGTATTATGCATGTCATTATGTAGATTTTGACATGCTGATTTCAAATCCGTCAACTAAAATCAATTTCGACCACCCGTTCAAAAGTTATGGCCTTTTTTCTCCAAAAATTTGAAAAAACTAAAACTTTGAGAGGTTATATCTCGAGAACGGTTTGAGATACAGACCTGCGGTTTGAAAATTTCAACTTTTCACGTCATTTTCTATACAATAAGTCAGAACATTTTGATTTTATCTGTTTTCTTTTCGACCTTTCAATTTCTATTTTTATTCTCTTTTTTCTACTTTGTTTTTTTTGTTGTGTCTATAGACATCACATTGGATTTTTGGAACGACGGATAGGGAGGTTGCTACTAGAGCATCAATATTTTAATTGTTATTTTAAAAATAATTTTAAAGAATATAGTACCTAGTGAAAAAAGTGCGTGTGAAAATAACTGCATCGTTAATACCGCCCTGCATTACACACAAACGCGTGCACAAACGCGCTGGAGTTGGTCAACCCTTCGCCACAACCGCAGATCTGTATAACGAAACTTCCCGCGTTACAAACTACAGTTATACATTCATATACCACCACCACGTGTGTTCCTAGTTTAATACATTACATTTATGATTGATAACATTGTAGGAATCCTATATCTGTATTTGTGTTGTATGATATGTATATGATGTTCAATAATAAATAATAAACTTTCTTTGTATATTTATTACATTTTTAATAACACATCCAATAAAAAAGAGAGTAGATTAACAGATAAATATGTAACATAATATGTTTTATTTTTTGTCCTTTTATAGCAATATTTAAACGACTTTTAATGTTTTTTCTTCTTCAGAAAATGTTTCATTTCTTAATTATATTTTTTTTCGAACAAAATAATTTTTATTCAATTACAACCTTGAACCAGAACCCAAACCTGAACCCTAAAGAAATAACGGTTTTTGAACCCAACATGTTGAACTCAAACTCGAACCCGAAACGAAATTTATATTTGAACCCGAACCATAAATAAATTCCGATTCAAGTCCCTGGTTTCAACACAATTCTGCAATAAAAATTAGGGTATAAACTTTGTTAATATATTGTTGTTGATCATTATGATACAAATATATAACAACGATAACATAACATATATAAGTAACACAAATATTTTCAAGAAAACCAAATTACGTCAAATATTTGCATAGCTGTGACCTCAGCACACGGCGGTGTGATTCATGAAATATTTCATAGCTTACTGTACTCGATCTAAATATTAATTGTTTGTTTTTCATCAAATATTTCCATTATATGCGTCTACTTGTAAGTGAACCTTTGATAATGTTAAAGTTTAAGATAAAAATTATATGTTAAACAATAAGATAATCTTAAACTAAAATTATACACCTTAACCACAATAAAACAATGTCACTCGGTACGTGTTTCGACTTCACAAGAAGTCCTCATCAGGAGCCTAACAGTTCCTGACTAGAAACCACAGTTTCTCCGTTTTTCCAGTAATAAGATAATCGTAAAAATTACGAAAATTATGAGTAAAAAGATAAATTAATAGATGAAATTTTTAACAATTGAGGTTATTGCAAAAACATTAATGTAATTTATGTACCTACTAGACTAGCATATGATACATATTACACTGTACATAATCACCAATTAATTAAATGTAAAATGGGCTATTATGGCACATCTTTATGAGTAATAGTTTAACTATGGGTCACTAATGAGGATATTTAATAAGACTATATGCTATTATTCATCATAACCTCACTATAACTATCATCAAATCATAATTTGAAACGTTATTTGCTTCAATATAATTTAATGCATAAAATTATCAATTTTATATTTGCACATATTATTTAGATATAGGTATACATAAGGTAGTGGCACCAGTCATGGCAAGGACCCCAGTAATGGCAATTTTTTAATTAAATGTAATGAATTAGAAATATTTATTGATATTTGATTACTACCATTTCTGAATATTAATCTGTATACATTTAACTGTCTTAGAACGTGATTTGATGACAATCGGCCAATAGGTGTCAAAATGGTGGACATTTAAACTAATTATTAGTATAAAACTATATTTGCGGATTTTGGTAAATAAAAAGTTGCTTGTTTTATTAGTAACACGAGTTCATGAGAATTACAAAAAACAAGCCCCTTTAATAAAAAAAAAAACGAAAACTTATTCTTATAGCGGCCATAACTGGTGCATTTACCTTTTTAAATTTAATATTTTATAAGAAAAATAATGTTGATTCCTAAATCCAAAAGACCTTAAACAATTTTACAACAAAACAAATCGATCATGGTTCAGTCATGTTAAAATTAATAAAGACAATTTAATGTTTTCCAGAATATATGATTTAATTTGTTACTTTTACTGAAAATCAGTATGATCTGAATACACTCTACATAAAAAAATACTTGGCTAAATTAACTGCACCAACGCTTTTATTTATTCCACCCTCGTAGGATTGTGAAATATTCTCACTGAAATACACTTGTACCGTTTCATTTATTTTATATTCTGTGAAATCAAATTGTACGGTTTCGATTTTAGATTTACAATTCATCAATAGAAATGTGCACAGAAATAAGCTAATAATTCAATTTTTTGCAATAAGCAGATATAAAAATAGTAAAATACTTGTGCACAAAATTTTTTAAATATAATATATATTCTTCACAATGTTTACATGTTCTTTTTAAATTAAAATAAAGGTAAATTCTAATTACTTAAACTTACGAAATATCATATTAAAAAATGTATAGGAATCAAAAGACACTAATGTACTGGAACTAGTTATGGCCGCTATAAGAGCAAGATTTACTGTTTTTGTGATTGACGGGCTTCTTTTTTATAATTCCCATGAACTCATGTTACTAATAAAACAAGCAATTCTTTATTTGATCAATTTAATTACCAAAGTCCGCAAATATAGCTTGTTTTTTAAATTATAAACCTTTTGTTTTGTTTATGTTTTTTCTTTAGTAATAGATAAAGTAAAACCAGTAATGAACACGCAGTGATGGTCACTTGCTAATGTTTACAAAATGATAAGTACTACGACATTAATGATCAAAATTGTCAAATTTGAATCAATGTAAAGCAGTTGCCATGATAATATAATAATTAATAAATAAATTATACTAATAATTAGTTTAAATGTCCACCATTTTGACAAATATTGGCCGATTGTCATCAAATCACGCTGTAAGACAGTTAAATTTATATAGATTAATATTAAGAAATGGTAGTAATCAAATATCAACAAATATTCATATTCAAAACTGGTGCCAGTACCTTATACCGATTCATAAAGACCATCGTAGAAACTGCAATAGAATATAATTTTTAAAAGTTTGTTTTTATTACTTACCTATTCAATAAATAATGAATTTCACTATCTTCTGATATTTTATTTAAATATACTTACAATAAATTATAATAAATATATAAATAAAACATATATTCAATATACATTACCTATCTCTATCGAATTTATGTTACTTCCAAAAATACCTCAATTCCTCAGAAAGCAACCATTGCATCTATCACGAATGACTATATTTATTATTTCGGCATGAAATTCTTTGAATTGTCGCCGATAAATAATTATCCCATTGCTTACAATCACAAAAAACGTACGCAATAAATTAAAAACTCTATCATTGTGTTGTTTACCAGATCAAAGGCCTCATTTACAAGTACATCAAAGTAAACAAGTAATGAAATCCATAGTATTGCGCGTTAAATACCTGTTCACTGAAAAAACAAGCGGCCAGAAAAAGAGGAGAGATAGGAATTCGTATGAGAATAGATAAAGATGTGTACTTATTACAAATATTGTTATTCATTCGACCGGTCGTCGGAAAGAAAGAGAAAGGTGATTGTCGTGTATATAGTGGGTGATAAAGATGAAATGAATTACTAGTACAGTTTTTCATTAGCCCACACACAACGAATTAGTTATGATATCTGAATTGGCGAGTATAGATAGATTTATGAATGTAAATATTCATTTTATACACACAAATTCTATTACGTCAATTTAAATGTTTTCTTATATTTTTTACAATTGTTTAATGACTTGTTTAAATTGATATATGTATACGTAAAATTTTTTTGTCAATGAATGGTTAGTCCTCTAAATCAATAATGATTTGTGAATCAGCTCAGAAGAAACAAATTGATACATATTTTATATTAAATCAGACAAATTTAATCATTGTCATCTATATCAGCGGTTCTTCAACTTTAGTAGCTTTCAGATAACCATTCGGTTAATAAATTCAAAAAAGTACAACTAATTCGTAACAATGACTATAGCTTCATGGGGCCCCATGTAAATTTTAATTTGAAGGCTCCATGAACAGGCTTGAAAAAAAATACAGAATTTTTTCACCGGCTTATTGAAGTTTTCAGCTAAATTATATTTTATTGTCAACTTAAAGATAAGAAAATAATAAGAAACATCATAATTTGTTTTATAATCTCACTATATATTTAATTATTTTCAGTAATGAGTTTATAAGCTATTGATTTGGGGCCTCACCGAACTTATAAAAACTTTGTTTGGGGTTAATTGGAGGTCCAGGCAACTGTCCTTTTTGCCCATATGATAACGCGCCATTGGATCTATGTCATTCTATGTAAGTACCTACTCAGTGTTTGTGATACTTCTTTTGAAATTAGGCAATCAATTATTATTGACTAGGGTTTGCAATCCCGCAGACTTTTTTTTCCCGCGGGAATTTTGCGGGAAATCCTCAAATCCCGCGGGATCCCGCAGTTTTTCCAAAAATTTTGTTATTCATACTTAAAATTACTATTATTTAGTTAACAAAAAAAAAGTTAATTGTCCCAAAAATTCAAACTCACAGGTCAAACCTGTGAATGGCGCAAACCGAGTCTTTTTCCCATTTGATTAACATGGGAAAAATTACTTTTTTACTTACGCTTGAATATCACGTTGAAAACAATTTTTTTTGAAAATTTCTCAAGGGAATATTTTGTAGAGAATTAAGTGCACAATTCATAAATCCAATAAATTATAAGAAATGTTTGTTTAAAAATTATCATAAAAATTGGATTTTACTTTTTATGATAATGTTTAAACGAACATATCTTTAAAAATATTCGTTCTATGATTTGAGCACTTGGGATCTTTTTTGTAAGAAATTTAATTCTTTATAATATGCTGCTGTAAGAAATTAAAATAAATAAATTTTTCAACGAGATATTCACGCATAAGTAAAAAAGCAATTTTTCCCATGTTAATCAAATGGGAAAATGACTCGGTTTGCGCCGTCCACAGGTTTGATCTATGAGTCTGAAATTTTGGGACAATTAGCTTTTGATCCAAAGCTAAAACATAGGCTAACGGGACCGAAAAAATAAAAATAAATTTTTAAAAACACCCTAGTATATACGGTATGTCACGTAAAACTAAACCACTAAATATCATTATTTACGGTTGTATTTTAGGGATAATACTGTTAAAAAAATATCGTGTAGATTGAATTTTGTGTATTAAATTTTTGTATTTTGTATTTTTTATGTTTTTTTTTGTAATCTGGGGGCTGTTCGAGCTTCTTTCGTCGCCTGAGTCGTACTCAGTGTAACCACTTAACTAATCGTGAACAAGAGATATAATTTACTTCACTAGTTTCATATTCAGTCATCTCAACCTTAATTTTTTTTTTCAAAATTGTTACCTTTTTTTATTCATATTTACGCTTTAAAAGTATTCAAAACGCACGCGACCTACAAATTCAATGTTCAAAAATTCCGCGCGGATCCCGCACTTTCAGTGCGGGATCCGCAGATCTCCAAAACGTGCGGGATCCCGCGGGAATGCGGGATCCCGCATTGCGGGATTGCAAACCCTATTATTGACATATCCTACATTATAATCAATGTTTCATTACACTTTATAGAGAAAAACAAGTTTATAATATGGAACTGATACAACTATCATACAAAATGTGTGTTATAAAAAATTACTGACAAGGGAACCTTTACAAGTGGCATATAAGTAAGAAAAAAATGACCTATTAAAATGTGCAAAATAATCATATATTTCAAATAACTCTGAAACTAATGAAGATTTTTAAAAATCTATAATATAACATTTACATAATTTTTTATAGTTTTTAGAATGGCAACAGTCGAAATTCGATAAAGTGATACCGTTAATATTTTTCTAAATTATCCACTTAAACCATTTTACCGCAGTTAGGATAATTTTTTTTACTATACACAAAGTTTAAACTTGATATGAATATACCACTTGAAAAGGTTTCCTTATAAATATATTTTATAAAATCGTTCAAAACGTAATTTTACTACCTTTTCCAAAAATGTTGACAAGCACTGCTATAGAAAGAACATCAATAATATTTATACAAATATTTGTTATCAAGTTAAATCAAAATAATGGTAGTGAAAGTTTGAAACAAAAAAGAAGCGATTTATTTAAAGTTGACAAAAAATTCAATTTGAAGAATAAATCTTGAATTTATTTTATTAGAAAATATTTGATATTACATTTGAGATACACTTTCCCCCACTGTATGTTGAAGGTTTACTGTACTTCAATCACCGAAACGGTTTTTATTAATAAACAACATGTGCGCGATGATAATTTCTTTTCTCCTTTCATTCGGCAAAGCCGTTGACCTCTAGGAAATGTAATCGTTATTATGACACTAAAGGTCACCGATGAACAAAAACCGGAAGAATTAATTCAGAAAACCTATTACCATTTATATCGATAAACATAACCGATAATGTACATGATTTGGTTTAAGATTTATCTGTTTCTGCCCAAAAGATGCTGTAAAAAGAATTGGGTTTTATATTTATTCGTATCGCAAAATTTTAAGAGTTTATCCATTTTTCGGAGAAACAAGATGAGAATTATATCTATAATAACATATATACTGTAATATGTACATATTATAGTTACAGAAAAAAACGAATAACAGTAGGGTCCCTTTTTACGCGGTAAATACGCACCACAGCAAATCGCGTATAAAAAATCGCTTAAAAAAAACATTGCTTACCATTGTAAAATTAGAGATAAGTTCCTTAATATTCTAAACAGTTATAAAAAACAATATTTTCTGCGATAATAAACACGCTCCTCTAATTAAAACCTTGATAATACTGAATCAGTTTCTCCTGTAAAGTACAGCGTTTATCGCAACCTCTTCACTGACTATCGTTTTTCCCCCGGTCTCCCCTATATGATTTAAAAAATGTACTTTAAATTAACATATACATTAAGTTTTGTTAGCTACTCTTTATAAACAATAAAAACCATATTAAAAGCATAGAAGAAACGTACAAAATAAACAAAAGAACAAAAATACCAATTACACTTTTCACATTTCCAATATCTTCATTCCCAAACTAAACAAATATAAAAAAATAAAAGCACATCGTATAAATCTCCTGAGTTCAGTACACATGTAAGTAAATAATTAAATAAACACTTTTTTACCTCACAGCTGTACTGACAAGGCCATCTATTTATGCGTAGCTAAATATAAAAACAGCCGTGAATTTTTTTCGTATGCGGATATAAAAAATTAAAGCGTTCTTATTTTCAGCTGATAAAATACCTGTCAATAATACGTAGATTCTAATCAAGCTATTATTTTTATAAGATTTTTTTTAACTTCTTTTATTATAATCAGTTATCATATTAAAGCCTCAATAATAGTAAAAAAACATAGATAGGTTTTCTTTATTATAAAACCGAATTTATTGCAGGGGTCACCAAATTTATTCCAAAAACGGGCCTGATTAATTTTTTTTTAAACATGGGGGGCCGGACGAAAAATAAAAAATATATCGGAATTTATAATGGAAAATATCTATTAAAATGTACATGTAATATATTATGTATACTTTGTATACATATTATTATAAACTTTATATTTCATATACATAAAATATTTTTATATAAAAATCGGGGGCCGAATGTTTGGTGACCGCTGATTTATTGTTACAGTAATTTTAAATTCCATGAAACTTAAAACAGAAAAACACACATTTTATTACATAAACAAAATTTTTATTATTCGAAAGATATGTAATGTGTATTACTATATGATATATTTGCTTTTTATCATTGTTTGTAACCATTATTAATAAATTTGAATAAATAAATAAAAATAAAATATCATCGAAAGTTAAAAATTTGGTAACCTAATTTAAATGGCTAACAATAAAATTTATTTCTTTTTTATATGTATAATTTATTTCTGCAGAGCTATAAAATAAAATAAATACATAAAATATATATAATACTAGCTGTTACCCGCAACTTCGTTCGCGTCATATATATAATAAGATGTATATGGTTTGCGTAGGTAATACAGATGCCTGTTATAATCAATAAAACAGGTCGCACGTTTATACAAATGTCACAAACACATTTTTTTTATCTAATACATTTTTCGGGATACAATTTTCGGAATACAAAGTAGCATATGTCCTTCCTCAAAATGCAAGCTATCTCCCTGCCAAATTTCATTAAGATCGGTTAAGTGGTTTAGCCGTTAAAAGGTAACAAACAGACAGACAGACAGACACACTTTCGTATTTATAATATTAGTATGGACTAGTATGGATAGTATGTAAAGAAAATTTTAAATAAATATACTAATAATAGTCGGTGATTGAGAACAAAATTCCCAAAGTTCAGTCGTTAAAATCTCTTAAAGTAACCATCGACTCAAACTGTAAAAAATTAATGAAGACTTACAACTCCCACGTTCTTATTTAATAAATCCTTAAGTCATTACTTTTAGTAATTACTTAAAATCAGTTACTTAAAAAAAAGACACGGTGTATTGTTCTCACGCCATAAAAGTGAAAACACATTTCAGTTCATTAACAAGAAATTATCTATGTTGATATTTCTTTAATTTGAAAGTATTTTGTACACATATACATATATATGTATATATTTCATATATAACGGAAATAAGTAATTATAATATATACAAATATAATCATTTATAAACGTATGCTTAATATTAATTAATAAAATGACTAATTATTAATAATAAATATCCTATTAAGTAATAAAAAATTAATCAAATCATTATTTGAATAGCTTAAATACCAATAATTATATTTAAATGTAAAATATTATATATTATATACATATATACATTGATTGCCATTACTTCAGTCGTGGTTTAATACAGAAACCCAGATAAAAATTTACCGGTACTTATTTATTTTCAGGGACTAATGAAATTCCGTACCAAGTAGATAATTAAATATGAATATTACTCATTCTTGAATGAATTTGCATTTTTTAACAATTCCTAAAAAAGGAGACATCAGTCTTGCCAATCAAAATAACAAACAAACAAAACATTAACAAGAAACTGTTTTCAAAAACATCCGTGATACAAATTTTAAAATGACTTTCATTTTTTATATCCGGTATCTCAAAAGGACCGCCTTACACAATATTATTCACCTAGAGCTCAACTAGTCCAGCTGCATTGTGTATGGAAGCCATGACATATAAGTTCATTAAATCAGTTCAGATATGATCTCAGAATACAACTTTTAAAAATATGTATTATACGCTACACCATATCTAACGGATAAGTAGAGACTATAATTCAAACAAAAAACATTATCTATTAAAATCGCAAGTTCGGAGAACGTACTTAAAATCTATGTATCATTTGTATTTCTACAAAGTCTTTATCAACAAATATCAATGTTAATAATGTACCTACTACAAACGTCATTTTTAATTGAACACGATTTCACAATTTAAAAAATATTTATCTCGAAATTTATTTATTTTATCAACTTACACAAATTCAAAATAAACTAATGTTGTCATCGTAAACGGTTAGTTGCATTAAAAATAATTTTACAAAAATTTTGTTATGAAAAAAAATCAGAAAAATGAATAGAGCATATATTATAGATAATGTTCTCTAGGAAGTGCACAGTGCACATATTATACAGTATAGGTACAAGAATTTTGTCATGTTTCACCGTTTTGACTGTAGTGTTCAGTATGTTATATACATACAATATATATGTATGTATGTATATACAGGCTCAGAGATGTCATTGAGATATTATATAGTCGTATGTAATTCAAGTACACTCAAAACGTTAAATTTCGTTGAAGTCTTGAGTTCCATTCTTTTTATGATTACTTTATTATACAGTACATCTCATTTCTGAATAATAAGAATACTGTTAAATATCAAGTTACCTATTATCACTTTGTGTTATACCTATGTATATTAATGTATATATACTTAATTCTTAATACCTGAATAGGTCCTTATTTGGCGAAGTGCTCCAGAAAAATAAATCAAAATACTTATTGTTAGTATTCAATTATAAAAATGATCACAAAATAATTATCACAAACTTATTAGGCTCCTCCCATTCGATTATTATAATATTTAAATCATTTCTCCATGTACCAAATAAAGACAGATTTTTGAAACTCATTTGCTAGATAAAGAAGTACTCTTCGTTTGTAGTACTCATATATATTTGTACGATTAAATTATTATGTAATCTACTGAAAATTGTTGTGGCAATAAATATTTGATATTCCGAATTTTAGTATTTAAATATATTTAAACTTGATATAAAATTAATTACTGATATGGACGTATATTTGTGTTTTTATTTAAAATGATGTAACTATATAAGCTCCGCCCTAGAACAAGATAATGTTTTTGAATATGTTGTAAGCGATTCTGACCTTTACGGTGGCAGACGACTTCTGAACCCCACAGTACATATGTAATTAATAAAATGCTCTGGTAAATTTGATAAATATGATAATCATACATACCATTGAAAGAAAATAAATACTTCTTAATAAATTAAAAGATAATATATTAAATATAATATATAAATTTAAAATACCTCGTCTAGTTATGAAAAACTGAAAAAAAACGCAGATTAATAAAGAATTCAATAATCACTACGATATTGCCGTATTTACCCTACAGTCAAATATTGTATACGTCATATCATTCAATCAAACAACAATAGACTCTCTATGATTATCATACGTTCATAATTTCACACCGCGCTTGTTTTTTCCGGCAGACGTTGACCTGCGTGAATTTCTGTGGGCCCCCTAGTAAAAGTCTCTCAAAGATCAACTCACTTTGGTATTTACTACCTTATAAAATATCCACTACCATATCTCATTTATATAGATTAAACGTATTCTATAAGGACTTATTTATGAGATCGTTATAACTACTACTATGTCGTAGCAAATTATTTTAATGTGTACATGTTCCAACGGTTGCCTATAATCATTACAGGGGATTGTAAATCTAGTGCATGCTTAACACTTTGACTGCCAGTTAGATTTATAGAACATTAACCCTTTCTATGATAAACGCGATATCGCCTTTAATAATTATGGGGATACCTTTTCACTTATTATTAGTTAAGATATATAATAGTAACGCATAAAGTTAATAGCAGAAGTAAACATAATAAAAAATTAAATTTTCATATATCTGTCAAAAAATTTGAGATTCTTTATTTAACTATAATATCGGGTTTATAATACGAAGCACCAAGGGTTATGTGTTAATAAATTAAGTGTCGAGCAATTTGTTTTTTGAAAATAAATCAATAATCAGTTAACATAACTAAAATTAAATAATATTAAATATTTTATATTTTCTTTGGGATTTATTAATACTGTTCCTGGGTACATAACAAAATAATATTAAATCAAACGTAAAAATACATTTAAAAGAATACATAAAAATTAATTGAATATTAATATTCCAATTTGAAATCCCTTCTGTCAAATAACACGCTCTTCATAAAAATATTTAATTATATTTTTATGTTTAAAATTTAAGATGTAAAACAGTATAATGACTATTTTCAAATACTTCAGTTTTATTTTAAACGTATCATACGCGAATGGAATCATAATGAATTTAGTTTTTATTACTTTTATTAGAAAATTTATTTGATATTAAAACTGTCATTTCGTATTCACCAGATTTTTATTGTGATTCTTACAAAAAATAAATGTGATTTATTTATTTTTCCTATATTTTATGTTTTCAACATTAATAATATACGTTTGAATATCATTTGTTTTCGTTTTCAAGAAAAAATATTTTTAATTTATTATAAACTTTTATACCAGTATCAAATTTTTTTAAATTTCAATTATTTGTGTTCCACAAAGTAAACAACATAGCATATTAAAGATATTTTTAATTTCACTATACCTAAGATCTATCAAACACATGTTATATTATATTTATATTTAAAGGTAACATGAAAGTAGATACATATATACCACATAAAGTTTAAAATCTTCAAACCACATATGTTACAGGTACCAATTAAAAATAAAATAAAATATTTTATAAGACATATGGAAATCACGCGCAAAAAAGTAGAGAACTATTTTTATTAAATATATATCCTATAGTCCTATATAGTCTTAATTTTATAATCGTTTTTTAAAAGGAAAAAAGTTGCGTACCACTGCTCTTAAGAATCACGTTAACAATGAGATTTCTACCAGTATTATTGCAACAATAATTAAAATTATTGTTACTTATTACCGATTTTTTGCGTCACCACTTACAAATAAACCCGGATCTTTACTAACTGCTTAATAATGTATGTACATACGTATTAATGCACCGGTTCTAAAAATGATTCAAGAGTTTTAAAAGCATTCAACCGGAAATCAAAAAATCCGGGTACGGTTAATGGTTTATTTGCACAACATTCAGAAACTTATTAATATTCATACAATCGGTATATCTCCATAAAAAAATATCTGCCATAGGAGCCATGGGACTTTCTTATACGTAAATACACAGTGAACAGTGTACGTGATTCTTATTTTATTAAAACATATTTCTGACAAACTAATAAAGGATAAAATAAAATGAATCGGGCATAAACTATAGATTTCTTCTCTGTTATAAACCATTCGAATTATAATACTTTTTTTTTCTTTTCAAAAATTTGTTTTTTCCAAAAAATGAATAGAACATAAATTTTTAACTTGACAATTTTTCTCTAACATAAGTCGCACTGTTTTAAAGTAATTCGAAAAATTCGTAAACATCCGTATCCGGTTGAAAGATAGGATATTTTCTTCCCAGTCAAAATTAATCTTACATTAAATATAAAATTTCATCCTTCTACGATTTCTCGTATTTGAGTTACAGCGTTTACAGACAGACAGACACACATATATCATGGCGAAGATAGTCATAATGGATTCAGGGAAGGTCAAAATGGATAATTCCATCAAAATCCGGATTTCGAAAAAAATCAGCTATTAACAATAAAACATAACTGCATATAACATGCTTGTTCTATTTATCTTATCTATGGAATAAACAAATAAATATCCGATACATGCAACTACAATGATAATGAATTAACATATGGTTTTATAACGAAATAACAATTGAATATCGACTGGTAAATTTTGCGAACGACGCAAAAAATTGTCCCACTTTCTATCTAAAGCTAGATAAGTTCAACAACTCTATGGTTTACTTTGAGGCATGCCTTGATTAATGTAACATTGTTGTTACGGATATCAGATATATCTCTGTATATTCTTTAGTTAATAAATATTGTACAATATCGCATCATATAATACTTATATAGTATATCTGTAGATAGGTAATTTATATACATAATATTATATACAACGGTATTTAATAAAGAAAAAGAAACTAGTCGAATTCTGTTATTACAAACTCTGATACATCGAATAATTTGCAGTTATGTTTGACTTTCACATGTATTAAATAATATTTTTTTTTATAAATATTTAAAGGACCCCGTACAAAACCAATGTAATTAAGGAATTAGGGCAGTGATCTCCAAACTTTATTAATTTCGTATATAATCATTAATTACGTATAAAGTCGGTTAATTTGGACCTTAATTTTAAATTGAGATATTTAGTATACTAGTTTTGGATTTGGACAAAGTGCTTTTTTATGAAATGTAACAGCAGTTTATAGATTTTGTTTTCATTAAGTATTAATCAACATAATTATCATAAACTCCACAAAAATCAACGGAGCTTTGTTTCAATTTAGCCAACCGGTACTGTTAATTTGTTAATTATATATTTTTTAATACTTATGTCACCTTTCTTTTTTCGATTTGCATCAATGAATGAGCAAACTATCCAAGAAAATACGAAAGGTTTTATATTTTTTAAATTTTTAAAATTGTTAGTAGGTACTTATTATAAATAATATGTAATTTTAAAATATATTTCTGTTACTGATATCTATTTAATTACACTATACAGGGATATTAATATGTAGTACATATTATAAACTAATAACTACATTTTTTGTTATTTTATCTCCGTAGGTCATCAGTGCACGCTAGGATTTATAATTAGATTCTTTAATAATAAAGGACAACAGAGAAAATGCACGCAAAATTCAAATCACCAACCTTCGACTTTTACAATATTGTCACATTGACCATCTACGTTGGAAAAAATGAATCTAAACTTGACCGATTTTCATTTCACGTATTTATTTTGTATAATTTTTAAAAGGCAAATCATTTCTCTTTTTTGCAAAATAAGAAAATCTAAACGTTCGCCTTTTCACATTTTACAGTTAATAAATAATCGTACCATTATGAACAGAAATTCTGCGCTTTTATATAATATTCAAATCTATTTTTTTTTTTGGCCTTCCATGCTAGATGATTTAGCCAGGACTCTTTTTTTTATATTTCTCCTTTTTTTTGTTCTTTTATTACTTGTTTTTTTTTTTTCGCTTTTCCCTTCATCTACTTTTTGTTTTCTTATTAACTAAGTACGGGGACACAAGACAGGATTGTGAAGTTACCTCTGGGCCGCTCAGGGCAGGTTAAACAAACATTATGGCTTTAATTCAGGATTTTAGGTTGGGAACACACACTGGGTACCTTTTTAAATTCTAATTTTTGTTAATTTGATGTATTCATATATTGCGTTGTATCTACGTCTTAGGATCTCGTAGAATACATTCCATCGAATGAGATTCTATATTTATTTTTTTAAGTTGGGATTTAAATTCTTCTATTTGCTTTTTGTAATTTTTACATTTAAGGGGAGGTTCTCATCTAGCGACCCAAAAATGACGTGATTTTCGCGATTTTTTTTCTTATGGAAGGAAGTAAATAAAGTAGTCAAGTTTTTTGGTACTTATTGTTATTAACTACTTTTACAAATTTTTATGAACAAAAATACCGAATAGTTTATTAGTTATATGCATTCAAAGATAGTCATCGAAAAAAAAGACACCTCCACGGGCGGCAAGGTAACGCATCCAATTTTTGTCTGAAATCAAAAAATCAAAGTTTTTTATAAAATAGAAGACATTTGCTGGATCTTGCACTAAAATCACTAAGAAAAGTTAAAAATCAACAAAATGGCGGACTTGCAAAAAAAAAAAAAAATTCGCACTTTTTTTGGCTCTAAAAAGTGCTGTAACAAGAAAAATAATGATTGTAAAATTATGATTTTAGTGCAAGATCCAGAAAATTTAATTATCTTTAAAATAAAAAAAAAATCATATCGATATCTATAGTAGTTTTTGAGATATCTTGCCGCCCGTCTCAGAAAACATGGTTTCGAGAAATACGCGTTTAAAGTTTTAGTACAACATGTATATATGTGTGTGTATGTGTGTATATATTGACTATAACTTTAAAAAAAAATTGAATTCGGCAAAACGGGTTTCACGAGCGTATTCTACAAGACATTTGCCAACTTTTTAAGCAAAAAAAAAATCGATTTTTTGGTCGTGCTTGATGAGAACCTCCCCTTAAGGAAGATGTGATCAATATCTCCAATCGATCTTCCATCGCAGTTGCAGATCTCTGTATCGATTCTCTTTAGTAAATCTAATAATTGATGCGCAATACTAATTATAATCACTTTTGAGTACCTCTGTTGTAATCTAATGTACGAACACAAATTAAACTCTTGTTTAGTTCCGCTCAGTTAGAGCACGCAATGTGATATGGTGTCTCGTGATTTCGACACGGTTAAGGTTTCCTAACAAAAATAGTTTCTCGCAGTCCCTTTAAAATACATATTGCTCGTGCGTGAGTGTACCCATATAGGAAATGCCAGCCTTGACGATGAACCCAAGCTTGGTTCAATATTGGGTGCCAAATGTTGCTTTTTCGATATTTGTCCCAGTCTAGGCCAACCTGCGGATACCGAGCTTCGGTCACCTCTTCTTTACTCAAGATTGGGCTAACTCTGGGCCAACCTTGGTACGACAAGCCTTGACCGACTCTTGAACGAAGTTATAATTTGTATCTTGGCCAAGTGTTAGCTAGCATTGGCACAAGCCTGGGCCAACCGTGGTCCCTCTGTAATCTATCTGTATTACTGTGAACGTGAATGACTGGATATCAAAATAGAATCTTTTTTTAATGTTTTGAATTATTAATTTTGAAAAATTTGCAAATTAATATTGATGAAATGGTAGTTCAAATTTACAAAGGTACTATATAACCCACCCCGGTATCTATAGTTTAAATCGAACTAATGTAACCAATGACTGACAGTGAAATATATCTTTTTAAAAGAGAGACAGTTGCTATCTTCAGAAATGGAACAAAAGTTGAAAATAATTATTAAAATTTATTTCAAAATAACAACAAACATAAAATAACTTATTTGATTTACCTAACTACTTGATTTTCTATAGAAAAAAATTAATCTACATTTTGGTCAGATAATTTTTTTGAATAAATAGCTCAAATATATATGTATACAAATACAAAAATAAACAAAACAACGAACAGTTTTTAACAAAATAAAAAATAAATACTGAAAATCTCATAAAACAGCAAATATTTAAACACAATATTTACAGAGATTATGTATAGAATCAACATTTCAAAATAATATAATGTTTAAAATAACATCAATAACAACTTTATTTTTTTAGTGATGTCAATAGGTGTACCTATTTATTCTAAAAATCATTTCTAATCGGTCAACGTAACAGTTCCAACTATAATTATCAACTTTTTAACATCGCAACAATGTAACTACGTCCTTAAAAGGTAACACGAAATATGTTTGATTGCTTACTAACAACTATTATAAATGGATTTTGAAAGATTTCAAAAATTTTAATCAGAGCTGTATTTGTACTTAAATAAATCTACGTAAGTATATGTATACCTGCACTTCAGTACTTTTTTTAGTAGTTGCAATTATATGTATCTAGATACTTTATTAATTTTGAAATGAAAATAATTGTACTTAAATTCTTATAGATATACTTAATTACTTTTTAATGTATTTAATTAAGTACATTAAGAAAGTACTTGTATTTGTATTTAAATACATTATTTTAGCAAACATAAATGTACTTAAGCATCAAAATACATATCTAATTGTAAGTTGTTTCTTATATAATATATTATACTTACATATATAGAAAGGTATCTATTTAATTTCTACAAAAATACACCATTTCACACATGCCATGTGTTGTGCGAGATACTTACACAAATACTCGTAATAACAATAATAGTTTCTTAAATATAAATCTGCTTGAGTATCACTTTTCTCTTATTGTTAGAGTCAAATTAGTTTTATTAATAACCTCACAAATCATGGAAAATTATTATTATAAATCAACTAAAACACGTGAAATCAATTAGATCAATAAGTTTATGAGAAAACTACATATATAGGTCACATTTCTCATATCAACACATATATTAACAATATCATAAAGTTTCACACGAGCTGTCTGCTTACTATATGTCGTTTTGAAAACCGATTAGTTTAATAAAGATACCCACATAAACGACAAACGACATTTACTTAACAATACTTTTTAACGGTTGTAAAATCAATTTTATGGAAATGTTTCAATAGGCAAATAGACGTACCTTCAATTAAATCAGAAAAAAAATCTAAACGCTTGTTGCTTTAAAAATTTTTTACTGGATGCTGTAGATAAAGGTATACAGAAAATAGGACAAACACTTTTACATTAACTTTTTGCCCTATAAGTGAATTCCTCTTTGATTAGATACAACAAAAGCATCCTTCCGTTGACACTTTAGTTACAATACCCACTAACAAAAACAATATTAATGCATGTTGATACACACACCATAAAACATTAACACTATAATATTGTATATAACTTATTTCAGAAACATAATATTAATAATTTTATTTCCATTTTACAATAAATTCTATAGGGGTAAAAACGGGTGTAAAAATTTGTGTGGGTAAAAATATTTGTTTGGTCGGATTTACTTGAAATTTAGCATGAATAAATATTTTACAATACAAATAATGAAACATGTATTTCAGTATTTTTTATACGTGCCTAAACATACTAATAAATACATTTACTAATTTATGTTGCCTTGGAAACAAATCCACTTAAATTTAAATTGTTAGATTAGTTATTCTAAAAATGTGTATTATATTATTGACATATTAAGAATAATAGAAAATTAATATTCATAATACAAAGGTGAGTTTTATTTCTGACAAATTCCATTATAATTGTTAGTATACATACTAAACAAAATTATTCACACAAACTATATGGAAACAATAAATAATCAGTATTCAAGTACTTATAGTCATACCGTGTCTGGAAGTTGGTTGTGTGGACCTCAAGGGTCAAACCCACGGTTTTTTTTCTACTGCATTTGAATCATTTTATCAACTATTTCCCATCAACATTGCAAAATGTAAAAATTAACTAACTATAAATGTTCGTGTGAGACAAGCCTTACAGAGTGATGTATTCTTCAATACAGGTGAAACAAATATGTAGGTGGTGAACAATTTCACACTAATAACAGTAAGTTAAGAATGTGTAGACCGGAGGCGGCACTGAATCATTTTTATGAGACAAAAACTAATCTATTTTCATAACCGCCTACGTGAAAATATCACTTCAAAGAACAATAACAGATATTTTTTACGTATTGACTTTTCAATGTGTAATATAGAAAAACATAGGTATATAAATTTAATATTTTAAATGCTTGGAATCAACAAAATTTTGTGCAAAAACGAACCGAATCTTGGTAATTAATTAGTTAAAGATATTTTCTAATATTTGAAACTCGAACATTTAAGAAAAAAACATTAAACGTTTATATAAAAAAATAATGTTTTGTTAAAAGCAAAAATAAAATATTTGCCTTTAGTTCTATAAAACCGTAGTTTCTTTTAAAAAATTACGAATTACATAAATAAAACAGCTGAAAGAAAAATGTCAAAAGCTTAAATGTAAACCAATATAAAAATTAGTCGATCATTATTTTATTTTCTATGACAAGTAAGAATCTCCTAGATTTAACCTTGGCTAAAAGAAAATATCTAGTTATATCATCATTTCACAAAATAACAGTATTTCCGCCACAGTGGTTTTTACAAAAGATACTTCAAATAAAATACCAATCCCAACGATTAAAAATGTAATATACGCCTATGTTATATTATTAAAAAAAATTATATATTAATGTTAAGTAATTACACAAAAATATATTATTTTGTTATCAATTAAACTAATTATAAATATATGATGTTTTTACGTCAAAGGAGAAATACTAATTGACGTTTGTTTGATATAAATAATTTCATGCAAATCTTAGTTAATTAACTGAGAGTATTAATGATTAAAGTTAATTTGATATTATTATACATTTTAAATTTATGTTATTTTAAATGTATTGTTACTAACCGTTTGTTTGGTTCTTCTAAGATCTTCTACTTATAGACAGAAACTGAAAACACAGTACTGACGAGAGTAAACTTGCGTTTATTTCTATACATTACTAGGCCGCGTGTACTCGTATATGTATTTAGTTATATAATAATAATAATATTTTTGTCCGTGTAAGTAATATAAAATTTTTATTTATTAAGATTCAAATTATAAATTTAATAATGTCAGCAAATCTATAATCATAATTACTCATAGTAATATCAAGAATATCAGCCAAGTTCGTATACAAAAATGTACAATGAAATTGCAGGATCAATAAAACCATATCAAATGGCTAGATTTTCCAAGGGAGCAGTTTTCAAGCGTATTGAAAGTTCAAGTACCTACAGATAATTGTTAAAACGTCTCCCCATATACCAATCACACACATATAAGAGTTTAAAATAGAAAAGGTTCTATTCAAACTTTGCATTTCGTTTGGTTTCAGGTTCAAACTAAAGGTTTTCAGGAGAAAATAATATCTCTTTTTGAAATAGAATTGACCGGCGTCACTTTTGTTCAATTCTATTCTGGTTGAAAGGGATGCATTTAATCAATGATTTTATTATTTGGGTTTCAGTTCTCGTCTTTAGATAACTCAATTTATAAGAGTTAATAAATTCAATTGCTGGAAAGGTTATCGATTGATAGAATATTAAATAACTAAAAATAGCATAGTTATTTATTTTTATTTACAAATATACCTAATATTACTATAGCTGTTACTTGCGACTTCATTCTCAAGGAATTTTGGTTAGTGAAAACAACCCAATGAAGTTAAGTTAGGTAAAAATACAGATAGATAATACAGGTAGTCCTCGACTTACGCGATTTCGACTTACGCACATTCATACTTATTATTGTATCTCTGCGGCCATTATGCCAACCGTAACCGTGATTGTCAAACACCTCACCCTTTCCTCATTCCCCCCTTGTCTATATGCTCAAAGTTTAGTTGGCACGGAGGTTTTTACAATTTCGTTTACAATTACATTTTGTTTATAATTTTACACATTTTTCTCTGCTGTGTTAACTTTATTTTTTTTTTGGGTACAAAATAGCCTATATCCTTCCTCAGGATGCAAGCTAAATTTCATCAAGATCGGTTTAGCCGTGAAAAGTTAATAAACAGACAGACAGACATACTTTGACATTTATAATATTAACACAGATTAGTACGGAATATATTTTTTACGTTATATAAAACACCTCTTTTGTCAACAAAAAAAAATAAATTAAAATCCCATTGAAAGCATAAAGTGTAGATATACAATATATAAATAAGTAGTATTAACTATTTTTCATTATACCACATTGATAAAACAGAATAACTTTTGTAAAAATAAAAGAATATTTAATTCAATAATATAACCGAAAAATAAAATTATCTAAATACTTACGCTCTACTTTTACAAAAATTTTCCGGATGCGGCTCCAAATTAACTGCACCAACGCTTTTAAATATTCCACTCTCGTAGGATTGTGAAATGTTCTCACTGAAATACATTTGTACCATTTAATTTATTTTATATTCTGTAAAATTAAATTATACGGTTTCGATTTTGAAAAAAAATAAAAAATGCGATAAATATAAGTCACAAAAATGGTAGGTTAATTTAGGGCAAACGTAAAACAGTTTAAATAATATTTAATAAAGAAACGAATTATAAAAAGAATATAAATGTAAAACACCGTAATCCCTGACTAAATTAAATAAATCGGTCAAGACATACACGGGTTTATGCTAAAATTTAAAATGATATTGTTGCCTTTAGTATTTGTCGTTGGTAGTTCCACAAAAGCCTCATTACCAATTTTTTTTCAGATTTTTTGAGCCAGTAGTTATCGAGCAAAATAAAATATTGCATTTAGCTCCCTGCTGGCGCTATTTTCGATTTAGAAAAAAAATAGGGTCAAATTCTACTTATAAAATCTACTCATCTCTGAATTTTTTTTTTTTTTTTTTTCAAAAAATTTGTATATATTTTACTAGTTTACATGTTCAGTTTACGAGATATTATGCTTTGACTGAAAAGTACGAACGGACGACAAAGTGAGATTAATAGGGTTTCTAAACCTAAAAATTATATAATTGACTATCGAATTAGCGAAAAATGTGAAGTTTTATAAACGTTTAAAATTCCATTACATGACATCAAAGTTAAAATATCTACTTATTGATAAAAGCGCCAGTCATCGTTATTGCAAGGTTATAAATAAAATGCAACGTGTTTGATATGTATTTTGTATATTTAAACAAACATTATTCCTACATATTATGAATGTATGCACTTCCTTTTTCACTTTTAGTTTCATAAAAAATTGAATAGAATTTAAATAACTTAACGTGTTTTTTTCGTTCAGTGGAACTTGTAAATAAGTGATTGTTAACTCATTTAAATATTTTTTAGGTTACATGAAAAAACATGATTTTTCAATCATTTGTAATTATAACGGTACTTTTGAAATATTTTTAACAAAAATTATGATTCATCAAATAAATTAATGAATCATTATGAGGGGGCAGCAGCGCTTTTTTAGTTACATTTTTCTATAGTTTTGGTTATATCATTAGCTTACTTGAAATGGCTATAAAAAATTATTTATTATTTACTGATGAATATATTACATGAGAATAGTTACTTATTTTTATCTTAAATATTATTAAATTACAACTTTAACGTCCGGTATTATCAAGTTTAACTAAATTCTCCTTTAACTAACTGTCATATTAATAACAGAACCAAGTATAATACATTTAATTAAATTGATTTTTAATTTTCTATGCTGTTTTTACAACGCATATTATGTGCATTTTTCATTGAGAGTTTAAATATTGATTTAAATCACATAATATACAATATTTAGGTTAAAGAAGAATTTAGCGCTAAAGGAGCTTTAAATTGGTTGATAATACCGGGCATTTATCAGATTTTTAAAATTTAAAAATAGATTGTTAATATTTAAAATATAAACGAAATTACGTTAATATTTTCTAATTAATCTATTATATTGTATGTTCTACATTTACAACCGTGGTAGAATCACAGCGATTCGCATCTAGATAGTGGTTAGTAAACAACATAATTTGACGAGCCTTAAAATAACTCGTGCGGTGATGTGACAGTAGCACTAGCCGTTTTACATACGTATTACTTAATACATACAAACATATGAGTATGAGTAGGTACATATGTATATACATACATATATTATGTTTAAAATAACTACCAACGTGATTTACAGTCGTTTATACTTTTACGTTAAAAATTTGTGTCACAACATTTCAGAGAGCAAATAATAAACACTTATTAAGATAGGGGGCTGTGCATAAACTATCTACGTCATATTGCACATCCAAAGCAAGCTTTGTTTGCTTGTATGTGTATTCTATGGTCGTGCTAAAAAAAATTTACGTATATAGGTACATTGATAAAATGAGCATTATATCTTAAATTTCATTAGTAACCCACATAAAAGTTTATATTTTCTGGAAGAGAACATTACAGTCTCCATATTTACTTAGTTTAATATCGATTAATTTTAATTTTATCTTATAAAAATATAAACAAAGTTAAATTTGTCGTGAAATTGGAAATTTTAAGTGACGGCAACAAGCTACAGGTCGCAAAACGTAATAAATTAACAGAAATCCTTTTGAATTAACTTCATCTATTATTAGAATAGAACCCTATTAAATCTCAGCCAAATCGGATAACTAGAGGTAAAAAAAATTTCAGTTTACTTAAAAAGAAAACGATATTTCTGAAAAAATGGAAAAGCGCCACATATTATTTTTATTCAAAGGTATAACTTTTTCACTATTATAAAAAAAATAACATTTTAAGTAACATAAAAATAATTTAATAATCAAGCCTAAAGAGACATTTTTATACAATTTTTAATTCAAAATAATATATGAGTAGTTACTTTTGTCATGAAATATTCATACTTTTATTAATTAATATAAACTGTACAAATATCATTCCAATAAAAGCTTCTGAAAACATATACATATTTTTAGAAAAAATATTAAATAATTTTCAGATTTTGGTACATCACAAAAATGAAAAATGAAAATCCATGTAGAAAACTACTTGATTATTACAAGTTAATTAAAAACGGGTTTTAAAAACAGAATACATAATTACGTTTTAGATTCTATTGACATTACTTACAGTTACTCTATTCCTTAGTTCTATAAAAGAAATTTCAACTCTTTTTTGTATATTCTTTTCAAAAAAAGAAATCTATCAACAAGAGATGTCTATGATTAATATGTATACTGCAATTAATAATTTAATTAAGGGTCTTAATGCATGTATAAACAAATTTGAGAAGTGTCTGCTCACAGTGGATTTTTTTCGTTGCATTTCATAAGATCAAGAGATATATTTTTTGAAATTTATTTACGTTTTAAATATTCCATATTAATATAATAAGGTATTACAACTTTTTTTAAATGCTTAATTATATGTATATGTATGTATTTATATTTTTTTAATTTAAAAGTAGTTTTATGTAGAATTAAAAATTTCAATATTTTTTTCGAATTCTTAAATTTCTTTTTAATTTGTTCATTCTAGATTAATTTAAATAAAAAATTGTACATATCAATACCAATATGTTTATAAGAAGATTAATTTTCAAATTGATAAAAATCAAATCTATCATATTCTATTTTAACACATCACGTGTTGATGTGTTAAAATAGACCTAACCTAACCTAACCTAACGAAAACTAACCAACCCAAAACTAATCAACTCGATTTCGACTCAATAGATTGCCCTAACCATGAACAGTTAACTTGTAATTTATTAAAACATCAACTCTGTAAGTTATAAAATATTATATAAATACATGATATTGCTCTTTTAGTACAAATCTCACCAACCCAATACTCATTTAGCCATTTTAAGGAGCAATTTTTTTTCTGTGTCATTTTATTTCTTTAATAAACAAAAAGTATTTTTTCAACGCTAGTTTATATTAACTAATACTAAAACACAAAAAATACTGTTCAATATTGTTTACAAATGCTATAATAGTTTATTAAGTGTTACAATAGTTAATTTAATGTTTTTCACTATTTCTCATTTCATTTAAAATAGTACGCGTTTAATTTGTTCCCTTTATAAATTACGTTATGATTGTAGCAAAATTTTATAAAATCGTTTAAAATCACGGATAATGTACTTAATATTGTACAAAACAATGAAAATCTTAGCGCAGTGAAATTAAATGGCTAGAGGAAAAAATCCTAACAAATACATTATAAATTTATTACACAACGTAATGAAGCCCAAAAGAGGAATTTTATATTCCGCGTGTTCTGAAAACTCTCTAATTAATGTGTATTCTTATCATAATTTATTTAGTAAAGATTTCTTGAGATTACCACTGCCTCATTCGAATTTTGTTTTACTGGATTATTTCTGTAAAAATACAGAATAAATACTTGTTAAGTTTGGAGGTGCAATTGATATTAGTATATTACAAATTTAGGGTGTTTTTTTAATTTTTATTTATTTTTATTTTTTCGGTCGGCAGGCCTATGTTTTAGCTTTGGATCAAAAGTTAATTGTCCCAAAATTTCAGACTCATAGATCTAACCTGTGAACGACGCAAACCGAGTCTTTTTCCCATTTGATTAACATGGGAAAAAATACTTTTTTACTTATGCGTGAATATCTTGTTGAAAAATGTATTTATTTTAATTTCTTACAGCAGCATGTCATAGAGAATTAAATTTCTTACAAAAAATATCCCAAGTGCTTAATTCATAGATCGAATATTTTTAAAGATATGCTCGTTTAAACATTATCATAAAAAGTAAAATTCAATTTTTATGATAATTTTTAAACAAACATTTCTTAAAATTTATGAATTAAGCACTTAATTCTCTACAAAATAATCCCGAGAAATTAAAAAAAAAAAATTTTTCAACGAGATATTCACACGTAAGTAAAAAAGTAATTTTTCCCATGTAATCTAATGGGAAAAAGACTCGATTTGCGCCGTTCACAGGTTTGATCTACGAGTCTGAAATTTTGGGACAATTAACTTTTGATCCGAAGCTAAAACATAGGCCTGCGGGACCGAAAAAATAAAAATTAAAAAACACTCTAATATTACATACTATAAAAAAACGTAAGTATTATTTATTATTTACATAAATAATTGTACAACATTGTCTGAAAACCACCCTGTTTTACAAATCACGTCAATATTCAGTAATATTTACACGTGGGGACATGTAAGTATGAAAAGTGTTGATTTATTCTGGGAAGCTACGTTTCGCGGAATTACTGAATTATTGGAAACTGTTAACATTCCATGACGTTTTACGATGTTGTATATGTATGTGTTCCATTTTCATAATGGAATAATACTTTTACAACATCTATGCATATGGAATATAAAAACAGAAAAATATTATATTACATTTCATAAATCAAAATCTAATAAAAATTATTTGTGATAATAAGACATTCAATCTAAAAAAATATTTTAAACATTAACACATTTCCTTATTAAATAATTTTTTAAAACAAAATCTACCATTTCGATCAAAGAAACAGTTACCTAAATGTTATATTTTTTTATAGGTTATAGGAAATCTCGAAAACTACTGAACCGATTTTAATGCGATTTTTACCAATAGTTTGATAATTTTTCAGAGTAAGCTCTTAAAATTTTTTTTTTTTTATTTAACTAAAAAGAGTATTATAGGGAAAGAGATGTTTTCTATAATTTATATTTTTATACTCCCTGATAACACTGGGTCCAATTCGGTAGTATTATATATTTAGATAAAAATTGTATACATACATCGAAGTAAAAAATTAAACATTAAAATATTTTTTCTCGCAAAAACATTTACATTCATTTCGCCTTCGAATTGTAATTTTCTGCATGTTAAAAATTAAGGTCATGAATACGATCTCGAAATGTATTAACATCTTTTAAATTTTAATACATTCCACATGTTATTTTTAGAACAGACAAATAAGAAATATGAATGTTTAAATGTTAAATAACCTTTCAACAATAATTCATAAAACATGTTCTTTTCTAATTGTTAAAAAAAAGTTTCCGAAACATAATACGTAATTATTACATTAAAAAGTTAAATATATGCATGTTACAATATTTTAATAGCACACAATAATATCATAAACGTTTCTTAATATTACAAAAAAATACATCGACATAGTATATTGTAACATTGGACGACCTTCCGAAAACATATTTCATAATACTCAATTAAAAAACAATTAAAAATGCAAAAACATCAACATAAAACATACACAAATATATATACCTGGTACCTATTACTTATACATTTACAAATAGGTACATACATAATATGTTATATACAGGTTGTTCGCGGAAACCGTTGTTATTATTGGAGCTAGAGGATTGGTTAAATGGGTAATGTATCAGTTTTTTCTGGAATGTATAATGGCGGTCTCAAAAAGTGTAGTGAAATTCATATAAAAATAAGATAAGTATAAATAAGAAGTATAAATATCGAAAAATGGTGCTTTGAAAATTTCATAAACTACAAAGAAATGATAAATCATTTTAAAATTTATTATTTATGCCGTTTGTTCGTGAATTTTCATCGTTTTTGAGTATTTTTATTTCTCAATATCAAAAATACGTTTCATCCGTTCAATTTAGAAGGTAAATAATAGTATATTTATAGAGATTAATAGATAAATTTTTTAATTATATTCCTTTTCTGTTCTCGTGACTGAAGGGTAAAAATCAAAAAAAATTAGAACATTTTTTGTTGCATTTTAATGGAGTAAGTAAAAAAAATAATTTTAGTACACTTTTCAGTCTATGAAAGGGGGTCCAAATAATTTTTTTTCAAAAATCTCATAATTTCTGTTTTATATACCAAATTTCATCTTAATAGGTACATACACGATAGAATTAAGGTACGCGGATACCATATCCATTAACCAACGTTCGTTTAAATCTAGACCCAAAAATCTGTTACTTCCAAATACTTTTTTAATTTTTTTTCCAAGAAATAGCATTACAATAAATAGATCTTGGCATTCCTGGATATCCATAAAATCAACAACAAAAAATGTACATACTAATCTCGTCGAATGAAATCGATAAAGGTACACATGTTTATATCCATTAACACAATGGTTAATGACTTATCAAGTACAAATCCTATAACTAACCATGCCGTGTTTAGACCGAAAAAACAAAACAGCAACATCGTGTCTTTTTGACAAAAGTGCAATAAACCCTATACATTTTTAAACACGAAGTGTTTTAAAACACCGTGTTACTGTTTTTTTGTCTCAACACTGCATAAGAGTTTAGAATTATACGTATTTCAATAACAACACTGTTATCGTCATAATCTTAAAATTGAAACAAGTGTAAGTCTAAACTCTTACCAAAATTAATGTTTTGGAAAAATTGAAAATGTAATAATAATAAATTACTTACTGCTATGCCGCGTAAGTAAATGAAACTCCATCACGTCATATTTGATGTAGAAGAAACAGTCAAATTATAAACCAGTACCACACTGCGAGAAAACCACATTGAGTTTAAAACCGTCCAAATGTCACTGGGTACGTCGTAGCAGTACACAGACCAGTAGCCCCTTTCACTCACAAATGTATATCCGGCTTTCAGGAAAAAGCGTCGATACGTATTTGTACACTGATAGCTCTGTTTTACCGCGAATTCAGGTCCCTGAAAATAAAAACGTATTAATTAAATGATGGTATTGATTTTATGATAATATTTTATCCTTTGGTGAAATAAGAGCACAATAATAAATTATACATTGGCCCATCAGATTAAAGGGTACATGTATTCAATTTGGTATTTACTTTGTTAATAACAGGGATTTATTTTTGTGAAAAAGGGCAAAATTTCAAATCAGATTTTGAAAGCTTGTAATCTGTACTTTTTGAATTTAAATTAAATCGATTTTTCGAAAAACTGGGAAACATTGAATCAAAGCTGAAATAAGAGAACATGTAATTGGAGTTGCAGCTTGAAAATTATTTATTATTCTACGATTTTTTGCAAAGTTATTTAAGTCTAAATCAGAGATTTTGTCAAGCTCTTGGTTAATAAAAATGTAAATAAATACAATTCGTCACAAAGATTTCAATAAACAAAAAAACACGATATATGAGATTAATTAACTATAATTAATTAAAACGTTTTCAGTTGTTTTTGTTTAATATTCGACAATAAAAAATTGTTATTTTAACATTTTTATTGAGAAGAGAACAATTTTAACAGTTTATATTGATATGATTGAATTTTTATCGAGCTTTCCAAAATATCGATTGGATAAAAAAAATTAAACTTTTTCAATTTTGCCTATATAAAAATAATCCCTTAATTGTTTTAATGAGTGTGTAATACTATCATTAAAAAGTAAACTCATTAAAAATAAAAATTTATTAAGAATAAATGGACATAATATTTTTCTTTAGATATTTTAACATACAAATACATACTTTTAAATTGAGCTAATAATTTTCAGACAGTTTTTCCTATTTTTAATAATATCTCAACAAATATGTATTAAACACTTTTAAATATTTATATTAGGTTATAAATATCGATAAAATATGATAACAAAATATATACAATGAAAACAGTATTTTGTGATACTACGTTAGTTTAAATTATATAGAAAAACGAACAAAAAGTCAATATTTGCACATAAACATTTCCTAGAAATCAACAATTATATCTACTGATGGCGCCTGAATATAAATTTTTAACCGCTGATAAATTAGTCAGTGAATTACTATTTTATCATTTATAACTAATTTTGATTTCTAAATAAAAATAAAACCAAACCAATTATTATTACGAACATTACAAAAACAAGGATTAAACACAAAAATTTTGAAAATCAAACATCAAGAAAAATATTAAATTATGTATTTAAAAGACTTATATTTTTCTTGTTTTATTTTATTTATCCATTCTGAACATTTTCATTTTAAATACTAAAAGCATTTCAAAAGAAATATATCATTACAGTTAATGAAATTATGAAAAAGAAGAGAATATTAAAAAGAAATAGATGTATTCGTTTATCAGACAATTGAATGTATATTTATACACAAATAAAAATACGGTTAATTCCCACAGTATTCATGAAGTATTTCATTGATAAATACACATAGAACTGTATACACACACACACGCGTATAATTATAATATATTACAAACTGCAACTCTATTCAGAGTAAATCGGAAGTTGTGTCAGAGCGAGCGACAAAAACCACGTGAATGCAATGATACATGTCGCCAGGAAAATTGACTTTTCCGCCGACACGATGAAAAAATTGTACACATAAAAACAAACATGAAATAATATGTTATATTATAATATTTTTTTCTTTTGATATTTTTGGTTAATTTTAGCGCGTTGATTTCGAATATGACATTAGTTTTTGTCCAACAGCTCTAGTTTTTTTTAGACATTTTAGAGGTGGTAGGCCCAATTTTTTTAAGTTCAACGTGACTCATAATAATTTTTGTTAATAACTTTTGATATGATTATGAAAGGCTAACAACCATGTATATGTATATAAACGGCAGCCATATTTTTTAAATGTCACTATTGTCATTTCCATGCATATAATCCGAGAGGCGTCTGTTGAAAATTTATATGCAAATATGCTTTAAATTACAATTAAATTTAGTACTTATATATGAGAGATGATAGTTCCAAATAGACGTTTCTCTGTTAATCAATTATCACCGAACGACAATATAAAATATTTATTATTAACTAATTTTATAATTCAAAACAATTGATATTTATTTTAAAATCTGAATGATACGCCAATGACTCGTGGAGCGCTAAATAATGTGTTATTTGTCCTTTATCTTTCCTTGTCTAAAATTTAAACAATCCAGATGGTTTTTGTTATATTTGTGGCGAGTATACTAGAAAATACTCTATAATGTTTTTAATGATTTTTGAGGAAACTATACCTAAAAATTGTACTTTTGTACTGATAGAATAAAATTATGTAGTATTTTTTTCTAATAAGCATCTTATATTATATACTCCAGAACACTCGTTGATTTAAGGGAACAAATTCATTGTTGATCAGTGTTGTGTTATTGTAAATTGTAACAAATAAAATTAAAATTAATAAATTATTTTTCTACAAATTACAATGGGCGATGAATTGCAGCACTATTAAAATAAATTTTTGTTGAAAATGGTAATTTATAATATTGCTATAAGCAACATTGTATGCTTTACATTTTACATTTACAATTACAATTGTGATTCAGATAATAATAAATATTCATCCATTTTAATAAAAATAATAATAATAATTTCAATTAAAACTCATTACTTTCCCATATTTTGTTTCCATTCAACAACAACCAGATCATTGCCGTGAGAACATACGTATATACAAGAGCAGTACCTACAATAAAGTCTATCAACGTACTAGAGATAGCAGCACTTCCTCTAACCGTTCCAAAAATAGAAACCGTTGCAGTGAATGAACATGACTCATGCAACCTTTCTGCATTCGCCAAACCTCCAGTTAGTTTTAATTCGCGGATGGCATTAAATTCCACATTCTATACAAAACAAGCGCAATTCACTTTAAAAAAAATACAATATAAAAGAATTGATAAAATATGCAAACTTATTGTTAGATTTGAGAATAAGACATACTTTGCAAGATTTTGTAGATATCAGAGTGTTGAATATTCAGGTATTTAATCGTAACATACTATGATATTTTCATGTTATAAGATTTACGTTACAAAGAAAAAGTTGCTTGTGATAAGAAGTTAACATTTGATAAGTTCGTCTATTTCTACGTAGAATCTAAATTATGTATTTGGCTGACTTAAACAAATGAGTAATCATTGGATTCCTTGACTGTTCAGGAGTCATAAGCTACAAAAAAATTTTAATTCAAAATGGTATCCATTATTATATATAGACGAAAAGAAAATGGCATCAAAATCCATAATGATGACTATCTAAGAAATGAGCTTCAAAAAACGATTTCAAAAATATATAATATATTTAGGAAAAATGTATGTCTGTTCTGTGAAAGAAAACTCAAAGACAAAATAGTAAAAGTAAATAGGAAAAATTGGGTAAATTAAGAGTAAAAAAAATGTTTTTTTTTTAATTTTTAATTGAATGACCTTTTTTTAGTAATAAGGAGTAGACTAATTACAGTTTATATAACTATATATGATAAAAAAAAGTCATTCAATTCAAAATTATAATAATATTTTTTTTTTTTTTTGCATATTTTGGGAGTCCCGAGGTTCTATTTACGGCCCTGATCATATCCCCCCATCGCAAAAAGCTATCTACGCCACTGATTAAATACACATAAAAAGAACTTCTAGTAAAAAAAAATCTGTAAACTCCCACATGCGTCTTTTTAAGCCCAGTGTATTCGCATATAAAATATGTTCAACAATATAACAACCTAATTTTCGTCTCCATTAACCCAACTATTTCGGCGCACACCAATTGCGTGTAAGTAATGCGGACAGGTGAGTAAAGCGAGTGTTGAACAAGACAATACACTAAATGCATTCATAATTTTGTTATGAAAACTTAATTAGTTTATACTGTGTTAATAATACCTTCACCGCGGTTTGACGATGCCAGTTTATTTAGGGTAAAGAGATAAAAAATATTGCTTGTTGAATTTAATTAGTGGAATATGCTATTGTAGCTTTTAAGATAGATGCAATTAAGAACGAGCACTATTTTTAGTAGGGTTGCAAGTCGATATGAGTGTGCCTTAACCCATTAACGCCCACCGTACACACTTGTGTACACCCCATTTTATAATTCGTGTTGCTTTCTATGGATATTAATTCACAATATTACCTTAAAAATCAGATGCTAGTAGTGTAACAAACAAAATCTATTAGTTATTAGTTTCATGAGTGTTTAAACGTGTTAAAATTATTTGTACATGAATAGAGGCATACTAATATATTTTATCCAACTGAAGCATGTGATTTCGAATTTTGATAAAATCATATGGAATAACTTAAAAAAATAATATCAGAAAAGCAGTCTTACACAAAATAGGTTTCATATCTGCCAAATTTACTCGCTCAATTATTTATTTTTTTCTAAATATAAAAAAAGGTTTTGATGTAATATTTAATTAAATATATTGTATGTGTACTTAATTTCATTTTAAAAACTCTTCTGCATGTTTTTGTTTTCGATTGGGCGTTAATGGGTTAAATGCGGACTAGGTGAAACTGAGACGAGGCTGAGACAAGATTATCTGAATTTTTGACGAAGTATCAATAAGTATCAATAATTAATAATAAATGAACTATATAATATTATTTTTTAAATTAATAATTAAAATACAATATTAAAAGATTCGTTATAACTTATAACTACTTATTTCAATTTTAAAATTTATTTGAAAGTATTTTTTATAAAAAAATTCACGCGAAACTGAGATTTGATTTAAATATTTAAAAGAAATATGAATCATCGAAAATACAAAAATAAGATAACACATTTAATAAAAAAATTGAATTATATAAATTATCTGAGATGTACCTTTTATTTATTTGTTTATTTTAAATCCACTTCATTTCCATTTATATCAAAAATAACGAAATGGCGTCTTTTATTCTTTTGAAGTTCCTATTAAATGCGATTATTTATATATAGATATACTTATTTTTAATGAAATAAGAAAACCTACGTAGGTGTTATCGAAAAAAAAACGTTAGTAATTTTAAATATATTATGTATGTGTTTCAAAAGTATATAATATTAATAATTTTTCGTTCCACCTTTATTCTTAAAATTCCGTCATTAAAGATTTAAAAAAAAGAAATCACTGCACTAGAAAGTCAATAAGTTGACATTTCTGACCAAAAGCCAACATGATGTGATGAACGATGAAAGGTATAAAAGAGTGGACGGTTTGTATTTATTTTATACAAGTTAATGTATTTTTTAACCGATTATATGTATGCATTTACAAATTCTGAAATAAAAATAAAATTTGTTTTATAAAATGTTTTTCTTACTTTCTAAATATGCCCACAGACTCACGCCCAACAAAACTGTAATCACGCACTATTGTTTTACTTCAAACCAATTGCTCATGTTCACGTGACCCGAAAGATTCACGACCCGCACTAACTGTCAGTTATAGTGGAGGTTCAAGTCTGACATTCGGAGAAATCGTGCTTTTCCGGTCTCGCGAACACACCGGAGTCTAGCTTCATGAATAGTCTAACCACACTCGTCTTCTTAGACCAATATCTGAACGCGCTATTTCCCGATACACAGGTTTACAAATGTCTGTGTTGTGCACGTTTTATGTTTATTGAAAATTAGCATATGTGATAATATTTATGGCGTAGTCAATGATGTGAGTATTAACGCATATAAGGTACTGACACCAGTCTTGGATCTTACCCCAGTAATTGATTTTTATTGAACTAAATGGGTTATTAGAAATATGTGTTGATATTTAATTTAATAATTTATAAACACTTGACTGTAAAATTGATGGCATTCAGCCAATTGGTGTCAAAATGGCGGAGATTTAAACTAATTATAAGTGCAGTTTATTTATTAATTATTATATTATAAGAGAATCTGCTTTACAATGTTTCAAATTTTACGATTATTTTTAAACTTTTATATGATAGTACTTATCATTACTGGTTTTACTTTATCCATTACTGGAGAAAAAAACATAAACAAAATAAAAGGCTATAATTAAAAAAAAACTATATTTGCAAACTTTGCTAATTGAATTGATTTAATAAAGAGATACTTGTTTTATTAGTAACATGAGATCATGATAATTACAAAAAATAATCCAATCAATCCCAAAAACAGTAAATCTTGCTCGTCAAGGGGCCAAGACTGGTGCCATACAAAAAATTTTATTAACGGTATGAAAATTTTTCAATAATAGGAATGACTGTGTTTTGTTCATAACTTATTTTTCTAATTTTTCCGAAAATAAATGCAATATTAAATCTTGCATCTAATGTACGAAAATTATCAAATCGACGAAAACTTTTGATAATATAGTCCATCAAAATGTTCAAACCGTGCATTTATCGATATTATGTAAATACGAATTTTTAAAAGTAGAGTTATAATACCTGCAATTGTTTGTAGATAAAATTCATGCACATGAAATATTATAAAATTTAAAGTAAAAACGATCATTTACATGTTGCCCACGTGAATAGTATTATAATCATGATACATAATATTATTATAAATAATGAAGTATGTATCATACGGGTTATTTTATTTGTTTATTCAGAAGATGTTAAACCGTTTTGATTTTGTGCACGTAACATTGACAACTTCAGTTCGTATTTATTTTTAGCGACTGAAATAACGGAAGTTTTTTTTGTAAACAAAATTTAAATATTCAAATTTTTGCTGGTCTCTATGGAATTGTTTTTATTATAATAATATTATATTAATGCCATCAAAATTCTCGAAAATGACATATTTATTTTATTTTAATAATACCTATTATACCAGTAGTAAAGGAATACTTTTCTTGTTACTTAACAATAACTTGTACTTATATGTATGTAAATCATATAGTCTGAAGAATTAGAAACTATGTTTCCATAAAGTCAAACTGACTAACCACAAAAAATGAAACAATTGAATTAAATTAGAACAACATTCTAAATCTAAATTGATTTTTGTTGCTAAGCCAAACAAAATAATTAAATTCGAAGCCAAAAACAAACAGACTTTTTCGAAAACAAGATTACTAAATATCTGCACATTTGTACCGCTCCCTCCTCTCTTCAAGCCACTGAGCTCGAGGTCTCGTATCTTATTAAAAATCTGCCCGCAACTTGTTTACTACATATCTTAATATACATTCATACAAAACAAAATAAACCCACTCCAAGAAAATAACTAGATAAGATTCGTAATATAAATTATATTATTAGCACTTAAAATATTTAATAATAGATAAAGCAATTCAAAACCTATCAATGTGAGTATGAAACAGTGGCGTAACTAGAAAGGGTGTATGTACCAAAAATTTTGAGAAAACAAAAAACAATGAAATTAAAATAATGATCATTTCGAACTACCAACAGGTTAGGATAATTACACACACAAAATCATTTTTTTAGAATGATCGAGCAACCAGTGCTGGACCACTTAACATGGATTGACCCATAGATTAATGAAGACATAACCATCTTGTTCATACCACATTCGGGTAATATATCTCTTCACTAATACTCATAGTACAGCCCTGGCAGAATATGTCAAGTTCACAGCTACAATCAATTCAGTTTATTATCGTACAGTAGAAATAATAAACAAATACAAGATTCTACAGTGCTCGATTAATCCCAGCATAAAAGAGAGTATTTTTAGGTAAACTAATTATAGTCCATCTTTGGGCTATAATTAATGTTTTATAGTGAAATTCCAAATATAACGAACATACATATTATATATATTAACCAGAAACTCATAAATTCCTTGTATAGCCGGGGATGATTTTTTTTGCTTATACATTTTGTGTTTTTATAAAAATACATATGTATATAATAAAGTACATATTTATCAGTTATAAAATCCTCCCTTCATAATAACTGTAAACTTTTTATTGGTTAATATTTAATGATGATAATCTACAGACAGAGCTACAAATATTGAAATAATTTAACAAGAGTGGGGGAATTTATTTCAGAATGTACCAAAAATGCAGCGAAGTCTTAATACGGATCTGTACTTATTTCACACATGAACACCTTTTAATATATAGCACATGAGTATTTTTTTAAAAAACAACAATACTTACAGATTACAAAATTGACAATTATTTATTGCTGTCTTTATCGTTTCATGTTATAATTTTATAGCCACTTGTGGAGTTGAGGTTATATCGCACAATACACAATTATACAATAATCTTTATAGTCATAGTTTGATAGTTATAACTAGTAAAGTAGTCTAGTATGACGAGGAAGTAAGGTACCCACTCGTCATATTACCGATACGAGATACGTATATTACCTATATACCTATATGAAATATATTTTACAATTTCAAAAATTATGAATTATAAAATAATACAATTCTTGAAACATAGAGGACTTTACAATCAGGTAGGTTGGGTGAATTAGGAACTTGTGAAAGCTGTCATTATTTCCATCATACATATTATAAAAATAGAATAATCCGGAAATTGTTGACATACATTTTGTATTATTTAATTGCAAAGATTAGGTTAAAAAAATAATAATAGCTTGAACAAATTGTTTATTTATTGCTCAAATTTAAATTATGTGATTGGTTAAAGCGTTTGTGACGACATAATCCATGTTCTATCCAGCTGTCAATGTTCTTTGCATACAAAGTTTCAACGCGTGAGTTATAAAAATTAGAATAATAAAAATGAGCCGAAATCCTCAAATTTCGGATTGTTGCCCTTAGAAAGCCGTAATTTCTCAAGTGTAATATTTTTGTATATATTGCAACATATAGAATAACCTTACTTTTAATTTTGTCCTTAGTTTCCTTCTGACACAGTTATAAATCTTTTCCCATGAGTTTTGGGAATTGAATTATTACAAGGTACGAAACAATATTTATAATTTATTATTTTTCGTTCGTTTTCCATGTTTATCATTGACACATATATTTAAGCATTGACTGACATTGCAATACTGGATTATGACGTCACGCAACATTGGGAGCGTTTTTTAAATTTGATATTCTGAGATCGGGACAAACTTTTGGAGTTTGAAAAAATTTTCTACGATGTTTTTTACCTCCAGATTCCATTAAAAAGTTTTTTTAATCGGATTACTCTATCAATGACAAAAACTACTGAATTTATCAAAATATTTACCCTATAATAAAAAGTTATATAAAACAAATTGATTATATTGCATGTAATATTTTTTATGAATTGTTTATCTATTATGCGCCGCACAAGTAGTTTATGTAAAGTTTACTGACAATGAGAATGAATGAAAAACATGTTTATTTTCAAAACGTACCGTTATGTTATGTATATTATGTACACTGATAATGTAAATAGACCAGGGAATTTTTTAATACATTTATGATCAACGGTGTGCTGCCAAACATTTAACAACCAGCTAGTTAAAAAAAACTTAGTATTTAGAAAAAATGTATTTTCTAAAATAACTGGCGCAATTTTAAGAGTAACCAGTTGTACGATCAATTACAAAATGTGAATATACATGGGCAAATTAAGCTGCTGGTAAATTTTAATCTTAAGTACATATATATTATATAAGTCCCTATACATACTTCTAACAGAAAGAGAAAAACTGAAAATACAACACTGATAAAAATCATAAATTAAGCAGTTGCTATCCTTATAAAAATAATTAATCATTATTAATGAATGAAATTATAGTAATTAGCAATTTTTTTAATCTTAAAAGTATCAACCCATTTAAAAAAAAATAACTGAAACAGCAGCCGTTGTTACACCACAACGATAATAACATTATTATAAGGTAATTAAAAATATAACAAAAAACATTTCATTTATTATGAATTGCGAAATGTTACAGAACAAACAAAAACATATTATTATAATAAAAATAAATGTATCTTCTCAATGTAATAACAATAACATACATTATAAAATAAAACTATCTTTAAAATACACATTATTGTATAATATTTAATATCATGTGACATTTCATTTTATTACAGAATAAAGCAAATTGCATTTAATAATTACTTTATTTTTCTCACTAATTATTTAATCTAATTGTGCCATACGTGTTTATATTAAAGTATGTAAACGGAAAATGTGAAGGTTTAAAAATATCTGTAGAAAATTGTATGGTGAGTTTTATTTTAATATTGATTTTTTTTAGATAGCTGAATAATGCAAAATATATGAATAAATACCATTTTCTCAAATGCATTTTAAAAACGTCAGCAAGACAAAAAAATCTTCGTGAAAAAATTGTGCACAAATTCATAGAAAATCCATCGTGCACTTACTATTCGATCGGAAAACAACTGAATGTCAATCCGTTTACTGTGAGCCGTGTTGTAAAACGATTTGTGGAAACTAAATCTGTATCTTGCAAGCCCGGCAGTGGTCGAAAACCAGGATTTGATGACAAAAACCTAGTTATCAGTTTCAAGAACAATCCTGGACTTTCACTTCGAGATCGAGCCAAAAGATATGGTGTGTCACATACTTTTGTCGCCAAAGTCAGAGAAAAATACGGATTCAAGTCATTCAAAGCTTTGAAGGTTCCAAACCGTTCTGAAATCCAAGAAACTCGAGCAAAAACCCTTACTAGAAAACTATATTTTAAATTTATTTCAAATTGCATTGTGGAGATCGATGAAACCCAAGGTATATAAAGACAAAGTAGTCTCATCAGCTCTTCGACCAATCAGTGTTGTCGCGGGAATTGACGTCACTACGTATTCAAATTGTTTTCGTATTTTTTGATATTTAAACAACACATACAATCAAATAAGTACACATTCGACAATGTAAAAATCATAAAACAGCTGTAACCGACAATTTGGTCTATTCGCAAAGCGTCATTTTACTATTCTTAAGTTGGCAATACGTTCTGTGATTCTGGCAGCTCTTTATAATTTTGCAATGTCGAATTTGTACTTCTTTGTATGTGTTGTTAAAATATTGATATTTTATTATACATTTATAACATTTGAATACGTCTTCGTAATGACGTCAATTCCCGCGCCAACGCTGATTGGTCAAGGAGCTGTTGAGACTACTTTGTCTTTATATACCTTGGATAAAACCTATGTCAAATTCGACCACCAGCAAATTTCTGGAGCAGTGTATTACGTTGCTGCACTAAGTGATAATATTAGCAATAAATTTAACTATTTGAAATACGATAAATTTGCCAAAAAAACCTAATTTGAAGACATTTTGGAAAAAGGCCTCTGATTTATTCGATTCCAACGCTGTGCGCAAATTGATGAGCAACACTAAAAGAAATGTCAGAAATTTATGAAAACAATTTGAAGTAATGATGAATATTGTGTTATTAAAATAAAACTCGTCATAACATTTTCTACAGAATTTTTTAAACCTTCGCATATTTTCCGTTTACATGCTTTATATAATTTATGTAAATTCAATTTAATTAACCAAAATATTTTACTACTAAACATTAACAGATTTTTAAATTAATTTTATAAGGGTAGTTAAAATAAAAATTTCCACATATTTAAACGGCACTATAAAATAAAATATCTGATATAAAATTTTTCTTTGCTATATCCCCAAAAATAATAAAAAATAAAATAATACATTTCAACACCATCTCGGATCGTGAAAATTCTTAAAAATACTCAAATAAAATTACATTACACATCTCTATATACGTGAATACGTGATACTTTCTTTTTTATTTTCTCAGCATATTTAACATCAAAACAAATGACGTCAATATAAAATTGAATAATTCATGCTACAGCAAATAAAACATCTACTGAAATGTAACGTTAACAAAATGACAAATTCTCAGCTTGATTCTTTTAATTCATGCTTCAAGTTTTTGCAAACATTATAAATTACAAAATACATATGTATACAAATCAGTGATTTTCAACAAGTGGGAACTTTAACAAACATAATATGAATTAGTAAGTTTCGTAACTTGTAACCGAACGTTGCAATGATAATTTTGTATTTGAAGAATATAAGGTCTTGTGTATGACCCCAATAATGGCTATTTTTTAATTAAATGTACTGAATTAGAAATGTTTGTTGATATTTGATTACTACCATTTCTGAATATTAATCTATATACATTTAACTGTCTTATAGCGTAATTTGATGACAATCGGTCAATAGGTGTCAAAATAGTGGACATTTAAACTAATTATTAGTATAATTTATTTATTAATTATTATATTATCATAGCAACTGCTTGACATTGATTCAAATTTGACAATTTTGATCATTGATATAGTAGTACTTATCATTTTGTAATCATTAGCAAGTGTCCATCACTGCGTGCTCATTACTGGTTTTACTTTATCCATTACTGGAGAAAAAACATAAACAAAATAAAAGGCTATAATTTAAAAAACAAACTATATTTGCGGACTTTGGTAATTAAATTGATTAAATAAAAAGTTACTTGTTTTATTAGTAACATGAGTTCATGAGAATTACAAAAAAGAAAACCGTCAATCACAAAAACAGTAAACCTTGCTCTTATAGCGGCCATAAGTGGTGCCAGTACCTTAAACCATTCTAAAAACATTAAATGTTTTTGCTTCAATTCTCAATCACTTATTTATGCGACTTTTTGAGTACTTAATCTACGTTGACAATGCTTCAACAACTCGACCTCAACTAAATGAAAATTTAAAAACTTTTTTTGTCAACAAACCATCTTGTTAACTTTTTTATTTTCTGATTTAATTTAAATTGAATTTAAATTTTTATTACTTTTATTATGAATTTCAAAATATATATAAATATGAAAATTTTAAAAAATGTACAAAATTATAATTTTAACTTACACTACACAAAGTCTAAACTTCTAAAAATATTGAAGTAATTTGACACGGCATTATTTTAAAAGGAAAGTTTTTTGAGAAAAATGTTTGGAATAAAAGTTGCAGAGTTTCTAAAGGGCCTTCAAAATGGCTACCCAAATTTTGAGTCCCAAACCTACTTTGGATCCCATGAAGCTCAATATAATTTTTTCATATGTAAACTGATTTTTTTTTTATGGTGTCTTTTTACTTTTGTCTGTTGTAACTTTTAGTATTAACTTATTTAAACATCAAAACTTAAATACCAAAAATTCTATAAGAATCTTTAAGACAAGTTACAAAAATAAACACATTCAAATAATTCAAATGTCCGTACCTGACATTTATACATAATCAGATACATATAACAAAAATAAACAAACATGTGTAATCTATTAAAAACGTAACAATCAAAACATAAGATATAAAGTACAGAAAAAATAATCTATACGCATACACACGCGCCGAGTTTCTCATGAAAATCTCATCCAGGGCGCCAGTCCACTGATAAACAAACCACTTGATATATATACGCACATTCAGAGAAGAAAGAGAGAGACAAACGCTGTGACGCAATACTACACATTTACCTAAAATTTGCTACGACACTAAAACTTGCGATTCCATTCAAGTTATTTTTATATAAATACTAGCTTCGCTCGCGTGGACTACGGAATTATTGTTTAGGATTTAAAAAATATATAGTTGAATTAATTACAAACGCGATTAGTTATTAATGTAATAAAAACCAAATAACACTTAAATTACCTACCTAACAAAAACGAATCAGAACAAAAAGTATAAATAATTTTTGTTCTATTTAAATTTAAAAGTTAATTATTGAAAACAAAATAAACAATTGACAATCAAAAGAATACCGGCCTGTTCCCTTCCCTCTGCCCGGCGCTTCTAGTTGGTACGTTCCATCGCCATACACGGGTCACCATCGCACGAATAATATTTTCCCGTATAACATATATTTCGATATTTTCTAAACTATACGACCAAATTGGATGCTGTAAATGGCAAATTATATCTACATTAAGTACTTATGACGAAGAAATCATTTATTTCGATAAGGATTAATGTTTTGCATGTCATAAGTCCACGTAAACAGAACCCAAATATTTTATGTTTTCTTAGTAACATAAAAGCAGTCATTGTGGCTTAAATATAAAAGTTAGACATATGGTGTCGCGGACTTAATTGTAGAACTTTTGATTCTGCACAATTCTTTAATACATTATTTTGTTCTATATTGAACGGTTTAGGCAGCGTATTACAAAACAGCGCGCCGACGGCAAAATTTTTTCCGACTTGATTTACTATTATCGTCACTGCTTAGTTGTTATGTTACCTAACGTAAAAAAATATAGCCTATAACCTGGCCAGAGAACGTACCTATGAATTTAAAAAAAAACACGTAAATCGGATAAGTGGTTCTCGAGTGATAAGGTAACTAACGGACAGACAGACAGACAGAGAGACGTTGAGCTTTATATATATTATATACTAGCTGGGCCCACGCGGCTTCGCTCGCGTAGACTACGGAATTATTGTTTAGGATTTTTGAAAAATATAGTTTAATTAATTAAGTACAAACACGATTAGTTATTATTGTAATAATAATTTATCAATACCTAAATTACCTAACAAAAACGAATCAGAAGAAAAAAGTACAAATAATTTGTGTTCTGTTTAAATTTAAATGTTAATTATTGAAAACAAAATTAACTCAAACGTCAGCCGAGGGACTCCGAATATCTACCGAACGTAAGCGAATCCAGTCTGATGTACATCGCTTCGATGCGGCACGACACCATACATTTAAAATGTTACCTTTATAAATATATTTTAAGATATTTTCTAAACTATACGACCAAATTGGATGCTGTAAATGGCAAACTATATCTACATTAAGTACTTATGACGATGAAATCATTTATTTCGATAAGGATTAATGTTTTGCATGTCATAAGTCCACGTAAACAGAACCCAAATATTTTATGTTTTCTTAGTAACATAAAAGCAGTCATTGTGGCTTAAATATAAAAGTTAGACATATGGTGTCGCGGACTTAATTGTAGAACTTTTGATTCTGCACAATTCTTTAATACATTATTTTGTTCTATATTGAACGGTTTAGGCAGCGTATTACAAAACAGCGCGCCGACGGCAAAATTTTTTCCGACTTGATTTACTATTATCGTCACTGCTTAGTTGTTATGTTACCTAACGTAAAAAAATATAGCCTATAACCTGGCCAGAGAACGTACCTATGAATTTAAAAAAAAAACACGTAAATCGGATAAGTGGTTCTCGAGTGATAAGGTAACTAACGGACAGACAGACAGAAAGACGTTGAGCTTTATATATATTATATATAAGGATGAGTATATTAGAGGCCATTGTTGAATCCAGTCACTGCAGTGGTCTTCAAACTTTGTCGACTCACGGAACCCTTAGAATGATAAGGTTTTGTCGCGGAATCCCTTCCCACTCTATAATATTAAAAAAATACTGGTGGACCGACGAGAATTGGTTATTGCGCTTACAAGTATTTTTATGCTATTTGGATTAACTATCACACCAAAAATACTCTCACATAACTTTTTACGCGGTTTTCGCTCAATATAGTTGAATTAAGTAGAAACACGATTAGTTATTATTGTAATAATAACTAATCAACACCTAAATTACCTAACAAAAACGAATCAGAAAAATAATTTGTGTTCTGTTTAAATTTCAATGTTAATTATTGAAAACAAAATAAACTAAATCACAAAAGACGGTCGATGCATGTAAACGTGCATATGAATTCGTATGCGCGTAAGGGGAAAAATATAAGCGGACAGTATTGACGATTGATTGTCCCGACCACCGGACCATAATGCTGTTCTACTGTACGTAATTAATTTTAAATTATTCACCCATTTACAGAACACATCAACAAAATCTCATATTCTGCAGATTAAAATCAATAAAATAACTAAGAAAAATCGATAAACGTATGCTAAATAGCCATATACTATAATACAATATATACCGCATGTTTTCGCAATAAAAATGTAATAGAATGTAATATAAAATTTAATAACTCATTATTTCATCAAAACAATTACACCATGTGTGGATATAATGTACGTGTGCCACATACCCCTGATGAATATATTAGTTTTAGTGGCATTACCCTTTTCAAGGTTAATCTCTCTCTAGCAGCAAGTTGAGTGTTATGTATTTCCGTACATGAAATAGTTAAAAATTGTGTATAAAAATTATATTAATTTAAAATTAAAAAAAAAATTATTTAATATTATTCGAAGTCTTATATTTAATACAATTTTTTAATCTCCTATACTTATTCGAAATCAGCAGTAACAAGGTTGATTGTAAGACGCAGCCTGCTACAGAAGCCGCTGTTTTGAAGGTCACCAAATTATGCATCTTTTTCTGTGTACTTTTTATTAATTCATTAAATAATATAATAGCAAACATATTTATTGTATTGTTTTTTTTTACAATTTGAATTACAATTACATATTAAATAAAAACAAATCATTTTTATGGGCATGTATATAGCTTCCTCAAGAAGAATTCCTGGACACATGTTCATTGTTCATATGCATTTTTTTTGCTTAAAATAATATCCTCGATCCACTATTAAAGTTTTTTTATATTCGTTGTAAATCACCTGTATATATTGTATACGTAAAAAACAATTTTTTTTCATACATAACTTATGGTAAAATGTAAGTAGATATTTATTTATCTAATAAATAATCTGCTGTGGCCACCACAATAATTTTTTTGTATTATTACACAGAAACGAATATCTTCAAAACAGTTATACAGAAAAAATTTTAGTAGATAATAATATTCAATTTTTTCTTAATATGAATTAATGAAGTCTTGAGGCTTCCGCATTGCATTTTAGATTTAAATTGAAATTGTCAAAAAATTAAAAATAAACGAAAAAATAATCAGGTGCGTTTTAAGACAAATTTCGAACTAATATTTTTTAGTAAAATTGTATAAAAATTAAATGGTTAACCAATGCTAGGCAATTTTTCTGAGCACTTTATCGGTTTTTATTTAAATTATTCAATAATTAACTACTTTTGGTGAATTTGGCACGAGGAAGCACTGTGCATTTATTTGGCAGATGTTTTTTCTATTACGAATCAACTGACAGATCCTCAAAATGTGTAATTCTATTAAAATCTCTAGTTAATTTTTTCATGATTACTACATTAACATATACAACAGTTATACATTTACAAATAAAAGTGTAATTTTCTTAGCGTTTATATTTATACTATAATGAAATTTCTAGTTTTCCAAATTTACATCAACAACGCTTCTTCTGGAGGAGAACTACTGTACGTAATGACGAGTTATTGCGCGTGTGTTTATATGCGGATTTATTTTGTGTCTATCGCGGGGAAAGACACCGCGCGCCGTCTAAGTTGGTGTAATGTAATATAAATGGCGCATGTCCAATTTCACAGTTTTCAAGTTATGGGGAACAGGAGTAATTTTATTATGCAACTATAAAATTCAAATACGCAATTTCAAAAGTAACTTTGTGTTACTTCGACATACGATTCCATCGTAAGTCGATACATTTGATTTATACATTTATGTAAAACACCGCGCGATTTGACGGTGACTATAAATTAAATCAATAATTCGAACGGATTGTTTATACCAAATATCCGAGACTTGGTTTGTTCTGAAATCTCGGCATTTCCGGTGTTTAGATATTTAAGAGCAGTATGGTTTTTTAGTAACTAACATATGGTAAGTAGCGTAGGTACTATACTAACGTATACAATACATACAACGTATGGTATGTATTAAAAAATATAAACAAGTTTATATATTTTATTTAATTAATACATACATGTACCGATATGACGTCATCACGGCCATCTGTTACGTCAGTGGCATATTAATCATTATAAAAATCATATTTAGTAATTATATTGTTCGGTGTGTCAGATGTTTATACTTTTAGATGAGTTTAACTTTTATGTTCGATATTATAAAATAAAATAACAAAAGTTAATAAAAAAAGTTAAGTAATGCACCTTAACGAGATGGTTTGCAATTAGGTTGTCTATTTATTCGAAACTCGTACGTTATAATGCGCTAAAATCCAGATAACATCATAATACAAAGTGGTGTAGGTGTTTCGTTTTAACTAGCAAGATTTTGATATTTTGATAAACTACAGACCATTCGAATATTTTTTAAATGCATCAAAAGCAGGTTTTTTTTGTTAATAATTAATTATTAATCCAGTAAATTAAAAATATGTATTTGTATACCTACATGTATATCATGATTGAAATAATATAAGAAATAAAAGCAAAAATAATTTATAAAAAAAATTTTTTTTGCAACCTCTAGAGGCGTGATTATCCTCACAGGCTAAGATGCGTTTCCCAGATGTGTATTAAAATACCTGCGTGATATGAATTTTAGATAAATTTAATTTTATATACCTAGATGCACCGCTCTGAAAGAAATCCTGCCGGCGCCCATGCCTTGGTACCGCATAAAAAAGATCTGCATAAAAAGAGACCCGACTGAATATATGTACATATATGTATTATGTATATGTAATCAAGAATTTCGTAAAATAAAAATAAAACGTTTAATATTTTCTATCACACTTCAGTTGATAACAATAGAACAGTAACATTGATCCCGGTAACTCTACTGATAAGAATATAGTTTTGATTTAGATAACGTATTCTAGCTTATGTAAAACACGCCTACTCCTGCAATCGTACCCAATAATAATCGACAAACTCACGCAGTGTAAATAATTCTATATACTACATTACTGATGCTCTCATTGCTGACTCATACTCACATGGCGCTGTTACGCCACACACGTCATAATGGTGAAATGATAATGTTATAATGAATGGGTTTGTGGACAGGTACTCACACACACACATACCTACTTACTGCGACTCGATTTGTGTAGGTATTCACATGTTTTAATAAGGTGAAATCCGATTGCTGCCTATAAAATCCTTATTTAATTGTTTTTATATGTTTTCCACACATTATCGAATTAAACAGCCCAGATAATAAAATAATTAACGAAATTTGATGGTTTTTTTATAAACAAAATTAAATCTAACATTTTAAGTTCTGTTTTATTTTAAAAGTACTTTAATACTTAAATGTAGATAATAAAGTAAAGGCCAGGTAAACATGCAAAACATGCCTTTGCATAGATTTGGCTGATTTTTTTTGGAAGTTACATTCTATGTAACTTTCAACCTGCTTAAAATTTATAGTTTTCGAAAAAAAAACTAATACATTTGGGTAGATTTTTTGTTACTTAAAAAGCAACCTATCAGAAAAAAATAGCTAAATTGATTCAATGGCACAGTTCCCATACTTTCCCGGCAACGACCTCTATATTTTGTCTATGTCAGGCCTGGACCCCGTTAAATTCCCGGTATCCCTCCGGACTAGTCCAGCCCTGATAAAATTAGAGATGTTTTTAGATTCCGTCCGCGCCGCGCCGATACGACCGCATGCGAGTTTATACGAGTATGTTATACCCTTTCAATCAGTTTGGGATTTTGATATGTTGTTTGGGCACATAAAAGGTATAATTTATGAAAAAAATGGTGATTGCCCTCCGAGTACAACACAGTATTTTTTTTATTTATCAAATTTTATTAAAAAATCTGGTTTACTATGTACCGAGGATCATAAAAAAATTACTTCTGATGAGTCATAAGTACCTCTATAATATACTAAAAGCACATCAGATTCGACTATGAAAATCGAAAAAAAATTTGAAAACTATAAAATGAAGCCAATATTATAATAATATACAAATATACAATAATATATCAAGTTGAAAATAAAATTAAATGTGACTTCCAAAAAAAATCAGCCAAATCTATGCAAAGGCATGTTTTGCATGCCTATGACTCACATAGCAAAAAAATTCTTATTTATTACATTTTTACGTATTATCATCTAAATTCCTATACCTCCGTCTTAAAATTATTCTACTCATTAGATCATTTTGTCACCTTGTAAAACCACGTTTAGCATACGGACAGCACGTGTAGTCAATACATATTGTAACTTTGTAACAGTATGGATAGATATTACTTTTGTTTAGTGTGTATGCAAAAAATAGATTCCGCACGTCATAATTGTCGAACAAATAGAAAAACAGAACCGAATATCGGAGATTTGTCCCCCAAGAAAGATAATTAAAATATATCTACTTAAGAAAAAATTTAGTGTTCCGTACAGAAATTAAAAAAGGATACGTGGAATCAACCCAATGAAATAAAAATGAAAAATACATTGTGCTACTGCTACTACCTCTTTGAAAATATTTAAACTAATTGGTTTTTAACTTTAGTAAAGATTTAAATCCAATTGTAAAGTTTTGTGTTATCTAATGTCGTTTGTTAGTGTTCGCCAGTGCAAAAAATAAACATAATTAAATAAATTTTAAAAATAAGGTACGGGACACTAATATGTGAGGGTCCACTCCAACACCGACCCGAGAAACAAGTAATGGAACGGCCCATATAAAGTTAAGTCTGAATTAATTGTTATGCCCATAAGTGCCGCCTCCGGGAAGGAGGGATGGGGACGATCGTTCACCTCAGCGTAATTCCATGGGAGAATTTTATTTATTTAACTATGATTTTCTTTTTTATTTTTGTTTTTAACTTTAAGTTGATATTTATATAACAAATTCAATGAAAATGAAATAAATATAACCCAAAACATTATAGATTTCGTTAAAAGTATATTTACTATATAGAAAATAACGTGAAAAGTTAAATTTTTCAAACCATAGGTCAATATCTCAAACGGTTCTCGAGATATGGCCTCTAAAAGTTTTTCAAAACTTTAGAGAAAAATGGCCGTAACTTTTGAACAGTTTGTCGGAAATCAGCGTATTAAAATCTATTTAATGACATGTGAAATAGAAAATTCGAAAAAAAATTGTTGAAAATTGAAAAATGATTTTTGGCCAATTTTTTATATAGCTGATCAATTCCGACAAACATTTTAAAAGTTACGGCCATTTTCTTCAAAATAAAAAAAATACTTTGAGAGGCCATATCTAATGTATTTCATATCCGGTCCTGCTGCTTCTTGTTCTAACAATTAATTGTCGATGTATTACGAGGGATCATTCGGGTCCAAGGACATTTTGATAAAAAGGGCATTACCTACAGCTGTTTGTATAATATGATTAAAAATAGGTAATCTTATTTTAGATATTTTAAAGTGGAATACCTGATTTTATGATTATTTTTCGATAACATAATTTGGAACAGATAAATTCACATTTCTTAAAAAAACTGTAATTTTGTTTACATTCAGGGTCGCTCAATAAATAAACCTGCATTATAATTAGTTTAAAAAAATTAACAAAAACAGAAAATTTTCTGACGCATTTACGTCACATAATTGTACACAAAATGATCATAGCGTGACATTTTTACATTGATATAACATACACTTAAGTTGTTAGGGCTTAGTCATGTGTAAACGATTATTTAAAAGATTTATTTTTATTGTGCAATCTGCTGTTACAAATAAAGCCATTATCATTTTATATTTTCTGGATCAAATGTTTTAAAGTTATCAGTGCATATCTTAACTGAATTCATTTTATCCTAAATCTGAATAATGTTCTTGACGTTAAAGAGACGACATATGTAGGTATAAGGTACTGGCACCAGTTATTGCCGCTATAAAAGCAAGGTTTACTGTTTTGGTGATTGACGGGCTTCTTTTCTGTAATTCTCATGAACTCATGTTGTCATGTTACTAATAAAACAAATAACTCTTTATTTAATCAAATTAATAATTAAAGTCCGCAAATATAGTTCGTTTTTTTTTTTTAAATTAAAGCCTTTTATTTTGTTTATGTTTTTTCTCCAGTAATGGATAAAGTAAAACCAGTAATGAGCACGCAGTGATGGACACTTGCTAATGATTACAAAATGATAAGTGCTACGTCAAAAAAGATATAAAAGAAAGAAGAAGAAATTATACTAATAATTAATTTAAATGTCCACCATTTTGACACCTATTGACCGATTATCATCAAATCACGCTGTAAGACAGCTAAATGTATATAGATTAATATTCAGAAATGGTAATAATCAAATATCAACAAATATTTCTAATTCAGTACATTTAATTAAAAAATAGTCATTATTGGGGTCATATCCAAGACTGCTGCCACTACTTTATATGTAACGATATAGGTAAGTATTATATTATTATAATAGTAGAATTTGTCTACAACAGTAAAAGTGCTGAAGTTACATAATATTATGTATTTTTTAACCCCTTAAGCGTTATTTTTCCTAACGGAAAATGCACTCAACAGTGACAAGAATCAAGAATATTAAATACACACCCCTTTTAATTTTTTTTTAATATTCAAATTAATTTCCTAGAAGTTGTAAAATTTTCTTATCACAAAACATAATGATATGTAAAATAATTTCAGCAAAATAAAATAATTTAGATAACGAAAAAATGTGTAAATGGTAGATACATATTAAAACATTTTATTGCGCGAATATGTTTGAAAGAATAACGTTCGAAAATATTAATAATTCAAGGCAGAAGTGGAAATGGTTGCACAAAAAAACTATTTCGTTTTGAAAACATCAGATTATCACAGTCTAATCTCAAAAATGTTTTTGTATAGGTATAACTACAAATCTACGCATGCACTGATTGTCAGAAGTCATAAAACATCAGTCATAAAGATTAAATGTTGGAAAACATTATATTTTTTAATGTAGACTAAGGGCTAACATCCCCTTTCTCGATGATACAAACAGAGATTTTTAACAACATGGAAGTGTAAACAATATCGTCATATCACGTCGCTGCAGCATCCAAATTGGGAATTCACGGTCCAATGCAATCTAAACAGTAAACATTACATATCCAGTACAAGTCTACCATTTACAATTTTCAGTAAAAACGTTATTATTTTAAATTTGAACTATAATCATACATCCATTCAGAGGCTATAGAAATGTTAAACTAACTATAGAAAACTAACCGTCACGTCGAGACATAGGAAGTTACATGGTTATGAGATACCTACATTGATTGTTTCGTTTAAAAAAATTATAGTGAATGAGAGCATGTATAAAACATAAAATATAGTTTGTAATGATCTCTACTTTGACTTAAAACATTTTTATAGTATGCACAATTTTGAAAAATACTTTAAAACCTTTTTTTCCTAAATATAACATATCAACATTCTATGTTACAACGTCTACAGACAGACAGACGCGCATAAATATAAATAAAATCATGGTGAAAATAGTCAACATTTATTTTGTTTTCGTATTTTGTGATATTTTAACATTGCAAAATCATAAAAAAAAGCTGTCACAGACAATTTGGTCAATTCGGAAAGTGTAATTTTTACTATTTTTAAGTTGGTAAACTATCAAAAAATACAAAAACAAGAATAAATAAAGAAATTTTTTATAATTGATATTCTATTATACATTTATAGCATTTGAATACATCCCCCAAATGACGTCAACTCCCGCGCGGCCGCTGATTGGTCAAGGAGCTGATGAGACTACCTTGTCTTTATATACCTTGGTTCTTATTCCGATTAAACTAGTACAAAATCAGGAAACCTAGGACTTAGGGCCTTTCTCATATAACACCGTAATATAAAACTACACAAGTTTCATTGTTAAATAATCATTCAATTTGTTAATACGGAAATAAGTACGCAATAATTAAAAATAATCAGCTTTCAATGGTGTCATGTCAACAAAAATACGCGTACAACGACCGCCTGATTACTGTTTGTTTGGGCATTGACTAACTACTCATGTCAGTACATAAGCACACCTAGTCAATATAGCTAATGTGTAAGTATAAACAAATCAAATCATTTATAAAACAAGTGATGGCACCGTGCTTCCTCGTGTTAAATTCTGCAAAAGGAAAACAAAGTGTCCAAGATCAGCGTGAAATGCATGGGGATTTCCTAAACGGTAAGAGATGCAGATTCTGTTAAATGACATGAATTATTTGTAAGGAAGGGGTGAGTATTACTACATCAAAAAATATTAATAACTGTATGTGGTTTAGGTGGTATACCCAAAAATCTGAAAATTCTTTAAATGGCTATAACTTTTTTGTCAAAGTAGATAAGTACTTTTTTGTTTGCGGTTTCTTAAAGCACTTTTTGTGTAGAATTGATTGGTGTATTTAGAATTTTTACATCACTTTTAGTTTCCGAGTTACAAGCTCTAACTTTAGTTTTCCTTATCGGTCACTAAGTTAGCTATAGCATATTTGAACGTGTTGTTTTACTCTACCACATACAATTATTAATATTTATTAACGTTGTAATAGTCGCTTCTTCCTTACAAATAATTTATGTCATTTAACCGAATCTGTATCTCTTACCGTTTAGGAAATCCCCATTCGTTTCACACTTATCTTAGACAGCCTGTATATCATTAATGTAAAGGAATATTCGAATGACATTTTGTATTTATTATTTAAATTTAATGATCTACAAAAAAATGTTTATTTAGAATTTTCACGTAACGTGCGACGTTCTTGATACACCTCCTCTTCAAAATATTTTATATGGAATCATCTAATATCAAAAACCAAGTTTCACTAAAATCTGTTCAATGATTCATGATTCATAAGTTACACACTTGCAGTGACAATGATTTAGGGGACAGATAGACACATAGCTTCCTCTTATTTTTTTTGATATGGCGAGGAAGCAAATTGTATAAATATGTATGTACATATAATGTACCTATATAAAATATTTCGTAAAGCGGGAATTTTTTGAAAAATCTTTTTTAAGTCATTCAGAAGCCAAAATGTTTAAAATAGAAGAGACATGTTGACAAAAAGCAAATTTCATTCGCAAAAAAATGAAACAGGAATGTTCTTGATGGGAAAATATGAATACCAAACACACGATTCTACTTAATAATGTAATATTTAAACTTACCGTAACTTCCTTGTCACGGAATTACGCGGCTTGACACCGAATTAATAAAATACAAGTATTTTGAAGCTAACTTTTGCACCGCGAAGTTTCCAGTTCAACTTTTGTACATAATCTAATCAAAATTTATCTGACATTTTGCACACGTGAATGAATCATAAATGACTTACTTTATTAATTAGGTAATAAATTAGAATATGAAATAAATAATTATAACTATTTATTATTTTAATTATTTACTTATATAAAAAATCTGCAATTAATTGGTAAATAAATAGTTATCAGATATCAAAATAAAAAAATTAATCAAGTTTTAATATTCTATAAAAGATAAATAATATAAATATAAATTAGTTCTAGTATAACAGAAATAATATACATACTCAAAATTATATAATTACTGATTACTTAGTTGTTTTCAATGCAAGTAGAAAAATACAGTATAATAATAAACTAGCAGCATCTAATTGTATCGACCTTTATACAATATTGTGTCGACTTAAATTACAGATTGGTTGATTTAATGTACGCATCAAATCGTAGCTTAAACTTTGGACTATATACTATATATTTTATATTTTCTGATGAAATAAATTAACTAAACAAAAACAGTATTAAGTATTATTTATTAATTACACTCAGAATTATTATTAGTACCTACTGTTATTATAATATGTACTTTAAAATAATTACGTGTATTATTATAAACAAAGTTTTTCGTTGGCGAATAGATAAACATATAATTTGTCGCAGAAAAATAAGAAATCATGGGTTATTTTAAGTAAATTATATAACTGCACAATTTGATGTAAATCATATAAAAATTTATAGTTTGAATGAGTAAAAAAATATTTTATAATTTTTGCACTGCACAAATTAGCTCAGTTTTAGAGCTGCACAAAAATATTTTTCCTACATATTCATACCTTCATTCTACATGTAAATTAAAATATATACATTATTTATTAACATGCAACATGTTAGTTACAAAATATAATGCAAAATTATTTATATAATCGTGAATGCATTTAATTAAATACATTTCAAAACATAAATTAATATAATCTTTTAAAATACCACACTACACATTATATTATTAAAAGCAAATAAATCATCAAAATGTATTTTAAAAATAATAATGAAAGTATAACGTGAAACGACAAATTTCCCTGGCATAAGCAAGCGCGCTATATTTGAATCTTATCAAGTCAATCGAGTCAAAAACTCATTAGTTTTATTACAAAATAAGCACCCAGACATATTACCAGTAAGTAAAAATAAAAGCCGCCTTTAAATCCAGACTACTCGCATCTAAAAGCACGTGACAATAAAAATAAAATTTGTTATATAGCGTTTATAATATGTCAATCTATTTTTGGAACGGCGGGAAATGCTATAGGTTTAATTTTGCTCGTTTGACCCCTTCCCCCCACATCTCCACTTCTCTTTTCATCTTAAAACAACTATAGTTTTTTGTCTATACTGCTTCAGACCAAACAAAACCAATCTAACAGACGAAATTTTATTTTGTTTCTTATTTTTGTTAAAACTTTAACTCTAGGGTTGTCCAATTTAGACACACAAAAAACTTAATTTACAACATATATTACTCAAAAAATAAATATATCCTAATTTATTTTCATAAAATCCAAGGACTAGGATCATTTTCTCTTGAATCGTAAACAAACAAAAATAATAATTTATAGAAAATATAATCTTGAAAAAATTCGTCTTTAATCTGATGAATTATGTATGTTTATTACTATTTAAATTGTTATTTTATCACAGATTTATTTTATATACATGATTGTGTTCATGGATAAATTTCACGTGAATCAAACATGCTTGCCCAGGCAACACGAAACGGGGAAAAACGTTCGTTGTTGCGTCAGAAAAATAAACACAAATATGTTGCACAAACAAAATAGAAAAGCAAACTTACTTAAACAAAATGTTTATAGATTCACGAACTATACTTTACACTAAACTGTATAGATAGTTGTCACATAATAACTAACGATTTATGTAAATTTCCACTATATATATAACACTGACACTACAATATGACAATAAATAGTTATTTATAACTACACATATGTATTACCTATAATTGATTATTATATTATTATATGAGATTATACGAATAATAAATATTTCCACTATTACTTTACAAATAAATATTAAATAGCTAACACTAAAACACTTATTGAATACACAAAACAAATGTCTATTTCCTAAATATGTATCTAAACACCACTAAAAAATTATAATATGAATTCCTTGAATGATGTAACAATCAATACCCGCCAATTTATTATGAAAAGGCTGAATGACGTCAAATATCAGTTTAATATATAATTTACTAGCTCTTTTTCACTAAATTGTAGTCAAACACGATGTAAACCGTTGTGAAAAACGTTAAATTTTTATTAAAATTGTGTAAACAATCGAGCGCGACACACGTATGACTGTTGGCGCGAAATGTTACTTACAACTGCTAGGCATGGCGTATTGAAAATATTGAATAGAAGCCAGTGGACTCGTAGTACGACACCACACACAAGCTGAGAACATTCATCCTATGTTCTGTTTCACTCATTCGCACACGCGGCATAACAGTCCGTTTTTGCTAGGCATCAGCGTAGGCTAAGGTTTGAGTTCTCCACTCGGTCGAGTTATCGTGACGTGCTATCGTCGCGAAAAGAGATAGCCTCATGTGTGCGGCTACATACTAGAGTGCGATGACATCAAAACAAAATGGGTACGTGTGAGTACTCAACGCTCGGTGCAAGAGTTCTTTCGCTTTGGCGCGACCGTACAAGGGTGGGGTTACAGCTAAGGGCACTGACGTTTCTTCTAAATTATAAAATACGGTCGTCGTTCGATCTGACAAATTTTGTTTTCAAATTAGTTTTCTGTCCTGACGTTTTTGCAATAACATTTGTCGTTGAAAGCCATTATTTCTAGAAATAAATCAATACTGCATTGCAGATAAGTAGTACAGAAGTTGCACAGGGAAAACTGCACACTTATAAAATAGAAATTTTTTTTGTACTTTATAGAAAAATGAGAATATAATTATTATATTCTTATTTTCCTACCTCCTTTTGCAACAGATATTTTGAAAATAGTACCTAAGTAATTAAATAAGTTATAAAAAAAATAAAAATAAGGGCGTCAGCATAATATTCAATATCTGTTAGCTATTCAGAAACCAATTAGGCTTATTCCACTGAACTGCAAACATAAAAAAACTGGGTAGAGTTAAATTGGAATACATCAACTCAATAAGATTTTCTTTAGGTGATCAAAATGTATAAAACATTTTTTGAAATATGTATATCTCTGAATGCCCTTGATTGTACGTTGTTTCAAGATTGTAAGCTGTAAACATCGAGATTCATGTACAACAAGATCAGTTCCGTAGCTTGAGAATTCTGTTTGTGGCATATCTTTGAATGTTATACGTGAAAACTTAAATAACCTTTGAAGTTTCACATTCAAAGCCTAAAGCTCGCGGAACTGCGCAGTTAAATTCGATGTGCTTTTTTTAACTTTTCAATTTCTTTTATCATGTTTTATAATTTTTATACACTTTTATAATTTCCGCAGTTAAAAATCCCTTATGTAATGAAAGGTATTTTAAATTTTTTTCGAATACCTTGACCCAGGACTTTGAAAAATGGCCTCCCTTTCGCTAATAAATGTAATATACTTTTAAGAACAATTATTATTAAATTAACTACTAAAAAAAGCTTGATTCTTGCTATTCCGGTATACCCCTACCACAATAGCCCACAACGTGCAGCATTAAGGACCCTATCCACCACCCAATCTGCAGGGCCGATTTGTCGGGAGGAAGAGTGGGGGTACTGTAGATTGGGTCGTGTATAGGCAGTACCCTAACTCTACCTCCCGACAAATCGGCCCTGCAGATTGGGTTTGTATAGAGGCCTTTACATTCATTAATCCGACCTTACTAGTTCGGTCACTCAATAATCGGGCGTACCTCACACGTGCAATATTACAAATATGTATATATATTATATGTCTACAACTCTACATGTTACAACGTGTCGGATTACTGAGACCCACTCTATAATCCGGTCTTTTTTGTGCAAGGAATAGCCGGATTAGCGAGAGTCTGATATAATAATAAGTTGAAATTTAGTTACAAAGCGTTTACATTGAGATAATAGTTGTACCTACTCGATTCAGAAATGTGCTATGTAAAAAAAAAGTTGACAATATATTTACATTCAGTTTTTTTTAATAGGATTAGGAAGTTTTAAACAAATTTAAATTCTTAAAATATATATTTAATACCTACTACTAGGTATCTTTAAGATTTTTGTTTGTTCAACTAAGTTATTGTCGATAAAAAATAACTTAGTTGCATGAACAGACAAAAATCTTAAACATACCTATACAATATAGATAGGTATATATGATATTTTAAGAATTTACATTTGTATCAATAAAATAAATAAATAACAAAAGATATACAAAAGACAAAGAAGTTTTAAAAAATGAACTTTTCTTCGAATAGCCTATTCAACATTTATTATAAAGGTATACTAAATTAAATAAATATCATTTATACACCGCTGATATAATATTTTCATTGATAAATGTTTGCAAGGTAGAAATATATATTAAATGTTCTGTGATTCCCACATTTAAGAAGTGTAAACACGAAGGAGCTGTCTAAAGAGTATAAGTCTAGCCAACGAGGAAAATGTATGTTTATAAAAATGTGTATAAAAAAATAAAGAAATGTCTTATCTATTATTAAATATTATATGTAATCTACTTTTCACTTTCTTATATGTAGGTACCCATGTATATGAAATATACATATAGTATAAGTAAGTATTGTGAATTACCTATTTTAACCTTTCCTGACCCCATTCTGACTATTTTCGCCATGGTGTCTGCGTGTCTGTCGGTCTGTAAACGCTGTAACTCAAATACGACAAATCATAGAAGGGTGAAATTTTATATTTAAGATTAATTTTTGTCTGGGAAGAAAATCTCATATTTTTGAAAACGATAATGCAAGCGGATACGGATGTTTACTGACGTCGATTTTTGAATTTTTCGAATTACCTTTGAAACAGTGTGACTTAGAGAAAAGTGGTCAAGTTAAAAATTGTAGGTTATATTATTATTTATAATTTATGTTCTATTCATTTTTTCGAAACAACAAATTTTTGAAAAAAATTAATTATAATTCAAATGGGTCAGAAGAAATATCTGCCATGAGTGTCATGGGACTTTCTTATACGTAATACTGAGAGTGAAAAGTGTGGGTGAAAAAATGTATGGAAAATAAATTATAGATAATAATATACTAACCAACATAAATTTTTTATCTAATATATTTCAAAAATAATTCAAAAATAAAAAAAATGACAAGAGTAAACATTCGTTTTCGGTTAAGTTATTACGTTCAAAAAAATTCATTTGATACATATTGTAGAGAATAATATTATCTATAGTTAATTCATTCATTTTATTCTATCTTTTATTAGTTTGTCAAAGATATGTATGTTTTAATAAAAATCAGGATTACGTATAAGAAAGTCCCGTGCCTCCCATGGCAGATATTTTTAATTATGATTATGATTAGGTATTAGAGAGAAATTATTTATTTAAAACAATAATTATCTTTATAAAAAAAATGTTCTTCGCACTGCGAACGAATGTTTTGCTTCATAAAACACGAATCTAGTACTAGGTACTAGCGAAAAAGGGCAAGAACTTATTCCCATACCTGTAGCTAATTAAAATAAGGTGTTTTACTGTAATAATCGACTTTCTAATAGTAACTTATACGTATATATTTTAATACAAATTATTAGTAATAATAAATTCCGAAATACTGGTATTATTTGCACCAATGTCAATATTTTAATACCACGAAGAAAATTGTCCAGGATCCTGATATTGTAATCACTAATTACATTGAACTTTATATATTAAAATGCATACTAGTTGTGATACAATGACTAAACTGTTAATAACATTAAAACACAAGTGATAAAGTGTGAAACGAATTAAAGAAACAATTTATAACAAGAGTGTTTAAAATTACTTGATGCAAACAATAAACAGTTTAACTGTACCATTGAATTGTACTAATGACGTCAGCCAATGACTTCCTTGGAAAAGCGGAGACAAACATTGATATTAATTTCCGTTTCCTGTTTGACGGAGCACCGTTAGGAATGCTATACGGCGTCATCGCTTCGAATCGCTTTTGATGGAATTAAAGCATTAGCTTATTTCACCTTATAGTATTGATTGTAATTTCCAAATGGTGTAGTTTGCATGTTATTTCGATATCTTCATCTTATTTAAGATATATAAATAATTTTTATCCCAAGAAAATGAATCGATTCTATTGCATTTTGTATTTGTTTTAGAAGAATAGCATTTATATTATTGTTAACAATAATGTATATATGTATGTAGATTTTTTAAATGCTAAAACGCATGCAAAATCCCATAAAATTGGTGAATTTTCTTGGGGTAGAATATTCTGAAAGATTATCTTTACAACTATGTATAACACTAGATAAGGTACTGGCACCAGTTATGCTCTTAGGTTTACTGTTTTTGTGACTGACGGGCTTCTTTTTTATAATTCTCATGAACTCATGTTACTAATAAAACAAGTCACTTTTTATTTAATCAATTTAATTACCAAAGTCCGCAAATATAGTTTGTTTTTTTACATTATAGCATTATGTCCACCATTTTGACACCTATTGGCCGATTGTCATCAAATCACGCTGTAAGACAGTTAAATGTTTATAGATTAATATTCAGAAATGGTAGTATTCAAATATCAACAAATATTTCTAATTCAATACATTTCATTAAAGAATGACTGGTGCCAGTACCTTACATTTTTTTTACTTTTGCGTATATTAAATGCGTTAGTTCGATTTTGTTGTCCGCAAATGTTTTATTAACTACCAACTTTATCAAAAAATATGTAACAAATATATATTTTTAAATTTAATTGAGATTAAGAGGATAGCTCACTATAAGGTCGTAATTACTTTAGTTTTTGAGCTTGTGGATTAAGTTAGTTTTAGTTTGGTTGAATACACCTTATTTTCTCACTAAAATTAATTAAATGTACGATATCCTAACAATATGTTAAAATTAAAAAATGTGTTTTCGCTCCATCCTACTATATGTAATGTATACATATACACAATATACATATATGTATGTATGTATGTAGTTACGTGTATTTACTATATATACATATACAAGTATGTCAAGTGTCTATTAATTATTATCTTTTAGACAAGACAGAATGAACAGAAGATATGTAAAATATATTATGCTATGAGTATTCATCTTTTGTAGTGCGGACATTTCTATAAATAAAATTCAATTAATTTTAGAGGAACTAAAAAATCGACCTTTTTATAAAATATAAATACCTACCTATACATACTTACTACATATATACAGAAATCTGTAAAAATGTATATAAAAATTAATATTTAATGTTCTGTGACATAAATAAATATTATATTATCATACTTTTATGTATGTTTTTAATAAAAAACATAGCAGTAAACATATTTTTTTCATGTGCCTTAACAGCAATGAAAAAACTGATCTGAGAATACGTCTAAAAGGCAACAAGATTACAATAACGCTATAAAATGAGTTGGAAAAAACGATCCTTCTAAAAATGGATGTGTGGGGGTGTAACCAATGACGAATGCAACATGTTCACGAGATATGTACAGAAAAAAGAAAATATACGATTCTTCTTGAACTATACGGTCGTAAGTGTGATTTTTATTTTTATATTACTAGTTGGGCCCGCGCGGCTTCGCTCGCGTGGACTACGGAATTATTGTTTAGGATTTAAAAATATATAGTTGAATTAAGTACAAACACGATTAGTTATTATTGTAATAAAAACCAAACAACACTTAAATTACCTATCTAACAAAAACGAATCAGAACAAAAAGTAAACATAATTTTTGTTCTATTTAAATTTAAAAGTTAATTATTGAAAACAAAATAAACAATTGACAATCAAAATAATACCGGCCTGTGATCATTCCCTCTGCCCTGCGGGTTGTCATCGCGCAAATAATATGTTCCCGTATGTATATTTCGATATAGGGCAAATTATATCTACATTAAGTATTAATTATTAATTAAGGATTAATGTTTTGCAAATTTATATTTTGGCCTATTTGATTTTATTACAAAATATGATACCTATAGTTAAAAATACATACATTTAAATATTTAAAGTTACAAAAATGTGTACCCAATTAACTAACACGATATATTTTTTGCTGAGCCACAGTAACAGTTTAATTAAATTAGTATTCTTTATTTTTATATAGCCCTAAGGCATTAATAAAGAGACACAAAATACAGCTGTTCAGAGTAGGGAGCAATAATCGCAACAATTTATTTTTATTCGGCCGCAGAAATGCAAACAGTATCATTTTCATTCCTAGAATATTCCCAAAGGAACGGAAAATTGTTTTCGGTATTATTGTTATTTGTCATACAAACTGTGTTAATGAGATCATAGTCGATATATGTGTATGCAAATGTCAACACACCTTTGATAGCGATTATTATAAAAATAAACAAGAAACGACATTGGGGTGGATTATATGCATAGTTTTTAACTTTTTAGAAGTTGGTACTGTTATTATCTAATCGAACAAAATATGTAACAATTACAAAACGTACTCTTAATATGTTAATGTATGTTACTGTATGTCGGAACCTGCCCTGATAGGCACATAGTTTGTGTCCCCGTTTTTGTATGTAGTAGGCGTTCGTCACACATCAGGAATAAGAAACAACATTTAAAGAAAATTAGATAGCTGGTTTTGTAAAGAAGAATGCCAAGAAATTTAACTTAAGAAAAGTTGGTACTGTATGGTGAATTTTTTGTCAAATTGAGGACTTCATTTCAATTCTCAAATAAAACATCTGATAATTTCTATATACTTTATAAATTATAGATACAAACGTTGAGTTTGATAAACATTTTATCACGCTTAATGATTTCATTGTAACCAATCTGTACTTACAAAATTATTTAATCAATCAGAACTATTTACATTATCATATAATCAACAAAATAACATTGATTTTGGGACAAAGTTTCCCTCGCTGGAGTAGTCACTTCACTTTAAGATATCTACTTATTAAATTAATTAAGGAATCAAAGTATTGATTGAAAAAATGGTAAAAATTATATAAAATTTTTGTTTGTTTTAAAATCCTATAACTTTGTAAACATATTACCTAAGTTTCTATTTTTTATTTTCATTTTAAGTTATTGGCCATCGGATGTAGCCCCTCAGCCATATACGTCATTAAAAACCTTAATTAAAGAACCTATCTAATATAAAATTTAAAGTACACCAGCAATTAATAAATAAGCAGTGTAGAAACATAAAACTCACACTTCATTTGAGTCAATATTGATTTTGAACTTTAAAATATTAAAATCCTTTTGTCAAACAGCAACGCTCGAAACGATGAACTTGATACAAATAAAAATGTAATTAAATGACTCTTCTAAATAATCGATATAAAACCGACACTTATATACATTCATATATAGTGAGTATCTTCTATGTAAACCAGGCCAACCAGACAGGATGACTATCAGAGGGTTTGTGCGGGGGTGACGCGAGAATGTAGGTCACGTGTTCAAAAATCGACGGCCAGACAGTGCAAAAGGTGTATACGTCGCGCAGCGTCTAGCGCTCTGCGTCAATAGTTTTGTAAACATTTACGTCGTTCCTTTATTATATATGTATATTTGTTGATTATGCGAGCCTTGGTCAATGCAAATGCTCTAACGTTTTCTCTCGGGAATTCCCGCTCGAAAAATTTTGTCGATTACTTACTTCCTGAATCCACATAAAAAGGTATTTTTATGAGAAATTCTGATTTTTAGGTTTCCGTAGAAAACAAGGAAACCTTATAGTTTCGCCATGTCCGTCCGTCCGTCCTCAAAAATTTTAAGCCGATAATGATGAAATTTGGTATACAGACGAAGACTGATAACCCAAAAACAGAAATGATAATATTTTTGAAAAAAAAATTTTTTTGAACCCCCTTTCCATAGACCAAAAAGTATTTTCAAAAAAAAAATTTCACTTAATCCATTAAGTGGGGAGTCTTTAGATAGGTCTCCTAAAATGCAATAAAAAATGCAATATGATATTTTGATTTTAACCCTTCAGTCACGATATAATTGCGTTCAAAGTCGTGATAAAAGCGTCCCCCCCAACCCTAATTTCTAAACTATCAATTTAAAAAATCTGAAAAAATTCATGAATGTAGCCTTTAATTAGTACTTCCACTGAAAATTATAACGAACACTGTCAAAATTATTTTGGCCCCCACTCCCATTGACTGAAAAATGAACTCACAATTTTTTTTTCACATATCCCATTGAATGTGATGTCATTGGATAGGTCTCCTAAAATGCAACAAAAAATGTTAAATGATCTTTTGATTTTAACCCTTCAGTCACGATATGTTTGCATTTAAATATCGTTATCAGAGCGTCCCCCCCCCCCCCTTAATTTCTAAACTTTTCAAAAAATCTGAAAAATTTTTAGAATGTAGCTTTTAATTAGTACTTCCACTGAAAATTATAACGAACACTGTCAAAATTATTTTGGACCCCCCTCCCATAGACTGAAAATTGTTCTAAAATTTTTTTTCACTTAACCCATTGAGTGGAGTGTCTTTAGATAGGTCTCCCAAAATGCAACAAAAAATGTTATATGACCTTTTGATTTTAACCCTTCAGTCACGATATATTTGCATTTAAATGTCGCGATGTCGTTATCAGAGCGTCCGTTGAAATAATTCTTGTTTATAAATCGTAATGACTACGGAAACCTATCATGAGCGTGCCCAACACGCACTTGGCCGTTTTTTTTCAGTAAGTATTTGTAGTAGCACACTGTTAATTAATATCTATATATAAAAATGAATGTTGAGGCTTTTAGATTCGGGAATAACTGAACCGATTTCAATGTGGTTTTCACCAATAGTTAGATAATTTTTCTGTGCAGTATCGTGGCTATTAATATTTTATGAAAAACTAAGATTTAATATCAAAAGATCTTTATCAAGTCGTGTTTTATTTCCATGATATCACAGCATACAACTGTTATTTAGGTATATAAAAACAAAGTACCTAGCCATGGAATACAGAATTCTATTATTTACGGTTTCAGGATTTTATTAATTTAGGTCAGTATGATGACGTCTCTTTCAAATATTTTGTCGATCAAATAGATGATTTTTGGCACATGCCAACAATTAAATATATTAATATATTAAATATTATATTATATTTGCTAACCTATTTAAAAAAAGCCTAAAAAAATAACAGCATAAAGATTATTTCGATTAATTAACGTTTTATTGACGTTTTATTTTGTTTTAATTAAAAATTTAATGTACCGACAAAGTAAACAAAGAGAATAATTCGGGAATCGAATTTTATTTTTATATTTTCAACCTGCTCTAAATTACCTATTTAATACATTTTTCAAAATAATTTTAACATACATAAGTACTCACTTATTTATCATAAGCAAACAGTTTTCAGTCTTCCGTATTTTTTTTGTCAATTTAAATTTTCACAACTAGCCCGTGTTTAATTATTGCAATTTTATTTTATTTATTTTTGCTTAGTAAATTAAGATTTAAGATAAACGAAAAAAATTTTTTTAAATAAATTCAGGAACTCTCGGGAAATGATTCCCTAACAATAAAAGCTCTTAGGAAATAGAAAACACTATAGATGCTTAAATAATGGCAACTTATTACTGTTATTACAATAACTTCAATAACAGGAAACGAAAATGCATTTTTAAATGTTTTGTTTATTAGAAACATCATTATAGTAGTTCAGAAACCAAAATAACTAATTTTATATAAAGACCAAAAGGGTGTTTATTAATTATGATGATTTTTTTAAATTAATGACCACCTCTCCCCCTTGCAAGGGTTCGTGAGATTTTGGTGACCTCTACACTTTTCCTATTTATGACTTAAAGACCCTACCTATATCAATTATTTTTAAATAATTCAATTGAAATTAATAGATTATTTAATTACTAGAATTGTGTAAATATCGGAATTCTTAACAAATCAAGTGCATGGAAATTAAAGGATTCATACGTACACACCCCTCCCTTCCCACGTAGGAATTCGTAATATTTTACAGACCTTACGTAATTTATGGACCCTTACCAGTTCTTTTATGTATTAATTATATTATAAATTTCTGAGTTGAAATTCTTTTATATACACAATTTTCAAACTTTTGAAATGACAAAAAAATGTAATTAATATTATATAATTTAACATCAAAATTATTAAGTATCAAATAATACTGCAAATATCTACATTGACTTTTATATTGACCCTTCGAGTTGACCTTTAATTCGATAAGTTGTCTGGTTCTCATACTAGTAAAAACACTTTAGTCCGTTTGATTATTATCAGTGACGGCCCAAGAAAAATTGTCAAACATTTATACTCGCTTTCAATAGCGAAACAATTATATGACATGTTTATATAACTATCTCCTTCCTGAATATAGAAACTGTTGTTTTTCTTTCTCTTAAGGATATATTTAATATGAATTATGGACACTCATTCGTTTGTGAAATAGCACCTTTCAACTAAAATTTAAATTATTTTATATGTAAATAACATTTTTAAACCTTCTTTTTATTATATATTTAAAGAACACAGAACCTGCAATTTGGAAAGTATATTTTTACACATAAAAGTACCGATTTAAAAAAAAAAACATTTGTTTGTAGCAAATAGCATTGAGTATTGTTTAATTATGCAAAACAAAGTGTGATCTATTTATTTTCCGTGGACTGGTGATTTAATAAACGATAATTTTCGGTTAGCTTCGCGTTCTGTACAGTTGTTTTACTTGCGACGTTTCGGTTGAATCCTATCGGTCATCTTCAGGTTAATTCAATTAATTGATCCTATGTATTTATAAAAATCAAAAGCTGCTTAATTTAAAAAAAATTAAATTCATATATATTCACATCATATCACATTAAATTTCATAACACAAATTTTAATTATTATTTAATACATACATTAATACTCAATTTACCCCACAAACAGACTGCCTTTAGCACTAACCGACGCGGATGCCATTATAACACCCTGCTTTTATACGATACCAGAGAACGACATTTTTGATTGTGTTTGATATTCGGATAGTGGGGGGTAATGCGCCTTGACATTGAGTTTAATTGGTTCAGAGGTTCAGAACATTCTCATATATACATTATATGTATAAAATATAATAAATATATTAATATATCTATATATAATATTATGGCATTTTAATTATAATTTTAACTTCACAAAGTAAAAAATATACAGGATGTTCGCCAAAATCAAGTGATCATTGCTAACTTTGTTATTATTGGAGCTACAAAATCGGTATCAGTATTTTTTCCAGAATAAATAATAGCGGTCTCAAAAAAAAAACAATCGAATTTCATAGATACATTGAAAATTAACGTTTTTTTTTTTAAATGGAATTTAAAATTTTATATGGCTAAAAATGTTCTCTTTATAAGTTTTATGCATGTATGGTGGTAAAATTGTATAAAATAAGATATAACAAGTAATTAATTAATAGAAAATATTAAAAAATAGTGTGCTATGCAAATTTAATTAATTAAATCAAATGATTAAAACTTTTAAAACAATAATTCAGGTATTTTTCCCATTTTTTCGAAGGTTTGAATTTTAATGATGAAGAAAAATATTATTATTATATATAATTAATTATAAATTCTTATCAGTAATACAAACAATGGAAAACGAGATATTTGCGCAAAAATTATTGATTTTTGTAATTTTAGACCTTAAATAATTCACTACGGGTACATGATTTTGAAATGGACTTTTTGCACGTTGTTCATGATGCCAAAATAAAGATGAATGTAAAAAAAATCTTCACAATTTTGAAGTTCATGCTATTTTTCGTCTTAAATGACTGAACTAACAGAACAAAATAACAAAACCTTTATTTTTCACTTCATTGTAACTACTTTGTTGCATCGATATGTTTTACGACATGAGGTTTACATCTCCGTTCAAAGTCCCTTCATACTTCTGGTAATTGATTTGTAAAAGCAATTTCGTTAAGAACACTCGTGTGGAAACTCTACAATGTATGTATACTTACATGGATGTGTTGGAATCGACTTGTTCCGGTTTATCTAAATTAGAATTTACGACCATTTGCCCAGCCCGAGAATTGACTAATCTAAAAGAACATCAAATACAATATATATAGATGTATGATATATTAAAATTATTTTTTAGGACCTACGAATATTTTTTTAAAGATCATTAATTAATTAAATAATATCCGAAATAATTATCCCGGATACGGTATTGATTTCGAAGAGAATGTTTTACGTTTTGGATACGGAACACCGTAAGACCTTTAATGTATTTATAGTCTCAATCATATCGCAGCAATCATTCAAACAGAAAATTGGTAAAAACATCTAATATTATTAAAAATGGCAATATCTATATCTAAAGTTCTCCTCAACTTTCCAACATAAAAAGACTAACCTAGCAACATACATATATACAATACATCAGGGCCGGAGGAAGACAGAAACGATACTTGATTTTTACGCAGGCGCCAATCACCGAAGGCGGCGAAATTTGAATAAAATGTGTGAGAATAGCATTATCAAGATTAAGTAAAAAGTGATAATATGAGGAGTAAAAAAAAGAAAGAAAGCTCAGAAGTAAATTTAAGGGGCGGCAAAATCGTAATAACAACCAAATAAATAGCAGGAGTGCAAAAGTGTGGAAAAAATGCGGCAATATGTATTTTTCACGCACCTTCTGAATCCTTAGCGCCGCCGGTCCTGCAATACATCACATATAATTACAAATAAAGAACACAACGATGTTTAGATAGCAGTAAACTCTTACTGGCTAAATTAACAAACAAAGGTTATGTCGTTTCACAGAAATGATCTATTTCAGTTCTCAGAAAGAGAGAGGAAGTGAAGTATGTTTATCAAACGATTCCGGAAATTATTTGTCTACTAATAACCATCACCCCATCCGGTTTACGTCACTCGGCCAATATGTCACAGAGGGTGTAAATTACCCCTTTGATATATCGCCATCAACTCCTGCTGAGGTCACATGTAGATTGCAATCCTAATGATATAATTTAGTATCAACTTATGGGAATAATCACTCTACGAAGATCTTTTGTATAACTTTTAAAAAGCGTTGAAAATTTTAAGAGCGTATAGTACTTATTAATATCAGTAAAAACTGACCGAATTTTTTTTTAAACATTAAACATGAGTCCGTAAAGCAATCCTTTGAAAATACGAGTAATTTTCAGTCTAAACAAGTTTGATGATAATTAATGATACTAACGGTTGTGCCATATTGATTACACTTTTGTATTCATTGTAAAAACTTAAATTTTAAAACACTTGTTTATCTCTGAATTTCTCATAACACTCAACATCCTGTACAAAATGGACTATGACAAAACAAATAATTTCAAAAATAAAAAGTCGAGGAAATTGAATCTATACTACCAGCTTAATTGCTAACAGCAATAACTTCTACAAAGATCCTAAGAGCAAGCCACTATCATTATTAACTTGTCGAATAGTTCTTAGTTTTTTAGAATACTAATTAAGTATTCAGTTAGCCGTTTGGACGTCATAGCAATTATTTTCAGAAAATTGTTTTTATATAAAATTATACAAAATTATACATACGGTACACAAAGTTATAAAATTTATTGGTGAATAAATATTTTCTTAAAACAGCTGAAAGCTGAAATATCATGCAGGGAAGAATCTAAATAACAAATGTGAATAAATTCTGAATTTTAAATTAAATTTATTTTAGAATTTACTAAAAACAAATGTATATTAATATTCAGGTGCATTTTAAATGAGTGCCTTAGGTAACATTATAATATAACCTTAATTTTTGCGAATTAAAATTAAATTTCCGTCATAAAATTATCTATTTTAATATGTTACTCTACTTGGAACAGGCTAATTATTATTTGATTCTGCGCAATAGCCCAGAAAAATAATGATTTCTCTGAGGAAAACATCCAAGTAAATTTTTCTCATCGGGATTATCTTTACTTAGGCATAAGAAATAACGTGTGAAAAGTCCATTCCGAAATCGTGTGCGTAAAAAAAGTTATTCAAGGTCAAAGGACGTGAAAATCGTTTTTTTCCAAATATCTCGCAAATTATTGGTTTTATGACAATTTTAGCTATTATACACAAGATAATTTTTTTAAGCTAATTTTACACAAAAAAGTTCTATACAAAATTTCCGTAGGACCAATAATTCTCTAGATATATGGTTGAAAAAAAATGGATTAAGGTGCATACTCCACTACATGTTGATGACACCAGTAAACATCCGTATCCGGTTGAAAGATCGTTTTAAAAAATAAAAAGTTTTCTTCCCAGACAAAAATTAATCTTGAATATAAAATTTCACCCTTCTACGATTTGTCGTATTTGAGTTACAACGTTCACAGACAGACCGACACACAGACATCCTGGCGAAAATAGTCTATAATAATATGTATATTTCATATACATACATGGGTATAAGAAAGTAAAAATACTTGTTCTTGAACATAAAACTTTAGCAGTACAAGATTTTCTTTTAAAAAGGAAAAAATAATAAGTATGCATAGTCGCATAAAACTGTTACTGTGATATTCTTACGAGAAATAGAAAAAAGAAAAACAGGAACACTTCTAGAATAAATTCGCGTTATTTTATTCGTATACGCATCTCCATTCTGTGCAGGTGATTCTGGTATTGGTACAGTGCGACTGGATCATGATGATGATGATGATTATATGTCCTGGGACTCGTAGTCCTTGATGCTCCAGTGAGCATAGCCGCAAGGGTTGCCGACCCTAGACTTAACAATGCATCCCGCGCGGGAAAAACCACGCAGAATATATATACATACATATATTCAGTAGTACTCAACAACTTCTCACAATCTATGTCACTGTTCAAAATTATGATACCTTTCTTCTATTTTATCTACGTCCTTGCGAGACAATTTTCAATCGAAAATGTGCTCCTGCCAAAAAAATGCTTTATTATGTACTTAAATATATGAAAATGAAAAAAATGTTTAGAAACTTAATAAATATTGATTTAATAAAAGCTGCATTACAATGACAACCTCGTAAATTGGAAGCTAACAATAAGAAATATTTTATTAAATATTTACCAGAAGTTGCTATTGCACGAACATGTTTTATATTGCATGAACTTTTTTATAATCATTTATATAAAACTTTTTTTACAAAACAAAATCGGACTCAATTTATTGAGATATGATTGAATTTTTTATTTTATTACTATGTAATTTTGTAACTGAAAATTTGTATGTGATAATTTTGATATGAACATCATTTTCTTTTACCGATCGGTATGGAACACTCACAATTGCATTTTTAATTACATCATGGAATGAAATCGTCTACAAAAGTAATGTAAAGTAAGACATTACTGTAGGTACACGATCTATAGTTTTGTTTTTTTATCAACACTGGTGTTTTTTTTTCTTATACGATCTACTTCCACTGTTTGCAAAGCACTGCCTATTCTGTATCGTGCGCACGAATATAGTAAACATGTTGCGTTGTACATATTTTTCCCGTTTTCATGTTCTCATAAAGTTTTTCCATATTACATAACAGTGTTGTTTAATTTGTGACGAATTCTAGAACATTTTATATAGTTTTTTGTTTACTGGCAGTCGTTTTTTAGGAAATGCGTTCGGTTCCAGGTTTTTTCTTGAGTTTTTGTTGTTATAAATAATAATAATGTAAAAAACAGTATATTAAAATATCCTCTGACATTTTTACATGCCTTTCACAACGTTTAACATAAGTTATTAACATGTTCTATTTATAATGAATATTTTTATGTTTTATTTTATTAAATAAGCAATTCAGAATACAGAGTGATTAACTCTCGAAACAAACAATTGATATAAATGATGTTTTTATAAACAGACTTATTAAAAACTTAATTTAAAATAAAAAAATATCGATAGTTTTTTCTCAATTCCATAATCAAAACCCTATATTTATAAAAATTCGAATCGATTGCATTGAAGAATACTAATAAATAATTTTTTTTCTTATCTAAAACGTAGAGCAAAATTAAGCTTGGATTTTCCATCCATGCGTCCTAATAATATACGAGTTGAATTGGAGTTTGCAGACTGAAGCAAGAATGTAAAGCCTTTGTTGACAAGATTTATAGACGTTATTTTCCATCGTATCATGGTTATATTATGTTTGTATTTTGTTTTTCAGTATTACCAGAGACATATTTCTCAGAAAATATTCTGAAAAACAATCAATAATGTTTATTCAGTTTAATATAGAGTATACCTATTTTATACCTATATTGATTCCCGTCGTATTTTCTACTTGGATAAATTCTAATGCTTGTTTATTATACATTGAAAATTAAATTTCTTCATAATAATTTTGTGTCGGTGTTTTATTTAATTTTACAATATTAATAAAGTTTCTAAGAAACGTTGCCCATTGTAATAAATAAAATCATTTTTAGATTAATTAATTTCAATTTCAATATTTAATTTTGTATTATAGAATTAAAATAAAACGTAAACTTGAAAAGTGGGAAATTCAGATTAATAAAAGACAATATTTTTTTAAAATAATTCGAGTAAGACATACTAAGTCGAGTGTTTGGAGCCACAGGTATATTTTTGAGTTAGAAAATAACATAAAATATGGTCATATTCTACTAATTGAGATCTACATTTCGACACCCCACATGCCTAGATATGAAAATAAAAAAATAAAAATTCTATGATACCCCTCCCTATTATTACAAAATTTAAAATGATATAATCTTTTTTGGATTTGCTTTAAAGCCCCTTTCACGCGCCATTTTTGATTTAGAAAAATAAGAAACAAGGTCAAATTCCACTGGATGGTTATATATTTTGACTTGCCATATGCCTTGGTGTAAAAAAATATTTTTTACATAACTTTAGCTCCTTAGCGCCTTCCCTGACAAATTATTTTTTCAATAAATTTGTACATCTTTTACTAAAGGCTTTCACTTTACATGTTCAGCAAAAATGCAATCAAAGTTTTAGCTTCTATAGTTTACGAGATATTTTGCTTTGACTGAAAAAGACGGACGAACGACAAAGTAAGATTAATAGGGTTTCTTCGAAACCCTAAAAAATACATTTTGCCTAGGGAGCAGTCTTAATACTTAATGTGGGGATCTAATGACTCTTGTGATTAATTTAGCCCTTGTATAAAACTTACAATCGTGCACTTTTCAGAATCAATTGTAACTACAAGACAGCTGTAACGCAAACTTAAAAAACTCGTATAGACGTCACGAATTTCGTCACTCACAACGGGCAAACGACGTGTCCGATTGTAAAAATTTTGCTAATTATATTTACTTAATTGTTGATGGCCTACATCACACATGAAAACTTTAACAAAATCTTACTGTATTCTAATAGAATGACCCTAACAAATTATTTAAGGCCGAACGTAAAATTTGAACATATAAACTTTGACCTATTCATCGAAATAATCCAAATGCAATAGGTTTCATTAAAATCGGTTCATAAACACCCGATTTAACCATTTTTCTATTTTTCAGTCTAATTGCAGTGGACTAATAGCAGATTAAAGTAATTTGTTAAACCTAAAAAATCAATATTTTTATCAGATATATAATTTTACAGGAACAAAAAATATTCGTGTTTTAATTAAGAAAATAGCTTGTATCGGTTTTAGTCCGTAACGTTTGTTCAGCGCTAATGATAAAAATAAATTTACAGCCGTCTGATGTACCCCATTTTCCCACACTATAATTTTTCTCTCCACACATAATAGGTCTTTTGCACGAAGCTTCATTCTAATTTATATTGTGTTAAAATAAAAACTTTTCGATTTGTTTTTAATTTGTAGAATATAATTCGATATAAATATAGTTGGTGTTTAAAAAGAAAATAATTTAAAAACCAACAAAAGAAAATGTAATGATTAAATTTTCTATAACCTGAAACATATAATTTTTTTGTATATGTGTACGTACCTTTATGTAACCATGTGCAAATAATATTTTTGAAATGTTTATTTATTTTAAAACAAAAATAAATGATCAGTGAATATTTCGTCTATATTCCAGAAGTAAAATCAATTTCGTATGCCTGATAAAGTAAAATAATATTATTTTCGTGATTGGCAATTTTACTTTCGGAACTTTTACGCCCAATCATTTCAAACCGGTAATTTCACTCTTTAAGATTGATAATAAAATTAAAGCATGTTACTGCAAAAAACATCTGCACAGATTTTCCTAGTGGTAAATTCACCAAAAGTTTATCGAATTTATATGAACTGCCATTGGTTGACGATTTAATTTTTATACAATTTTATTAGAAAACATTTATTCGATATTTTTCTTAATACGTGCCTGGCCATTATTTTCCTATATTTTTTTAAACATATACCTACATTAGCATACGAATATGTATGTTTTCGACTAAATTTCAATTTTCATAATTTCAAATAAGTTAGAAAAAAATGATTTTAAATTGATTAAAAAATGTCATTTTATCGGATAAAATAATTAACTTTTTTTTGTTTAAGATATTTGCACTTATAACTTTTGATAGCACATCAAAAAACAAACCAAAAAAATTGAAATATACAGGGAAAATTCTACGAATTCCAACTTTAATATTGATTAATTTCAAATATCTTTATTTGGTGATAAATATATAATAAATATTTTGTTTTATTGATATAATAATAAATATATTATGTATATTTTAAATGGACATGTTTTTATTAACATTAAAAATAATTGGTATATATGTACATTTTAAGTATTTTTACATAACCTCAAAACTGCTATAAAAAGAGCAATATCCTTCCGTTATGATGAAAAAACAACCCGGAAATTAATGGTTTTAATATATTTTCAGAGTAAATATAAATCATATGTAATGCCTGTACGATGATCCTGGAATATTTTACTCGTTTTTTTTAAATTTATTATTTGCAGTTAGATTCAAATAAACACATTATCATATATGAAAATTTACCATATGAAACATGTTATAGTAGCATTATGTCATAATGGCATATGGACGGCCTCTGCATATTTAATTCTATAATGCATACTATGCTTTAGTTATCATTGAATTTACGTCATGGAAAATACTGTTATTTTTTCAAATATTTATTCATTAAAATATAAATCAATGCATAGACATTTAATTCTATTATAGTAAAAAATATAATAAATATATATATAAAAAGTGTCTGGCTAATTTTGACCGGCAGTGTATGAAATATATGTAGTTTAAATACATATGTATATACATAATTAAATGTATATACTTGATTTCTGTAAGACAAAAAAATGCAATATTTAAAAATCTTATGATATTGACGAATAAAATTATTTTTGGAGCGTCCATTAATTATGTATTGATGACTATCGAAATTTTCGACCTCCCCGCCCCTCTTGTGAGGATGACTCCCCCTTCTTTACGTAAGATTTATACTTAATAAATCAAATAATAAACGTATTTTAAAATAATTAATTAGAAAAAATATAAGTAGGTAACGGCGCTTGTAAAAATTTATGTATACTTTTAAATGATTATTATTAAGATTTTTTCATAACAAAGCAATGCTAAATTAATATTTTCCTTTAAAATTAATAATAAAAAAATATTCTATTAAAATACACAGTAAAATATTACCAACTATTATTAAAGATGCTACAAGAAATTAAACTAGATATTTCAAACACTAAACACTAAATTATCTTAATTTTGAACAGTGTTATTTTAATTATATTAGCGAATTTTCCAATGAAAAATTAGCAATTGATATTTAAACAATTAAAAACTGCATGAAAAAGGTATAAATGCTTTAAATTTTATAAGCGATAAATCTGCGTTAAAAATACTCCAAATAAATAAATAGATAATAAAAAATATCACCAACGCAACGTTACAAAAAATAATTTTATATATTCTAATTTTCAGTGGCGTAATATTTGCAAAAGCCAACAGTGAGTATAGCTATTCTCACAACCCCTCGGATATGCAGCGTCAAATTGGAGCTTGTAATAGAGTTTGGGGCTAGATAAATGGAGTCCGAGATGGCTTTATGACGTCACTTATTCCGGCAGATCATTGTTGATTGATTGTGGGGCATTTTTCGGGTTTAAGTACATACATCGCTTGGTCTCACGCATGTCCCAATGAACTTTTTTGGATTTGTTCTTATGTCAAGTACATAGATGTAATCTTAAATGTATTTTTCAACGTCTTGGATTTTACTGGATTTATTTTCAGTAGGTATTGAACTTTTTCGATATTATGTGTTTTATAGTTTATTTATTGAAATTTTTATTTAGAAATGTAGGGTGAACAAACCTATTCTTGTCATGATCGATATGTGGCCCAGTGTCGTAACCAGTCATGGGTCGGTTAGTTTTTTATTATATATAATTATAATGGTTATAGTAAAAATATTTTCTGATATAAATATAAGCACTTATCTTTAATAGCTATAGGTTTATAGATTATATACTATAAATAAAACAGTCAAGTGCATGTTGGGTACGCACATAATAGGGTTCCATAGTCATTCTCACTACGATTTATAAAAAAGAGTTATTTCAAAATTTTTCATAAACTATTTCTTCTACAATATTCGTTATAATTTTCATTGAAAGTACCTACTAATTCAAAGCTAGGTACATTCTGGATTTTTAAAGATTTTTTGCATAGATAGTTTAGAAATTAGAAGGGGGACGCTCATATAACACATTGAAAAGTAAATATATCATGACTGAAGGGTTAATATCAAAAGGTGATTTAACATTTTTTTTGTTGCATTTTAGACTACGGACCATCTCCTGCTAAGAGACTTAATGCCCCCAGGCTAGAGCCCTGTCAGCCCTTCGTTTGTAGGGGCCATGAGTATTATAAGGTGCATGTTTTGTTTTCTATAAAAAAATATTTTAGTCATTTGCTAATATTTTTGCAGAACCCAAGAACAGTTTAATTTATTTATATATTTTTAACAGTTATATTGACAAGTATATATTTATTCTTACCTTAAAAAAATTTAAATGCCGAAATATTTATATTGATTCAGTTTTTTAAGTAAAGCAGTATAATCATTATTAATCATATATGGATGAATTATAGAATCCCCCAAAAAATAATTTGCACATCACAGATCAAAATGTTGTTACAAAATATATATTTTTCATATTTTCATACATATAAATTTTATTTGAATTTAATTCGGACTCAATAAAAAAAATCATAATGGTTTTTAGTTTCAGCTTCAATTTCCGGTGTAGAATCCAAGAGAGTAGATTTTAATCTACATGAAAGTCTGGCATCTGAGAAAGCACCACATTGCCCTATATCTGGTAACTTGGAAATAAAAGATACCAAGACGCGTCTTACACACGGACGTTGTAGTGTGTTCTATGTATTATTAATATCTGGTTTTAGGAGGGACACGTTTTGCGTATGTATATGTGTATCAGTGGCGTACAGAAACTTTTACAAATGGGGGTTATAAGATATGTGTGTGCTTATACGTGAAACGTATATCTGTAAAAATACCTACCCTTCCTTTCTATAGAAATATAAGGTCTAATAAAGCTAAAGTTCAAATATGTAGGGCCACCTCTCTAAAAAAATATAACATTTATTTATTATTTATTTATTACATATAACATTTGTATTCATTAAAGGGGCCGGACCCATAATAAATGTCTCATTGTCATCACTCTCGGAGGCCCTACTTAACTATTATTATATAAAGCAAAAAGTCCTAGTGACTGACTCATCAACGCCCACCTAGAATTTCCTAGAAACATGAAAATTTAGGGTTTTCTTTTTATGATGTACCTACTCAAGTACCCACTAAGAAAAGATTTTTTGAAAATTGTTAAAATTTTTGTTCTTTAGTACATTTATCTCAGGGGTTATTTTATGAAAATTTTACAACTGTACATTTTCCTTATTTTTTTTTTGCTTTCCACTTGTAATTTTTTAACTAGATGTACATTTTCTGTAATATATTTTTTATACATATAATAATTTTTAACTACACAAATTGACTTTTACATTTTTAGAACTGCAGAAACATGCTAAAACTACACATTAAAATAATCCTTGATTTATTTTATATTATAAGGGTGAATTTCAGGTAAAAAGCGAGCAGTATTATATTATCTACATAAAAAGATATACATTTAAATTTATTGGAGACAGTATTTTTTATAAAATATATTTAATTTGTACCCCACTCCTGTTCCTAGATGGGTACGCTACTGATTGAAGCTATACGTATATACGCGACCTGCATTTTGTCGTTAGAGTGTCTAATGAATTTTACAAGACAGCATTTTATATTTAACAAGTATTTTATCCGATTAGATTTTAAATTAACTCATTCTACAGAAAATTGAACTTTATTTAATTTATTTATTTAATAATGCGTATACATCCGGGCTTTTGCGTTAAGAGCACCGCAACGTGTAACGAAACAAATTAAGACTGTTTTTATACCCAGACCAGAAGCCTAATTGTAAGTATTGTTTTGTTTTGTTGTAAATAGATTGTAATTGTACTTTCATGTTTTGATAGAAATGGAAGTATTGTAATACCGTCGAAAAATCGTCTCCGAGATAAGAGCAAATTTTGATTGTACTACCTTCAACACGTAAAGAAAAGTTGATTTCCGCATGGCGGCTGTGCGTGTGCCTGTTTGTCTGGATGTAGACTGTAAAAATGCACCGATTTGAATTATTTTTGGGAAAAATGTTTGTCTCAATGAGTACTCCAAACCTATTGATTTTGGTGATAATCGAATTAGGGGTTTTGGAAATATTCGAAATTTTGTAACTATTATCGACTAAAAAGTGAACGTTGCGAGTATTATTTCACTAATTTTGATAAGACTTGATACATTTGTAATTCAATTAAGCTTAATGGATATTTATTTTTTGTACGTGCCTAAACAGCTATTGATGGAGTGAAAACCACCCTCTAAATTTGAATTTTAAATACTAATTAATACGTCACTAATTCATGTTGCCTTGGAAACAAATACAACTAAATTCAAATTTTTAAATTAATTAGGACATTAGAAAACTAATATTTATAATACGTAAATTTTATTTATGACAAATCCCATTGCAATTTTTCATATATGAAATATTATTTAAAAAGATATTAAAGAACATGAAAGTCATGTATGGTTCTTCATACCGATATTTAATTTAAAACGCCGTCGTCATTTCATTTTTATTGAATTTATGATTTTTGCAACATATTATAGTATACGCATTAAAAATACAACCAAGCTAGCTCTACCCCCTGACCCCTTTTAATAAAGTTAGTTAATAATAAAAAATAAAATGCATATGATATATAAATAAATATGTATTTTTTTAAATTTCCTACTCAAGTCGCTATAACCTTTTAAAATTTTAAAGAATAATAAAAATAAAATCTAATATCTTCAATTATATTTTTACTGTCATTTCTTCAGATAATATATTTGTATATTGTTCGTGTTTTATTTTCTATAAAAAAACACAAAACAAATTCCCCGAGTCCATGTGCGAACCACGCACGTTGTAACCGAATATTCCAGCATTGAGATTCTACGTCGTAGTAAATACCCACCTACTCGCTATTGATTGTTCCAAGTCCCACACATAGAACTAAAGCGCAGGGCCGGTGCTAGTGATGGAACAGTAAGAGATTTAATTATTCACTGGAACTTGGACCATCAGTAGCAGAAACTAAAAACTAATATACTACTAATGAAATTTGAAGTTTTCTTTCTTTATTTATTTTTATGAAAAGCTTACAAAACAACCCTTAAATAGGCATGATGTCTAATTTTTAAAAACTATTTTATGATGATTTTACGTGTCTCTTATTTCCAAAAAAATACTTATTTCTGCAGAAAATAAAGGTTTAATCACAAAAATTGACTCCTTTAAAACTAATTTTGAATTTGACGCCAAAACGCTCGCAGGTGTCATATCGCATTTTTGACGTCACGTCTATGTAAACACCCCTTTTCAACTATAATAAATCCTTGTTCCATCGCTAATGTTTCTCGGTTTTACTTTTGGTAACACAAAACTGAGCAAATTGATAATTTAAAACCACAAAATAATTTATAAACAGTGCAGATATTAAAGAAACAAAAATGACGATTACGTAGCCGTGACATCATCCATTCTGACTGGTGTTTTATCAAATATGGCGGATTGCTGTATTTTGCGTTTTTATTTTAACAAAAATCATATTAATCTCGCTTTTAATAGGTTTGACTGAACTACAAGTGTACCAAGTCTTATCGAAATTGATAAGATGATACTTTTTAGATGATAACTAGTACAAAATTTCGAATATTTCCAAAACTCCTAATCCGATTAGCACCAAAATCAATAGGTTCTGGATAACTCACCAAAAATAATTCAAATCGGTGCATTTTTTTGCAGTAGTTATTGTAAACGAAAGAAAATTCTACATTCAAACACACACACACAGCCGCCATGCGGAAATCAACTTTTCTTTACGTTTTGAAGGTAGTACAATCAGAATCTGCTCTTATCTTGGGTACGGTATTACAATACTTCAATTTCTTTCAGAACAAAGAAGTAAAAAAGTATAATTTTAGTTAAGTAAGTATATTAACAACTAACAATGTATAAATCACTCAGGTAACAATTTTCAATAAACCGGCCCTGCACGCGAGTAAGAGAAAAAGACAGATCAACTAATCGCGTCAGACAGAGACGGAAAATACGGTCGAGACTGCGTGACGTCACTTCCGACGACACATTCATACACAACTAGGGCATCTGCAATGTGCATCTTTCGCATCTACTCTACCCGTAGACGGATATGTGTATTGTGTATATGTGTGCGTTTGTGTGTGTGTGTGTGCGATCGTTACATGTGCACTGGGAAGATCAATAAGTGCAATCTGGAATAGAGGAACTAGTGGAAATACAGTTCAAATACGATCACACTGCTATCTAGATAAAAATGTTTATTAAATAATTGAAAGAAGAGAATGTAGATTTTTATTACTTCTAAACTTTTTTTGTAAAAATTAGATCTCATGAATATACTGCAGTGGAAATAATAGACATATTTTATTTAAATTTATTAACCTAATTTATGTAAATAAATGACCTGTACTTTGAACAGTTTCGTAACTATAACTTAGTGCCCTCTCATCATGAATTATATATTTTGGAACCCTTCTCCCGAAATGTATTTTTTTTACGTTTTCTTCACTAGTAGGATTGACTCGGTTTCATTGCGGGGTCTTGCGAACCTTCTTTACGGTACTGACTTTGGGTGTTATTTTAACAAAAAATACTTTCATTTAACTATATAAGAGGAGGTGATTTCCAAAACTCGTTTATTTAAATTTAAAAAATAATCGAGATGCAGTAGATTTTAAAAAAATGCCAAAAATTCTTTCAAAATCCATTATTATATTGATAAAGAAATGAGGGTAGTATTATCACATATTAGGCCTGACATTTGTATATAAAATCTGCAAAAACCGATAAGCTCAAGTGTTACATTAAATTTGATTTAGCATTTTTACAAGTTATTTTTTTTTTTCGAATTATGTTGATTAGGTTTTTATGAATACATATTTTTTATATTTGACTGGAAATGAATGCGTTAGCTATAGTTTCTTATAAAAAAATATTGTCTGCATATTCTTATTGTTTGTTTAAAGACCTTAATGATTCAGTAAGATAATTCTCCGCAAAAAAAAATCTGAAATGTTTCGTGACTTCAAAAAGGTTAAGAACCACTGCTCTACAGCAATTATCATGTCATTATACTCACCCCTTCCTTACAAATAATTCATCTCATTTAACAAAATCCGTATCTCATAGAAACTGATATCCCCATGCTGGAAGAGTGAACTAGAACACCCGTTATAATAATAGAGAAATAATTCAAGCGAATATGTCCTATTGATTTCAAATAATAAGAAATTAATAGGTAATGATAAAATTATGAACAGATAATGTATTGTATAAATTTTCCACATCAAATTTAACACATCACAAACCCAGTGGCACAGTATTGGAAATTAGGTCGTATCGTTTGGTGAACGATCACATAGCGCTAATAAAGGCAAACTAGGTGATACTTAAAGGGGAAAACTCTGAAAGATACGTCAATCACTCGGTTGTATCAGAAAAGTATCAAATAAATAATAAAGATATCAATGAATAATCTCGGTGACAAGAATTATAATACATATTTAAATACTGATTTCAGAATATAATAATTATTATACAATATAATATTAGAAAAAATATTTACATTACATATTACACTATATGTATAGTGTACTTAATATAAATGAGTTGCTATGAAGTTGTTTGAAAATAGTATTATTTTAATATCTATCTTCCCTTTAATAAGGTTTTTAGTGACAGGGTTAAATTATTTTTATTTTTTCAAATTATCTATTTTCTTAAATATTTTATTCAGATTGTTATTAAGGATGTATGTGAGATAACTAAAAAAGTTACAAAATGCTTGAAATTTGGTGAGAATGTTCTCATTAGCATTCTAATGCAATAAAAAAATATTAAATTGATTCATTAAGCCGTTTAGAAAATATATTGATTTCAATTTAACGTGCGTTCTTATAAATGCATGTTAAATTCATGTTTTTCGACATTTTTGATAAAAAGTTACCAATTGTCTAATTTTTGGAGGGAGTATAGTATTTGATTAGTTGAACATTTATACAAAACATCATTATGATTCACTATACTATTTACAAGAAATTAATTATAATATAATATAATAACAAAATTTGTAGCATACGACGTATTTCTTTGCAAATCAATTATGAAAAATTTTGTTTTTTTATTATTATTAATTAGGTCAAATTTTATGTTTCTTATAGAAAATTAGAGAAAAGTGTAGTACTTACATATTTCGCAAAAAAAAAAAACATTATTAATTTTACTCAAAATATCCAGCCTTACGCAGATTGAAATAATTCACAGCCACACACAGAAAAAATAAGCAAAAATAATCTTTAAGAAAAAAAGTACACGCATTGTAATTTGGAACCGATAAACCAAACTAATAGACAAAAAATTAGCAAATATTTAAGCATTCGTATTTTTTATTGTTATTGATTTTTTTAAATTTAATTTTTTTTAAATAATGTTAATGATTGACTTGATGAACTGATCGTCCCAGGAGGGGGGAAGGAATTTCGGGCAAGGCGTCAGACTTATTCAGGTCGGCTCTCTGCCACGACTGTTAGATAAATGTATTCCCTTTTAATTTATACTATAATTAATAGATATGCTGTCAAATGATTAAATAAATAAATAACAACTCTGTTTACTTTATTTAAATTTACAATAATCAGAATAAGCCTTTATATTAATTAGTTCAAAGGGAGTAAAATTTAACCATGGTAAATAAATTTGTTTATTATCACCAAATCAAACCAACAATCATGTAGAATATTAAATATTGTTGATTAAAATATTATTATATTTGCAGCTATTATAATATTTTTTAAATAAATACAAAATAGATTATTTCATCATTTATGAATATATTTTAATTCGCACATATTTGTTTTGTATGTCAATTAAATAATCCATTGCAAAATACTTCATTGATTTAATTCATTAAATGAATTATGAATATGTAGATAACAATTAATTTTGCTACCATTGTTATATTATAATGAGTTTAATAATCGTTATTGCGTACAAATAACGAATGTATCATTTTAAATTTGAGATAGGAAAGATGTCCACTACAATGCAGAAGCCAATATCCATACCAATATCACCGCGGAAGCCTCAAAACACGAGTAAGTTACTTCATGAATCAGCCGATTTATAATAATGAGAAAATGTTTGAAATCTCAGGGTACATTATATAATTCATCTAATGCTATTTCTAAAATGTCCGTATATAAATTAATTAAATTAAATATTAAGGAAAATAAAAAAGATCATTTTCTTATTGTTCATTTGTTTATAAAGATCACTCTTCCCTGACAGAAGTTAAATAAATGAAGTATTTATCTAATTTGCTCTCTGTCCCATCATGTGATATATTACTAGGCATACGTCAAAAATAACCAACATCCAAAGAAACAATTTCGTTTCTATTTAAAGAAAGGTACACAACACCATCTAATGTTACGGTCCAAATTTCGTACAAATAACAGAAACATCTGTCAACACATTTACCTTGCAACAATTTAACCCTTTCACAACGAAATAAACACATTATTATTTTTATTATTTATACCTACTAGTCCGTAGAACAATTTTTTAACACATATATATTTACTAATAAGGATTTACTATATTTACCTAATTTTAGGAAAATGTCGATATCGTTCAAAAACCAAAGCAATAAAATTAATTTAAAATTAATAAGCCACGTTTATAAATACTCATTGCAGTTTTTAAATATTCGATGTAATTTTGTGTTAATATAATATCTTTAATGTTAATCGTCAGAAATCATTAAATATATTAAAGAAATTATAGAGCATTAAAAACTTTTAACGTAAATAATATATGTGATTGAAATATCTCAGTTAAACCGGTTTGAGCGTGTTAAGGCGCCGCGACGCAGACACGACGGTCGGCTGAGTTTCTAGTAGGCGTTGATTCCATGGCCTACTAGCGCATACGTATTATTAGTCACCAGCTGTCTCCGTAATTTGTCTCGGGATTTTTTAATAAGATTTTCGCGTTTTTGGTCAACGTTTTTATGTGTTGACGGTTCACTGAACAAACATTGAATAATACATTTTTTGGGTGTGTGAATTTTATTTACTCATCTTATAAATATGTTAACGTCTATCGGTTTAGAAAAAAAGTGTGTTGTCTTATAAATACTTAAATATATATATTATATTTTTCTCATATGATGAGACAGAGAAAGAGAGAAAAACATATTTAAGTATACAACTTTTTATAAATATTGCTTCCTCGCAATATCGAAGATATGAGAAGCTTTGTGATCGTTTTAGAATGAGAAAAATCGTGGAAAAAAAATTCTTCCAAAAAATTCCTCCCGAAGAATAAATGTTTGAATTCAACTCTGTACATCGGGCCTCAAAATTCACATGAAGCTATAACACGCCACTGCCTTCTACGATCCCTTTTAAAATTTAATTTATTGTTTGAAGCCTAAAATAATCAAATCAAACATCAACTAAATCGATTAAGTACTAAAAAAAATATTTAAAATGGTATTCTCAAATGTAAAGAAACGCTAATATAGTTTAAAACCCGATCATTTAAGTATAAAACGGACACGTAAGGTTGTTCAAATTGTACTTATTTGTTGAAGAGCAAGCGAAATCAAATTTGTAAGGGTCAAAAGCGGTTTTGTTACATAAATATAACATTTTGTTCACGTTTTTCTATGGATGCAGTTTGTGAGTTCGATACAGGTCACAAATTATCAACAAACAGCAAAAACGCAATTGAAAGGGAATGACCATGAAGGTAAAATCGATTAAAATAATTCAAACATTTCACATTCTTTATTAAAATAAAATATATTTTTATACATTATGAAAAATGCTTTTCACAAATATTCAAGATAGGTACGTATATTGCTTCCATGCAACTTAAAAAAAGTCCGGTTTTTGAACTCTAAGTCGACATAGGTAAGCATCCGTATCCGGTTGAAAAATAGTTTTCACAAATAAGTTTTCTTTCCAGACAAAAATTAATCTTAAATATAAAATTTCACCCTTCTACGATTTGTCGTATTTGAGTTACAACGCTTACAGACAGACAGATAGACCGACAGACACACAAACATCATGGCGAAAATTGTCAGAATGAATTAAGGAAAGGTCAAAATAGATAATTCCATGGGTATAAGAAAGAAATCAAGTTCTGGTTCCTCCTGTAAACTTATCCTTTTTCAAACCCCTGATTCTCCCGTATTGAAGTTTAAATATCATTTATATCCTAATAATACATTGAATAAAATTCAAAATGATATTAACTTATAAATACCCGGTCGTTTATAAGTCATATATACAAACACACGAATGAAGAGAGATACGCGTACGTTGACAAAGCACTTTGAGAAGTGGCCACGTCTTTGTAGTACGTGACTGCCCGTCCCCGTTCCGATACTGCTGTGTCATAGATAATCCTGTAGGACTTCCGCAGGACTCGTATCATCCACACACACCGTAATGACAGTGCTGTGTGCGTGTATGTATGTGTGTGCCTTCAATAAAGATGAAAGAGAGATGTGTGCGCCTCAGTTGTACGAATTGTTAACAGCGCTTACGGAAATACATATGGCGTGTTTAGATTTAAGAAATATAACATCAGAGACGGATTTATACTTTATACTACATACAATACAATGCAGATTGGATGAAGGACATTTTGATAAGATTAAGAGAATTGAAGAACGAGTTCGAGTTAAAAAACTAATGTATACAAAGTGTACATGCATTACTAGTAATTACCCGGGATTTATATTTTGAAATCATTTTTTGGATTCCGTAGAAAACTAGGAACCCTTATAGTTTTACTCCGTCTTGTGTATGTCACAATCCTCCCACTCCCTCATTTACACCGTGACAATTAATTCTGACACAACTCTTGTACTGTTATTAGCGTTATTTTAGCAGCCCATTTTTACCAAAAAAACAATTAAAAATATCATTATGTTATAGTATATCATGTAAAACAATTATGCAATTTATTTACACCCCCTTCCATAAAATGGAATGTGTACTCAATTTTTTTTTCATTAACCCCATTGAGTGGGGTATTTTTAGATAGATCTCCTAAAATGCAACAAAAAATGTATTGGGAAATTTTGATTTTAACCCTTCAGTCACGATGTATTTGTAGCTTTTAATTAGTACTTTCAATGAATAATATGTATAACGTTGTTTTTTTAACATCATTGATCAATAAATACCTAACATACCATTTTTATTTTATTTAATTGTTAACTTTGTACACCCTAAAAAATTTCTAAAAAAACCTTCATTTTCGATGCGTTCAAGTATGTAGATGTGACCCCTGAAATATGTGTTATGTCAGTAAAACAGAAATTATGTGACAAAATTCGATTTTACAATATATAGACAATTTTATAAGCTTATATGTGCTTACAGAAAAACCATAAATTTGATACATTTCTACTATAATATAAATCGATTCCTTTTAAAATAAATAACACTATTTAACCTTAATCTTAACATAACTTGAGATTTTCACAGACATTTCGTCAGAATTTATATGTGTTTATTTTGTGGTGTCGATATAAAAATAGAAACGTTTTTGCTGAAAACTTCTTTCGAAATCGTCTGACACTGAAATAGCTTGTATAAAGAACGAAATACGATGTTTTTCTGGGTTCAGATAAGACTTACGAGGGCTCTATTTAAGTCTTTTGTCGTTTAAACCGGTACCTAAATGGTATTGTCAAATGCTTGACGTTTTTCTTTACTTTTGCGTCTCACTAATTTAGCCCTAAGTTTGTTTCCTTAGAACGCTCCCTTTATCTCAAATGCTTTTATGAGATTTCTAGATAATGTATAATGTAATTTCATAGGGTACTTTTTATAAACTGAAGTGCATTTTAATTTATATAAAACATTTATTTTCCAGTTTATGTAAATGTGTTTTCGTACACGTAAAAAAATTATAATAATAATTATTTTGCTATACTGAAAAAAAAGTAATGGATACAAATAATTCAAATTATTTGAATCATATAAATTTTATTATTTTATATATTTCAAGTAAATTTTACTTGAACTAAATAATTCATTGACGTTGCGTCCAATAACTCAGTTATTTATAGAAACCTATTTGATCCAAATAGTATAATTTATTGATACAAATTAATGTTATTTTATTCAATTCTTTGAACTAATGTATATTTTTATTGATTATAATTTATGAAAATTATTTTTGACCGAAATATTTACTAAGTTGACTTCAATTTAAATTATGCGCTGCAAATATATATATTATTTTTTAATTGGATAAATTAAAAGGTCAAGGTTATTGGCCTAGTAAGTTGTGAGCTATCCGTATTTTTTTCATTAAAAAAGATTTTATTTCGAAAAATGTCGTTTTTAATTTATATGCAGAACACATGTACCTACCTACATTCAATAGAATTTTTTACTTTGTTAATATTAAAAAATAAAAAAAATTATTTAATTTGGCGACCGCAATATATTTCATACAAAAGATTGTACAGCAGCGAATGGAAACATATGTATTCGTAACTCGCTTTCTCTTTTCCACTGTACATATAGACTAAATCTTTAATATATACTATGACCTCGCCAACTGTAGTTGTTACACTCGCACTATCTGCTCACGTTGATTGTCTGTAAGTCGTACTCTATTACTTTTACGGATGCGTCTTTACCAACATGCTGTCATGGAAGTATTGTATTTTTAGTTTTTCATTACTATGTATAAACCTGGTTCTTAAACTACACGTGCATATATGTGTTTTATAATTTGTATGGTATTTAAAAGGGTTGACGTTTCGAATAATCAGAATTTCAATAAATAGAGCACTTCTCATTTACCGTGTATTAAAAACTCTATTTTTAATATCCAATTATTCAAAAACCATATGTTTAATATGATTTTTTTTAAATAAGTAAAATATATGAGCTATCCATAAATAACATATATTAAATTTATATACTTATCTATATATTCCTCTAATGAGCGAATAACCTTAGCAAACATATAACCGAATTTATTAACTAATAATTTTCCATAAAACAATATTTTCTCTCGCAGATATTATAGCCATTATAATTAATATTTCCACACAGAGTTCTATAAATGCGCCATATCATTTACATCTTCAGAACATATGCATCGTCTTCAAAACCCTAAAACTTCTGGCAACCCCTACTAAAGCATATTAAAATTCATTTGACAACTACACAGATTACGTCGCTCTCCTGCCCTTTTCCCTTCACACACACGCACACCGACACACGCAAACAAATATTAGCTAATCCAGAAACAGAAATTGTGCATGGCGTTTGTGTTATCTGATGGTTCCTACTTCCTACTGTTGCTGAAATGGCGTGTACAGTCAAACATCTACTAAGCAATAATTGCCATGATTTCGATGGTTTGTAGTGTTACGAATGTTAAAATATCAAAGCGGATTTTTTTATTTTTCTTATCTATGTTTATATACAAGTTTTTTGTGTCTTGGTTTCTGAAAATAAGTAGAGGTGTACCGGAATTCCAGAATTCACGATGTAGAGTTACTACTATTATATTTTAAATGTTTTATACATATATAGATTATTATCTTAAATTAATATAACATTATTTTATATGGTATTTATTTAAGAGAATACATTAAATTATAAAAATAGTGTTTTCTACATATTCTGTAATTTTTACAGCTTCGTAAAATTATTTGTATAGCATACATTCTTTTCGATCGAATCTAATTATATTTCTAGTGTCAATAATAATATAATATAAAAATAATAATATAATAGTAGTGACGTTAAAATATTCACTTTAATTCTACATGCCAACAATCCTTTCAAAATCTATTTTTTTTAAATGGAACTCACCTCCTCATATGTAAAATTCAGTTTTGTATTAAAAATATATTTTCGTATTTATAATTTCATTCCCATGTCATGATAAAATATGTTTTATTTATTTGAATCTTGACTTCTGGGTGTAAACCGCGTCAGTTTGGTCGTGTTATCGGCCAACGTTGTAGTGGACATCTTCAGGGCGTTGATTTAAATACTGTAAGAGCTCGGACGAACCTGATTGGTACGTGCTCGAGACGATAATACAACCAAACCGACGCGGCTTGCACCTAGAAGCCAAGATCCATATCAAGATCATCGCCTCAAGACTTGTTTTATTTATATGTTAATTTTATCAAATTCAAATTGGATTTAAATAATATATAATAAAATGTGCCTCAATTGGATCACTCGAATACGAATTTAATACATACCTCATTGCTCTATACTATATACTATATAGGTACCCTAATTTCTAGAAGTTGTACTGTATCTAGACCTACGTAGTTTAATTTGCAGCCAAGTCTATTTTAAATACACATGCTTTGAAACCAGATACTCTTTGTCTTTGATACTTTAACGCTGAACCGAATAATTCATGCAATGTGACAATAACGGCTCAGGGATAATTAGAAACGACAATGGAGGAAAATGTGGAACGGTCCTTTGCCTATTTATTTTTATCTCTGTTTGAAATACATGTATTTTGACATATGAGTAAATAAGCTTTTGATTAACAGTCTTTTGTACGGTAAATTATTGCAATTTTATAAAAAAAAACGTGGGGGCGTACGTATTTTTGAATCAATATTATCTTTTACTTTACATACACGTATAAAAGTTTGACGTTCATTATTTAGCAAGCTGGAAATGATGGAAACAGTGTTGAATCTCGATAAAAATTTGGATGAGAAAATCAGACATTTTAAATATATTGGATAGTAAGTGACCACATTTTCTAGAGGTGAAATCAGTAATTATCCAACGTTATCTACACTAGTAAATGTAAGAGAATAGAAAAATAATTTTGGTTTTTCCATTGATTTTCTAAAAATGTGCAATAATAAATTTTCTTTGGAAGGAACACATGAAGCTAGAACCATTAAAAAGCGAAATAGTTTATAAATAATAATAATTGTCTGTCGATAGGTAATCTTTATTTGTAGAAAAAAACTTCAAAATAAAGACAGCAAATGTAAATAATTTTTTTTAGAAATGATTTCGAATATATTCATAAGAAAAACAAAATTGTTAACACATCAATATAATAATATATATTCTTAATACTAGTTAAGGTAGCATTAACGATATTTAATTAAAAATCTATTACTGTCTTATTGTTAACCTTCCCCATAAATTGAAGAAAAATTAGGCTTACTGTGTCGGGATGCACAGTTGAGGGATTGACGTGAATACGTTTTAAATCCAAGGTCGCTTCGTTTGTGGCAGCAGGTTTAAATAAAACTCAAACTCATAATGTACTTGCTCCGTCGTTGACCAAGCCACTGACTTTCGCATTTTGGTCTGCTGACCCTCTCAGCAACTGATAATAGTATATCTTCCTATAGCTGCTGAGACGCTCTTTTCAATGCTATGCGTCTTTTATATTTCATAATGGCTTTTGCACGTGTTTTACCCGACATTATGATTTTATTTTTTATTATATGAAGTTTTTTCACTCATTTTGTACTTGTATCACGTAGATCTACAATTTGAGACCAAAACCCGCGTGGTAGCTGCTTTAAATGTTCATTCCCGCTTTACATCAAGTTTCGGAAATGTCCACCCAATATCTAACGTGAAACATTAGACGTTATTCACGTCAAAAAATACAGATTTTGTAACTATTATTATATTTTATTGACAAATGTATATTAATAAATTGAAAACTATTTTATCCCAGTGCAAAATCTGTGTAAACATAGTTAAAATGCAAGCATTTAATTAAACTAACAATAAGGGCAACCAGAAGTGCTGAGGGCGGAAGTAAACCTGATGAATGCACAATACAAAATATTCTGTATCAAAGAGTGCGCTGTCGTTGCTCGAAACTGTTTCTCACATACTCACTCACATTCTTGTGTTTATGAATCGAGTTCTTGCCGCAACACACGTGCGTTTGTTGACTAACGGGTCCATGCAAACAGACACACTTTTCACGGTCATCTGGTACTGCATCGTGGAAATTAAACGCGCTGTCGTCTAAAATATCTAAACAGTGACGAAATACTAACAATAATAAATGTTAAAACAAAAAAATATATTGAGTTTCGTGCAATTAATTGTGATTTAGAAAATATATAATACTATTCGCTATGGTATGTGACCACTCTGACACCTGTTGGATAAAACTTGAACCCTTCTGAAGTTCAAAATTAAAGAAAATCGATTATTTCCAAAAAAAAATTGGGGGGAAAAATGAACAGAACACAGTTTTTTCTACTTTGATCCAAAACATTTTTTTCTACTGCGTACCGTTTCAAAATTAATTAAAAAAATTCAAATTGGCATTACTAAATATTTGTTTCCGGCTTAGTGATGGTTTTCAAAAATAGATAGTGCACATCTAGAGTATACAAGAACCACAAATTTGAAATTTCATGTCTGCAAGTCTCGCCGTTTTGGCTGTAGAGCGTTCACAGTCACGCATACAAACGTCATTGAGATAATAGTCGTACGTGATTCAGGGGCACACAAAACGTGTAAATCCGCTGAAATCTCGATTATTTATACAATTTATTTATATATTTATTATACAATACATTTCATGTATAATATGTACAAAAAAGTAAAAACAGCACAATATATATGCTGTAGTTATACAATAATTATACAATTTCATAACTTGTACTTCTCGTACCTATAAACTAAAAATAACGATAAACTGAAATGAAATGTTTCCTGTAATAATTTAAGTATTGTTTAATTAGTAAGGTAATTCGACATTTACCAACGCATTAAATCATTTATAAGCCAAGCTTATCAAACGAATTACATTCACATAGAGATACAATGAGTTATAAAATTGAATAGCTCTATTTATAAATAACAATGGACACGCATTTATTATACTACTGTATATGGGAAATTAAGCCATTTATAAATAATTTACTGACATCTATTAAAACTAAAAAATAAATAAATAAATAAAACGGCTATCTATTATCTATGTATTACGACCCATATAACATTTTTTAATCCCTCAGGATAATCTATTTTTTCAAGATGAAGTGGATAATTTTTTTAAAAATTTTATTTCATTTTTAGGGCCTCTACAGACCGAAATTAACCTTTTGACCAAATCTAATAAATGACTTTTGTAAATCAAAGTTTTTATTCTTCTTCATTATATTTGTCGGGTAGGTATGATTACTTTATGTTTAACTAGCTGCTACCCGCATTTCGAAACCCCCATCCCCATGATATTTTTTCAACCCTTCATATGTAACAGGGGGTGAAATATTAAATTTTTCTTATTTTTAGTTTTCTTTCATTATACAAAATCGTAAATATCTCGACTCCTATGCAATATAGAGAGTTGTTTTCCCCCCTGATCTGCCCGCCCCCGTAGTATTTTTCCCGCTGGATCAAATAAAATCACATACAACCCTTCATATGTAACGGGGGGTAAAATATTCTCTGCTCTCACCTACCCCCCCCTCCACCCCCACGACCTACAATCAGTTTACTACGCCGTACGTACGCGGTGGTTACGTAACAACTTTCACACGTGAATCACGGCGCATTCTTCGTGACCGAAAACGGCGGAAACGGTTTGATTCATAAAACGCAAGATGTACAGCTACTAATGATACTGTTGTTTTGCTGCTAGGTCTCGATTTGTATGCAGTGGCGGGGTTTACATAAAAAGCAGAAATAACGCGTTTTAAAGAGCTCCTCGTTTGAAATGCGAATGTTGATAGAAATAATAAGAATACAGGTAACTCTCCTATAACATGGTAGATAGGTTCCTAGAGATCCAGAGCCAGTACAAAAAGGGGGCTTAGATTTCGAAAAAAATCAAAAAAATTTAATAAAAAAATTATCATACAAACAGTAAAAAATAACTTTTTGAATTTATTAAATCTTGATTTAATGATTTTTTTCCTCATCACTGCTCGATACAACTAAATGTAAACGTTATTTCGGTTGAATGATAATCATCTTCACTCTCTGAATCTTTTTTATCATTTGCGCTTTCCGCCCTCTTTAAAAATTCAGTAATTTTGGTTTGCTTACTTGTTTCCATTTTCTCAATTAGCGGTGCACGGGAACAAGATGCATATTTTGCAGACATACAAGATCCTACACTCAAAACACTTCTAATTTTCTTTTCATTTTTCTTAATGGTTCTAATCGTTGCTTCATTAAAATTAAATATAATGTATGACACATTTTCTCTTATTTTTTTTATCAGACATAAGTGGATGAAACATGGGATGAAAATAAGTTTTAAGATCAGAAACACCGAAATTTTTTTAATAATAAAATAATATAAATGTATTTACATCATATACACAATTACACAATACTTTAGTAGTATAGAATTTCAATTATAGACTTTTGTTCGATCTATCATTCGTTAAGAAAACGTGATCATTTGTGTAACGCAGTTTTATTATCACGTGTATAGATTTTTAAACGTACACTAGTATATACATATACGTTAACCTAACATATATACTTATGTAGATTGATTACTATTTTATCTGAAATATGCAGGTTGTTAATAAAATCGCCACGATGCGATGTTGTAACGTATTGTAAACAAAGCAAACTGATAATAATTTGAGTTATTAAAATTGTATATAGCTCAAGTTATTTTTTAAGCTGGAAAGGAAAAACAAAAATCTAATTCCCTGCACGGGCATTACTAATTACACAGTCACACAAATAAAGTATCGAGTGAAAAAGTACAGACCACCATACCTCTATGTATTTACATAGATGCGTTGAGTCATCAACTCAGGATTTTTTCTTAACTCGAAAAATAATGGATTTTTTAAGTTTTTTTTAGGTTAACCTATTTGAGCAATTCTGACATCAAATTTTTTTAAATTTCCAAATAGTCCAGGCAACGTAGAATTTTTTACTGGTGTGAAATTTGGAAAAATGTAAGAGGTGCTTTTAAACAATGATTAGAACATGCCCAGATGTATATTTCCTGAAAACTCCCTAACAAAGTTTGCTCCGGAACACTCTCAACCAAGGGCCCAAAGTTTTGTTTTACAAGGATTTGTAAACACTCTGTATCAATCAACTCCGCATTTTAAACAGATAATTAAATTTTCTAACTTTATTTATTATTTTAACCAAAAATGCAAAATTTCTAATCACTGTTTAAATTTGGCACCTCATACATTTTCCGTGTACTTTTTCCTTTATTTCCTGGGTTAAAATCTACATACAAGCATACTACATTACATACCACGTAATAATATAGTAAATATATACTACCAACATATATAAAAGGGCATTGACTCAAAATACATATAAGCGTTAAAATTTTAACGGCCCCGCTGTCACTTTGACTAATATGCCTTGATTGGTTACAATGTACAAACAGATGCGCGTAATTATGAACATTTCGCACGCATTTGTTCGTGCTACAACCAATCAGAGCATTTGTCAAACTGACATCTACTTCATTTCCTTATCCTGTATATTAAAACGCTTATATAGTATACCTACCCAGAAAATTTTAATGGGGTACTTTTTCAAATCAAAAAAAGTGAATTATTCAGAAAAATTTAATATTCCTCTTCTTGATAAATGTAATTAATTGCCTAATGCTTTTATATTATTTATATATTCAAAGGTGCGTTCTAAAAAATACATTTTGATTATTTTTTTCGTATTATATGAATGTGTGGATATAATTTACTTTCATTTAAATATTAAAAGTAATATATTGATGATTTAACTATATGTATTTTAATATTTAATTTTTACTTATCTCAGTTTTAAGTACTACTTGAAAATGTTTTTATGGATCTTGGCTTCAACGTTTCAGAGCTTTTCTAAAAGTGCACTTTTAGAAGAACCCTGAAAATATTTTTATTCGAAAAACTACCATAACAATGTTGGTAACTGAAGAATAAGTCGATATTATGAGGAATATTATAAAATTATACCGAAATTTTTAGGAACAAAAATTATTTTTAGAAAAAAAAATGTAAATTATATTGCAATCAATTAAAATTTTAAAGCACACTTCAATTTTTTTACAATACCGTTCAGTATTTATTTTATAAGTACCGTGTGAGCAATAATAGGAACAAATTATTATATAGCGATTACTTTTTAAGCTGTTATCTTCGGGTTATGATTAAGTGTGGAATTTTTTCTACAATGTTTTGAAGTAAAAAAATTACACTAAATTTTCCCCCGTTTATACGAACTGAAAATGTTTGAATGAAAAAATATTACCTCTATCTAGTGTAAACAAATTAATGTTTACAGTACCTTCATTTTAAATACCCTAGAGACTACAGTATACTCTTTTTATTTTTCATGTTTATAAATTTAAAAAATCTTTAAGAATATAATATATACACCGTGAAAACAATCAACAAAACAAAACACGATTAATTCTTTTAAATGTTTTTTGTTAAGAGAACAACAAAAACATAATAAATCATAATTACAAGATACACATCGCAGAATTTATCATCGCAGATAAAAGAAAGCAGTAAATTAAAGGGTGCAAAAGAAAATACACACAGCGACAGGGAAATTTTAATCCTCGGCGATGCATCAAAAATGCCCATTCTCAGTTGCGACCAATCCGCACTTGCCTCCTCTCGCCAGTGGCGTGTAACACATAAAAAAACATCTGCCAAATAAATGCACAATGCTTCCTCGTGCTAAATTCACCAAATGTAGTTATTTAATTATTGAACAATTTTAATAAACACTGATAAAGTATTCTCATGAACTACCATTGGTAAAGCATTTAATTTTTATATAATTTAATTAAAAAATATATATTCGACATTTTTCTTTACGCGCCTGAATATTTTTACGTATATTTTTTAACTTTTGACAATTTCAATCTAAATCTAAATTTTTCTGCTATGCAAACGTTAAAATGACATTTAATTTTAATATGTCAAAGTAAATAGCAATTCAAAAAAACAAATGACGATTTTTTAAGGCAAACGTTGTGTATCTATATTATAGGAAATTGAATGCTCTATAAAAAAGATTATATACAATTTTCATGTAAATGTGTCTTTTTTGAGATATCTTCAAAAAATAAATATTTTCGGATGTCATCCCTCCCCCTTCCACGCGAGTTTGATGATTTTGAAATGGGACCATCCTCAAGCCAGATCCAACCAACTAACCAGGTTTCATTAATATCGGTACAGTGGTTCATGAGTTATGCGCGTGACAATGATTCAGAGGACAGACACACAGACATACAGACACGGAACGAAAAGTGTTTGTCTTGACCTCAAATGGAAAGATCAAATTAATATTTTTTAAATCGGATAACATTTTTTTTCTCTCATTTTAAAACGATCACAAATCTTCTCATATCTCCGATATGGCGAGGAAGCAATATAAATTATTCACTTTGGATTCTAAACTTTTGTTAAAGTGTGGACTTACTACTTCTTGTCCCAACTTTCGCTGATTTATTTAAATCTAGAACGGTTTTAATTTAAAAATAAAAGATAACAAGACTTGGAAACCCGCAGCAGTCGGGATACGCCACTGTCAGTCTCTTGCCACCCCCGTGCTGTGGTCATGGGGGTTTCCGGGTAATCGGCCCACCGACTACGGTCAAAACAAAAACAACAAACCACCGCTTCAGACGGAAATCAGCGGCTCTCTCCAGAGGAAAACAACCAAATCGATAAATTACGACAAATATAACAACTCAAGCTTTTCGCTGCCGATTAAATTTAAACGGCATTGGTCAAACATACTTTGTGTATTTAATTAACAATAGTATTCTATAAAACCAGCATTTCACTTGGTAATAGCACACAAGTATTTGCCATATTTGTACAACTAAACTAATGTGTAGATGGTCATATTCGCTTAGTTTGCCAAACAAGGCCAATACGCAAATATCAATCCGTCGTAAGTCGGTTTTTGAGCGCGCATCAACGGGTTTCAATACGCAAATATTTGTCTTTGCCCTCCACACCTGGCGTTCTCATTTAGGTCCAATTCTTATAAATATAAAACGTAATCAATAAAATCTCTATATATATAGGTATAAAAATCTATGAGGCTTATAGACTTGGGAATTACTGAACCGACTTCAATGTAGTTTTCACCAAAAGTTTGATAATTTTTCTATGCAGTATCATGTTTTTCTCTTGGTAGAGGAACGCAAAATTTTTTTGCCCAGGGCGGAACTTAACGTAAATCCGCCGTTGACCACCAACACTCTTCTCATACATACTTAGATTAAACAAATTATCTTCCTACCCATTTTACAACAACCTAACCATATGATAAAAAAAACTATTTAACTAACAAATGGAATGCGTTTGTAAGTCATATATTAATATACCTATGTAATATACACAGACTTTATATTTCTTAGAAATGTGCGTACGGCATAAACAAGACCGTACATACTCTACATGAGTGTTTGTATGTACGTGAGAGTGTATAGGTGACTGTTTGTAAACAAGCGAGTAGGGTAAAGACACGATCGGGTCGACAAACTCGGTATCGCCCAACCGGAGCGACTCCAGCACGCATATCAGTGGCTCAGTATATTATATCAGCGGTTGTCAAACAATTTTTATTACTTAAAATTGATGACTGAAATCACCTTGGCAAAAATTAAGTATGTTTTATTTTTCCATCAATCTGAAGCTTTTACAGTACCTACCTACCTACCAAATGGGCGTGAAATGCATGGGAATTATCTATACGGTAAGAGATACAGATTTGGTTAAATGAGATGAATTATTTGTAAAAAAGGAGTGAGTATTAGTTTAGGCGGTATAACCAAAAATCTGAAAATTCGGAAATTCTTTAAATGGCTCTAACTTTTTTGTCAAAGTAGATAGGTACTTTTTGTTTGTAGTTTATTAAATCACATTTTGTGTAGAATTGATTGGTGTATTTAGAATTTTTATATCACTTTTATTTTCCGAGTTACAAACCCTAAAACTTATGTTTAACAATTTTTGTTTTTCATGTTTGTAATTAAAATAGCTTATAAATATCACTAGTATTTAGTACTTCGACTTACTATCGAAAATAAATACGACAAGTGACATATCGTTATAAAATAGAGTAAAACACGCGTTCAGATATGCTATAGCCAATTTACAATTAGTGGCCTATAAGAGAAATTAGTTAGGGCTTGCAACTCGGAAACTTAAGTGATATAAAAATGTTAAATACATCAAGCAATTTTACACAAAAAGTAATTTAAGAAACCGTAAATAAAAAGTACCTCATACTTTGACAAAACAGTTATAGCCATTTAAAGAAATTTGCAATTTTCAGTTTTTTGGTATACCGCCTAAACCACATAGAATTATTAATATTTATGTAGTAATATTCACCCCTTCCTTATTAGGAAATCGCCATGCATTTCACGTTTATCCTGGACACCTATATAATACGATTATTTAAATTAACTAATTTTCAATTTACTAAAAAATGAAAAAGTAATTATATATGGACGATAATTTTTACCGTATTTGTAGCATTTAAATTTGCCCTCTATTCTATATAAATATTTTGTATTGATCGCATAATAACCTTAATTAATTTAATTTGTCTTTACTTGTTATACAATAATTGCACAAAGACAAATTATATAATGTATAAAGTATATTACCACTGTCCACACATGTAAAACTATTTATGTATATTGTAATAAAAATAAATCTCTAGAATTCATTACAAGACCAACAACTAACCATAAATTCCGAAGATACTTTAAGTGAGAAAGAGAGAGAGAGAACTGATTAAATCAATTCGTGCATTCGCAGGGACGAACTGTCAGTGGCAGATGTGTTCGCAGAATATATGTGGTTGTAGTTCCTGACCAATAACTTCTTAGGGATCACAATATTAGTGGTTATTTGATTCCTGCAGAATAATCCGGTGTGGTGAAATCGGAATCGTATATTTTACTTTACTGTTTAATGTTATTATTAAATCTTAACTTATAGAAATCTTGATAGCGGTTGGTTCAAAACAACGGTTGTTAGCAATTAAAAATTAAATATTTTTTTTATAAAAAATATTCATCGGTATAAAATTGCAATTTATTTGAATATATGTAACTATAAATATAAATAAAAACGGCCAAGTGCGTGTTGGGCTTGCACATGATAGGGTTCCGTAGTCATTCTCATTACGATTTATAAAAAGAGCTATTTCAAAATTTTTCATAATATTTTTTGCTACATTTTGGATAACGAAATATAAAGGCAAAAAAAAGTGACTCAAGGGTTAAAATCAAAAGGTCATATAGTAGCTAACTTTTCGGGCTGTTGTCCACGTTGTCGTATTTTTACACTTGACGTTTCGACTCTCATGTCGGAGTCTTCTTCAGAGGTGATTCTGAAACTGAAAAAAAAGAAGGTCATATAGCATTTTTTGTTGTATTTTTGGAGACCTATCTAAAATTGAGTACACTTTTCAATCTATGGGAGGGGAGTCAAAATTTTTTTGACAGTGTTCGTTATAATTTTCATTGAAAGTACTAATTAAAAGCTACATTCTTGAAGGTTTTCAGGTTTTTTGAATTGATAGTTTAGAAATTCGAGAGGGGAGGACGCTCTGATAACAATTTTGAACGCAAATATATCGTAAAATTTTTTTTTTTTTTTCAAAAATAAATCCGTACATCAAATTTCATCTTAATCGGTATAACATTTATATAGAGAGACAGACAGACAGACAGACGGATGGACAGAGCGAAACTATAAGGGTTCCTAGTTTTCTACGGAAACCTTTATTTTAAAACATTTAATTTAATCAAACCCATTATGCTTAAAATAAAATTACTTATCAATTCCATTGTCCTTAACTACTATTTAAAACTATATGTATATACGATCATGGCCCCCACATGGGGGGAGGCTGACAAGGCTCTAGATCTGAGGCCCGAGGCGAATCAATTAATTTAATGACAAAAAAATGTCATTCAATCCTTCCTATGATTTTTTTTTCTTATTGAAGGAAACCTAGTCGAAAAAAAATTATTATGGGGGACCGCCAACAATTCCAACTTGGGGGCCCGCGATAGGATGTTGGGGCCATGTATACGATATACAAATATTTCATAAGAAGGATATCTTGAATTTATGAAGTGTCCCGTTTATAATCTTAATAAAATGGTTTTATTAAACTTTACAACAGTTTTCCTTCTTAGAATTCTCTTTTAATAAAGTTGGCTATAAAATTTTGATGTGTTTTAATGCGTGCATATATTTTTATGGCCAAGACATTGTTGCAGTGGTATAAAAATATCACTAATATCGTGGTTGGCTCTTCTGAGAAATTTCAAGCACTTAAAAGTCAGTTTTATACACTTTAAATACTTATACTTTTAATAATAAAATCTTATTTACACCATAAACTCTATTAAATTATGGCAAAGATTTTAAATACATTTTCCTTCAGTAAGTACGTTATTTTAATATAAACTTACCTACATTAGTTTATTGGATTACATTAAATACTATCTTTAATATTTTCTATTAATGTTATTAATATTACAATTTTTTCTAGAAATTGTTGCAATGTTATAATTTTTAGGATTTCGAAGAAACCCTATTAATCTCACTTTGTCATCCGTCCGTCCATTTCAGTCAAACCAAATTATCACGTAAACTATATATACTAGAAACGTAAAATGATGCCATCTAGTAAAAGATGTACACATTTTTGAAAAAATAATTTTTCAGGGAGGGTGGGGTAAAGAGCTAAAGCTAGGTAAAAAAATCAGTGAAATTTGACCTTCTTTATTATTTTTTTCTAAATCAAAAATAACTACTAGCTCGAAAAATCTGAAAAAATGGTATGAGGCTTTGGTGAGACTACCAATGACAAATACTATAAAATCATCAATATCTTTTAAAATTTTGAAGAAATAGGGAGAGGCGTCATAGAGTTTTTTTTATTTTTATTTTCATATCCAGGCATGTCGGATGTCAAAATATAGACCTCAATTAGTAGAATATGACCCTATTTTATATTTTTTTCTTACTCAAAAATGCACTGGCTCCAAACAGTCCACGTAGTACGTACTTCAGAACTCTTATGACATATACCCATGTATTTATACATATTTTCTACGCAGTAGTGCGTTATGATAGTTGAGGGCCTCAGACAGAATACTTTTTTTCGAGCTCCCCCTCACCTTTTTTTACCAACATTGAAAAAAAATGTCATCATACAATATCCGATTTTTTTGTTCTTTAAATTATTTTCATCGCCTTCTTTTCAAAAGAGCAAAAAAATGTATTCATCAAAATGATTTGAAAACAAAAAAAAAACGATTTTCTTTTAGATAAAATTCGTTAGATGGAATTGATAATACTTGATCAATTCAGAATTTCAAATCTTATTACTTATTAATAACTTTTTTTAAATTATTTAAATATTATATGTATATATTATAACGCCTTTAATTAATGTAAAACAAAATCACAAGTGTGTAAATAATAAATAAAGCTATGTAATAATATGTATTAATTGCAGTTCTAAACAAGTATTAATTAATTATTTCCAGACAATCAACCGCCTAGCGGAGTGTAGTTCGACCCTCGTTGTAAAAACATCACAGCTGGCTTTACTACGCCGTCAGTTTGTCAAATGTTGTAATTAAATTTAATGCAATATGTCAAATAATGAACTTAATACATCAAAATGTACACAAAGATATACTGTGCGTGCCACACGTTGTTAGCTTCTTCCCTTTTCACTCATCTTCTCGTGATTTGATACGAGTGGAATACTGTAAACCGGGGTTTCTTTGATTCACGGGGTGACATTGATCACAATTTCCATTCGTCGTGCATATGCGTTTTTAACAAAAACGGAACGGTTGACAACAATGATAGTTACATCATTATCGACCTGTTGATCCATGTGAATGTGCCGATATTTTTTGAGAAAAAAAAAGTATGTAAACGATACTTTATTGAATTTTCAAGGTTGCAAAACTTTACTGATAACTTGTTTATTTATAACCAGCGCATTGGATCTGGTGTTACCTGAGTTAATATCTACAAAAACATAGTGACTTAAAATATTCAACATTCCCACCCAACATGCTCACCTAACATGCCTATCCAACACGCTCACCTAACATGCTCACCCAACACGCTCAGAACACACGGTTCACTGCGAATTGTTTTTTCTGACTTTATTAAATTTACACAAAATATCCACAAATTATGCATCTAACCCTAACCTATCCATTAGTGAAAATTGGAATAAAATACGTTCAGTAGTTACTGAGGAAACCGTATTTCAACCAAAAGACAAAATTCATTGCTTTTGTGCTTTTAATGCCCTAACAACTCTTGAAAGTTTGTCGGTATGTTTACGGGACACTCTATATATTTTTTATCTATATTACTTATTTATTGGATAGTTTTATAAATTGTTATATTTTTTTATATAAGCCATTTTTTACAAAAATTCAGGGCTAGAAATCCATCTCAGTCCATTTCTATTGAAATCATTTTAATAATATACACACCAAAAACATAACCTTCCATTATTTAAAAATTTTAAACAAAACAGTAACTTCAAAAATAAATAATACAAATATTTGTCTCATACCTTACATAAAACTTCCAACAAAATGTGAAGCGAATATCAAGGGTTTAACAATAGATGCTTCAACTTTATCTAAATGGGGGTGTATTGGAAATGTTTGCATCCAAAACAACCTGTATAAGATTTGACAAATATTTAAGTTACTTTGAAATCAATAACAGCAACGGATCGAATTCAAACACTAGAAGGTGTTTACAGTTTAAATCTGCTCAAGATGTTTGTTGTTCTAATAAAAAATTGATTTTGATAGTTTATGTTATTACTCATTATCAACCCTTTCATAGCCATAGCATTGTAAATATATTATAGATAGTCACTCGACATTGTTTTATTGTGGTTAAGGTGTATATTTTAGTTTAAATAACTAAGATTTATTAACTGATTTCAAAGTGTCATAAAATTAAAGTTCCTATTAAAATTGAAGTAAAAAATACATAAAAATAAAATAAAAATGTTGTTTTATTTTTATTTAACCCATATGTTACATTTATAATTTAAAAATAAGATTTTTTTAATTAAAATGATGTCAATAACATGTCAAAGTAGCCTCGTACTCATTGTCAGGGTTACTTTGGCACAATTTAAATATATATACAGGGTGAGTCATATCAGGTGGAACAAACTTGAACCGTGGATTGAGAAAAATATTTTAAGCAAAAAACATTATATAAACATGTGTCCGGAAATTTGTCATGAGGGGGCTACAGCCCTCCAAAAATTTTATTCAAAATTAGTTTTTATTTAATATCTGGAGAACCCATTATGCTAAAGTTATGAAATTTGATACAGGGTTTAATATTAATAAGTATTATTGATTTCCAGTATTAACTAATTATAATTTAGACCAGGGCTGTATGGGGCCAGTAGGCCCATCGATTTTTATCTAATATTTTTTTGTTCTTTAATTTTTTCCTGTGTTAGAAATTTGAATAAGACTGTATGACACAAAATACACAAAAATATACTTTGCTCATTTATCATAGGATAAACCGTTTACGAGCAATATCGATGCAAAAGAAAGCATGCAGAATGTTACTTAATACGGATGCTTCAAATTCACTTGAATTATTGATAAATTTGATAGCCAAGGGACCTATTGGGATACAAAGAAGTTGAATTTTGGATTAAAAAAAAAAGTTTATTCCGAAATGTGTCAAAGTAGCCCCGGTTTACGGTACGTCAATGAGTGGATTTTCTCTGGCTACATTTAACTTCTTAACGACTCAATATACTCTTCTATGAAATAATTGCCTACAAAATATATGCGCAGAAAATTCAAAGTGAGCGATTTTCAAATCTTGAATCGCGAGCGTACGTGATCGTGAGTCAAATTAAAACAACCGTGCGTGAGTACATTTTTCTCGTGAGTTTGTGAGTATATTTTGAAGATAATTTTTTTTATAAAAACTTATTTGATCTTTTTTTTAATATCTGAACTAATAATGCATAAATGTTTTAAAACGAATTTTGACATTAAAAAATACAGTATACAAAATAAATGTCAAACACCAAAAAAGATTAAAAAATTCATTGTAACTTTATTTTCTTATTGTTTTGTGTCCTATTATTTGTACTAGAAATGCAGTTTAGAAGAAATAATATAAAATATACACATAATATATTGCACGTAAAAACATTAATTTTCTCTCGTGAGCGTTCGTGATCGTGAGCAAAAATTACTCACGCGCCAAGCTCTAATTCAAAGCGATATAAAAAAAACTATTTGTTTCAACTTTATTTGAATACGGTACTGCAAGTATATATTTACGTGTAAGTCTATTTTTAACAAGAGCGAAATGCGACAAACCCCGCATCCAGTCTACGTTGCGTTGTTACTAAAGATAATATATAGGAAATAATACTCACGTGGCAATTTCTTTAATATCCATTAAATTACTCGTTAAGAAAACAAAATGTCGGGAAAAAACGAACAATTATATACTCAATTGTGCAGTGAAAGAACACTTCAATCTGATACGAATGGTTTTTTCTTGGATTTTGCAAAGCATGTGACTAAAACTGTAGGCACTGGATGGCTGAAAAACAAATTTACCAATCTAAAAAGTGATTATGATAGATTGAAAATCGTTTACGAAGATTCGCAGGTAAATAATGTATCAAATTACATAAGTTTTGCTAAAAAGGAATTGGAAGAAAAATACGCACTGTTTAATTTTGTTTACTTTGTATCGAGTTTCTGCATTTTTTCACTTTGTCATGTCAAGTAGAGATAATATATTTAATCGTGCAAATAATCGATTTCTTTGTGGAAATAGATGTTCTGGATATATTTTGATTAAACTAAATACTATTAATATTAAAGTTATCTACAGGCTCGTATCTTTCTGACTTAAAAAAATCATTTAGATATATTCTTACTTTAGATATTAGAATTAATTCTACAATTTAGTTAAAGTTTTCAAATTTATAAAAATAATTAATTTGCACAAAAATAAGCGGTTTTCTGATACAAACAGTTACTATACCTTACATCAGGGTTGTCCAACCTGTAACAGGGGGTTTAAAAATGGTTTATAAATCCTATGAAAGTTAGCTTAATCTTTTTGTGCATATTTAATGGTTAATAGAAGGTTAGTTCCCAGATTTATCAAAATCTGTTTATGGTACCAGCCATGTAAATCTCCAAATGGACCAATCAGAACCTAGCATTTGCTATTTAAAAGATATATACCAAGCTGTCAACATAAACAAAATGGTAACATAGATAGACGAAATCAGACTCTACGATTATTAATTCTGGAGATGTTTCAAAACGTCACATATTTTCTTAATATTCGTGCTCTCAAGGTTATCGGGGAAGTTGTAGTTTCAAGAAATTAAAATGATCAGAAAAATATTCAATAAGGACGAAATTTGTTGTAAAGCCAGATATCTAACAAATTATGGAACAAACTTTAAAAAAAATGGAGCAATTTGGGTTGGTCAGGCCTGCCTTATATCATGTAACCATTTTCGCAAACCAATTTTCATAATTAATTTACCTAAACAAGCATTGATACATCTGATATTACATATTTCATCACTGATCTAACACAATTATATCAACAACATATCATATTTATTATGACTAATAAGTGATTGGCACATGTCAATAACATTATCCATGTCTTACGCAGATAAACAACGAGGTTTTTCCTGTGCTGCAAAACGTGAGCTGTTTATATCGTAAGAAAAACGCGCCAGTGTCACGTGAACGACGCTTGCAAGGGGAGAAGATGCTTTCAGAAGATCCGCGGAAAGCTTTGGCGCTGCTGAGCCAAGCAGTGCTTCGTGCGCCACCTACAGGTGCGTTGTATGAACTACAATGTAGTGTCTGGTCGATTAAACAGATACAATAGTAACGCTATCTGTTGACTTGGGCTTAAATTAAAATGTGAAAACAACCTTATTAATTAATTTATTATATTTAGTATTAAAATTATTATGTTTTGACCGGGGAAATTTGATTTCACTGCAGTATGTAAGGGGGCTTTCAAGTATTACGTAAGCAGGGTTAGCGGGTAGGGCGGGGGTACATTTTTTCTTACTTTTGCTGACAAAGAGAGTGGGAGAGACCAAAAATCTTATGTAAGGTAAAAACTACAAAATAATGTTTTTTTTTTTAACGTAGACATTCGCGATTGTTCAATTGTATAAACTTTTTATTATTGGGTTTTATTCCAACCAAATATTAAAAAGTTTATAAAAAAATAATATCCATTATTTAAAATTAATAAAATTACTTTTTTGTCTAAAAATAAATTATCTTGATTTTTTTTAAAGTAGGGGAATCTACAATTTTCTTATTTTTACTTACAAAGATCTTTTGATTCTACATAATTCTTTACTACATTATTTTATTCAATATTGAACGGATTAAGCAGCAAAAGATAGCTTATAACCTGGCCAGAAAAAGTACCGATATGATTTTTTTTTAAAACACGTAAATTGGATAAGTGGTTCTCGAGTGATAAGCGAACTAACGGACAGACAGACAGAGACACGTTGAGTCTGAAATCAATGGAATTATGGTTACGTAATACCTGAACGCCTCTTAACAGAATGAGCAATATTGCTAAAAAAAATCAGATGGTCAACATTTTTACCATAATCTGAAATTATTTTATTTTAAATTACGTAAAAGAACGTGTTATTAAAATTTATTAATTAGATATTTAATAAAAATTTTAGGTGTCGATCTTTCAATTGACGGAGGTATAACTTTACCTTTAGCCCTTTGGTCTCGGTCAGAGGCGCTTTTAGAACTAAATGAACCAGAATTATCTCTTGTCGATTTACAAATATCACTGAAAGAAGGTCTACCAGCAAAACATAAAGCTGAATTATACTGGAGGATGGGTAAATGCTACAAGCAAATGAATGAACCAAACAAGGCTAAAATATCGTTCAACCTCGCCGATAAATTATTGGGGGATAATAATCAAAGAAAAAAGCAGCTCAAGAAAGACATAGAGAAAAATCCAATTCAATTAAAAAAAGGGATAAACAAATGTAAGTGTTCATTTTTTATACATAAATATTTATTATCTTTAGATGTATATATGTAGTTTTTAATTATTTTTTTTGTCAGGAATTTACAAATAATCATTTTGAGTAAATCAAAGTTGCGATAAGAAATTGTAATATAATCATAATATACTTATGTTACACTTATTACCTATGTATGTATAAGCACATAGAGATTTATTCTTATTATTATTATTATATGTAAATACGTTGAGGCGGATAACCACTGTGACGAAAAAATCGTTTTTTATGCATTTTTTTAAAAGTATTTAATACATTATACATATTATATTCAAAAAAATGTAAAAAAATCCGAAAACTGCCTGAGTTACAGTCAATTTAGTCAGTAGATAGCTTGGCCGGTTATGACCCTCGAGAAAACTTTAAACGCGTTTTCCTCGAAAAAACTTTTTTTGACTTGATCCCAGCGATTCCTCAAAGACTAATGAATCGATTAAAATTGTTTTTTTTTTTTTCGTAATCGCAGTGGCTATGCGTAGCCGATTTGTGAAATTTTGATATTTACTATTTTTTAAGACCGCTTGAAAAAAAAATTCAAGCTGTCGCCATTTTGTGAAAACGACTACGCACAAGCATTCATATAGATTATAGGTATTGATCAATTTTTTTTAAACCCATCCCGAAATTTCGATGGAGCCATGGAAAAAAATATTATTTTTTTTGGTCATCACATCGAGGCTCATAACTTTATAAATGTGTAATATTTTTCAATAAAAATTGGTGTTGAATAAATTGAATATATACTTAATAAAATTTCTTCTACCCGATCTTGAAATAATAGTTATACCTGTAGAAAAAAGGTATGCAGATTTAATATAAAATACTACCAAAAAAATACAATCAATACGTTTTACGCATATTTTTCAATATTTAATACAAAACACAAATCTAGAACGAGCAAATTACGATCATATTAATTAAAAAACGATGTTTATTTTTCTCTTAACTTACAGGTCTTCCAGAGTTAAAAACCCAAAATCCGTCATTGTCAGGTTCTTCAGATTGTTTAACAGTAACAAAGAATCCTAAACAAGGACGTTACATAGTTGCAGCTAAAGAAATATCTGCGGGAGATACTCTCGTCGTTGAGGAGTGTTATTCTGGGTGTTTAATGACAGAGTTTTATGGATCTCATTGCCACCACTGTTTTACGAGGTAAAAACAATAACCATTTGATGGAAATTCCTATTCTTATCATATCGTAAATTTATTATATGAACCATTTAGAACCCGAAAATACTAACTTTAAGTATATCGGATGTTTTTTTAAAGCCTTTCCAGCGGATTATTTCCAAAATAACGAATTTTCATAGAAAATGTTTCAGACAAAAGTTTCATGGTTTTGAGGGGGCTAAATATGGACAATATGGGTTGACCATGTTTCATGTATCATAATATTAATGTGTCGTTTAAAATAGGACAACCTGTACCCAGTGACGAACTAGGGAAGGTTGGTACCCGGAGCGGAATGCTAGTTTTGCACCCCCTTCAATTACAAATTACCTTTTTTTTCGTTGTTAAGACACAAATTACTTTTGCGCCCTCCTGCAATTTGCCAGGATCTATTTTAGGAACTCCCTCTGCACCTTAGCACCCAAGATTCCCCCATCAGTCCGCCATTGTACTTAAGCATGAACCACCAAATACCTTAAGATTAGAATCACTTGCGTATAAATGTTAAGAAAACATAACTTATGATTAAAATTTAAGATACATCTACAAACACTGCCTATTCAAACCTCAACTCTTACATAACGAATACTTAATTTTCCAGATTAGTATCCTCCTACGGATGCCCCGAATGTGCAGCTGTAGCATTCTGTTCGCCCACGTGCCGAGATGCAGCGATGGGTTCCTACCACAGATACGAGTGCAAAGTCATTGACGTTCTAATCGGGTCTGGAATGAGCACACTTTCCCACGTGGCACTTAGAATGGTCACACAACACGATCTGAATAAAATGTTGGAAATGTATGAGAATAGAATGTCGTATCCTGTTTATGAGCTTTGCACGTTGGCTGATAAAAGATCTCCTGAAGATTTCCTCCACAGGACACTCATGGCTGTGTTTTTACTCAGGTGTTTGCAAAATGGGGGATATTTTGGCAAAAGAGATTATGATAATGGTATATTTTAATTGAATACACATTCATAAGTATACAACCCAATCATTATTTCGGGCATTTTGCAACCAACTCTTTTATTCTTTGACATAATCTACAACTAAAGTAATGCACTTGTTTCAACGGTTCTCTAACATTTCATTACCGGTCTTATAGTGGTTCGCGTTAAGTCGCTTTTGGAGAAAAAAGGCCATAACTTTTGAACGCGTGTTCGGAATTGATTTTAGTTGACGGATTTGAAATCAGCGTGTCAAAATCTATATAATGACATGTATAATACTTTAAAATCCGAAAAAAAAAATTTCGTCAAAAATCGACATTTTTTTAAGGTATACCCCTTTGAATTTTTTCGATTTTTCGTGAAAATTTTTTTTTTCGAGTTTTAAGGTATTATACATGTCAGTATATAGATTTTGACACGCTGATTCAAAATCCGTCAACTAAAATCAATTCCGACTACGCGTTCAAAAGTTAGAGCCATTTTTCTTCAAAATTTTGAAAAAACTGAAACTTTGAGAGGCTATATCTCGAGAACGGTTTGAGATACAGACCTGCGGTTTGAAAATTTCAACTTTTCACGTCATTTTCTATACAATAAACATACTTTTAACGAAATCAAAAATTCAAAAAAATTTTGTGAAATTTCCTGCAATTAACTTCAGCTCGTCATACAAATATCGACTAAAATACAAGAAAATAAGACGTAGAGGTATTATAGTTTTATAACTGAGGGCCCGAGTATGTATTCTGCCTAAAGCTCCCGACTTTCATAATGTACCACTGCTATTATAGTAAAGATCGGGTAACTTGTAAAATGTTTCTTTCTCATATTGTTTCTCAACAATGGCTTGTTACTTGAATCTTAATAATCTTTAATAAAGTAAATTAATTTCAGTTGAACCGACACAACAAGAAATAAAAATTGGCGAACTTATTCTTCAGCATTTACAAATTCTTCAGTTTAACGCACATGAAATATCAGAAGTGCGACACGGTTCAGAAAATCGTTTAAAAGGAACCAAACTAGTTAACGTTGCTGTGGGACTTTTCAAAACAGCTTCGTTTTTCAATCACGAATGTTATTCTGCAGTAGCAAGGTATTTAATTAATAAAAAAAATGAATAATAGTGTGTTTTATTCATGGCTCCAACATAATAAAATTAAAATTTTTAAGTAATAAAATATTTATTTTATCAACATTCGTAAATAATGTATTTTTCAGATATTTTCTAGGAAGGAATATAGTAATTAAAGCTAATCGTCCATTAAAAAAAGGAGAAATTGTATCTGAAAATTATGGACCAGTATTTTCAAGAATGCCTTTACATGAAAGGCAAAAAGCTTTACAGTCAAGATATTGGTTCAAATGCGATTGTCCTGCATGTAAAGAAGATTGGCCATTGTTAAAACAAATAGATGAAGAAACTGTCAAACTAAAGTAAAACATATATTCATTATGCATTTGTACTCAATTTAAAGTCTTATATTTTTTAGATGTCCTACTAAAAACTGCAAAGGCATATTTGTTTTACCAGAAATAAATCTTAGTTGTAATAAATGCAAGAAAGAAATTGAACTTGATGATTCATTAGCAAAACTTTCAGAAAGTGAAAATTTATATACTCAGGGCTTTGACGCAGTAGAAAATCAACATGTAACACAAGCAACAGACTTATTTTGTAAAGGGTTAAATATATTACACAAGTATGTATATGTAAAAATCTATTTGATATTTTTTAAAGGTATTTCTCAGGGACCAACAATGTTCACTATAAGATAAATATTGCGCAATCTGTGTAATTTCTCGGAAAATTAAAACAAAAATCACGAGTAAGTGACTATCCACTGATTTGGTCAGTTATTATCCACTGTGGTCTACTTTTCACTATTTCACAGTACCTACAGAGTAGTCCATAGTCAGAGCCGGCCTTTGCAAGTCTGGCGCCCTGAGCGAGATTTATTACGCCTCCTCACCCCCCTCTGAGACGATCAGATCAACAAATCGACCATTAAAAATATATTTATTTACTCTAATAAAAATAAAAAAATTAATGATACAATTTTTTTAACCAAAAACAGTAAGAACAAATAGGTCTTAAATTTTAAATAATACGCTAATTTTTAATCTGTACTCGATATTACAAAAAATTTTTTTTTTAAATGTACTCGAAACAAAGTCATTTTTGCGTCATTGTGCGCCGCCCCTCCTGACCTGGCGCTTTGGGCGGTCGCCCTAGTACACCCCCCCCCCCCCCCTGAAGCCGGCACTGTCCATAGTCACTGATAATCAGTTACTATTCACTGGTTCAGTTTTAGAGAGTATAAAAAATATATTTTTGATTCCCAATTCTTTAATTTATTTTTATAGGATTGCTGTAATGCCACACAAAGAAACCTTATCGGTGCAAGATGCTTTAAGAAAATGTTTTTCAGATGAAGGAAATACGTATGAAACCTTAACGAAAAAATAATATTGTTGTACATATTCATATAAACAAAAAACTTAATGTAATCATGAATCAATAAAGTTGGTGTATATACAATATTATTTTACCCTATCTCCTAAACCAGTCATGGAAAACCTGCGCTCAATTCTGTACTCAATCCTAAATAAATTCTGGACCCGTAGTTAAACTAAAGACAGTTCTGTGGTATTTACTTAATACTAGAGTAGAGAGAAATTAGCATTTTAAAGTGATGCATTCGGAAAGTTGGTTGTTTGTATACTCGAAGATGAGTTGAAAATCCAAAAAAATTGTACACGGGTTAAGTAAAAATCAGCGATCTAAATACAGTGGTGACATGTGCATCTCTTAAAATGTATAGCATTTATATTATCATCCATTTATCATCAGTGCTCTAAAATCCTGATTAAATTCATAGCGAATTGACATCTCAGATAGCATTAACTTAGCTTTTGCTCTAGAACAAATCTTTTTAATATCCAACATTATACTTCTACATTCAGTTTAATAACAACTTAAGACAGTATAATGCTAATTTATACCTAATCTTTAAAACAGGATGTCAACCAATACAATTTCCTGAACCGGTTTGGTTCCACATTTTTATTTTTTTGGTCACCAGTTCAAATTTCATCAGTTTTTTTCTGAGGTGTCAGAAATGATGAGGAAAAAGTATTAATATGCATATATTTATTTTATTATTATTTGGCAACAAATATAAATTAACAATCTATAAAAACTGTAGAGAAACATTGTTCGTATAACAAAAATCTAAATTTTAGTATAAATTTTTATATTATGTGGTACATACAAGTACTCAGAATTATTTTGTTAAATTTAAATGGAGTTATGAAGATAAAGTTAAATAAATAAAATGGCAATCACTACTCAAAGTAGTAACGTTTTTAGGATCGACTGCCTGGTTTAAAAAAGCGAATTTAAATAGATTCATTACTATTGTTAATTACATATCTTCAAAAGAATTCATTGAACTTATATTTTACCCTGAAAGAATAGTATATAGATACAAAATAAACAATGTTATGAACAGATATTTATTTCTCTCAAAATACAAAAAGTTTACAGCTGAGGAAATAAAAAATAATTACAATTATTAGAACAAAATATTACAGTTACATTTACATCAAACTTTAAAATAAAAATTTGTACACACTTATAGCAGTACTCGCAGTTAATTCCCAGAGCAAGTCTTTCGCGTTAGAAAATCATAAAAGAATTACCACGATTACCACTGTCAAATAAGCATTCTCGTTAGATGTCGCATTCATTAAAAAAAAAAAAGAAAAAAAAACAAAGCCGATTCAGGTGCCAAAGAGAGAAACATTTATCTTTGTTTTGTAATTTTACTTGAAAACTTTTGCCAAGAAGTTATTTGGCATTTTTCAGGTTTTTATGTTCACAATTTTTTTGGTTCGATCAACGCTCTTTGTACAAATTGATTCCTTTTTGATTGTAAGTACGGTGATCGATTTTTCCATTGTTATTTTAAATAAAGGAAATTTGTTGCAGTCAGACATAAGGTCTTATAAGGCATTTCATGAACACTTTCATTTTATAAAATCAATAGTTACAATTCTTATATCAAATTACATGGAAAACACGATACAAAAATAATTCACACGAAAAAATTTATTATTATTTATATGAGTTATGAAATGCCTTGAGTCTGCTTTTTAGAGAAACTTTTATTTACGATGTACTAACAAAGATGGTATTAGGTTTAAAACATAGGTTGTTGGTATAAATTATGTAGAAGAGGTGCACAAGCCTAAGCCGTGCTCTCTGTCGTGGTGTTCTGCACAGACTGGCTCTCCTTTACGTCGCCCGGCTCAGACTGCGAGTTGCCCGATTGACGGGGCTGGCGGGGCATGCGCCTGCGGAACCGTGGCCTTGGGGGGCCACGTGGTCCGTCTCCACCTTCCTGCCCGTCACCGATCGGGGCGTTATCCTGGCTACGAGGACGACGCGGAGGGCCTCCGCGACCGCCACGGTAATTTCTACGGAAGAAACGGCGTGGTGCTCCGCCACCTCTCTGCACCTGGCCGTCTCCGTCTATCTGTTCGCCGTCTGCGCCTGGTTCAGGACGCGGCCCGCCGCGACGTGGGCCGCGGTAGTAACCTCCGTACCCTCCTCGACCGCGACGTGGCCTATAGCGGCGTGGGGGCCCGCCCTCACCACCTTCATTGCCTGATGCTTCACCTTCCGTTTTGCCTTCTCCAGATTCATAACCTGGTTCCTATTATTACACAGAAATCCTTGTAATTATTTAATAAATGATTAAATTACATCAATATGATTTTTATATCAGGAATTATTTCATTTCTGTTAAGAATTTAAATTTTTAACTTAAAAATAACAAATATAATATTTTATTTACCTCTAGAAACTGTTACGGCAGCAATAAAAATAAATCAAAAACATAGATTATTATTTAATATCAACAGATAACTCACAAATGAATATAGACACATACCTGCGAGTCTCTAGGGCGACGGGCACCTCTACCTCCTCCTCCTCGACCTCCGCGTGGGTAGAACCATTGCCGGTAACCGCGTCTCTTGTCAGCTGCGTACGGGGAGCCCTTGACTGCTGTTCCGTCGGGCCCCGTCACGTGCGCTGCTTCGTTACCCTTCTCACCCACCACCACGTTAAACTCCACCACTTCTCCGTCACCCACCGAGCGCACCGCCTTTTTGGGGTTGTTCTTCACGATGGCTGACTGGAAATCAATGTTTCAATTTTGTATAAAATATACATTTTCATTTAGTATATGAAAGTGGCATTGTTACATATGTAAGATATTAAGATTTTTATACAAATTTATCAATTATTAAAGAAGTTATTAATATATTAATAAATTAAATAATTACATAACTAATTTAATTATATAATTTAATGAGTGCCACAAAGATAAATCAGTCATTAAAAAATAATAAATCAATTTTATTTCACAAATGCTATAAATTTACAATATCGGTGACTAAAAAACATTGTGTTTAATGATCTATTTTTTTTGTGTGAATCCACTGTTTCTAAGAAATATATAATTTTTTTAATTTGATATTAAAATAGTATAATTTTTTAAATACTCATATTTTGAACAAAAATAAATATACTGATGCCTAGTATTATAAAGAAATAGAATAAAAGTTGCTAGTCTGCAAGCACTTTAAACGGGATATTAATTGTATGATGTTTTCTATTGATTTGTTTTTGAATTTAGAACAGTGATACATTTACTAAAACGCAATTGGTGACTGACTATTATAAATATCTTTCTATTATAAATATCTTTCGCGTGTATCACTGTCATTTTAATACTGTTGTTTTTTACTTACCACCCATGCACTAAACTTAATCTACATGACAGAGCTGTTATATAAGTATGATACTATGTTCAAAGTACTTGCATACTTTATAATATTGAGCATAATAAACTATCTGTTTTAATAAAAACTTACCTGATGTACAAACACATCCTCCTTGGTGTCATTTCTGAAATGATAGTTATAAACATTAATAAAAATTAAAATATGAAAAAATAAAATTAATTTAAATAATAATTAATTATAAAAAAAAAAATTAATTATAAAAAAATAATAATTAATAATTTAAATTAAAATAAAAAAAATTCCATATAAGATTGTAATAGTTACATTTAAAAAAAGATAAAATTAATATTAATACCAAAAAATAAAAATAAATTACATTTGATTCTAAAAATACTTCAAAACTAAATAGCAAATTTTATTTACAAAGATGATCTAAAAAGCCAAGAATTCAAGCAAGTTATAACTTGTTGAAACAAGTTGATATTAAATCTGTTACAAAACTAATTAAAATTAAGAAAAGCAGATAAATGATATTTTAATCGATTAAACAGTTTTTGTCATATATTTAATAAATGATATGGAAGGGGAAAGTCAATGTACTAAAACATCTATTTATAGATTTATCTAATAGAAATAAGCAAAAGTGTACAACTATAAATGCAAAGTTATTAAAAATAAATTGACACATAAAAATCTAAAATATATCTTACCTATTGATGAACCCATATCCACTTTTTACATTAAACCACTTTACAGTGCCGGACACCTTGCTAGCTGAAATGTTACATTAAAAATTTGTATATAACCTATAAATAACGTTGTAAATTATACACTGTTAATTTAATCATACAATAGATATCTAATGAAGATCAAAAAGTTAAATTAATGTTACATGTGTATTCTATAAATATTATAAAATTAAAATGGCTTCTAATAAGCTTATCCAAGAAACCTTGAATTAACAAATGAAGGAAACAAATATCCAGTAAAAAGAATAGTTTTTAACGACAACAGTATATGTTGAATGAATTTGTTATAAACATTTCATACTTTCTTTCAAAATGAATAAATATAGTCTACCATGTGCTCAAAGAGTTGCAAAGATGGATGCCGGCATTAGTTTATAATGGAAGTATATGACCTCGTACAAAAAAGTTTTAATATTAAAAATTATTTATTTTCTTACCGATGACTTGCTTAGTGGTCGCCTTAGGTTGTTCGGGCGCCTGTTCCGGGTCAGCCATGGTGTTAATGGGCCGGTGGGAAGATGTTTTCACTCCGCTTCCACTCCAAGATGTTCACTGCTTTCCTGCTTATACAGTTGTTATTCATTCGCATTTTCCATAGCCTTCTCCACGGCTTAGGTGTTTTTCAGACACAATCTTAGACACGTATATTATGTTCTGTCTCTGTTTACTACATGGAGATGAAACGACAACATTCAATATTGAATTTCTATTTTTCGTTGTTACTGCGCATGTATTTTATGATCGTTATGGTAATAGATATATTTTAATTGGCTAGTTTATTTATGCGTCTCAAAATTACTGAATTATACATTAAATAAAAAAAAAGTAAGATTTAACTTAAAAAAATATCTGTATGTTCAAAACATGCAGTCCTTTATTTATTTTCTGATTATCTTGTTATGAAACTACTGATTATATTTGTGTATTCCAGATTATGCCAAAGCAACTATCCTGATAAATATTTGTTTTATTTACACTTATATTGATTTTTATTGTAAAAATCTGCATAGCTGTAATTAAAACGTACAGAGAAATAATTTTAAAATCCAATACATAAATCAAATAATTTTTATTATTAACTGATTTAACATAATTTTTTAATGAACATAACTATCAATAAAAATTATGTATCTGCAAGCATGACCATAATTTATATATAAAAATATATCACATTTATAAAATGTACAACAAAATTCTTGCCTGAATCGAATAACGATTTGACAAAAATAAACATCACTCTTAGTCATACTAACGTCACATAATTGTTAGTAAAATTAAAAAGAAGAGGATTGAATTTACTTTACGGAAATTACGTTTTATAATTCATTTTTAAATTCTTAAAAGTAAATTAAATCACAGATCAGTACAATATCATCACACTAATTATTATAAAATAGTAATTACATCCGTATAGTAAATTTATAACCCGCAAATACACTCTTATATAATATATACATACACACAATTATTAAAAACTAAACGTATATAGAAATAATTTATATTTTGCATTATTTAACTGTATGTATAAAACCAATTTTCGATAAGATAGCAACAATTAATATACATAAAACTAGTTAGGGGTTCTTCAATTCCATTCAAACATAAATTAATATTTATTTTAATTTTGTTTTTAAAACCATTTTTTTTTTTAAATCAATGCATTTCAAATAAAAAGTAACCTTTTTTTGATAATATACAATCAACATGAATTAAAAAACATATTTTATATAATTTTTAATTCATAAAAAATAAGTACTACACCAAAAACAAAATATTAAAATTAGTTATAATATTTGCAAACGGTTGTAAATAATAAAATTAAATTCATAAAAATTTTGTATATGGAATGCAAAATCAGTATTTCAAAATTTGTTCATCAAAATATTTATAATTTTGATCAGTTACCATAAATTGAATATCCTAATATAGTTATTAAATAGAACTATAACACTAAAAAAATTTACAGCTCACTATTACAGTACCGTAACAAGAGTTTACAGTCATCTTCTACTCCTTCCCTGCAACTGATAATCAGAAAGAGAGCAATCTTTATTTATATTAAATTCTCTAGGCACGGTTCTGTTTTAATAACATTAACTGAATTGCAATGAGATTAATGAATTCTTTAAATATGTATGTACTAATAAAATAAAATACAATATGTACTCTAGAATTCATTAAAACAATATTATCTTAAGAGAAACTAAATTATAAAAATGTTACTTGACTCACTACTATACTATAAATAATATTAGTGCAAAACCAAATAGAGATAATAAATATATATATTCTCAAATTAAAGTATGCATAGCCCAGATTATCTTTCAAAAAATAATAAAATTACAATATACAGTACAAAATAAAATAAATATTTGTATGAAGAAACAATCAAACTATTATCATTTTGGTCTTCTTGTACGTACTGCAGACCTAGGACGTGGCGCTGTAGATCCACTACCAATACTGAACATATTACCTCCTGTAGGAGTGTTGAATTGTGGAACTGCTGCATTGAACGTCGGAATAGATCCGTTCGCATTGAAAGCAGGCGGCGATGAAGCACTAAAGTTAAATCCACCCGGAGCCGGTGTCTGTGTAGAACTAGCTCCGAATTGGAATGCGGTGGGTTTACTATTTTGAGGTGTAACATTTGAATTACTTCCGAATGTGAAAACTCCGGGTGCTGTAGATGTGTTGCCAAATGCACCTACTGTATTACTTGTTTGGTTCAACGTACCAAAAGAAGGAGCATTGTTTTGAGTGCCAAAGGTACTTGGTTGACTTGCACCAAAGCCTGCTGTATTTGAACTAGTTGCATCAAAGCCCGCACTCTGCTGTGTAGTCGAACCAAAAACATTAGATGTTTGATTTGTTGAGCCAAAACTTGTACCAAAAGTATTCGGGTTGCCAAACGTTGTGTTTTGTTGATTATTTGTAGAACCGAATATATTATTATTTGGTGCACTGCCAAATGTATTTTGTGCTGGTTGGTTAGAACTTGCAAACACATTTGAAGATGTAACAGCAGGACTTCCGAATACGTTGTTTGTGGATGATGTTGCACCAAAAGCGTTTGGTTTCTCTGTGTTATTGTTAAAAATATTATTTGTGGTATTTCCAAATGGTGCAACTGCAGCTACTTCTGGTTTAGTTTGTGTATTAAATGGAGATGCAGCATTGAACATGTTTCCAGTTGTATTTGGAGATCCAAATGCTGAAGTAGAGGTGGAAGAGCCAAAAGTATTATTTGCAGATGTAGATCCAAATGCGTTATTTTCATTGGTACCAAAACCAAAGGGTTTTACAACACTGGTATTAGCAATTGTGTTTCCAAATGAGAAAATGTTTGAATTGTTTGAAGCAGTAGTTGTAGTTGTAGTTCCAAAACCTCCAAAAGAGGGAGCACTTTGAGTTGTAACAGTCGGATTAGTCGTTACATTTGCAGTGAATGCCGCTGTACCAAAAGGTGCTGCAAACATTGTAGATTTATTTGCATCTCCAAAACCACTGGGTGCATTAGAATTACCAAAAGTAAAATTAGATGATGTTTCTGTTTTAGGTGTGGCTTTTTCACTGAATAAATTATTTTCTTGTTTCACAACGTTCGATCCAAATAATGGTGTGGTTTTTGTTTCACCTGTATTGAATATGTTATTGTTGGTCACAGTGTCTGCAGGCTTTGCTGTATTCAAATTAAAAACATATGTAGTACTAGGACTCCCAAAAATAGGTGCATTTGATTTTGTAGTGGTTGTCGTCGTATTAAAACTTGGAGCAGTGTTAATGGTTTTATCTGGATTACCAAATAATTGTAAGCTTGAAGCTGTAGTAGAATTGACAGCACTCATATTTTCTAACTTAGACAAATTTCCAAATCCGGTATTTTCAATTTTAGTTGCACCAAAAGAAGGTTTATTATCCACAGATGTAGTTTCAGGTTTTGATGTTGTTAAACTTGAAAATACAGATATGCTAGTTTTTGGTAAATTTACACCGAATACATTGGGAGTTTCTGTTTTTGGTGTAGATAGATTTGTTGAATTAGATGTACCGAACAAATGAGTAGATGTGCTTAGCGTTCCAGATATTCCAAAACTAGGTGCACTAGTGGTAATAATTGCAGCAGGTGTTGGATTGCCAATTTTAGGGTTTATTCCACCAAATAACGTACTTCCAGATTTTGCAAGTGATGTTCCAAATAGAGATGCTTCGACAGGGTTCTCTGTTCCAGCTTCTTGTTTTTTCACAGGTTCAAAATCAAATTTAAACCCTCCGGCAGTTTTTGTTTCCAGTTTACTTTCAGTTGAATTTAAATGACCAAAAGTGACTGTTGGAGTACTGCTCAATGAAGTTGCTGGCGTGTTCCCAAATGAAAACGTTGGACTACTAACGGCCAAATTTGCAGATGATGTAGCTGTCGATGTAATGAAATTAGAAATATTAATCTGATTTGATACGCTCATATTTTCTGTTCCTTGTGTAGCTAAATTAACAGAATTTCCAAATGGTAAACTGAACGTAACATGTTTTTTATTATTAGTTATTTTCTTACCAGGTGAAGAAAGAATACCAGTCAGAGGTTTAGATGATCCAGCATCTGCGTTTTCATTATCTTCATACGTTTGATCTCTTAAAGTGGAATTATTCAAACTGAATTGTAACACTGGTTGGCTGGTTTCCAAATTTGCTGTTGTCACCGTAGTGGATGTAATGAAACTAGATATGCCGGCTTGATTTGATTTACTTACTTCAGAAACAGATTCGGCAGTAGAATTAATCAAATTCACATTTGACGATCCGAACATAATATGTGTGTTTTCAATATTGTGTACACTCACACTAGGTAGTATAGTAGATGGAAGTTTGGATAAACTGGTATCTGCACCATCAAATGTTTTCTTTTTATCTTCTTCACTCATTTGTTCTTTTGAAGCAGAAGTGTTAAGATTGAATTGTAATGTCGGTTTGTTGGTTTCTGAATTTACAGATGTTGTAGCTGTCGATATAGTAAAATTAGAAGTAGTTGATTTACTTTGTTCTGATGAAACAATATTGAACAATGTTTTGACAGATTCGACAGTTTTAGAAGTTGTTCCACTTGTTGATGTACTTGCACTGTTATCAGAAGTTGCGTTCTTATTTTCTAATACCTTTGTCATGGAATTACCATTTGGTAAACCAAAGACAATATTGCTGTCTCCTTTTGAACCAGGTGAAGAAATGATATTACTTAAAGGTTTAGGCGAACTGGTATCTACATCATCAAAAGTTTTCTTTTTACTTTCTCTATACATTTGTTCCTTCAATTTAGAAACATCGTCTCCGTTCAAAGAACCCAACAAACAAATCAATCGATTCTGTTTTGCCTCTTTTGATATCGGTTTAAATGGAGAAAATATGTCATCTTCTGATTCGACTATATTTGCACTGTATTTAAAAACATTTGGTACGTTTTTAGATTTTGCAGAGTTATCAACTTCTGCTCTACTTGATTCGGTTTGTGAATATTGAGATGGTTTGTTTAAAGATTGTGTTTTTTCAATCAAAACTTTGTTTTCTGTTGGTAAATTTGTTGATATTTTAATCTGTTTCATTACTCCATTTGAAGTACTAGGTGGTGTTACATCTGCAAAATAAATTACTTATTAAAAAATATATATATTTTTGTAGTTTAAATATCATGCAGGATACTGTGAATTAAATATCGCTGATATAATTAAAACTTACCTGCTTTCCTCTTGGTCTTGTTTTGGTTAATCAAATACAGAGGCATGCTCGAGCTGTAAGACATGAGACGGTCTATATAAGGTTCTTTTTTACGGTAACGTTTTGGCGATGGTGTCATCGAAGCACTTGTGCTATTGTTAACATCATCGTCTCGATATCTTTTTAAAGTTGTTTGAGATTCGGTTTCTGGTAATAAATGTACGATACCTTTACGTTGTCGTTTGTTGCGTTCTAAATCTTCATCCTAAAATAACATAATTTAAGTTCATGTTGATAATAGAAATAAACAGAAAACTGAAGATTTTATAATGTAAATTGCTGAGGTTTTCTTGTTTACAAATCTCTTCAAACTAACATGATTTCCCGTACATCATTAACACTGAATTTTATATTAACCCTGGACAGTTACTGTGGGATCTTTAAAACCCCAAGCAAATATAAAGATCTACACAGCGTAAAATATTTTGTTTTCATATTTTCAGAAAAAAATAGATAAATAATTTATAATTTTTATGTACTTAGTAAGTTCAATTTATTATTTATATGTATTTACTATGTTAACCAAGTAATGATGTTCGAGCAGGATATTTAAATGCTTGAGCGGGACATGGGATTAATTAATCTTGAGCAGGACGTTTGGCAACCCTGTTATAAACATGTCCATATAAGTTAGTTGCCAGTGTCCACACGAGAAAAATACGTTATTATTATTATTGTCACAAAATTCCACTTTTTACAAAATAATAAAGAATTCTAATGTATTATGTATATACTTTATATATAATATAAAAAAAGTTAAAAAACGGACAGTATTAAAAACGTGGAACATTAATATAATATAATTAGACACCTCATGAAATCAGTGTAAATGAGGGAAAAGTTCAACTGGTTAAAATATATAATTTAATATATAAACTCACCCGTGCGTGTATTCTTTTCCTTGATATTTCTTTTAAAGCATCTAAAACGCTTCTGGTATTGATCTCACTTTGAGAAGATTTTTTGTCAGGTGAAAATAGTGCGCTATTGTTATAAAGCAAAGTGCGCTCTGCAGCTATATATGCACTATCATCTATATAAAAAAAAACATTAATAAAAATGTATAATTTTATTATATGGTAAATTTTAATTTCTAGGCTTATACTTGCAATTTTCTGTCACGTGAAAATTTAGTCACAAAATAGTTGCTACGATTATTTAGTTGCATGTTCAAACATTCACATTTACAACCGCAAGATTTATTTCTGAGACTAAATATTAACATGACTTATCTGTATCTATACTTGGTAATATTCATTAAAGTACCTGGTGGTGCTATTCGAACTGTCACAGATTTTCTAATTGGTTTTGTAGGCAGAGGAGATTTATTTAAATTCACTACTGGAAATTTCCCTATCGTCCCGTACTTTGTTAGATGTGTCAAACGATGTTTCTTATGATCAGCCAGTTCTTGTGCATTTTTGTTATATTCTACAATTCGAGATGCTAGTCCTGGACTCTGTGTATCTGCATATAACCTAATATCAAAATAGAAAAAAAATTTGATAATTTAAATTTCAATACTAATTCCTTTAATTAATACATACCCTTTGCCAATATTATAGCGTGACGATGCTAGCAATGGCCCTGCTGCTGTTTGTACAGATTTTATTGACCTGTCTTCAGATATAGAATCCATGTAACTCGTATCTGATAATGAATATCTGGAAACCAAAAAATCAGTTAAAATTTAGCTGACAAGTAAGTATATATGTTTTGTACATACCTATTTCGAAAAGAAATGTGTTTATTTGATTTTGGTGAAGAAGTTCTCTCAAATATACTCCCTTTTGTGTTCCACAATGGACTTGTGTTAGGAGTTGATGTATGTTTGATATTTGTTTTTGAGCTCGTTCCATTGCGTGATATTGGGGAAAATAAACTTTCATTATTATCCGACTGTCTCGAGGTACTTTTACGGGTAAACATTTTTTGGATATGAACTTGAATATTATTTAAACTCGTGCGTTTCAATTTGATGCTTCTAACCTTCAATAAAACTTTTCTAACCTTATTAGTACCGTGTTCGATAAAAGTAAATCGCTCTAGATTTATATCGTGAAAAATACACGCACAAAAAACTGTCAATGTGATAAATATGAAACAAGAATAATATAGACTGATGAATAAAACAAAAAATATTACAATTAGTAAAAAATTATCACAATTAATCATTTCATTGTATAAGAACAGTTACAAAACGACAGCGACCCTCTAATGTCAGCCATTATCATTGATCTAGTATTTATGACTGGATTACGGACGCCTGTAATGCTGATGGAATCACTATAAACCGGATGTACTTTTTTCAAGTTGTTCGTAAGAACCTATTTTCCTTGTACGCAGACGCACGGAATAACACTGAACTTTAAATGTATGTATGTGACATGAACACATGAACAGTTTAATCAGTTTAATTGTTGAATTAAGTTAATTTTAGATATTCGTAGTAAATTCGTACATGAAATTAATTTTTAGTTGAGAGAGATCAGTGTAGATGAAGTCGAATTTGTACTATTTATAATCTAGAAACACCTTACTAAAATATAGGTCAGTGTTGCATTTTGCGCACGCGTATTACGTACGGTGGTTTTACGTATTTCAAATTCATGCGCAACATTTATGAAAACACTATTAAAATTAAAATATTAATCCATATTACATATTTGCACATCGAAATCGTTGATTAAAATTGATAGATTTATATGATCTATTTCTTTATAACTTGATCCCTTCGGATTATTTCGGAGTCCTGTATCCAATCAATGTAAATGCTACATATTTTGTTAATGTTTAAACAAAATGGGTGTGACCATAGACTTAAAGCATGGACCGCGTATCTGACTCGAAAATAGAGCCGTGTCAAAAGATATAGAAAATGGTTTGGGGATTGTCTTTATATACCTACCTCGTTCCGCCATCTAGAGTTTAGAATGATCTTACATAGCTTATGGTATTTTATTTGTCAAAACCTTTTATTTGATACCTACATCAAGGGGGTTGTACTGAAAAAGGTAATCCGCCATTTTGGATTTAGATTAGATATACTCGTATTGTCACCGGACGTGTACAAAATTTCAAATCCATAACCCCCAGACTCCCCAGACTTTAATAAAAGCTTTGTAAAAATAGAAGGCAGTTTGTTTAAACCAGATTAATAGAAAACTAGATACTCCATTTACACACGCCCCATCTCTTTTGACGATCTTAAATGCGGATCGCGTTGTCAAGTTCTATATGTTTATGAAGGAAATAAATGAAAAGGCATAATCAGTACTACACATTTTGGTAACCGCTGGTTCTGCATTTATTCACACTTAAAACAATTAATTAATAAAAATGTAAACATTTTTACTGCGCTGAATTGGGTATACATATCTGAAATTTACATTGTTTATAATTTTATAACTGTTAAATTTTGATATATAATAAATGTGACTATTAATTCAAAACAAATAATGTAATTACAAAAACTACAGTTATGTCCGGTATCATAAAGGAACTAGCAAAATTTGTTAGCTAGCAAGCACTTTCAAATGGGGTATCAAACATATACAACAGTTCTCTTGGAGTTTTTTTTATATAGTTTCATGTATAGGAAGTAAAAATAAAGGTATGTAAAGTATATTTACTAACCTTGAGTAAAAATCAACTTACTGCACATGCAAATATCTGTTAAAAAGTCAAAGAGAACTGTCATATAAGTTTGATACTTCATTTGAGAGTGCTTGCTAGCTAGCAAATTTGCTAGCTTCTTTATACCGGACATGTGGTACACATAAAAGCAGTGTAAAAAAATTATCAAACTTTTAAAACTGCCCTGAGTAGCTTACAAGAACGGATCAGTCATTTGGATAAAGAAATTCAAACTATTTTTGTTTATTCATGCAAACTTTTATTTTGTGGACTAATTTACAAACATAAATGTCCCAGAACTAATTTTATTTCTCGATCCGTCTCTGGTGCACATACATACGTATTACATATATGTAATATTATTTTTTGGTAATAGATTTATTCTTCATAAAAAATTATACAAAAAAACATCTACACTTGAATAAATTAAATACAATTCTTCATTTCAATAAAAAATAAATAAAAATGATTCACAAATATAATCAAAATTTTGATGTTTCAGTTATTGCACCACCATCACATATTATTAGGTACTTTATCAAACATTAATAATGTCCAGTATTATAAAAGACCTAGCAAATTTGCTAGCTAGCAAGCACTTTCAAATGAGATATCAAACTTATGACTTTGACAGTTCTTTTGGAGTTTGTTGAAGACTTTGGCAAGTTTCGCGCACGCGTTGTAGGTAAATACCAACAGTATTAAAACAGTGGTGATATTATAAAAATTATTTTGTACGGTGAAAGATGCCAACTGTGTTACAATTAGTTGAAGTGTCACTGCTCTAAATTCTATAACTAATCCATAGATACTAGTACAGAATTAATACCCAATTTGAAAGTAATTGCTAGCTAGCAAATTTTGCTAGCTCCTTTATAATACCAGACATAAGTGTATTTGCATTCAATTACATATGAATACTCATATATGTATGTGAACATTATTTGAAAATTCTTGCAATTTACAAATAAATACTTAACACATGCAGCCTGCATACATTTAATATGGCAATAGGCAGTCTATTTCTGCAAATAAAATTAATTTTTAATTATATGTAATAGTTTTGAAATTTTATAAAACAGTAAATAGAAACAATAAGCAAATTTTTTTTACATTGTTAAGATCAACAAAAATACTTCTATTCATACCAAATAGTTAGACATAACAATAATATTTACTTTACAATTGATATTACTTTTTCACATAAAATATTTATCTTAATCGGTGACTTCTTAAATTAATCAACATATTTATATAGAAAAACACACAACAATCAATATGCATTTATACCATTCGTACACACACTTGTTTCACTGTCCGATTTAACACTAGTTCATATCGTCGTATCACGAAACTGTTCGGTTTCTCTTTCCTTGCTCTTTTACGCACTCGGCATCAAACTTTTTACCTTTGGCATGAGCAAGTAACGTGACGAGTTTCTTAGGTGAATCACCAACAATCCAACCGTGTTGTATAGGCCGATCGTCTTCGAATTCGTCTCTTATGGGTTGAACTTCTATCAGGTCATCTAATTCATCTTCGCTGCTGCTAGACCAATAGTATAGTTTCTCACTAGCACTTCTTTTTCTTCTTGTAGCAGCTAACCCTACAGCTAGTTCACTAGATTTATTGTTTTCTTGGGCTTCTGTACACTTCACATTTGATTTCATGTTTTTACTTTTTATGCGTTTTTGTTTGTTTATTTTGTTTATAGGTCTTGCTTTCTTACAAAGTTTTTTATCGCTTTGTGTTTCTATTTGTGAATTAAAGAAAGTTTGCGAGTCATCTTTGTTTTCATATTCAGTTGAAACATTTTCTATATTATACACTTTATCTTCAATGATTTCTTGTTCCGGAATTATTTCAGTCTGAGGTGTAACGATATTACTGACTGCACTGATTTCATTTATTTCAGGAATAGCTTCAGGTTTTTGAAAATCATTTTCATTAGTAGGCATTTCTTTTGTGACTTGAATAGATTTATTTTCAACTTTTTTCTTCTTATCTGTTTCAATATCTGATGTTGATTCATCTGAACTCCAAAATTCTACTAAAACATTTTGTTTACCACTAGTACATTTTCTCTGACTTTTTCTACCTGCAACACCAATGCATTCTCTCAGTTCTTGTTCTAAATTTAAACAATCTTGTTTTTTAGTCGACCTTTTACGTTTCACTGAATTTGTAGGTTTTCTTGATGATATAACATATTCATCATCTGAATCAGAAAGTGAATTTTTGCGAGTTCGTTTTACTTTCTTATTATTTTTTGCTGGAGTTGCTTCTTCTATTTTTGGTACTTCAATAGAATCTGGAGGACTTTCGCTTACTGGTTTAACAGGAATAACTTCTTGATTTGATTTTTTCTCAACAGTATTTTTCTTTGAATCAGTGGGATCCTTTCCTAACAATGCATCAAATATAGAATCAATTTCCTTTTCAGACCATTTTGGAATATTTTCTTGTGTTGAAGCTGTATTAAGTGAATGCTTAGAATTTTTCTGAGCATCATCTGTATCAGATAATTTATTTTTTACTGCATGTTTGAATATTCTTCCCATGATCATACATTTCTTCTGATTCCCGTTTTTAACAGGTTTCTTTTTAATATCTTTCTTTTTAATAGTTTTCAACAGGCAAGCATCGTTTGTCACATCGGTGCTAGAATCTTCATCTACACTTAACGAATCAATGTAAGGATGTGGCTCACTGTCACTATCATTATTTTCTGGTTCAGCTAATACATTTATAGTTTCTGAATAAGATTCAACTACTGTTTCATTTGGTTTATCTTTATCTGTTTGTGAACTCCTAAAACTTTTAAAGAATGGTAATTTACTTTTCGGATCAAATAATGTTAGTTCACTATCATCTTGAGATTCTTCAAAATCATAAATATCTTTAGCTTTAGAATTATCTTTATTTGATTTAGAATTATTTTTTACGATTTTTGTTTTTGCAATTCTTTTACGTTTGGTCTCTCTAAATCCTAATTTATTACCAAAACTCTTAAGAACATTTGTTTTCTTTCTCCTCACAACAGGTTTTCGAGGTAATTTATTTTCTGTTTCAGATAATACTTGAGAAGTGCTTTTAGGTAACTTTAATATACTTTGAGACACTTCTACACCATTTTTATAAAGTTTTAATCCTATTTCAGATGTACTTTTCTTTGATGAATTTGTTTTTAGGTCATCTGATTCTAGATCATCTACATTATCCTTATTTCCTCGATTTAATACTTGACTCAAATCCAGCTCATGAGTTGGAATGGAAACTTTAATGCCTTCAAAAACTTTCATTGCTCCTTTTGTCAAGAATTTTTTACTGTCGTTATATTCTGACGAAGTGTTCGTATTTTGTGCATCATCAGTAATTATCTGCAATTGAGGTTTACTGAAAAATAAAAGAAATATATATACCAGGTGTTCAAAATAAAACGTTACAAATTTTTATTTCAAAAAGCAGCTGTTAACAGAAAAACTTTTCAGAAAAAAGTTACTCAATTTAGAGAGAAATTTTTATTTGTGAGTTGTGATTTAATGTGAAAAAATTATTGATTTATTATTCAAAATTAAATTTTTAAAACGTACCATATGAATTTTTTATTTATGAGTTGATTTCGAGATTTGCAGGACAAACTCAAAGAAACCTATATTTTTCTAAAAGCCTATTCTATTAGATTCTAGGTCATCTTTTGAACAAAAGTATCAAGTAATGAAAAGTAAAAAATTATATAAAATTAAAAAAAAAATATACTCACATAAAAGATGTTTGTTCGTTTTCACGTTTCTCAACAGCATGTTCAAAGATTTGTTCTAAAGCAGATGACATTTTACTCAGTATAGTTCTATTTTTAGTTCCTATACCTATGTTTTCATTTTCAAGCGATTCCAAAGAAAATTCTTTATTTTGACTTTCTGAAATATCTTCACTGTCATCACTGTGGTTTCCAAAATATTTGTATCTACTTAAACTTGTTGAACTGACAGAAATATCATCGGTGTACGATTTCTTTGAATTTGAAAAAGTGTCTTTGTGTTCGTTAATTGAAACTTCTTTATTAATTTCATCATCATTAAATGAATTTTCATTCAATGCTCCGCTAAATGATGTATTAGAATTATAATTGTTCTTAAACATTATCCAATCTGAATTTGAAGTAGACCAGCTATCAAAACGATTTTCTGAAGATGTTTCATTAATAGGAACTTCTGGGAAAATTGGTTTTGGTTCAGAAAGATGGAAATTATCGTGACTGGATGTTTTCTTTCTATTTCTGACTTCAGAGCTGCTTTTTAATAATGTGCAACATTCCAAAAACAGTTCTTCATCTCTGTTTAATTTTTTACGTGAATAATTATCCTCCAATGCATTATTAAATTGTTGTTCTACAGTTTTTGAACTTTCTGGCAATGTACATTGTTCAGTTGTTTTTTCAGAATATGTGAAATTTTCAGGTAATGAAACTTCGTTTTCTTCATCGTAAGAAGTATTCTGATTTTGAGATTCAATTGCATTGGACGCGTATATAAGAAAGTCATCATTTGATCTAGTTGGAGATAATAATGAAGGATTTGAATCAAAACTCTTTCTTTCTCCCAAACTTCTATATCTTTTCGGCTGATTGGATGTCACTAAATCAGGATAATTTACCCCTGAACCAAATTTAAACGTTTCCAAACTAATATCATCATCACTCTGATCAGGAACATACTCTTTAAGTAATTTTTGTACATTGCTTTCAAAATCATCTTTATGGTTAAATATGTTATCGATTTCTTCTTTTTCAGTTGCAATTTCCACATCTTGCTCGTTCTCATTAGATGTTGTTACATAACTGTTTTCAACATTTGAAGCACTTGTGTCATTTTCTGTTTCAGTGTCATCTTCTTTTTCACAAACTGTTTCTTCTTCTGGTGGTCTTTCTTCATTAACTATTATTTCTTTTTCAGTTACTGGAGTATCTAGATTTTCTGATACTTCCTCCTCAGGTAAATTTAGAACTTCAACATTGTTAGAACTGTTGAGTTTTTCTTGTTGCCTCTTCAGTTCTGCTTCCTTAGCTTCTATTTCAGATAATTTGGCAATATGTGTAAAAGTCATTTTATGTTTAGTCAAATTATCAGCTCTTCTAAAATGTTTATTACAAATGTCACAGTAGTGGTCAGCAGAAATATCTAAAGGAGGCTTTGGTACATTTGGTTTCACATTTTTAACTACTTGACGAGAATTTTTCAATTTTCTTTTAACTGGTTTCTTTTTAGTAGAAATCAATGATTCTGTTTCTGAATTAGTATCTACTGATATATCTAAACTTTTTTCTAAATCTGATACTTCACTTGGAGTTTCTGTATCATAAGATATTTCAGATATTTCTAAAGGTTTTAAAATTTCATCAAGGTCTGTATTAATTTCTGTATCGTTTTTATCTTCTACTATATTTTCTATGTGAGTTTCTAAAATACTATCAATGTCATCTTTATTTTGAGAAATAACCTTATTAATTTCATTTAAAGTATCACTTATTTCTAAATTTGTATTGTTAATAAAACTAGACTCAGAAATATCATCCTCTTCTAAAAGTTCAGAAGAGTTATCAATTTCAAAAGCTTTAGGCTTGTATTTTCTTTGTACTTTCTTTTTGGAAGAACGTCTTTTACGTCTATTTGTAACTTTTGGAAAACTAAGAGGTGCTAAATTGGGTTCTATAGAATTAGAACTTATTTTAATTGGTGTTTGTTTTTCTATAACTTCAATTAAATTTTCAATAGTAGAATCAGTTGTAGCGAGGTCGACATTTACAATATCCTCTACTATTTTTATCATGTCGTTAGTTTCAGTAATATTTTCTATACCTTTTGGTACTAATAAAGATAGGGGAATCTCATCTTCTGAATCTGATATTGGAGAAAGCCTTTTCAAATCAAATAAATTTTCTTCAGTATTTTTATTTTGTTCAACATCCAATGAAATTTCATCTGCATTAGTTGTATTTTCTGTTTTACTATTATCATGAAATTGGTTTTCAACTGGTACAATGCTATCAATTTCATCAGACTTATTATTATAAATAAGATTTGTTAATTGTGATAATTCTTTCACTACTTCTAATGAATTAAATTCTGGTTCACTTCTTGATATTTCATTTGTTTTTGGATAATTGTTCTCTTTGCATTCCTCAATGATTGATTTATATAATAAAATATTTTCATCAAGAATATCTGATACAAAATTTAGAGTGTCATTGGATTCACATGTAGAAACATCATTGTGTACAGGAATTTCAGAATCAGGAATGTTTATTTCTTTTGTTTTTGTTCTTGCATTACGTTTTGTTTTAATTATTTTCTTCTTCTCCAATGTGATCTTATTTTCATTAGATGTGAGTATTTCTGTAGCTACTTCTTCTATTGTTTTTTCATAATTTGCTATTACTACTTCACTTATTACATTTTTAGGTTCGTCTGAAATCAAATTCTGTTTGATATTGATTTTACTTTGTGGCTGAGAATTTATATTTGAAGATTGTTTATTTTTTCCACGCTTGCAGTTTTGTTTATTTTTAATATTTGAATCAGGTAATTTAGATAGTTCTGGACTTTCAAGACTAATATCTTCAATGTTATCAACAGATTCTTCTAATTCCTTTTCTTCAGTACTACTAGCATATGTTTTATTGAAATCCAATATATTTTTATTTGAAATATTTTTATCAATACTAGCTTGAATTTCATTAATTAGTTCTATTTCAAATAATACATCATCTGTTTTATTTGAATTAAGTTCTTCTAATAAATTTGTATCTATTTTATTTTCATCTGAAATATTTAAATTCAATGATTTAGCAATTTCAAAAGACACATTACTTGTACTAGATTGTAAAGGTATTTCTATTGTATCATCATTAACAGCTGATTTGACTTTTTTATTATTTCTTCTATATTTTCTTTTCTCTGGTAGCTCAACAATGTTTTTAGTAGATTTTAAATCATTTTGGGGTGTTATTTCAGTTGAACATTTTACATTATTTGTTTGCAAATCTGAGGTATTAATAGACGGAACTTCTATTTTTTCAATAATATTTTCAGGAGAGGTTAAAACATCTAAGGATTTTGCAATTTCAAAAGACACATCATTACTTCCACTAGATTGTAAAGGTGTATCTAGTATATCAGCATTAACTGATTTAATTTTTTTATTGTTTCTTCTATATTTTCTTTTCTCTGGAAGTTCAGCAATGTTTTTAGTAGATTTCAAATCAATTGGTGGTGGTATTTCAGTTGAACATTTTACATTATTTGTTTGTAAATCTGTATCATCTGAGGTATGATTAGACAGAACATCTATATTTTCAATTGCCTTTTCAGAAGAGTTTAAAACATCCAAAGATTTTGCAATTTCAAAAGACACATCATTACTTGTACTAGATTGTAAAAGTGTTTCTGGTATATCTGCATTAACTGATTTGAACTTTTTATTGTTTCTTCTATATTTTCTTTTCTCTGGAAATTCAGCAATGTTTTCAGTAGATTTCAAATCATTCGGTGGTGTTATTTCATTTGAATATTTTACATTATTTATTTGCAAATCTGTATCATCAGAGGTATAAATAGATGGAACATCTATTTTTTCAATTACATTTTCAGAAGAGTTTAAAACATCTAATGATTTTGCAATTTCAAAAGACACATCATTAATTGTACTAGATTGTAAAAGTGTTTCTGGTATGTCAGCATTAACTGATTTGACCTTTTTATTATTTCTTCTATATTTTCTTTTCTCTGGTAGCTTAACAATGTTTTTAGTAGATTTTAAATCATTTTGGGGTGTTATGTCAGTTGAACATTTTACAATATTTGTTTGCAAATCTGCGGTATTAATAGACGGAACATCTATTTTTTCAATTACATTTTCAGAAGAGGTTAAAACATCTAATGATTTTGCAATTTCAAAAGACACATCATTACTTCCACTAGATTGTAAATGTGTATCTAGTATATCAACATTAACTGATTTGACCTTTTTATTGTTTCTTCTATATTTTCTTTTCTCTGGAATTTCAGCAATGTTTTTAGCAGTTTTTAAATCATCTGGTGTTATTTCAGTTGAACATTTTACATTATTTGTTTGTAAATCTGTATCATCTGAGGTAGTATTAGACAGAACATCTATATTTTCAACTACCTTTTCAGAAGAGTTTAAAACATCCAAAGATTTTGTAATTTCAAAAGACACATCATTACTTGTACTAGATTGTAATGGTATTTCAGTTATATCAGTGTTAATGGCTGTCTGTACCTTTTTATTGTTCCTTCTATATTTTCTTGTTTTCTCTGGTAGCTCAGCAATTTTTTCAGTAGATTTCAAATCATTTGATTGTGTTATTTCAGTTGTATATTTGACATTATTTACTTGCAAATCTGTATCATCAGAGGTATAAATAGAAGGAACATCTAATCTATCAATAACCTTTTTCCTATTTAATCTAATATATTTTCCTCTTTTGGTTTTTCCAATTTTATTATTATTTTCTTTGTTTTGCGTTCTTTTGGAAACGGATCCAGTTGAAATCAATGTTTCTTTAATTACATCATTTACATTTTCTGTTGCTTGTAATTCGTTTTGAACATTATTCAATTCATTCATTGCTGCAGCAGGTTGAATCTGTTTATTAGTTTTATTTTTAGTTTGTTGGGATTTTTTAGGCAAAATTTTTGAATCAAGTAAATTATTTTCTAAATTAAGATTTTCTACAACCTCAGAATTATTATCAATCGATAATGACAGTTCATTGATGTCATTTCTAGATACAACTTCATTATTGATATTGTTTACTCCAGTAGTTCTATTTTCATTGCTTTCTTGTAACAATTCTTTTGTCTGTACAATGTTTGTAGTTTTTTCTGTTTCAAATTCTATACGAGAAGTAAATATAGATTGTTTTATAGTTTTTAGAGAACTAGGTTTCTTTTTTTTCTTTTCTTGTATTTTAGAACATAATTTTCTAGCATTTGTAGTATGTTTATTCTTTATATAAGTTTTATTTCTGTTATTAATTTTCAGTTTACTTAAAGGTATATCTTCAGTTGAACTTTCAGACATATTTTCTATATTATCAATGTTGACATTATTTTTAGAATCACTGTCAATTACTTTATCCAGCGTATTGAATATAGAATCAATTGAAATATCTGGTTTTATTATATTGTCTGTTTCATTGATTAAATTTTTGCTATTTTCTATAAAAGCTTCATTTAAACTTATGTTTTCTTTGACTGAATTTTCATTTACGTTTTTTATAGAATCACTTTCTATAGTTAATTTCTTTCTTCTACTCCGTATGCTACCTATTTTTCTTCTAGTCATTTTTTTCAGTTTAGATTTTTTAGTGTTATTTCTTACAGTATCAATGTTTTCATCAACACCTGCTATTTGTTTAACTTCTAATTGATGCTCGCTGTTATTTTCAGGCGGATCGTTTATTATAATTTCATTCAAATTTAACATTGCACTATCAGGAACAAAATGTTTTTGTTTTTTAAAACTATCATTAATTTCAACATTTAAAATTTCAGTTGATTGTTTATCAGATACATTTTCTATATCACTAACATGGGAGATCACTGTTTCTTTAATATTAAAAATAGGTTTATCTGAAATATTAGTTAACTCTTCCATAACTACAATATTTTTATAATTTTCAGTAATATCTAAGTTTTGTGATTTATCACTTTCACAGTTTGTTGTTAAAATACTTTTCTCTTTATCATCACAATTTACTGTTTCATTAAATGTTTTATAATTTTCCGTATTTAATTTTTCATTTACAAATTGCACTGGAGCATCACAGTACTTTTCATCACTATCTACACTAGAGTCCAAATGAATATCTGGTTTTTCCTTTTCACAAATATTATTCACATTACAAGTTTGTAAAGATTCACTGTTGCATTCACTCATAACTGCGTTTGGTTCAGTTTGTTCACTTGCCATCACATTAGAACTCAATAATTTTTGTTGTAGTTTACAAGTCAGCATAGCAATGCAATCGTTGAGCCTACGTATTGGTTTTTTAAATCCTTTACTTTTAGATTTATCTTCAATCTTTTGTTCAGAGTGCAGTAAGTCTTTATGTTCTGTAGTAGATGAAACTTGATTACTTGATGAGTTTATAGATAATTTATTTACAGTTAAATCCAATACTTCATTGTCTGAATCATCCATAAATGAAACAGGTGGTTTGTAAATGCCATTTTGGTTATTTGAATTTAAAATAGAAACAGGATTTAACATATTTAAATCATTACTTAAATTTCTCACGCAGCTGAAACTTGGAATAATTAACGGATTCATATTTTTTATTTCAATCACTGCTGGTGACAATACCGGTATGTTTGATGGTGAAATTTCTTTTGGTGAATTTTGAATTGGGTTTATTGATTCCATTTTCTCTAAAACAGGCATAATTGAGTAATCCAGAACAGTTTTGTTTATTTCTGAAGAACTGGTGTCAACTATGTTACTGTTTTTGCTATCACATTCACTGCCACTGGCATTTTGATTATTTTCATCAGCATTGTTTAGTTTCAACAGCTGCATAGCATCACTCGTAGATGATATTTCCTTTGATAAACATGCTTTGATATCATTATCAGCACTATTTTTTTCTGCAGCTACATCGTTTTTTGTAATTTTTTTATTTGATTTACGTTTATTCTTTACAGGAACAAATGTTTTTGATGATTTATTTTCCTTATTGTTTAAATTTTCTATTTCTTCTATATTTGTCTCTTGCACTGCAGATTTTGTTTGTGGTTTAAGTTCATTTGTACGTTTTTTCTTGACAAATTTATTTTTAAAGCCATGTATATTCTTACGTAATGATTTAAATGAAATTTTCGGTTTGTTAGATTTTATGGAAGGTAATGACGACTCATCTGTTACATCAATATCATCTGTTTCATCAGTTTTAGACATTTTTAAAAGAGTACTTGTCGAATCACTTGAAACAGAATCAAAACTTAGTAGTCCATCGACAGAAATAGCATGTTGCAATTTCATAGATTTTATTCGTTTTTTTTTAACTGCCGTCTTCTCCAACTGGCCAATACTTTGATCATCGTTAAAGCTCCGACTTCTACGTAGAGAAGTTTGTTTTACTGTATTCGAATCTTTTGCAACAATCTCCTTACCAACTGAAGTATTCTTACTTTCAGCATTTAAATTATACGATCCTGTTTGTGATCGCAATTTCTTTTTGAATAAACTTATCGTTTTATTTGTCATGATTTTTTTCTTCGTTGACTGCGTCTTTTTGTTTGATTTCTCATTATTACCATCTTCATTATCTACACTACTAGATGCTATATCTGAATTACTTACAGATAATGTACTTCTACTAGAACGTAAACTACTTCTTTTATTTTCTTCAGCTTTCATTTTTTTACTAACCACATTGTTTTTGTTTTCTTTTATATTAGACAACTGCATAGCTGATCTTGTCTTTCTATGAAGAATATTTGCAATATTTTTATTTACTTTATTTAGTGTTTGTAGTGATCTTGTCTTTGGTCCCTCCTTTGAATTCAAATCAATTATTTTACTTCCTAAAACTCGTCCTAAAATACTTTTTGATTTCTTCTTTTCTTTCACTATACTTTTACCACTCGCACTGATATTAGCTTGTTCTATATTTTTTAGATGTAGACGAAGAAGTTTACTTTCACAATCACTCAAATCAGCATCCTTTGATGTTTCTTGTTTTTGATTCTTGGCAGTGTTGTTTTTATTTCTCAGATTTCTTTGTAATTCCTGTTTAATTTTATTATTTATGATTTTATTTGCTGCTTTTAATGATGATGTGATCTGATCCTTTTTATTATTTAATTTTCTCAATCTAGCTGATTTAAATTTATATTCTTTATTTTTATGTTTCAAATGAAGATCAGAATTGCTGTTCGGATTAGTATTTTCAATTATTGTTGCTGGTTTTTGTCTAGGTTGCCTTGTTCCACCTTCCTTCAGACACAATATTTTTCTAGTAGCTCGTTTGGCAGGTAAATTAGCCAGCATACGTTCAATTGATTCAGCTAGAAAATACAAAGTCATAATTAATAATATGAATTATGCCATATTACAAAAAAAATATATTTAAATGTAAAAAATATAATAACACAACACAATGATTGTAGGCAATCAATTTAATATTGTTATTTAAATTTTTGTTTAAATGGTACTTGTCTATTATGCCAACACCAGTATGAATGAGTACAAATATAGCTTATGAAGTACATAGACTTCTATCTGACAAAAAAACTGTTTGCTGTGACAGAACCACGTTTTTATCGAAAATAATAATCCCCACCTTTACCACCAGAGATTGGAAGCAACACAGATTTTCGTAAACAAAAACTACTTAATTCTAGTTTACGTGTGCATTATAAAGTTACAGAAAACTTATACTTCTGTCACTGTTGTTGGCATAAGGCATAATAGACACATATAGGTACTATTTTAATTTTATAAACAACGTGTTGTTAAATATGCATGTTAAAATTTAATGAATTTGAAGAATTTTTAAAGACTTAAGAGACCAGAATCATTATATATTTTTCTACAAAAATTATACTTCGCGCCACTTCGCGGAAACATTGAAAAAGAACAAAAAAAAATTGTTGGAAATAATTTTTTTATTTTAAAATACAACAATTACGGCAACATTAAACATGACAAATTAAAAAACAAATTCTTATAACACAAATAATCTTTAGCAAGGTGTAACATTAGAAACATGTGGATCACACAACAAAATGTCTTTACCCGCGTTTATTTTGACACATCCGCTAATGTGTATAATCACAGTATATAAACATTGCACATTACAGTTTGACACTTTTAACTTGAGCACTATGGATTGATGACAACATTCATATAAAACAACAACAACAAGTCATCGATGAACAAAGTGGAGATGACACAAAGGTGGGGTCATTTTTGGTGTACGGCGTGTACGGGCTTACCATCACTAGGTCGCGGGGGACGCGGACCGATGACCGCCATTTTGACGCGTTCCCGCCGTCTCTCCGCACCACCCGCCGGCTGTTTGTGGCTCGTGTTGTTCCTCTTCACTCCTGCGTATAAATCAAATGTAGATTTTATAAAATAGGTATTATTAATCATTTTTAATCTATTTATTTTAGTGCCGTATTACATAGTAGCTGTGTTAAATAAATACACGAGTAACGAATACTATTTATAATAATAAATATAATAATAAAAAATATCCCAAATAGAAATAAAATATGTCTTATTTATTATCGACTTCAAATTAGTCAGAATGGACAAATTTTTAAATAAATCGGTAACTTATAAACAAAATATTTGGTGGTTTCATTTAGCAACACAAAACTATTTGCTATATAGGTACCTATATTTGAAATATCATGATTTGTCCAAATTAAATCGAAATGAAATATTGATATTTATCAAAATTATAAGGTCAAATTATAAAATATGATCTTCGTGTACAGATGTACAGTAGTGTACAATTTTTTTTACGGTCCTATTGACCTATGTTTTAGCTTTGGATCAAAAGTTAATTGTCCCAAAACGGTGCAAACCGAGTCTTTCCGATTTGATTCACATGGGAAAACTTACATTTTCTAATGGCTGAATAGCTCGTTGAAAAAATTATTTATTTTAATTTCTCATAACAGCATATTATAGAGAATTTTCTTAAAAAAGATCCGGGTGCTCAATTCATAGATCCAGTACATATTTTTAAAGATATGTTCGTTTAAAAAATCCAATTTTTATGATAATTTTTAAACAAACATAACTGGATTTATGAATTGAGTATTTAATTCTCTACAAAATATTGCTCTGAGAAATTAAAAAAAAAAATTTTTTTCAACGAACTATTCACGCATAAGTAAAAAAGTAATTTTTCCCATGTTGATCAAATGGAAACAAGACTCGGTTTGCGCCGTTCACAGGTTTTATCTACGAGTCTAAAATTTTGGGACAGTTAACTTTGGGACCGAAAAAATATATATATACATTTTTTTTAAAAACACCCTAGAGTGGATATTACCGTATATTTATAACTTAGCTATATTATTTTTAAGTGATAAATAAATTACCTTTAGTTTGAGAACCACTGTATCTACTATTGTACTTGATGGATAATAAAGGATATACCTATCGTTAATAACGCCAGCCCGCCCGTTAAGGATTAAATAATGTAAACAATATTGAATGTACGTACTACCAACCTACATTCATAATCATGCCAATATTTATTATTACGATTACGATATTATAATTTGCTTTCATTTACTTTCACGAGTTTTAAATCAATTAAAATTTCAAGGTCACAACGTACGTTTTAGTGTAACAATTGAATTGCATTGCATAATGTCTGCAAATTGATTTAAAAATAATATACATCCGTAAGTATTTTTAATTACATTAAATTATGTACTAGGTTAGTATACTAAGAATACAATATAATTTTTTTTACTGTTAAAACACTGGATGATATTTTTAATCTAATTGTAAGAGCCAATTTGAAAATATTTCTATAATTGTTGTTGTATCCTCATAATGCAATATAATATACTCCACCCCATTAATAGTTTTAGTTTTTTGGCATCATAAAACAGTATTTCTATTAAGTACATTTAAAAAAAAAATGGGTGACTGTGTCGGGATGCACAGTCGAGGGATTGACGTGAAGTGGGGTAAATAAAACTCAGACTCACGATGTGCTTGCGTGCCCTGTATACCTCCTAACCTTCTCAGCTAATGATAATGGTATAATTTCCGATAGCTGCTTAATATTCCATGCTAATTTTTGCGCGTGTTTTAGCCAACATTCTGATTTTTTTATTATATAAAGTTTTTCACTCACTACAACTGATTAAATGTTTTGGTTTGTACTTATACCTCGTAGATCTAATCGAGATCTATAACTTGGGACCAAAACTAGCGTGGTAACTGCTCTAAATGTCGAACTATACTGATTGCAAATTTACGCTAGCGTGCAAAATGATCGCTGCGCGTTTAGCCCCCCTTCGCCCGTACTGCATTTCCGCAGCAATGGCTCAATGTTTAATGGGTACGGTACTATAATGCCGTGTTTAGACCAAAGAAAACAAAACAGCAACACACACGGTGTTTGAAAACATATCGTATTTAAAAATGCATAGGGTTTAATGCACTTTTGTCAAAGTTTTGTTTTTTCGATCTAAACACGGCGTAAGAATAAACCAAAATCATCCTAGTCGGACTTTTAGTTTTTGAGTTATTCAATGGTTGTAGATCTCCTGAAAACGTTACATCAAGTATCTGGCTGGCGTAAAACACTACATAGACGTTATTCACGTCAAAAATGCTACATTCTTGAATTACTAAAAATATGTATTTCAGGGATATTGTATTTGTCTTTTATCCATTTTTCTCTGTATGATGAGTAAGATCAGTTTTGGAAGTACTATGGACATTACAATTAATTCAGACTAAATTTTATACGGACCGGTCCGGTATTATTAGAGTTCGTATCCGGTCCTGTGTACTTAATAATATAGAGCAGTGGTTCTTAAACTATGGTTCGCTGAAATTTTGCCGGCGGTCCGTGAAACATATTTGGCATAAATTAAAGTACATTTTCATTTCTATTTACAAGTGATTAATTAGTATTTAACGACCTTCTTTTCTTTGACTTATTTAACTTAATTAAACTAACACTAAATAGAATTGCAAATTATTTTATTGTGGTTAAGGTGTAAATAGTAATATTTAGTTATAAGTAACTAAGAAACCACAGTTCCTCCGTTTCCTGGTATTAATTTAAAAATTGTACTAAAAATTAAGTTTTTCGCTGATATTTTTATACATATATAAAACGTACCTATACATACAGATTGTCCAAGATAAGCTTGAAATGCATGGGGATTTCATATACGATAAGAAATACAGATTCGGTTTAAAGAGATGAATTATTTGTAAGGCAGGGGTGAGTATTACTACATCAAAAAATATTAATATTTCTATGTGTTTTAGGCAGTATACCCACAGATCTGAAAATTCGGAATTTCGTTAAATGACTATAACTTTTTTGTTAATGTAGATAGATACTTCTTGTTTCCGGTTTCTTAAAACACTTTTTATGTAGAATTGATTGGTTAGTTTCCGAGTTAAAAGCCTTAACTTTAGTTTTTCTTATGGACCACTAAGTTAGCTATATAACAGCATATTTGAACGTGTTTTTTACTCTAGTTTAAAACGATATGTCACTTGCCATACTTACTATCGAAAAAAAGTAAGGACATTTTTTTCGTAATTGTTTATTATTTTCAAATATTCATTTGTTATTTTGATTGTTGTTATTGTAATTTTTGTTTTTCATGACCTACTTAAATGACTATCTTTTACCGTTTAGGAAATCCTCATGCATTTCACGCTTATCTTGGATAGTAGATTAATCAATTATGTAACTATAAAAGTATTTTGTATCTAATGTAATATATTTTTCATTTAAGTTAAAGTACAAGGTTGAAAATATATGCATTTATTCCATTGTTTTAATTTTTTTAAATTTAATTTGACACTGAACTTTTTATAGCCAGGTAAACATGCAAAATGAATAGTACAAAAACATTACCTTTTCTCCTTCGTCGCGACTTGGCACCATATGGTCTGTATTTACACTTCTTCCTCGCGAGCATCCAAGTGAGGTCACCACCACACTCCAGCATGTGTCTGTGCAGATCGCCGAGCGCGTTGCACTGCTTGCCGCACTTACTGCAGGTTCTGGCCGGACTGCGAACCCACGCGTGTCCATTACTGCTACCACCACTCGCGGGTGTTGAGGACTTTACGTTCTGCTCGACCTCCAGCAATCGCCCCAAGCCAGGTATATTCAGATGTGGATACAGCTCTGATTGTTTCCCGACAAATTCGTAATGCATACACCACACATATGGATGTGTTAGACTCTTGTGATCTTCCAGCTGCCTTAGATTCGGTAACTTGATCCCGCAAACAGCGCAGATATATAATCTAGGTCGCGCCCATTCGCCGCTCAATTCTACCGCTGAATGCACGATAGCGCCTTGATCAACTCCAGATAAATATTTCTCTATAACCGACGAATTGACGCCCAATTTTAACAGTGATTCGTTTACTGTTTGATTGTTTTGACGTTCGCTTGTCCTTGTTAAATTTAAATAATTAGGTATTTGTGAATAAGTCGTTTCGTCAGTAGAATAGTTTAATGTCTCCTCTGTTGGAAGTTCTTCTGTTTTTGATAATCGTGATCGTGTTATTATCTGATATGTCTCTGAATCAGAGCTATCTGTTTTTACACTTCTTTTGTCGTCTTTATCTTGTAAACGATCGTTAATAATCTGTTCAGATGAACTTGTCGATTGAGAATCGGTTTCATTTAGAGATTTGTTAAAATTATGAATAGATACATTGTTTTTAATTTCTTCTTCGTTATGGTTTTCGTTATTTATTTCATTTACAGAATTTAAAGCCTCTTCGTGTAAATCTTGAAAAGGCCCTCTCGTATCGAGAATTCTATTTAACTCTTCCACTTGTAATTCTGCTTTTCTCACACTCGAATCATCAGAGCCATTTTTCCCACTGCTGTTTTTAACTTTTTGTTGCCTGCATTTCATTGCTATCTGTGTCCACATGTCGAGCTTTGATATATCTTTGGGTAAATCGTACTCGCTGTTCTTTTGTTTTCTACTCCGGAAATGATATTTAACGAAATGTCTTCGTACAGCTTCTTTAGGCGCCTTTGTACCGTACTCTGTTTGCTTGTATGAATCGATACCGCTCTGAGACGTCAATAATGTGGTAATTGGAGTCACTGCTGTTAGAGCAAGATTGTGTTCAGAGTTTGATGTTTCTTGACTCTGTTTTACATTATTCGTTACGTTATTTTTACTTAAATTTGGTTCATTCGGGACTGAATCAGTTTTAGAGCTTAATTTTCCATCCAAATGATTCATCAAATTATCGCAAATATTAAATGAAACACAAGTAAAAAAGTTTTCATCGAACTCATAAGCTACTGGAACTATTTCTGAATCATTTCCTTGCTCGCTTTTAACAGACGCGTCTTTAACGAAAGTTTCATTTGAATCGTGGGATTTATCAGACGTACTTTCATCGTTTTCCATACTTGTTTTCGTTTGCTTGCTCTTCGATTTTGGATTATTTTGATTGTTCGCACTTGACGATCGCGTTACTCGCTTGTTATTTTTTGACGTTTTATTTGAACACGTAGGCCTTGTTCTCGGTACACATTTGAATTTTTTCGTGTTCTGTTTTTTATCTGTTTCGTTTTCAACGATCTCTAGATCGCTTTTAATATCTACAGTAGACATAACAGTCACTAAGGCTTTTCCAAAATCGAAACTGTAATCGGTGGTGACGCTAGATGTACTACTATCATTATGATTAGTTCCTTTCTCGTCTATTTCCGATACATCTGTTTTATTTGAAAGCTGTGAATCATCTAACGAGGAATCGTCAACAAAACCGTGAACTTTAACATTGTGTGTTTTGAAATTATGTTTGGAACGGAAGCGTTCCTCGCATATAACACAACCGTGATATTTAGACGAATGCTCCGTAGCTAAGTGTTCGAACAACTTCTTGAGATCATTCCCGATGTCCTCGTGTTTACCACAATACATGCAGGCTGTACCCTGGTTCTGATTTGGGGTTCTCGCGCTCGACCTTCGCGCCACACTTACTGAATGATATCTCTCAATGTGTTTCTGTTTCAGGGACGTAGTCAAGAACGTTCTGTCGCAGTACAGACACAGTAGTCGACTCTTCTTTACTTTAGATACATCTACATCTACACAGCAACTGACCGAATCGTCCTGAGTTGGAGAGACGTTCCTGTAACGCATACGGATTATCGGATCCTTATCGATCAACACTTTTAGTATATCTTCTATTTTGTCAAGAGGTAGACTACACATAATACTTAATTTATTTACGTTCTCCATTTGTACGAACTCGTTTTTATAGACATATTGTTGTTTCAGTCCACTATCTCTCTCCGCGCATTCGCGATCATCTACACAATTAATTATACAATTTTCACTACAATTTTTAAAGCCACCACTTACTGAAGGGATGATTTCACTAGAATTTGATACACAATTTTCACTAGTGCTGCTATTACCTATATTATATAATACACTACCGCTACTAGCACTATCTCCGTCGGCCGACGGCGGGCGCGTTACATCGGGCGTGGTGTGTTTCACCGAGTGGTGGTCGGTGCCACGTTCACACGGTGAGTCGTCCGCCGCGGCGCTGCCTGTCAGCAACACCATTGCGGGGGGTGTAGATACTTGCTGCTCTTGTTTAGAGATTCACTCCGTGTTCGTCACCATTTGTAGGGGGTATCCGTGTTCTGAAATTAAACGACCATATGTTTAATCACTCGTCTCTTTGTATTGCATTTTATTGTCACGGCTTTAGATAATATTACTGACAATATGCACAAACAAAAACGATAAATTACATTTTCAAAAAGGTGTTAGGTATTGATTTAAAATATACAAATGTACTTTACTATAAATAACATTGTAATAGATTATTTAATCTTCATTAGTAGTGAAATATTTATATAATAGAGTCGCTATAAGAAATTTAAATGCCATATAATTGTAACCCTATCAGGGGTTGGATATACAAATATCTCTAATAAGTTGTTTTAAAACATTATTTTGTATTTACTATTGGATATTTAGACAATTTTACACAACATGATAGAAAATATGATTCTTATTTACAAATTGGTGTTTAAAAGAAACCTTTTTAACATAAATAAAAACTAACCATTTTGTAGATATAAATAAATGCATGCAAAAATAAAAGAATTATAAAACATCACAATTTATTGCTTATTAGAAATATGATACCGAAAAAATATTCTACATATTTATATCATTATAAATTTCATATATTATATATTTTGTAACTTGATGTAAATTAAATTATTATTTATTTGGTATATTTCCAAAAGTATAAAAAGTTTTATACGTCCAGTTTGTATGAAAATAAAAACACGTAATTTCACTCGATTATTAAAAATTCGTCTTAAAAGTAAGAAATTGTTGATTTTGCAACACACTACATAAATTACAGTGCATAAAACGCATTAAATTTTATCTTAATTTATAACTAACTGTTAATATAGTACATATAAAACTGAAGAGGGCAAAAGGTTATGACCTTTCGCATATTTCTGAAACTCATTAATGGTGAATAAATGTAACAACAAGTACGATTGATTTAATAACATGGTTGCGGTTGAATAAAAAATCTCATATGAGATTTTAATATTTTAATTAAATCATATCAATTTTTATTTAAGTTCAAATCATTTTAATTACTTATAATTTTTGAGTGAACATTTTAGGAATAAAATACAAATTAATATCTTCACCTATTTTTATTGCTAGAAATAATATAAAAATATAAATGGTAATAAATATTAATATTTTGAATATTAAATAAATCGTTCGTAAAGAAAGGAAATTATTGTGATTAGCCCATTTATTTTCGTAATTTTCACCGTATGTCAACGATTTGTCATTAAACCCTCCAATCATATCGGATTATTTTTAGAGTGATGTTTGTATTCTGTATGTTTGTATATGCATGTTTGACGATATCTTGAAAACAGATCAACAGATTTAGGCGCGGTTTTTGTTTTGTTCGATTTGTCTCGATCTAACTTACAATTGAATCAGTGGGAAAAAGAACAGTACAAGTTCAAATTTCGTCTTTTTGTTGTTTTTTATATGAATCGATTTGATAAATGTAGATCTAAATATTGAGTGTAAGAGCAATATTATACCAGCTTTCCTTCATTGGTTCCAAGCATGTTTTAAATTTCAAAGCTAATAAGTTCTAACCTGCAAATATTTTAAACTTAAAACTTGATTATCTCGAATTGAGAATTTTGGACTAAGGTACCTGCGGCAAATAAGGCCCAGGGTGTAATAAGGCCCATGTAAAAAAATCACATTTTTAATAGTTGAATCGGTCTGGGTTTAATAATAAATAACTTAATAAATAACTTAATAATAAATAACTTATTACCCGAAATATAGCATTTTTAATTAAGGTGGGCCTTATTTACCTCCATGACCTTAGTACTGTTCTTCTTCTCACCGATTCAATTAGAGTGTTCCATTTCAAATAACTAACAATAAGTTGTACGTAGTTATTTATTTTTTACAAATCCTCTGTGCCGGACCGCATTACTAGCCCTTCTCCAACCAAATCGCCAATAAAATAATTTTATTGAGAAAATAAAAAATAAATCTTTGAACAAAGAATCTTTTGAAAGAATTAGGTATTTATATTTCATGTAAGCTTGAAAAACAAGTATTTAATTTGACATACGTACATCATTTATTGAAGCTTTTTCAAACATCAAAGGTATAGATATGTCAAAGATCTTTGACAAAGATTTTTTTCATATTTCTTTGATAAAATACGTTATTTTGTTTTATTACACTATATTTATTAAGATATTTGATAATAATTTCTTAGTATTATTTGGGGATATTTTTTTTTTACTTTCTTATATATACCCATTTATATGAAATATAGTAAGTATTGTTAAACCGATTTTTTTCAAAATCCAGATTTTGGTAGAATTATTCACTTTAACTGTCCCTGAATTTATTCTGACTATTTTCGCCATGATATTATCTTTGTGTCTGTCTGTAAGCGCTGTAACTCAAATACGACAAATCGTAGAAGGGTGAAATTTTATATTTAAGATTAATTTTTGTCTGGGAAGATTGGAAGAAAACCTCCTATTTTTGAAAACGATCTTTCAACTGGATACGGATGTTTACTGAAAAAGTGCAAATTAGAAAAAAATTGTAGGTAATATTATTATCTATAATTTATATTCAATTCTTCATTTTTTGGAAAAAACAAATTTTTGAAAACAAAAAATTAAAATATAATTCAAATGGTTTATAACAGAGAAAAAATATATATGCCATTAGTATCATGGGACGAAATGGCGCCTGATTGAACGTTTTCAACCATAATTTTCGACCCTTCTGCCTTGATAAAAAATTGAGTAAAAAAAACTACGTAGCAAAGGGCATCATACATTAACTTCTAAGAAAATCTTTGAAATTTCTGTTTCAGATCAACCGATTGCTAGTAATCCTGAGAACCGCATCGAGAGACATGTTTTACGCCGGCACAATAGCAGCGCTCCCAGTCGATATATATTTATAAAAAAATTGGGAACATACCTCAATATATATACTTTAGAATACAACACACCTGGATGAAATTGAACTAATAGTTTTTGAGATAATAATTAATAATCCCCAAAATTCACCTATATTTTCCGCCGTCTATTCATATGTTCCCCCGAATATACGTGAAATAATTCGTTACGATAAGAATGCAATTTGTTTAATACACGTTGAATAAAAAAAATACATTTAAAAAAAAACAAACAAAAAATATTTTATAAAAATACTAGGTGAGGAAATCTACTACCCTGAAAATTTTCAAATATAAAAATACAACTTTATAAATAAATAAAAAACAAAACTATTTTTTAATAAATTAAATATATTGTACACAACGACTCACATAAGTTTAAAATCTCAGACGTACCCAATGTTCTTTACACAGCGCGCATTAATCCATTCATCTTATGAACATGATTACGTAAACTTTACATGTATTCTAATTAAACAACAGTTTGAGGGACTCTGGTAGGCACGCACGCTCCGACGCATACATACACAGCTGTGACGTGTACATACACGCACACACACACACACGCGCGCTGAACACTGCAAAGAGAGCGAAGTTTCCACCACGTTTTCGGCCCACACGATGTGGTCGGAACACGGACCGGGTTTCTATGCCTACGCTTCCCTCTGCTGCGTTCTAAGACTACCACCACTAACGTCAGGGGTGGCTTGAGATGGATTTATGGACTTGGGATTCGGGGGTTACTTAGTTGATCCCAAATATGTGTTTTGAAGTACAACTATGTCTTCCCTGGCACTCGGTACTAGGAAGTAACCTCGAGAGCACGAATACAACGAAAATACGCCATACTTGAAAGTTTAAATAGATATTTTATATAGTCCCATTTATAATTAAACTCTCCATCCCTCGGCCCTTAAAAACAATAGCATAAAACTGACAATAGGCAGTTCTAAATTATAAGTTTTGATACAGTTGTTAGTGTGGCCTTAGTCTTTTTTAAAGAATGTTTGAAAAAATAAGAATAGTAGAATTGTATTTATATAAAAAAATATATAAATAATTTAGTGCACTTCATAACTTTAAAGAATCCTAGATTTTAAGTCCTTATCTAGAATTGCACAAATCAAATTAATCACGATTATGGTGAATTGTATTAAGAGAAAAAAATCACTAACCAATTAAAGATTAATATTTAATCATGGTTTGAAAACGGCCGATTTACTAATCGTGATTATATTGCAGAAGGATACTAGGGTGCCACGAATTTTTAGACTACTTTATTAATACAACAATATATTTAAAAAAACACACATTTAAAATTATCTTGATGACAATAAAAAAATAATAGATACATAAATGTGAAAACCAGCTTCACAGGGGCTAAAATTCTAGAAAAAACTACCCTGTGTAAACAACTACTACCACCTACCGGTTGGGATCGATAACACAAGCCAGTCGGTGGGGTTGTGGGGATTCTACTACCGTCAACCCCCCTTTTCTAACTCTATATATATGCATCTCTCTCGCTCTTCCACGTCGACACACATACACACACCCGCGAACGCACGCACGCACTCGCCACACACACACACACACGGCTGTAACTGCTTCCATACAGAATGTTCGTTTAGGGAAATATGAATGCTGTTCATTTACAATTCAATATTTTTGTTGTGCTGAATGCATTTGTCCCTTCGAATCCTAGATCACTAATGTTGTTTGGTGTCAGTCAGTGTCGATACATAATAAAATTCTAGATTGTACTGCAATATTTGACTTCTATTGAACGGCTGAATGTACATTTGCAAGGGAATAATTCAAATTGTTACATACGAAAATCAGCTGATGGTGTAAAATTGTATTTATGTAGGTAATGGGGTGGGTAACATGGGCGTAGCCAGGGTGGGGCAGGGGGGGGCGCTTGCCCCCCCCTAGCTTGTGGACAAAAAGTAATAAGTAAATCAGTATTATTGTTCAAACAGGGATATTTCTAGACTTCTATGATGTCCATTGGATTTTTGAACGTAAATTTATATTTTGGATCCAGAAAATCAAATATCAAAGTTTTTTTAATCACAATCCTTTATTTTTATATGTAAACTTATCAATATATCAGGGAAAATTAAAAATAAAATAAAAACACCTATAGGCAAAGGTCGCAGTTTTGGCAACAGTGAAAACTTTGTTTTGTGTTAAAATAACTACCCACAAAGCATGGGCAAGGAGGGACACGCTTGCCCCTCCCCCTAGCTCGTGAACTAAGAGTAACAAATGAATCAGTTCATTGGCTAAATATTGACATTTTTAGATTCGAAAATTTAAATATCATTGTTTTTTTATTGCAATCTCTTGTTATAGCGGGTAAACTATTCATGTCATTGCTTTTATATCCTTTATATACAAAAAAAATTTTTTTTGATATTTCAACTATATACCTACATGTGTATTATCAATTCAAATTAGATCGATCTTTTACATTAAATAAAAAAATTATAAATAAAAATAAAAACACCAAAATAGCAACGTAGAGTACATTTTTGTAAAGGATTTTGTCTTCAAAAAGATTTGCACATACATATAAATTTAATTGATTGAAAAAAATGTGGCGAAAATAAAAGAATTGAAAAAAATAATGACTTTTCATTGTTACTTTTTGCGCACTTATCTAGATATATAATAAATAATAAAAATGTTAATTTTTTCATAGCTCTTTTATAATTCCTCGATAATAATCAAGAACACACCAAAAAATTGATTTATTAAGTTAATGAAAATCACGGATTTTCACGAACCAAAGTTCCAAGTTGCGAAACGATAGAATTTAATTTAAGAAAAAAAGGATTTACCAAATTTTGTTTACATTAATGGCCATTTATCAGAGTCGTTCTTACACATTTCGAGGTCCCAGACGCCAAAAATTTGAGGCCCATTGAAAATATTTTTATTAAAAATTTTTTTTATAAAATTTTTTAGGTACGGTTACCATAATAATATGAGAGCTTTTTTTGCTCACCCCTCTCTTATTACCTCGGGGTACTAGGCAAAACACGCCGACCAATCGGTTTCAAAAAAAATTTTTTTGCCCCCCCCTAAACAAAATCCTGGCTACGTCCATGGTGGGTAACCCTATAGATTATAATCTTTGGTAAATGACATTAGTGGTAGTTTAGAATTGAAACTAGGAATGTAATTAGTAAAGTTTTTGGAATTGTTTTGTTTTCATGACATACCAAAGAGAAAATGAAATGCTTTTACCAGGGACCTGAACTTGAACCCGAACCGAACCGCTATTTTTTAAAGTCAACGAACCTGAATCTGAATCCGAACCTTTTCATGAATAACCGGTAACCATATATTTAAAAAAAATTCAATAAATATTTTTTAATATTTTTCTCCAATGATTATAAAATGTACTAACTGGAAATCTGTTTGAATTTTATGGTATGATGTGACTTATCAAGTCAACTATTAAAATTTACATATTCTTTACTCTTTTTTATAATTCTATAACTGAATTAAATTTCAGTTTATTATTAATATTTAATATCATTATAATACTAGATATTAATATTTAATTATAATTTTTTATTTCGAACAAAATAATTTTCTTTCAATTACAAACTTGAACCCGAAACTGAACCTTAAAAAATAACGGTTTTTGAACCCAAATAGTTTCCACCATGCTGAACCCAAACCCGAACCATAAATAAATTCCGGTTCAAGTCCCTGGTTTTTACTTTCAAATATTTTAACAAAAATGGTTAATTATAACAGGAATTACTTCATTTCGTACAAGTATATAAAAATAAATATGAGACACAATTAATTCCAATAAAAAAATAAAAAAATAATTTATGACTCGAATTTGGCAACCAACACAAAAAGGTTCGATAGGTATAATATAATTAATATACATATGTAAATAATCACAGCGCAATATTAAAATAAATAACCGATATAAGCAGTTAAAGTCTTCCATAATTCCATCAGAATGGCCCCATTAATATAGGTAAATTTAACTAAAACTAAGGAGCCTAGAAACTAAAAAAACAGTACTTTTTAAACCATCATCAAAAAGTATTAATGTGTAGTTAATATGTAAAAATAAACATTAAAGTAGTAATTAAATTTTTAATTTGGATATGGAGTATTAGTATCTCGAATTAACCTTATTTAAAACAAAACTACCCAATACAGAAAGTCAGTTAATGTAGTATTGCTTAAACTGGAAATTACTAGCATGCGATTTATTTTATAGCGTTTTTATAGAGCACAAAGAACCGTTTACCGATTAACTGTTTATAGTCAGCCATTTAGACATGTTATTAATAACAAAACAAAAAAAAACATTTAAACGCATATGTTTGTAAATATACACAAATAACTGTTACCTTGATTATTATAAAATGGTTTTAATAAACATTTTAAGGGGTTACATCTAATTGTCACTTCGGAAAACCTTTTTTAGAATAATAAAAAAAGCAATCAAATGAAATTTAGAGGGTAAATTGTACATATCTCAAAACATATATTTTTTAATGAAATATAAAACAAAATGGTGACTTTAGCGTTGCTACACACAGTGCATATTTTTTGTAATATGCTTCACTGCGGAAAACAGAACTTCCATGGATCAACATCCAGAACAAAAAAAAATTCTCGTTTTTTACATGAGTTTTCTCATCGAAGTACACACGATTATTAAAAAAAATCGATTTTTGCTAATTTTGTATCATTTTGAACAAAAAATCGCGTGTTTGACGAAAAAACGACCTTAAATTGTTTATAAAAACCGTAATTGCTAACTAATCGTAAAAATCGTCTGTACTTCGATGTACAATCTATCAAAGAAGTTGTAGTTAAAATTTCAAGTTGATCGGATGGAAAATTACCAACGTGGTTTCGATAAAAATGAGTTTCAAGTTTAAAAATTGTTTAACTACCTGCAAACGTCGACATTAGTTTTTCTGACTTTTTTTCGAGACTATGTCGGTTTGGCGGTTTTCAGTTGCTTATTTTGCTTCTGTTTTGGCTTGAGGCCGAATTACGGTGCCTCTTTACATTAACATATACTCATTATCATTCATTTTTCATCACTTTCATCATCTAAGTTGTTTCGTTCGTTCATACACTTTGGAAAGTGAGCTCTAAAAAATATGTTTTTTTGGTATATATGAATATCATTTTTAAATGTTTGCACTTCATTTAAGCCAGTAAAAAAATTGTCAAAAATTAATTAATACATAAGATGTAACTCCTTAAGCGGCTACGATAGTCCTTAGGATGACATAAATAGAAACAATTTTCGATAGTCCGGTTTTTTTTCAGAATATTAAAAAAAAATGATTTAAAATTGGTATATTTTTTAGTAGATAATGATTATGGAAATGGGAACCTTTATGATACAATAAAATTTATTTGTTTATAACTTTTTCATTATTTATATATTATTAAAAATGTAAATTTTTATAAGATAAAATTATGTATGTTAACATAAACATAAACATAAGAAAATATGATGTAATTGTCTCATAATGGCCCTATAAACGAGATTAGAATTAAGTGAGGGAAAACTTTTGTCGATTTTGTCTATATATAAAGACTTGTCCAATATTATTTTTCATCTGTTCTTTATTTTATTTTTGTTTCACTTCCTTTCAATATCGCTACAGTAAACACGATAATTACAAATCAGTATCATTAAATAAATAACTATCGATAAGCGTAGCCTCATAGCCTAAAACAGTATTTTGAGACCATTATTATATTATGTCTGAGACACATTATAGAATACCGAAATTAAATGAAAATATAAAATTTTCGACTCATTATACAAATTAATCACTTAATTACGTTAAACAAGAATAACATATTTACCTATATAACATAAATAATGAGGAGATTAAGAATTGAAATTTATCAATGAAACTAATTAATTCATTATCAAAGATTATTATCTTAAATATATAAATGCTATTCAAAATAGATATGTATAATAATATTTTAATATAACGACTTTCATCATTCATACACACTGGTAAAAACGTTGACTTGTGCCATTTTTTAAAGAAATTATTGCTTTCGTTATATATAAAACAAGGATTTCTTGGCCCAAGTCATTTTTTCGCCTTTGTACCTATAAACAAAATATAACAAGGGCAAATCTTGTAAAAAAAATTTTAGGATAAAAGAGGTTTCAAGAAAAAAGAGTGTAGTACTATTTTTTAATGTGTAAGAGAAAGGATGGAAAATACCAACTTCGATATTCCCGTGTTACAAAACCAAGGAACCCAGAGATCGTAAAAGTTTATTTTATTTAAAATATTATTGGTAGTTGAACAAACAAATGTTTCAAGTTTTAAAAGTTGTGTACTTTTTATATTATTGAATAAATGATTAGTGAAGTATTTTTTCAGATAACAAAACAAATTGCTCAATATTTATTTTATTTATTAATAACTTTTTTTTTGTATTTCATGCTAATTTCTTATATCTTCTTATGAAAACATCGATTTCATCGACAAATTGTTTTGTAAAAATAGTCAATATGATTTTTGAATGACTCAGCTATGAGAATGAACTGCACAAACATATTTGGTGTAGTGATATAGGTACATAGACGACACTACACAACATTCTCTGATTTGGAATTTGCATTCCAGGAAAATTTCGCCAAAGGTTGAATCTCCGTTAGTAATTTGCTTTAGGAGATAGTACAGAATAGCATTCCAAGATGAATGATGTATGCCTTGATAAATGCATTTATAATCTAAGAACTAATAAAGATTGAAAACACCATAATTAATCAATTGTCGTAAGTTGAAACACGTTAGTGCATTTTTGTCGGACGTGACTAATATTTCGATTATAAAAAAAGTACGCAAAAAAGACAAAAATAAATAAAAATAAAAATCAGAAATCAGATGGCAAAAATAAAATATCTGTTAAAATGAAATTATTTTACAAATTCATACAAAATAAATATTTTATTAATAAACGATTTAATAAGCATTATTTTAAATCGAGGAATAAATTTTCAATTTGTCATATATCAATTCTGATATTAATATATTGAAATATTAAAAAAAAATTCAATATGAATAAAATGAGTGCGGGATCGTGAGCGCAAATCACTTGCAAATAAGTATTCTTTTAAACTTTTTTATGAATTTTTTTTTTGTAAAGTTTGGTTCTGCTTTCAAATGTTTTCTTCCAACGAAAACTTTAAAATCTGTCAATATTTTAATTAAAGTAAATTGATATAAGAAGATTACACAGTTACTGACAGTTCCAGACAGTCTGAAACTGTTAAGCTCCTGATGAGGACTTCCTGCGAAGTTGAAACCCGTATCGAGTGACATTGTTTTATTATGGTAAAGGTGCATTTTTTTAATTTAAGTGACTAAGAAACCACAATTTCTCCGTTTTTGTGGTAGTAAATATTTAATCGTTCGAATTGTATAATCCCCATTTAATAAATATTGTTGTTTCTGGTAATTTTTTTTTTCTTTGGAATAATTTTATTATGAAATAGTCACCTCTGGGAGGTGGGGGGAGGGTAATTTTGTTCAGGGCATCAGACCCGCTAAGGCTGACTCTGTCCATGATTACCTAATACATATATACATATACTAATTGTAAGCAAGATAGTTTACGAAAGAGTAATTTTATGAACTGGCTTAATCTTGTTGGTTTCTGAACTAATTATTGAGATTTTGGGATGTAATATTTATGAAGACTAGTATCGCCTATAGTCGAAATTCGACTAATATTTTTCTTGCCGTAACGACAACATACACATGATTTTTTGTGCGCATTTATGGTACAGTATTTAACCTAACCTAACCAACAAAAATTTCCAAATAAAAACACTGCAATTAAACGCGAATTGAAATCTCTATACGCATTCTCTACGTTTAACAGAAACCCAAAGCTGTTTATTTTTGCCGCTTGGTGACGCGAGGAGTATTGCTATGCTGTTGAACGATGCGAGGGGAAATAAACAAACAGCGAGAGGGGAAATCATGTGTGTGCGTTAACTTTATTTTACCTGCCTTAACGGCAATATACACATATGATTTTTTGTGCACATCTATGGCAGAGTACCTTTCGAATGATATAAGTTTCATTCAACTCCTTTTATAATAAATACTAAAAATACGTACGACAATTTTCGATGTTCACGTATTAATATATACATACAAATAAATGATTGGAAGAAAACAATACTCAACAAAAACATTTATTTTAATGCAAAGAATACATGTTACACCATACCGAATAAAACACGCATTTCATATAGAAACTTTGAAAACATGTTTTCTAATTTATGAATTACCATATTCCCTACACAGTTAATTTTAACTTTGAAATATGTCAAATGTAATACATATGTTTACAACACACAGTGACAATGCATGTATTATCGTAGAATAAATATGTGTCGATATTTACCAAGCATTATAATGATAATTCCAGTTTTCATAACAAATAGAAATATTTGTATTAGTTATGCTATATATAGTAATAAAATATTTATTATTTAATTTTTTATTTGAACCCTTAAAATCACGGTTGCTTGAAAACCATTATTTTAAAAACTACAAATTTTATTTGTAATTTCAATATAATTTTTGCTGAAATCAGAAATTAAACTTTATGTTGAACTGATACAGGTTCAGGATGAGCTGTGCATGTACTATACTTAAATTTAGGTACTTAAGTACTTCTGGAGTAATTGTAATTGTACTTAGTACAATTTTTGACAAAGTAATTGTACTAGTACTTGAGTACATTTTTTTCCGTAGAAAACTATCAACAATAATAAAGGGTGGGGTCATCTATTGCTCCCCCTCCCCTTAAGAAAATATGATAATTCTAACGAGACTGAGACCTTTAAAATACTGACGAGATCACGAGACTAACTTAAACCTAATTTCATCTCCTCTACAAACAAACAAAGAAGCTTACAGTTCAAATACATAACCAGTATTTTGAATAACACGCACTTCAAATATGGTTCACCCTAAAATTTTGTTCTGTCCGTCCGTCCGTCTTCTGTATGTCACAGCCCTCCCATTATCTCATTTATATACAAAAACAGAAATGATGAAATTTTTGAAAAAATAATTTTTTGGAACCCTTCCCATACATAGAAAAGTGTACAAAAAATTTGTTTTCGCGTTTAGACCTCATTGAGTGGGTGAGTCTTTATGATTTAAACAATTCAGTTACGATATAATTGATTTCAAAATCGTTATCAGAGCGTCTCACCCCCTCTAATTTGTAAACTCTCAATGCAAAAAATCTGAAATAAATCCAGAATGTAACTTTTAATAAAAAAAAATATAACGAACACTGAAGCAAAAATAGTTTATGGAAAATTTAGAAATAACTATTTTTTATAAATAGTCACACGAACAAGTACTTACGCTTTTATAGAAATTACATCTTTCGTCAACAAGAAATAGCTCTTAAGGGGTCATACATAAATTACGTCACACATTGAGGGGGGGTCTACAAAGTGTGACATGGGCAGGAGTAACAAGCTTTGTGACGTCACATCTAAAAAAACAGAACAATGAATATTATGAATTCTTAGAGCAAAAATTAGAGGAAAAATTTCATATAATTTTTATTAACGAAAATATTTTATCTAAATAAAAATAATATTAACAGCCAAGGACAATAAAAGAATATGTCTTTTGCTTTTTTTCGTTGATTTTGAGTACCTACTTATTGTTTCGCAACTTGTGTGACGCCACAAAAGAGTGGGGGGGGGGTCACACGAACTGGGCAACCTTTGATAATATGGGGGGGGGGGAAATCATGAAATTTGTTTAAGGTAATTTACTGATGGTCCCTAATACGCATTTTTAAGTAGAGAATGTTAATGAGAATGGATACGGAACCCTATTAAGGGGTAACACCACTTTGAATTTTCAAAAAAATGAGCAATACTCATTATAATAGCAAATATTAAACTATCAGACAGCAATAAGTGACTTCAATAACATTATAGTAGGTAGTAGGTATTGTAACTGATTATGGAAATACTTTCGGTACATACTACATACCCAGACATAGAGCATGGACCGCGCATTCTGTATTAACATAATGGTAGAACATTTCTTCAAAACAGTGACAGATGCGTTGGCGTTAGGGATATTTCTATCTTTTTTTCTAAGAATAATGAAAAACTTTCTTCTGTTTAAATAAGGACAAGTATATCCCAAACCATTTTCTATCTCTTTATTTTGACACGGCTCTGTTTTCGAGTCAGATGCGCGGTCCACGCTCTATGTCTATGGGTACATACGATTTATCGAAGCAGAAAAATAGAAGAAAATAAGTAGAAAGTGACAATACTGTAAGGATACTTTAGGTAAAGCTACTACAATAGATTTGAAATGTTTTGTATTATCGGAATCTATATACAGAACGTTTTAGAAAAATTCAGTGGCGTATTTAAAAATTTTAATTTTCTATACATGGAAGATTAATGTTGTTAAATAAAAAATACCTGATATTTCTTTAATTTGACTGAACGTAGTAAATAAATTAATCAAACTATTAAATGCATTGCTTTTGTTAACTGTTTAATCAATAGGTACTTACACAATAACATATAATTTAATAATTATGATACGCAATTTAGATATATTTGAAATACGACTATGTATTTTCTGGTTAATTTAATGTTTTTTTAAGGGCGTATTTTAAACCAAGAATGGGGTTATGGAGAGTGATTTTTGTGAGTTTTGTTTGCAAAATGAATAATGCACATTTCATTGTATTAGGTAATTTACACACATATTCATTGATATTTGAATGTTTTATGAAACCAAAATAATGATCATTCTGCATATTTAAATCAAACCATTTTTTTAAATAACATGAGCGTGTTTATAACTACAATTTTTTTAAAATTAAAATCTGGTACCTGAATAAAAACACATTTACTGAAGATGCATATAAGATATCAAGTCGATCGGTTCCTATTATGACCACCAGTTTGAAAAACGTAGTTAATATAAAATTTGTAAATCATCTAATCCGGGTCTTCTTTTTCAAAGAAATCTCGTTACATAGATATTATCAGACAGTACTTATCCTACTTTAAATTATTCTATCGTACGCTGCGTACTTCAAAACTTTACATAACTTTGATAAATTACACTATAAAATTCCTGGTTTTAACCACCGATGTTTTTTACCCCTACATTTTTTGTATATTTGTAAATACATTAATTTGTATCTCTCTAATCTAATCTAATGTATTAGTATATTAGTTTTGATAACTTTGTTGCGCCATCTTGAACCCGCTACACTGACCTTATCTAAAAAATATTCGTGCACAGTTTTAATAGCTGAATATGATTTCGACCCCTTTTGGATTAAACATTTCAAGGCCCACCATCCCAGTAGTGTGCTCTGATCATTTTCAATTTAAAAACTTGAAAATATAAATAAAAACTTAAGAATTTTAACAAAAAACCCGACTAACAACAATAATACATAAAACTTCAAAAGAACAAAATAATTTGGATATTATAAAGATTATATCTAAGATGTATTATGACTAATTACTATCTTTTTGCAGTCAGGTATGGTCTGACTGGGCTATAAGACCTATTTGTAACAAATATTATTCAACAATTGTTAGGCATTACCCCCCCCCCCTCTCCCACCTCCCACTCAGACCGCAAAAAGAGGTAGTAATCAGTCAAAATAAATCTAAATATAATTCACATCATTATATCTTTTTTTATTAGATTTTTTAAAGATGTACATATTTTTTGAAAAAATAATTTTTCAAGGGGGGGGGGGGGCTAAGAAGTTAAAGCTGGGCAAAAAAATATATTTTTATACCAATTTTTATTTTCATATATAGGCATGTGGAATGTCAAAATGTAGATCTCAATTAGTAGAATATAACCCTATTTTTATATTTTTTTCTAACTAAAAAATGTACCTGTAAGTGGTACGTAGTACGTACTTCGGAATCCTTATGGCATATACCTGAGTATGTCTTGCCCGATTTTTTTAAATTTTATTAATAACATGTATTTTTAAGATCATATACTATAGAATACCAAATTATTATTAACGATGCAACTAGGAACGCATTAGATAAAAAGGATACAAGGAATATAAAACACTAACAAAGAAGGTTTTTGTTCGTTATTTAACGTAAAGGCTAATTCAGAATTGCTATTTTATAATGTGCCTGCATATGAACATTCAAAAACTAATTAAACTCCGTTTAATTTTTTATAGTGATTTCTTGGCAATTCTTTACAAATTCGACCATCTACATTGAATAAATTATATAAGGTGAATGACCGTGTAAAGTTTGACAATCGCTGATTTATATTTTCCCATTTTATTTACATTTACAAAAAATATGGGTAAAACAATACAGGTCATTATTTATGCACCACATAAAACAGTTTATATCTTTCGATACTCCGTCACGCCACTGTTCATACTATGCCGTGACTATTTTTATCCATTTTTTGTCGGTTGGACCATAGAATGGAATAACACCAACATTCTAAGTACAGGTAGAAACTCGAGTTATGTCTGGTTCGGTAATTTTGTTCAATATTAAGGTATTAAAACCCCACAATAAAAAAAAGAACTTTAATCGCATTCTGGTTTCGATAAAAAGACTGTTTGATTTTTGTACTATTAAAATACATATACAATATACATATAGTACAGTAAAAATATTCAAAAATATCCAATAAAAACACAATAATTCCTTCATCAACGAAAATTGGTATACTTATTGTTAGTTTTATACCGACACTTTAAGAAACCGCTGTATCAAATTTATTTATGTAGATCTACATAGATCTCCGTAGATCTTAAGTAATCGACGTACATCCAAATTTTCAGAAAATTTGATCTAACTTGATCTACATAGGTCTAATTATATTTTTTACTTTCTTATACAATGTATATGATATATACATATAGTATAAGTAAGTATAGTGAAGCCGATTTTTTTCGTACTCCGGATTTTGATGGAATTATCTATTTTGACCTTCCCTGAATCCATTATGAATATTTTCGTACGTATAAGAAAGTCCCGTGGTTCCCAAGGCAGATATTCTTGGATATGAATCAGTAAATATGGAATGGGTTCCGCAATTTTTGAAAAATCGTGTAATGATTCCGTCTAATCTAAATGACTTAAATTAAGTGCTGTAAGCTAACTTTTATTCAATTTCTATATAATATGAGGCATTATTTATTTAAATATAAATAATCCGTTCAAACAATTGGAATGGTGATAGTAAGTTATTTGATTTGTGAATAACTCGTATCATATATATTATTATACATTCTGTTCGATAAGAAATATCGGGGTAAAATGGGGTATAATATTCAGTGGCGTCGCTAGATGGGGTGACACCCAGGGCGGAAATCGAGTATCACCCCCTCCCCCATCGCCAAACAATGGTTGGATTCACGATATAATCAGTTAGTTACCGGTTAGTGACCGGCGAGTTTTGATTGGCTGATTTATGGAATTTTTGGTGGAATGTACCAAGAATTCCTAAAACCAGACAATCAAAATTCGCCATCACTAACCGACCGCTAATGCCATGAATCCGATCAGTTGGTTTTATTTTTTATACATTAGGCGGGAGTCACCCCTGTGATTTTTTAACGAATTGGATTTTTATCACACCCCTTATAGACTTTCAATTTTTTTTTTACACATTTTACTCCCCGGAAGTTTAAAATAACCAAAAAAATATGGTAAATAGGTTTTAAAAGGTGTCACCCCATTGAGGGTGTCACACGCGGTGGACCTCCCTCCAGCCCCCTTTAGCGATACCACTGATAATAGTATATAGTGATTAAATAAATAAATAAAATGTATCAAATAAAAATAAAATATTGATTTTCAACTCTGTGATCCCCTCATCAGATTTATTACACTTGGCTAGGTTACGATATTGTTTATATCTATAAAAATTATTATCTTGACAGAAAATTATATTCGCTTTTGTTATTCGTCAATTCATCCAGAATGAAAAAATGTACCCATATATTTGTGTTTATTGTTAGAATTTAATATTCATGTTATACATATACCTACATACATATCGGTTATATATTCTACTAACAATTTTCTTATCAGTTTAAATTGTTTCAATTTAGATTAAGAGTAAGTTTTTTATTTTTATTTTTTCCTTATATAACAATCGTTATTTTAAGAATAATTACGATTGTTTTTATCTAAAGCTCTGAAGAACTTAGTTATTTAGAAATAAATCAACTTATTCCAGAGTTGAATAATAAACTTTATTTTGTATTAACATGTAATAATTATATTAGCAAGTATAAAAATACAGATTCGTAGAATTACTCATTATTCTTGGAAACGTATGTAATGTAAAAGTTTGTACCATTCATTTTAATCTCAAAATTCCATTTTCTCAGTCATTTACAACTTATATACTTACAATCAATACGGATGTTTCAAATTACACAAAATAAATTTATTTTCCTGTTTTATGTGATTAAAAGTAAGAAAAAAAAATGTATGTAAATATACCTCTTAATACGAGTCTTCTTAGACCTATAGGCCGTTTCTATTACTGTTACATGCACTTGACTAACTTAACAAAAAAAAAAACACTTAAAATGGCTATTTGTTGATAAGGATGACTTTTTGGAGGTATATTCATATGAATTTTTTTCTTACTTTTAATCATAGATTAGGAATATATATACATTTATTTTGTGTAATTTGAAATATCCGTATTAAGTAAAATTCTACATGCTTTCTTTCGCATCGATATTTCTCGTAATGGCAAAACAAAGTTTGTATTCTTTATCTAATCATTTTTTCGGGATTCAAAGTAGCCTATGTCCTTCCTCGGGTTATAGGCTATCTTCCTGTCGTGAAAAGGTAACAGCCAGACAGAGTTACTTTCGCATTTATAATATTAGTATGGATAAAAAACATTTTGAGTATATTTGTCGGTGTATTTTTGCCTTGGGGCGTCATTGTCAGAGGTGCATTTGTCGGGGGCGTTTTTGTCAGGTTACCATAATTTTTATTTTGTTTCATTTACTGTCTATATAAACCATTTTTGATATTTGTAACCGACACTATTTCAATTTTGGAAGGTTTGATCCTTCCTTTCCAAATCTATACTATTTAAATAAAATCGTATACGATAAAATGACCAACATGCAAATAGATATTATATAATTTTCCTGTTTTTCACCGTATATAGATAGCAGTTGGTGATAAAATTTTTTGAAGACATAATTAGTATGTACTTACATTTTTGTTTTTATCCAACCCAATGTTATGTAAAGTAATATCTGTAATATGTGACTTATGTATAAAAAAAACTCAACGCTAGTAGTATTTTTAGAAAATAGATGAGTATAAAGAAATGTTATTAATAATTTTAATTTTTATACATTTTGATTTGTTTATCCTTAAAAGCAGTACCTACAAAGCCTTCAAAATTAGTAGTATAAAAAAATAGTAATTAAGTATAGTGTGTATTCATTTTCAATAAATATAAATTAATATCATTTTAGATGTAACTAGCTAGTAGTTTTAATCCAAATGGTTCTAACTGATGCATTTTTGATTCATTAATAAAAAAGGGCGTTGTTAAGAGCATCATATTATTATGTACACGTACTCACATTTCTGATGGAATTATGTTGTGTCATTACAGTCAAACGTTTATTACTCGAAATAAATTTATTTTACTTTATATTACTCCCATAAAATATTTTTATTTTTGTTTTCCTTGTGCGATTATATAAATTATAGTTATTCATATTTATTTGAAAATAAATATTTCGGAAAAAATTAAAACCACGTATATTTAATTACATATTAGAATTAGACACCAATATCTAAATATCTATTTAAAATTCGTTCATACGATACGAAAACATGGATTTTATTTGTGAGCCAATAGTACAAAGAGCAATGTAGTCATGAAATGGCGACGGGTAGAAACATTTTTCGTTTTCCATGAACTATTTTACATTTCACTACTTTGCATTAGAAATTTGTTGCACTGTTTATACTGAACGATTTAAAACGCATATGACGGTATTTATCAAGGATAATTATATAAATTTTCTGTAAAATGGGGTCGTCCGTGATGAGTTTTCGGTCACACACATATTATGTATAATATTCTATTCAATTCTAAACGACCTCGGTTTGTATGGGAATCTTGAAAATATCAATGTAAATTTGTAATTATTTGTATATTTTTACCTTCAATCAGTTCAATATTATGACATAAAATGTTTACAAATTTCGTTTTATTTCCATTGTAAGAATACAAATATTTAATACTGATAATTTAATTAATATTTAACTAAGAAAATACGATTGATTTTAATTTGGTACATATATAAATTAATTTTTATTTTTAAACTGATATTATTTTTTTACGTGTATATTAATTTTACAACGATTCAAATTAAATAGTAAATTCAAAAGTAGTGAATATTTTAAAGATTATTTTTATTGCAACTTCTGTTCAGTGAAATAACTGAAGCGAGAATATATATGGAAATTTATTTTATTTTTAGGATACATGTAAAGTATATGTAACATGAGAGAAACGTAAAATAAATAAATAGAAATCGAAAACTAAAATATTGAAATTAATGTAAATCGTAAACATAGTGGTATAATATCATGATGAGTTAAGGAAAAATAGAAAATATTGACGACCTTAAAGCACAGAAGGGTGTGTGAGTGTCTCAGTCCAAAAGTCCCGTTAGCTTGCAGTAGTGTACGTGACATACTCACCATGTAGACTGGGAGGTGCATACAATTTAAAAACTTATTTAATTCACTGACTATTAACAAAACATGAATGACCGTGAGAATAATATTGGTATAAACTGATAAATAAATGCACGAATAACACAATTTCGTAAACACTGAACATGTTTAACAAAGTCTGTAGTGATACAAGACATTCAAGTTAACAAAGAGATTGTGTTAATAAACAATTACCTTCGTATCCTCTGTACGATATATTTTGATTGTACAAATACATCGCGAACACACAACACATGCACTAAATACGAACACACGCGGATATTTTACTATTATTGAGAATTAAATTCTCTCTTTCTGAGTGCACTTGCTCAGCTTTCCTGCAGCTGATGGGCGAAGAGAGGAGTGCTGCACGACGGACGAGAGATTTTCTTGTTATGAGTGTGGTAACGTGTGTCCCTATTAGAGAGAAAGAGAAATGCTGTCTGCTTATCACAGTATTTTTTAAAACACATATTATGCACTTAAATGCTCTGTGTATATGGATATAATATGTTCAATCAAATTATCCGTAGGGCGCAATGATTTTTTCATTTCGATCATAATTGTACGTTGTTTCTGACTGTAGTTTCCGTCGGATTGAATGATTTTATGAAAACGGTTTATTGCTTTCAACAAATGGCCGAATTTTTATTTTTGAAATAAATTCTGTTTATAATCACAGAATAGTTTTATAATAAAAACTGTAGTACAAGTAAAATTATTATTTTTACCAATTTAGTAACTAAAATAAAGTAGTTGATTGGTTAATAGTGACCAGATTTCCCAATAAAAATATTTTAAAATCATTCTTACAGTAATGTGATTCGAATCCAACTGCATTATTCTTATATTAATAGGATAATATATATTATAAATATAAGGAAATTACCTTTTTCTAAAATCAGTACTTACATCTGGCCACTTTAGTAATTAATAATCAAAATAGAAAAAAACAAAACAAATTTAACTGAAAATTATATTTATTGAAAAAAACAACTATTTGCACATACAGTTCTCTACATACACACATTCAATTTCAACAATATATATTTATTAATAAAAAAATACAGAAATATTTGGAATAATGTAATTACACTACGGAATTTATCTAATGAAAAATCATACAAACTGATGTGACGACTAAATATAAACCTAATAAAAAAAATTTAAAATATAAATTTAGCAAATAAAGTACAAAAACAATATAAGTTTGCAGATCTGCAAAAAGTACTATAATATATAATTATTAACAATGACTGGGTTTCGGAATTATGACACAATGTTGAAAGTTTTCACTACTAATATAGCAGAAATTAAATAAAAAATTCCAGTATCCTGTCATAATTTCATGTACGGTAAATTAAGCACGAATGTTAAAGGATTTTAGTCGATCAGCACCTAAACATTCATTACATAATTCGGCCACCTCGTTAGCAACCAAGGTGAAACAAACTGCATTATAATATTACATTGAACACTGTCGAGATAAAAAACAAAGTAAAAAATAAAAATCTAAAAAGTAAATGCAGGTTGGATCACATACTTTCAACATTACGTGTGATGTTAAATATTTAACAGGTTTACATCATTCCACCCATTCCTCCCATACCGCCCATTCCACCCATACCAGCCATGGGATTCGCAGGCTCCTCCTTTGGAATCTCTGTAATTACAGCTTCGGCCGTCGTAAGTAGAGACGCTACACCGGACGCGTCTGTGATTGCTGTGCGCACTACTTTCGTTGGGTCGATGATACCCTTCTCCATCATGTCGACGTATTCATTGTTGAGCGCATCGTATCCAAAGTTTCCTGACTTCTCTTCTACTTTTGCAACGACCACAGCACCATCCATGCCAGAATTTTTTGCGATCGTCAAGCAAGGCATTCTAAGAGCGTTTCGCACAATATCAATACCTCTGCTTTGATCTGAATTTACTGGCTTTAATTTGTCTAACATTGGAATGCATCTTAGAAGAGCAGTACCACCTCCAGGGACGATACCTTCCTCAACAGCTGCTCTAGTTGCGTTCAGAGCATCATTTACACGGTCCTTCTTTTCATTTACTTCAACTTCGCTTGAGCCACCAACTTTGAGAACGGCTACACCAGCTGCCAATCGAGCTAAACGTTCTTGTAGTTTTTCCTTTTCATATTCAGATGTTGTTGCATCGATTTGATCACGGATTATTTGACAACGTCTATCGATTTCTGCTTTTTTACCCTGAATATGAAAACATAAATTTAAATTTCTACTGAATTAAACATTACAACAAAATTTAAATATATATATTTAATATATAATTCCACACCTTTCCCTTCAACAATAACGTATCATCCTTTGTGATAATAACTTCTCCTACTTCACCAAGATCATGTCGTTGCACGTCTTCAACTTTAATTGTTGTTTCATCTCCGATAAGAAGACCTCCTGTAGCAATAGCCATATCTTCCATTGTAGCTTTTCGGTTATCTCCAAAGCCAGGTGCTTTGACAGCAGCAATTGGTAATCCTAATTTAATTCTGTAAATAAATAAAATTGTCAAATTTTGAACTTCTAAAGAAAAAAGCCAACAATTGATAAAAATTACCTATTTAATACAATAGCACTTAAAGCTTCACTGTCAATATCTTCCGCAACAATTAACAGTGGTTTGCGTAGATTGTGACATAATTCAAGAGCTGGTAACACTTGTTGATGAGATTGCAATTTCTTTTCGTAAAATAATATTAACGCATCTTGGTATTCAACGCGTTGACCTATAAAATAAATATATATTTAATATTACTTCAAAGGTTAAATATTTTTATAATTACCTTTTGTTGTATTGCAGAAGAATGCTGAAATGAATCCTCGGTCAAATTTCATGCCTTCAATAACTTCTAGTTCATCTGTCAATTTCTTTCCATCTTTAACTGTTATGACTCCATCGCGGCCAACCTTTTTCATTGCATCACTTATGAGAGTACCAATGGAAACATCGCCATTTGCAGAAATTGTTGCAACCTGTGCTATTTCTTCAGGTGAAGTGACTGGTTTTGACATTTCAGCTAAATGAACCTTTATAGCATCAACTGCCATCATAACACCTTAAATAAATTAAATACAATAATTTCTTTAAGATTCTCATGATGATAGAAACTTATAAGTCTTAAACTCATACAATTTTGTAGTTAAGGGATTTGTATATGATATAATCGTGTATATAACTTACATAATAATTCTTAAAATTATAATAATAATAATAATACCTCTGCGAATTTCAATAGGATTGGCCCCTTTAGACATATGTTCAAAACCCTCCTTGGCAATTGCTCGGGCTAAAACAGTGGCAGTGGTAGTTCCATCTCCAGCTTCTTCATTCGTATTGTTGGCTACATCTTGTACTAAACGTGCACCGATATTTTGAAATTTATCTTTTAAGTCAATGCCCTTTGCGACTGTAACACCGTCCTTGGTGATTTTCGGTGAACCCCATGATTGTTCTAATATTACATTGCGGCCCTAAATAAATTAAACAAATTATTGTATGTGTTCTATTGTTTAAGAACTGACAATATTATTGGTACTTATATATTATACATCTATCATTACAAATGCAAAAACCAACAATACAATCTAGGACAACAATGGGTAACCTATGACACAGGTATCAGAGGAGACACGCTAAGACATTTTGGGTGACATGCATCGTTTACACTTTGGTATAAAAATTTAAAAAATCCGTTTGGGAAAAGCTGAGTCTATAAAAATAAATTTTCAAAAATTATTGATATTCCCAGATGTGACATGGCACTCGAGTTAAGCTAGGTTTTTCAGAATTTTGACATGTTGAGCTAAAAAGGTTAATCATTACTGATCTAAATGATGTATAAAAACTTTATTGCTAATAAGGGAACCCCTTATGAAAAATGGTATGTAAGTGAAGATTTTGTTTCAAAACTTGGAAGAAATTTGGTCTTGAAGTAAAGGAACTCTTTGCCAAAAAATTTATCAAAGTGTTTAATTTCAAAAATTCTCTGGTATGAGGTACTAATCCCCTCTCCCTACTATTTTAACATAAAGTTAACCATTTAATTAAATCGGTAATTTGGCACAAGAAACATATTGTTAAATTCAGTAATTAAATTCCTGTTTCTGTGCACCCAACTTTAAATGAGCATAAATCATTATAGGATATCCTTTTTACATGATATTTTTTTGTATTATTGGAAACATAAACCATTATCTTTTAAACTGATGGTCTAATAACATCGTGCATATATTATGCTCATAGCAGCAGGTAATATGTGTGAAAACAATACAAACTTAGTATTAAGAATATATAATAATACTACAATAGATTATTTTCATATTATTTAGCACAACTTCGACACTCAATAGACTACTAAGAAGTATATTGAGCTCTAATGTGTGCAAATTTTATATTCCAGTTTGGTAAAAGTGAGATATCGAGGTAAAAATGTCAACATTAACAGTAATATTCCACCGAACGTATAAAAAAATATCTACAACTTGTGGTTTTAAATTATTTTTAAACAGCAAAAAGTGAGCAGCGTACACATGTATTCAGAAGTAATTTCACTTTTACCTGTATCTACCTCACTCTGGCCCTAAGTTCTTACTAATACGGTAAAATTAAAGAAAACAAATGTATGACTATTGATAAATTGTAAAAAAATCGCTTACTTTAGGTCCCATTGTTACAGCGACTGCGTCAGCTAAAATATCTACACCTTGTAACATAAGAGCTCTGACTTCTGGGCCGAAACGGACATCTTTAGCATAGTAGCGGTTTGCTAATTCGAGCGCACCTTTATGGCGGCAAATGTGGCGAAGTGTCGATGCTACACGAAACATGATTCTGTAATCAAAATACAATTAAAATTTGAAACAACTGACAATTAATGAATACAACTATCTGATTGTAATCAGAAATATCAATATACGAAAATTTGTACTAGTATTTCATAATAAAAATACCATTGTTTAAATTTTCAGTTAATTTTGCACAACTTCGACACCTGATATATTAAATAATTACATATCAAGCTCTAATGTGTGCTGTAAAACTAGTTCACATTGTGATTCACATATATCGTCCCCTATATATTGTAAGTGTCATGTAAAGTAATAAAATTTCCAATGCTCTATCTTTTAAAGAGGATATAGGTAAATTGACAAATTTAAATTTTTTGTTCAAGTGATAAAATATGTATCATAATTTATTATAAATAATACCTATGTATTATTAAAATCAACGTTTTTAAACAAGTAGACTAATACGAAACAAGTGAATATATAATGTGAAAAGTATAAAAGAACAAAGTTCAAATAACCTAAAAAATATTACATTTATCTCAATATTACTGTAAAATATAAAATAAAATAGAGTAAACTGGTTAATTTACAAATAAAAAACCTCGTTTTTTTAATTTAAATACTAAATATATTAGATTTATAAAATAAAAAATTTATATAAGGCACATGCACTACATTAATGAAGCGAGTAATTTGTTATAAAAATTCGTTATAAAATACTTAAGTGTTAAAATTTTACTAATTTATTGAAACAGTGAACTAAACAACATTATTAGTATATTAAAAAATTAATTAAATTAATATTACCTTTGAAAATTATAAAATTTGTAGGATAAAAATCAAAAGCCGGCTTCAGACAGAATGTTCGACATTCGATGAAGAAAGCGTCACGTGCTCACTTGTTCTTCCTTTACTAACAGGCAACTTGGATGAAAGAAAATATTGTATTTTTTAGTAAATATAACTGAACTATTGTAATAAATAAATTATATTTTATTGTATTTAAATATAATTTTAATCAATTAGCAATATTCAAAGAAAAAAATGTTGCTATACTTTTTTTATTCAATTTTTACTTATAAAAATAATTTAATTAGAGAGAGATAGAGCTTGAAGATAGTGAACATTCTAGAAAACTGCCTGATGCAATATTGTACATACATAATATAAAATTACTACATATGTATTTTTTATGATATGGATGAGATAATATTAAATACAAAACGTAATAAATATTATTTTACATTTTTTTAATCATCATTTAAACATGTTTTTTATTTTAAAGTAATTTATCCTAGGAAGAAATATGTTTTTCAATGTTGGTGTTTTTGAGCGGGAACTTTAATTAAAAAAAAGTTAATTGTTTGAATTTCAAATACATAAATAATTGTGATAAATTTAATTAATAATAGGTATCTAATATATATAATTATTTGTAAATTAATACAAATTATAATATATAAAAAATCATCATTATTGACACATCAATCAAAAAAAAGCGGGAAAGTATTACTTATGTAAAAACATATGTACGAAAACGAAAGTATTGTCACAAAGTATTGCAATAATTTTCAATACAAATAAAATTTCTGTATATCTACATATTGACAATATATAATATTCATAATTATAAAAAATGGGTACTTCAGGAAATTATCCTGATGAAGATGTAATGAGTATATTATTTGCAACAGACAACCATTTAGGATACAATGAAGATGATAATATTAGAGGTTATATAAAATTTAATATATCAATATATCAACAATAAATAATTACACATTGTTATTATGTTTATTTATTATTAGTTTAATATAGTAAGTAATAAAATATCTATTTTTAGGAACTGACTCCTTTATCGCTTTTGAAGAAATTTTACAAATTGCAAAGAAAAGAAATGTAGATTTCATTTTATTGGGAGGTGATCTGTTTCATGACAGTCAACCATCAGCAAATAGTATTTTTCGTTGTGTATCATTACTTCGAAAGTATGTTCACAATGTTATAATGGGTTAATACGGAGTGTATGGGTGTCCGCTGTCAGTTTTATCAAAAATCATATATATAGTTATTCAGAATAGAGTTGATAGAATTATTTTAAAAGTTTGTTGTGGCGAATATTGAATGCCCGTTTTTACCTAACGAAAACTAACCAACCCAAAAGTAATCAACTCGATTTTGCCCCAATAGATTGCCCTAACCAATGACAGTTAACATGTATATTATTAGAGCATAAACTCTATTCTGAAAACTATATACATGATGATTGATAAATCTGATAGCGGACATCCATATACTCTGTATTAACCTTATAATGTACTATCATTTTATAATCTGTAAATTTTATTAGGTACTGTTTAGGTGATAGACCTATTTCTATTGAATGTATGTCGGATCAGAGTGAGATATTTAATAGCAATTCAAACTCCACGATTAATTATGAAGATCCAAATCAAAACATAAGTATTCCGGTATTTTCAATTCATGGTAATCATGATGATCCCGTAGGTGTGTTTTGTAAAAACTTAATTTTGTTATTTTAGATTATTTATATGAGTATTTTTAGGTCTTAATCAGCTATCTTCATTAGATTTATTGTCGAATATTGGTTTGATTAATTATTTTGGAAAAACTTCTACTTTAACTGACATTAATATAAAACCGATATTACTTAAGAAAGGGAAAACAAAACTACAACTATTTGGTTTATCACACGTTAAAGATGATAGACTTTCAAGATTATTTAGAGATAATAAGGTATGTTATTTTACAATTATGTACTATTGTATGTGTAACTGCAACCTATTTTGTTTATTATAATTTATAAATTATTTCTCTGTATACCAAACAGACAGGTATATATTGACAAATATTTGTTAGATCAATCTATTTTGCAATTATTTCATTCATATTTGTATTCAAATGAAAATTACAACTGTGAATTTTGTAATAATAAAAATTTGATATCGCTAATTTTAATTAAATTGAAATACATTAAAAATTTTCCCTTTGGTCTGTGTTATAATTGTAGACTTATTTTATATCTGTTTTATATTATGAAAATATTTTCTTTAAGGTAACAATGTTTCGTCCTGAAGGCAATGATGATGACTGGTTTTCCCTTTTAGTATTACATCAGAATCGGGCAGATAGAGGTCCTTCTAAGTTTATTCCAGAATCTGTAATTCCAGTATTTATTGATTTTGTGTTTTGGGGACATGAACACGATTGTAAAATTGATCCAGGACAATGTTCTAGCTCAGAGGCTATCATATCACAGCCAGGTAAGATTAATTTTATATCTATATCATTAATTAATATTAGGTATCAAAATATTTTTAGAGAAAAAAATGGCAATATTCAAAGCTCTAATTATGGTAAAAATGATTGTACTTACATCAATAAATAAATAATTTGAATGATTGAAATCTGTACTTTTCAAAATTTATTATGTAAATAAATAGTTTGGAAAATCTTAATAAATTTTACGAGGGGAGGTTATTTTTGAATTTTGAAAATTAGTTAAAATTACTTAGTGATGACAACCATGCTTAATTAAATTTACGTTTCATTTCTTATTTATTATAGCTTTTGTTAAAGGGTAAAACTTAAAACAATCAAAATAAATTTTTATATTTGTTATTTCTTATTAGGAAGTTCTGTAGCTACTTCATTAGCAGAAGGAGAATCAGGAGAAAAAAAAATTGCTATACTTAAAATTTATAAGAAAGAGTTCACATTGGAAGCAATACGTTTAAAAACAGTCAGACCATTTGTATTTGATAATCTAATTTTATCAGATAATGCGATTGATATGCAAAAATATTCAGTTAAGTCAGTGTCACAGCAAGTCGAAGTTATTGTAAAAACTAAAATTAAGGATATGATTGAATCTGCCAAGGAATTGTTAACAGGTAAGTACTAAAATTAATTATTTCTTTTCAGTAGAAAGATATTGTGAATTAACATTGTTAATTTAAATTCTTAGGTCATCCGTTACAACCAAAATTACCATTAATCCGATTGAGAGTTATTTACAATTCCACTGAACAGTTATTCAATATAACACGTCTTACTCAATCGTTTGAAGATCAAGTTGCAAATTTAGATAGTATGATTCATTTGGTAAAAGAAATGAAAAATCGTGTAAATATTAAATCTGGTCTTATCGATAAAGAAGTAATGAATGTAAGGATGTATTATTATATTATTTATTTTGCAAATTGAAAGGCTTTGCTGTATAAAAATAAAATAAATAAATCATATTTATAAATTTTAGAATATTCCTGTTTCAATAAATGATCAAGTCGAAGATATTGTAGAAAATTATTTTGAATCACTTTCAGATGATAAACAATTGAAAGTTCTGTCAGTAACTGCACTTATACAGGGTGTTTTAGCTTTCGTAGGAAAAAACCAATCGAATGCCATTGATTTAATTTATAAAGAGCAAATAAAGATTGTGTCAGAAAAAGTGAATGAAGCAGATGTAGAAATTGATCATATAGAAAAGGAAATTGAAAATGTTAGAAAAGAACGATTGGCTCAGAAAGCTGAAATTAAAGCTCAGGTAACGAATTATATTTGTAATAAAATGTAAATAAAATATATATCTTTGATTAAATTGTTCAGTCCATTAAAGTAATATCAGCTCGAGGGACTTCGTCTAACACAACCGTTGGAACATCATTTTCTGTAGATGATGATGTTGAGTCTGATCTAAAGGAATCAGTGCAGTTGTCTACGAATCAAGCGCCACAATGGATGCCATCTAAACGTGGTAGAGGATCGAAAGGAGGCAGGGGTAGTCGTGCTAGAGGGGCTCGTGCTGCCTCTAATGTTAGTTCTAGTCGTACAACTAGGTCGTCTCCACGGAAAGGTAGAACTCAAGCAAGTTTGGATGAAGTAGCTGCTAAAATGAAAAATGCAGTATGTACTTTTTAAAAGCTACTTATGTTTGTTTTTCTCACTGTCACTAGGAAATACATTAGTTTAGAACTAATAATTATTATTATGAATTAAAAAAAAAACAAAACACATATTTACTATTGCATAATATAGTGTAATTATTTTCATCAATTACATTGAGTTTTGGTATTGAATACCGTAATTAAGTATTTTGACACATATTTTTAGTGATCACGTTTATGTGTAGATAGGCAATAAGTGTAATCAAAGTATTCCCATTAGTTGTAAATGTAACTATTAAATTCGTAGAAAATTGTAAAGTAATATATTTATGTATAACTGCTACATATTTTTTTGAAATAAGTGGTATTAAAAATTGTTCCTTATATTCTTTATATATTGTTATAAAAATTATATGTTTGTTTTATAATTAATTAATTAATTAATTGGTCAGTGCTAGTAAGGCAGCAAAAATTTATTGCAACTGTGTTTTGATAAGAAATTAAAATAAAATAATTATAGTTTATCCTAACTAACATTCATTAATTGATTATGTAGGAATTTTAATTGTGGAATACAAGAAACTATCATATCATTTGCAATTCTTGGTCAGCAACATCTAAATGTATTGCATTCTATCATTATTTTGACTACCGTAACTTTATAAAAATATTGTACTATGGCTTATTATAGTGGAAGTACACTTGTTAAGTTTCGAAATTTACATTAAACACATTAGTTTTGTTGCTTGCATCTTCTACAAGATCTTCAATTGAGATACTAGTGCCTAATTTATTAAATGGAAGATTAACGGATACGTTGTAAACTGCTGGGGATGAATGAGGTCTTCGTTGTTTCAGTGATTGTATTTTTTTAATGTTTTTCTTTTCTTCACGACTACTGTTACAAATTTGTGGTTTTTTAAGGACTTTTTGATTAGTTTTTTTCTTCAGCCATTCACAAAATATCTGTTCATTTCTTTCAATTTTCATTTTGTTCAATTCATTGATTTTTTGGAATTCTTCTTGCCTTCGCCTATTTTGTATTTCTTCACGTTTCAACTTTAACTCTAATTGAATTTTACTTAATCCATATTCTGAATTATGTCCCGTATAATATGGAAGAGGTGATTTATTTTTTAAATTGTTTTCACAGCATGAACGATAAGGTTTAAATGCATTTTGAGTTCCTGCGTTTGATATATTTACGTTTACTCTATTTTTATTGGTGTTATTTGTTTTCGCTAAAGTTTGTACTTTGTTAGTATTTCGTTTTAGTTTTGAGCTTGATTTAGTTTTTTCTTTGTTTTGTTTAGAATTTTGATGATTATTATTATTACTGTCGTTTTTGTTAATTTCTGGTATTTTTATAACAGTGTTGTCATTTATTTCTTTGTGAATATCGTTATCTAATACTTCCTTTGGTACAGGACTTAATTCAATATTTAATTCGATTTGTTCTTCTAAAGAGTCTTCTTCTATTGATGAAACTAAAGATATATTATCTAATTGATATTCTTCGGGTTCATAGTCTACTAACTTTTCACTAAACTTAACAGTAGTTCTTTTCTGTTCTTTTGCATTTGATATATTTTCTTGATACAATATCTTGTTTGCTTCTTCAATTTTTTCCTTAATATCATACATTTTCACCGACTGCATAACTATAAAGTATATATTTTAAATGTAATAATAACATTGTATTAATAATACTTACAATATCCCGAGAAATCATCTTCACTGTCATCATTTTGTTCACAGGACATTTTTGTAAGGATGTTTAATCAATATGGTATAAATAAAGATGTTTCCAAGACAAATAATAATCTATATCCATATATCATTCTAAACAGACTTGGCTATAAAATTATTTTTAGAAATATCTGCATTGTCAATGTTTCCTTTATTTGTATTTCCAAATTTAGAATATAATTGTGACTCAGTTTGATGGGTAAATATATATATGTATGTATAATTTTTGTTTGTTTTATTTCAGGAAATTTCAACATTTGAAATCTCTGACAGTGATTGAAAAATATGTTTTTTTACTAATTCTAAAATACGTATGTATTATTTCACTAGATATTATTTTTGTATTTTACTTACGTTTGTTATTTTTATAAAAAATTAGAAATTAATAAACTAATTTAATGAGAAAAAATATTTTTATTTATAAACATACAGAAAGTGTGTATCGTGTGTATATTGTAAATAGAAAAGATAAAATAAGTTCAAATCAGACAAATCCATTGATTTATGATTTTAATTTTTGGTGTTAACTTTTTGTAAATATGGATATAATTAAAAAATTATTTTTTGGTTACTTGATCATATATGAATGGGGCAAAAATTATAGAAAATAACATCCTCTACAACTTTTATTATAAACATTTTGTTCTATTATGAATCTTTTGAAATATAATTTCAAAAATCGATTATTTCCTTAAAAATTTAAAGAAAATAAATTAATAAAACATAAATTATTGATAATAATATTTCTTATCACTTTTATCTAAAAAATCAGCTTTGCTATACTTCTTTATATGTGGAGTAAAATGAATGTAAGTCCAAAGAGTTGTAACTTGAGGTATGATTATATTTAGTTTATATGGTATAATGTTATCCTATGCTGTTACAGAATGCTACGTTTAATTAAAGAATAAAAGAAAAATTATAGTAAACTATCCTTGGAACTAAAATAACTAGGAATGATCTACATAATTAAACACTACTTTTACAGTCTGTTTGATAAGAGCGTGTGCGGCAAAATTTTTTCCTGGAAACCGTTAAAGGGTAGGTTTGAACGTGATCAGGTAGCTGAACCCGTCCTCCAAGATGTTTTATTATTAATAAGTGTTCCAGTCGCCTTCTACTTTCCACTAATTTTATGGCATACTCTGGTGACAAAGACCTCCATATGAGTCGAATCTGTCAGAAAAGTTGTTTGAGGTTCCAGATATTTTTCTCTCGGAGCTTCAACTTCATGATTGCCCAAACATTTTCAATCGGATTCGCATCTGGCGACTGCGATGGTCAATTCAGTACGTCAACATCATTTTCATGTTACCACGCAGTACAAAGATGACTCCGATGTTTGGGGTTATTGTCATCTTGCAGTAGCCATGTTTAATTTTTCTTCATGAACCACTTTTGGGCAGATGGTAATAAAGCCTTTTCATATATTTTAACCATTTTGGCAGCGTTCAAATTATCTGTAAACATGTACAAATTGTCAAATTCCTGTTTTGAGAAACAGCCCCAGATGTGTACCTTTACCGGGTGTTTCACGGTACTCATGGTGAAGTACGTTCGTCTGTGACCATGGTCGGACGTCAACTGACGTTTTCTATACAAAGCATTTTGGAGGAAGGATTCAGCTACTTGATCGCGTTCAAACCTACCCTTTAACAGTTTCCAGGAAAATTTTTTGCTGCACACGCACTTATCAAACAGACTGTATATTTATCTACAGTCTTCATATCTTTCTAAGGGTCATTTTCTACTGCTATATATGTTTTTTGTTCTTCTTCAATTTCTTTATGTAACAAGTCATCATCAGACATCAAGAAGTTAATAAATCTGGAATAATTATGTTTTATCAAAAAGTATAATAATATTACTTATTAAAAACACTTACAGCATTATTAAAAATACTGCAACCTGTGTAGAGAATGTCAACCAATAAATTGATTCAGGATGATCTTCTATTGTTGCATTATATAATTGTGAATATAATATACCTGAGAATAACGGAATGGCATTGTCAGCGACAGATAGTAATGAAAATACTTTACCTAGAAAATAATTTAAAAAATTAATTGTAAAAAACATTATTTAAAAATAATAGAGTACCTCTCTCTGAGACGGCTACAATTTTAGAGGTCATTGATCGTAGAACAGGAGCAACAATCGGTCCTAGCGAGGATACAGTAGCACCTAAAAATATTAATACAAGATTTGTGATATTAGTAACTAAAACTGCCAAGAGCAGTTTAAGGCTACAATAAAGTAGGATTTCAAATATTTTCACTGAGTAATTGTGACAGTATATTGTTATTTGTATATTACCTACAAAAAACCAATAGTCTACATCAGCAAGTGCAAATATTATTCTTGCAGCTGCATGTGACGTAGCTCCAACCATTATAATGATGGTATCTCGTAGACCTATCCATTTACTCATTAAAGGAACTCCAGTTAACATGACTACCACGAATAATGTTGATTGATATGTTTTAAAGTTACTGTATTTTTCTACTGACCAATTAAATACATTCTGTAGATACAGATAACTCATTGGTTTTTCATCTGGAAAATAAATATTACGGTCATTAAATAGATGAGTTTAATTAAATTATAATTTTATGTACCTCTTTGGAATGTATACAAAGCCATGGATAATATGAACATCAGTAGAACAAAGCGTTGATTCTTTGGTCTTTTTTTAACTAATGTTCTTATTGATTGTACTACATGATCTTTGTCGAAGAAATCTAAAATGATACCATTTGGAGCATCCCATATCGGTTTTTGGCGTTCGTTTGTTCTCCATTTAAGATTTAAAAATGAATAAATAATAGCTAATGCTAACATTGAAGAATTAACAGTAAACATAATAGCGTAGGAACGATCGGTAACACTTGTGAAGAGATATTTTCCTAAAATTAATTTCTGTTAGATATGACTTATTAAAAATATTGTGTTAATTCTCTGATATAATGGTTCTGACAGTATCAAACTTGATTAAATTAATGGTTCTGTTTTTAGAAGATTTATATTACTTGCCATGTCTCAAGTATAGGTATTAAGTATTTATTGTTTTGTTTATTATCTTTTGGGTGTTTGCCTCCTTTTAAATTTTAAATAAAAAATATTATAATATACCTAACGCTACTCCTGTTGGCATAGTACTAAGATAACACACATCAAGTATAGTTACTCGTAAAGTTCTTTGTTCAATTGTTGTAACATCGGACAGATAACTAAAAGCTGCTGCAAATATAATAACATCGGCTCCTGTTATGGCCATAGGTATTGTTGCTGTATATATTATATATTCTAGAGGCCACGTTGCTAAAATTAAACAATGCTATGTTAAATATTTAAAAGGAAAAATTAGGTAAGATTAATACTAATCAGTGAAATAATGTATGCACATAATCAGACAAAGGCGATAAAGAATTTGTGGTAAAGAAGTGAATAAATAGAGTACTCTCTTGTTAGTATATTCTAATAATTGAGAAATAGGTATTAGATAGACCAGTGGTCTTTAAACTTTGTTGACTCACGGAACCCTTAGAACTAGAAGTTTTTTTTGGCGAAGTCTTTCTCAACCTTAGAAAAATATATTTAAAAATAATATTCAAACTAAATCAATGTTGGTTGTAGGTATCTACTTTATGTATAGACAATTAAAGTATTGTACTTATATGTATATGTACACTAGCAACTTTTTGTAATTAATTAATTTTCAAATACAAATATATAATATCGGTATCTTTATATTTTTTAGTTAATTACACTAGTCAACTAGTTATAATTTTTTTTTCAAATTTATATTTTGATTTTTCAATATTTCATTTTGAGAGAGGTTACGTGGAACCCTGGGGTTCCGCAGAACACAGTTTGAAGACCATTCAGATAGAGCAACACAATACAAGCAATGGGTTGATTATAATTTTTCATTGTGCCTTCAACTATAAACAGAAACAACAGAATATAATATTTGTTGGATAATTTACAGATTAAATTCAATTTATTATTAAGTGACCAAGTGATCTCTGTTTTGAGTATTAAACTTACGTTGTAAAGAATTAACAACAACCATTATAGAATAATAAAGTTTTCCAGATAGTCCTAAAATTAGTGGAAGTTTTCTTCCTCTTTTATCTGACCATGCTCCCATGAATAAAGCTAATGCTATTGGCACTACATGTCCAGCTATGTTGTTCCATTGATGAAATTCTGATACAGTGACCTAAATTCGTAATAATGTGTTAAACAGTTCATAGCAAGTAAATAGGTTAATAATTCTCATGCAAATATTGTAAACTATAAGTGTTTATATATGCCGAATAAAGTGTATAGCAGGGGCCGGCAACCTGGCAACCATGGGTACCCCTGGTGGATTTTTAATGCATCTTCACTGTACTAAAGGTTGACAGATTATAAAGTACCTCAGGTCATTTACATTACAATTTTACATAAAATTTTTTTTTTTCAAATTTTGTATTGTGCTTGTATAGACAAAAAGGTTGCCCACCCCTGGTGTATAGTATTTAATATAGTTTCATAGCGGTAAAAATTTAGTTCCTGTTTTAAATAAAATAACTCCCAAAATTGCCATTACCACTATAGTTGTAATAATATCGGTGTATACATATTTAGACACTTATTGTCTATGTTTATATTTACGGAAGGATATTAACACGTTAAGCTTGGTGTTGTTAAATTGTAATTTGATTATACCTGTACTTGTCTTCGATAGTCACTATAGTTTTTATCATTTATGTTATCACAAATTTCAGACTCATATTGGTGGTTCACTCTACATGCTTTATCAACAAAGAAAGCCTGTTCAACTACGCTTGTTGTCATAAATGCCATCATATATAGAAATAGTGCAGGTTCCACCGTAATAAGTTTGCACCAACCAAACCAACGGTTGCATGCATTGTTGTTAGGTGAATTGTTGTCGGAAGATACCTATTTAAAAAAATAAAAAATAAAGTAAATTGTGTGCAATTAAAAATATTAAATGATCGTATGATTTAAATTAATTAATTAAATTGAAAAAATATAATGTAGATACATTTATAAATATAATTTTTTTAAATAAAAATAATTTCGCGCGTAAATTTTGCATGCACGACAGAAATTTACACTAAAGCCGTTTCCGGGATTTTACAAAATTTAAATAATATAAATATGACCAATATTATGATGGTTTGGTGTTGAATGGCTCATTTATCACATTTTTTTGATAAAAAGTAATATTTTATAGGTACACATGGGACATAACCTCAATCTCATTACTTACAGATTCATCTTTAGCTATAATGGTATCCATTTATTTATTTTTAATAAGTTTTGAAGAAGATACAGTATCTGGAATGTGTTTATATAAAACTGATTTACTATATGATACATTTTAAGAGAGGTAACATGTATCAATTGTATTATATTTTAATTCAACATTGTGAACAGGGTTTACAAATATGTATACTAAATTTATTCCTACATTAAAAATGCAGCTACCGCAATGGTTAATAAATAAATACTGCTTAAAAATGAATTAAATCAGTAACTAGAACATTTTAATACTAATGAGTATTTATAATAGAGTTAAATTGAATTAAAACAATAAAGGATGTATTTATTTAAATGTATGTATTACCACTTTGAATTTATGCGTTGTCATATTATGTGGGTATATATACAGAATAGTACAGATTATATTGATATTTATTTGACACTCCACGCTTATGCTGATAAAAATAATGTTCATCAGAATATTTTATTTAATTATGATATTACCGCTGTTTATTTTTTATTATGCTGAGATTTAATTTTTATTGTTTCATTTATAGATACGAGTATACATTGTAGTAGACAATAAAATTAGAGACAGATTATTATTATTTATTATTAATATACCAACTCATGGGCGCCGACTTTTCATTTTATCCATTGGGGTGAGATTTTCACCAGTGTTGAATCCAGGGTGGTACCTAGAGTGACCCCTTTTTTATTTTATTTTATCTTTTATATTTTTATTTTATTCTTTTTATTTTTATTTTCATAAAACTTATTACCCTAATCTGCACTTTTGTGCCCCCTGCTCTATTTTTTACAACCTTTTTTTTTAGTCGTCATTATTTTTTGCAAAACCCGGAGAAATTGCACCGAAATCCTGAGCCCGAAGATTCAGTATGCAAACTCTGAGACTCCGGGTCAAAACCTGAGACCTGGTCACCATTAGTGGTACCGTTTGTGTGTGTGAATGAGGTAAAATCCCTACCAACCGCACTATAATTTATTTTTATTTTTCAATGTAAATTATGGATTTTTTCTATCTATAAAAGAAAAGAAAAGTTTAATTTTATAATATTTAACTTAATTGTAAAAAAAGTTTTTATTTTGACCCCTCTTCCTATTTGCTTGCGGTTAGCCGCTTACCCAGTCTGATTCAAGTAGGGTTGCCAGAAGCTCAAGGTGCGAAAAGAGGACTAGTTCATTAAAAAAAGAGGACAAATAGAAAAAATTAAAAAGAGTATTATATATATTTTTTTGGTTGTGCCCACTTTGCCGCCCATACTAAAATGTCGCCCGGGGTAAATGCTATAATAATCAAAATCACGATTTCTTAAAAACCCCGGACACATTTGAAAAATCCCCCCGGACGTCCTTCAAAAGAGGACACTGTCCGGAACAAAGAGGACGGATGGCAACCCTAGAATAAGTGTATATTATGCACACGTAAGTAAATTAGAATAAAATTGTGCATACATTGACTGTTTTACGTTACTTAAAAAACTTAAAAACGTGGACTCAATCTCCACCCCACGAACTGTTTATTTTATTTTTTAATTAGAATAAAATTAAAAAAGTCATCTGTCTATTGTTTGTTTTATATTAATCTAACCTTCTATATGAAGTGCCTTTCAATGCTCTCAATTAAATGTTTTAGATTCGGTTTGGCTTTTGTACGTCTCATTTATCAGAATAATCAGTACAAATATACACATATATTTTAAATATATTTATGTATTTAAAAAACATGATTGATTATATCAAATCATCGTTGTCGGTTCTTTAAGGTAAGGTGTGGTGTAGGAAAAGTGGTTGATTCGAGAAGTTTCACAATTTCATATATTTTTAATCAGCCCTCGATCAAAAAATTCTCAAACATTTTAACAATGTTGATTCAGACAAAAAATTACAAAATGTATAGGTGTATTTGGTGGTTTTATTTGGTCTGCGATTAAAAAATTCTTAGAAGAGATGTATTATCTTTAAAAAGGTCCTTTTAGACGGTCAGTTTAGTCGTCTGTTCAGTCTCAGTTTCACAATCAGTCGAACTGTCCGTTTTTCCTATGTGTAAAAATTAAAAACTGACAGGAGAACTGAAACGGAGACGGATAACTGACAGGATGGCTAGACCTATTTGTTTCATTTCAATTCTTAGAATTCCTATCTATGTGTAAACAAACGCGTAATTCCTTACAAGAGTAACTTTTCAAGTGATAAAATCGTATCGAGTTCAAATTTTGTGTATTGTTAGAGGGGATCAAGAGTAGTAAGAAATTAATATTTTAGTTGCGGTAAAACGGTTTATGAGGGTGAACTACCCCTTTGAAAATGTGCAAAAAAATGTGAAAATAATGAAGATTTAAAAAAATCTATAATACATTTTCATGATTTTTTATATTCTTTCAAATAGCAACAGTCGAAATTCGAAAACGTGAAACTGTTCACAGTTCGACTGAAACTAAAACTGAATTGAGAACTGAACTGACCGTCTAAAAGGACCTTTAAAACTACTTTTTCTTATTTAATATTGTGCAAACAGGGTTACGTTGAATCAGGAATGTCTATTTTTATTTTTGTATTTTTACATAAAATTAGTAATGTTGCTAACTTTAATAAAATTAATGGAAGGACATTTTATTGGTCTGGTAAATCTAGTAAGTTTTTGTAATAAAGCAGACAAAAAACATTTGTGTTGTCATTAAGTAGTACAAAAAAAAAGTCTTTTTTATAAAGAAGGACAAATAGACCAACGTTGGGTTGGCCGATAACACGATCAAATTGACGCGGCTTACACCCATAAGCCAAAATCAATATCCAGATCACCACATAAGCCTCAAAACTTGTATAAGGATAAATAGGACATATAGTCAAGGAAAAGGTTACTTGGAAGTTGGAACTTCTAAGTAACCTTTTCCTTAACTGTCTTCCAAGTTAGAAGGACAAATTGTTTGAAAGTCCTTCCCAACAGACTGCCGCATAGAGAAGTCGGCTGCCAGAGCAGGTTTCAGATTAGTGTATTCTCACATTGCTCTATTTATTTATATCAGGGTTATATCAAAGGATTGATAAAAATACTATTAATAAATTTTAATTAAGTCTCACAGTTTCGTTTTAAATTCACAAAGGGCAGACCAGCTGAAGATGAGAATAATTAATCTACATAATTGAAGAGAGGTAAAAGTTAAAAAATGTTTTTTTGATATTTTCGTTAGTTGTTATATAGATACCTATAGAATTATATTATATAGAAAGTGAAATATTTTGGTTTTGTTTTAGTTACATATTAATTAATAATAATAAAAGTAAGGATATAATAGTTGTTTTATTTTTATATCTTAAAGAAGAAAAATAAAATATTTGTTTATTTCCATGAATATGAATTACGAACCCTGATCTATTTTGAATGATTAGTTTGGTCTGAAATAATAAACTCAATAAACTTGAAATAGAAGTTTGACCGCGCCCTCCGCCACACTGCGGTGCCCGGCCTGGGGCGGGCCTGCTTTCCAAGAAGACGTTTATAGTCGCCTTATAATAAATAGTGGCATTGAAAGATTTTAATAATAATCAATAAAAAATCAGGAAATTTAATTTTACATAGGTTTTAGATAAGTGTACCTACGCAACTACATATGTACATTATTGTACATAGGTCGATTGAGTTAGAGACATAGATAATAAATACGTAAGTTGAAATCTTAAAAGATTAAAATTAAAATAATCTGGCATTGTCAAGTTCAAGATCATTGTTTTATTGCCGTAAATTAATTTAAGGTAGGCACTTATTGAAAAATTAAATTATTCAACACGGTTGAAAGTAAGATATATGTATGTATCTATTATATAAAAATGAATGTTCGTTCGTATGAGGCTTATTGACTCGAAAATTACTGAACCGATTTTAATGCGGTTTTCACCAATAGTTGGATAAAAACAATTGAATGATTTTTGACATACTATTATGTTAACAATTAAATATTTTGAAATACCTATATTGATTGAAAATTGAAATATAAAGAAACGTTTCCTGGGAGTTTGAAAATATAATTTTACACGATTTTCTCTATAACTACTGAACAGATTTTATTCCGGTTTTCACTAGTGGGTAGGTAAAGTTTACGTGTATAATTTTTTGTATATTTTGTGAAAAAACGATCTGCGGTGAATGGTGTGTTGTTGGCATATTGGGTGGGCATGTCAGGTAGGCATGTCAGGTGGGCATGATTACTTTATGTTTAATTGAATTAATATACCTAGGTAACATCGTGTCCAATGCGCTAATCATTAATTAAAATAAATATTTATACGTATGCAGAATCTGAAATTCACAAGACTATAAATATCATAATTTAAGAAATGATTACTTTTTGATTCCATATTGATGGAATCAAAAAGTAAGTAAGAGGTTCCCAAACTTTTTTAATTCGCGGCGCCCTTTTTGAGCTAAGGTTTTCCCATGACGCCCTTTTTAAGTCAAAACATAACTAACTTGTAATGAATAAACAAGTAAAAAATTGCAGTATTGAATAAATTTATTATTTATTCATATGCCCGGTATTATAAAGGACCTAACAAATTTGTTAGCTAACAAACACTTTCAACTGAGGTATCAAACATATATGACAGTTCTTTTGGAGTTTGTTGATGACTTTGACAAGTTTCGCGCACGCGTTGAAGGTAAATACAAACGGTATTAAAACAGTGGTGATGTTATGAAAATTATTTTGTACGGTCAAAGATGCCAACTGTGTTACAATTAATTGAAGTGTCACTGCTCTAAATTCCATAACTAATCCATAGATACTAGTACAGTATTAATACCCCATATGAATGTAATTGCTAGCTAACAAATTTTGTTAGGTCCTTTATAATACCGGGCAATAAGCATTTAATTAATAGGATGGATGAGCGCATACTTTGGGAACCTCTGCATTACTATATGTTATTTGTTTATATTAATCATAAGGTCTTTTTAAAGTATATAAATGCATTAAAACAAAACAACATTATCTGATAACACCATGCACTCTTTTGGCCTTTCATTTAATGACGATATCAGTAGCGTAGCTACACTGTTTGAGGCAGATAATATTTTGATTATAAAATCTTGATTCATTTGGTTTGACGATAATAAAATTTTATATAAATAATAGAATAAAAAATAAAATAAAAAATATATCAAGTGCAAGATGAGCCACACATACTAGTGCCCCGTATCGTATTGTTTTTTTCTTCAATTTATTCGATTATTGTAACACAAACTTTACAGGTTTCAAAATTTCCAAGTATATGTATATTAGCAAAGTTAAGAATCACACACTCTATTGTCCGGTATTATAAAGCAAAATTTGTTAGCTATCAAGCACTTTCATATGAGGTTTCTAACCTATCTGACAGTTCTCCTTTAGTTTCATGAAATGTTTGACAATTTTCGCGCACGCGTGGTAAATAAACACCAACGGTATTAAAACAGTAGCGATATTATGAAAATTATTTTGTACGGTCAGAGTCGCCAACTGTGTTACAATATGTTGAAGATCACTGCTCTAAATTTCATACCTAATCCATAGATACTAGTACAGAATTAATACCCCATTTGAAAGTGCTTGCTAACTAACAAATTTGCTAGCTCCTTTATAATAACGGACATAAGTTATATTTAATATTTAATAGTTCGTCAATATAAAACTAACGGCTTCAAATGTACTACAAATACATTAATTTTGAGAAAAATGATACGTATGATAAGTGTGGTGAATGTTTATAATTCTCTTCTGATCTTAGCATCATTATACATATTCCCAGTTTTCTATCACTATTAATTTTAAGATAGGGTCAATCTATATCAAGTGGTCCAGCACACTGGTAAGGGAAAAATCAATTAAATTAAAACCTGTTTCAAAACTGTACCCAAAAAAACCTGCTTTAGCCCCCACAGTCTGGACTAAATGGGATAAAAATTTGTTTTGAGTATACTATTCAGTCTATGGGGAGGAGGTCTAATTTTTGTTTTGTTTAAATTTCATTTCTGTTTTTGGGTTATACCAAATTTCATCTTAATCGGTATAAAATTTATATAGACAGACAGACGGATGGACAGAGCGAAACTATAAGGGTTCCTAGTTTTCTACGGAACCTTAAAAATGGTATAATAAAAATACTAATTCATTGTTAAAATAATTTTTTATATTTATTTATAAATTATACAAAATATTTTCTAACAAATATTACAATTAATTTAACTTAACAAAATGTTAATTATTTACACTGAACAAACAAAACTAACAATAAATTGTATTTCTTAATAATTGATGTTATTAAAAAAATAAAATTGACGATGAAACACAGATAAAACACAGTGGTCGCTGAAACGGTGTTTTAATTGTCAAGGCTTGAAATTAAGATTACCTAATACCTAAAATACGTATTACTCGTGCATTTTAACTTGACAAGATCTATGCAATTTTTTTAATAATTAATCAGAACCCTTTCCGTTTTCACATTAGACTTTATAATTTATGACCCTATATTTTAAATCGCTGGCACTTAATAAAAACGAAGACCGTCACTGTATCGACCTTGAAAATTTGTTGTATGTGATTTAATACGAGTGGCATTTTAACACCCTCGAAACGGCGTGTATAAGAACGACGGCCGTCGTGACCTTGAAGATCTGTATTATTGAATTCAATCAGACTGGCATTTAAGAAAAACCGGTGTCCGTCAAGCACTGGAAATCTGTTCATTTGAATTTTATACAAATGATACAGTAAGGGTCTCCGTTTTTGTTAAATGCCAGCGTTTAAGTCGAACACTGGATACGTTATGTTTGTTCAGTGTAATATGTGTATACTGTATACACAATGAGATAAACAAAACGGTTTGATCAAATACAAAATTGTGCTATTTTAATTTTTTTAAACAAACTAACAATAAGTCAACATTTTGTTATAAATTATAAAACTTAACATTTATTACACAAAAGTAAATCAACTAAAAATGATTCCACATTACTGACTAAAAATTACGATTTATTTGAGTCGTTTCTTTACTTTAATAACATGAGCAACACATAATAGGCATAATAAAATAATAATAAATATAACACTATAATATAGTTAATATATTGACGTATTTACTTATTCTATTAAAATATATTTCAACACAAATATATTATTTTTTATATCAACTACTTATGTGTATTTACAATAATTTAATTAAAAGAGATCTTAATGTAAAAATAAATGTATCACTAATCTATTATTTACATTGACTTCCAACATGTATTATTATACCATACAACAAGTAATAAGTATATGTTTATGTAATACCCTAGTTTCAAAAGACAGCTGTTTTAGAGATGGCATTGCTACAACACAAAATTTATTGTATATCATGCAAGTAGTGTGATGGTGGTAATATATGATAATTACTAAATATATGGTATAAGTACACATTTATACATCGATATATGATTTTATTTACGTTGTATATAAAATCTAGAATAAGCAATAAATATACATATAAATAGATATTAAGCTATGTATTATATTTCTCACAATTTCTCATAATATATTATAATCTTTTAATAAATAATTTGTGGAATGTCCAGATAGTACTGAATACCTACTGCAAACCCCCCGGATGCTGCCCCCCATCTGGCTTTTGCCAATCTTGCTACCATGTAGTTACGCCATTGTCTGTTTGTAAATTCGGCATACTAGTCGGGTTTACCGGAATTATATTTTTTGACAACAATATTTATTTTGCTGGAAACTATATTTTTTTTCAATTCTAGCAAAGTGGTGAAAAGTATTATTAATAATAGTAAGAAATATATAATTTATTGAATTTTAATATATTAAGTATTGATAAAAATAATTTATATTGTTTATTAATTAAATGGACATTTTTATCAAATCAATTTTGATACATTCCTTTATTCCACCTCCACATTACAAGGAGTTAAGCATTTTAAAACAATTATTATTAAATATTGACGGAAAGTATTTAGTGCCTTAGTACATAACTTTGGTAGTAATGAATATAATTTCTATCTATGCACATCCCTTAATATATATAAATATTTAACTTAATAATATACAAATAATTTATATTAAGTCACAGCTTGAAATTCATTGTCTTTATACAAATAAATATATGTATATCATTTATTTAAATATGATTGTTTTTTATGTATGTTATACTGTTCTTTTGTTTATTTTGTGTAACCACATATATTAAGGGTGATCAATTAAGTCAATAAAAATTAAATTAAATACAAAATATATTATACTTATTGTTAGTGTAATATGCAATATAATTAATTTGTATCATTACTCTTACAATAGTGTGTGTAAAATGCCTATTCGATATTTTTTTGCTTACTTCAGAAGTGCAAAGTATCAGTTTACTTTTGTCTGGTATTATAAAGAATTTGCTTGAGTGCAAAAACAAATTAGCTTCCATCTAAACCTATTTGCTAGGTTTTAAATATAAATAACAACACACTCCCAGATGTAGCGAATGAAATCGTACATATGATAACTTTGACGCATGCGCGATAAGTACAATCAGCGACTTAAAATAAGTGCTGTCAAGTGTACCTCATAAAATGCATAGCAATTACATTACTATACATTTATTACCACTTCTTTAAAATATCTAACAATTTCATAACTATTTGACACCTAGTAGATAGCATTCATTGGAAGCTAATTTGCATTTGCTTTATTCATAGTGTGTTTTGAGGGGGAAAATTGAATTTTTAGTTTTTGATTTGGTGGATGTTTTTAAGGTCAATTCAAGTTCAACATTATTTTTTTTTTTTTAATGGGAACTTATCTTATCTTATTGACAAAAATGAGCAACTTTTTGTTTATAAGTTTTTGCAAAACTTCATCTTTCCAAGATATTTAAGAAATTATATTGAGATTTTTAGAAATTTTTACTTGGAATTCAACAACTTTAGATAAAAAGTACAAAGTACTTGTAATATTTAAAATATTTTAAACAAATCAGAATTGAATATAACGTAAATAAAAAACAATCACAATATAGTAATATTATATTTTGATTTATCGTTTTTTTTTAAATTTTATAATTATTTTAACACATAAATAAGTGATTCTATATCTCTTAAAAATAATTAGCATATTTACAACATGAGTGCACATTTTTTTTCTTTATACAATCACATTAACTGAGTAGAATATTTGATAAAATTTAATTTTGCAAACCTTTTTAAAGAATCATTCGTTTTTATAAAATGTTACCAAACTGCTGCATTCGAATTATTTATATTAATAACGATTTGTTTTATGCTCTAGTAGTACGTACCTCAAAAATTAAGTTGACTTAACTATTTGGCGTTCTTAAAATTAAAAATTGACTTCAATTTTCTTTAGCAAACCTTAATACCATATTTGTTAAAATAAAAATAAATTAAATAGAAATATAGTGGAACCTCGTCAGTACATTTCTAAAGGGACTAAGGGGAAAAAACGTAGTAACGAGAAAAACGTACTAACGAAATATTTTAACATGGGTTTTATGAAAGAATGCCGGTATCTAAAAAATGAAAAAAAACGTATTATTGTAAAAAATGTACTAAAGCAAAACATACTAACGAGGTTTCACTGTACTTACTTTTTATTTATTTTTGTCTCTGACTAGATTTGTGGTTACATTTTATAATCTGTTTGTGAGCTTTAATATCAGTTTACGAAAATTAAAGAATTAAAAAAAATACAGAAAACAGATGTTTATAATTTCACGTCGCTTCAACCACCCTAAAAAACAAGATTGGGGAAGGGGGGGGGGTTGCAAAAATTAGTCATTGCACCCCACTAGTAATTTTTGGTAGGTAGACTCCCCCCCGCCTCTAGTGCCACTAAACACAATTAAAAGTAAGTATCAAGTAATTAAATATATATTTTGGTTTTCGGTAAATCATTGACAGTTCCATTTATAATTCACATTTCCTAATTATACTAATTATACTTGACAATTCTCATCTGCTTCCTGAAGTTTAAGTCCATTAAAGCTTTGCAAATTTGATTAAAATCAATTTTCTGATCTTCCTATTCAACGACAAAAGCATCGCCTTGTCAATGGCGTAATCAGGATTTTTAGGAGAGCCAATATTTTTTATGGATTGCCATCAGTGGCGTAGTAAGAAAATTTTTGGGAGGATAAATACATATGAGTTAAATTTTTTGAAGTTATTTTGAACTGATGTTTTCTCAAAACATACGTTTTTAAAGAACACTGAATATTGGGGGGTGGGGTCGACCCTCACCCGTTACTACGCCACTGAGTGCCATTGATATATAACATTATATAGTATAACCATTTGGCCCCTCGCTAATTACAACATAGGTCTGGCCCCATTGACCCCTTCCACTGGTCATGCCACTGCACCTTGTCCATAATCATAAACGACTGTACGGTGAGGCGTACTAACCGTTCCAATTTTTGTTTGTTAATAACTAATAATTTTTTTTGGAAAATTTTTTGATCGCGCTCATGCTTAAAAATCTAAAAAAGAAAAAAATCTTACTAACAAACGATTGGTCCTTTCCAACATCTTTGGATACTTAAAAAAATATGATTAATGAATACTATTTACTTCAAGATATTTGAAAACTAAGTAATTATTATTTATACTCGAAAATATCCATATTATATTGATTTTATATGAACTATTTTATTTACATATACGGAGAAAAATTTTCTTTTCTTTAACTATTGAGTGTAGAGAAGTAAGGGAGAAGCAAATTGTGCCCTCATTATAATGCAGCACGGTAATTTACGTTAAACATGAACTAATGTTTATTATTATTGTGTATTATCTATAAGTAATACAATTTGTATATATATTTTTTAATGAAAATTGTAACGATGGTTTTTTATTGGAATCATGAGTCTAATCATATAGGTATCTAAGTTTCCAACGGAACTGAATTATTTAATAGAAGTGAAGCAAGGTTTGCTGTAGTAGTGAAACATAGGCACTGGGTATATATCAAACATATTATTTTAATTGTTAGCAAGTAATGTATTCTCAGTTTTTAAAAATAATGAATACTGAATTAAATATTAAGAAATAAATTATAACTGAATTAAACAAAATCGACAACGATCATAGATAGATAAGGGGGGGGGGGTGGAGCGAGGCTCCTGCACTTAGTAACCTCAAGGGAGCACAATGGGCCCTAGTGGCCTAAGACTTCACTCTTTGAACAGGTCCGTTGCTTCCATGAAGGATAGAATCCTGTTCATCGGCATATCTTGAATATCTCTCGGTTCAACAAAAGGAGAGTCAAGTTGTTTGTTCCTTATTATTAACGATCATTCGAGTTTATCTGATGCCACGAGTCAGTTTAGACTTTGTTTTGATAACTATAAGTGTGATAATGTTACTTCATGCATATAGAAGAGGAAATTGTAATTCGTGTTTTGTATCACAGTATACAAAAAGCAATTAAAAAACCTGAGAAAAATACAGATACAAACAATTAAGGAAATGTAAGCATTAAGCATACAGCAAATTAAATTCATCATAATAATTGGAGGTCGATTATTTAAATTTTTTAAATTGTATATTTTACGACGAATACTATGTTATCTCGATCAGTCCTCAAATGGCAGTTCAATACATCTTTCAGAAAGTCATCTCAAGTAAAAACAATAAGTTAAAAATTGTTATTCAAAGAGAAAATATCGATAGCAGAAGTCTTAATTAACTTAGTTTTCATTTAATACTTGATAAAGCTATTTTTATTGGTTAAAGCAAGAAAATGTACGTTTACAACATTTAATGAGTACTTAAGAACTTATTCTTTCGATTCGTTACATTAATTAATGTTGTATATAGGTAAATATAGAGTCGGGTTATTACAAAGATAGTGACGAAAATAACTTCAAACTTAAGTCTTGTATTATTTTATGTACTTATATGTGTATGTGTACATATGAAATGTGTTTTAAAAAATTAGATATCTTTTGTCTGTAAGATTATATTTGAGATTACATTTGAACGAAATTCGATTTGAAGAATATATTATTTAAAAAAATTGTACAAAAATAAGTTCAATTTAAAATGTTTTCATCTACTTTTATTATTTCAGCTACTTAATTTATAAAATTAAAATTAATTAAATAAGATGAACGAAACTTGAACAAGTAATCTTTTATACTCGTAGTAGGTATAACTACCTATACTTATAATGAAATAAGCCTAACTTTAATAATAAATACTTATAACTATTTCAATCTTCATGTACGTATTTATATCATTATTTTATTTACAACAAATCAAAATTTAATCACCATCTTTATACTAACTAACTAACCCCATAGGTACATTTCCTAATGCCTTTCTTTGATGGTTTCCAGAGTTGTCGTATTGCTGGTGATGACGTTCATTTGTTTTTCATCGTTGGCGTTGTTAAAACCGCCGTTCATGTTTCCATTGTTGGTAACATTGTTAAGTGGATTTACAATGATGTTGGTCGTTGCAGAAGGTATGTTTTTCGCGTAACCGTCGAGAAAATAAGTCACCATGTTGCCTTTCCCTTTGACTTCGATTGTTCCCCGGCACGTTAAAGGATACCCACGGACGTGCAAAACTTGATACATTTCTTGCGTTACCTAAATGGAAGGATCATTTAATCCCAAATGTAATAGGGAATGAAATACGAGTAAGCAACTAAAAAATTGACAATCGATGTACTTGTATTTAGGGTTGGAGACTGGAGTTTTTTTTATCTTAGAATTTTTATCAGAACTAAAGTGAATAATATCGCGCGATGACAATCAAAGTTATAATATCGATATTTGTGAAAATCTCGTTTTTAATCTTGATACTGGCACCAGTCTTGAACGCTTTAAGAGTAAATTATTGTAATTTATTTGTTTGTTTTTTGGGATTGATGGACTACTTTTTTGTAATTTTTATGAACTCATGTTACTAATAAAACAACTACTTCTTTATTAAATCATTTTAATTACCAAAATCTGCAAATAAAGTTTTTTTAATTATAGCCTTTTATTTTGTTTATGTTTTTCCCCAGTAATGAACAACGTATACCAGTAATGAACACCCAGTGATGAACACAAGCGTTATAAAATAAAGAATTGTAAAATTTAAAACAATGTAAAGCATTTACATAAGAAAATACACTTTTCTTTATAATGTGCCGAATCGCGATAATTATTTGTCCATTGTTTTTAAACAATTGATCAATTTTTTGATGAATTTTTTAAATTCTTGTCTTGTTTATTACTGCGGGTAATTAGATCCAAAATAATAAATCGTCAAATAATTGATCTGAATTAGAATGAAATAAATAAATATAATAAATTTTAATATAAATTTAAACTAATCACTCACCTGTATTTTATCTAGAACCCCAGTCGAGTCCATCCTGCTCGCTACATTGACCGCATTGCCCCAGATATCGTACTGGGGTTTCCTGGCACCGATCACGCCCGCTACAACTGGTCCAATGTTGATCCCGATCCGGATTCGGAAGTTGTTGAACGAATGCTCGTTTACGTACGCCAACTGTTCGCGTATTCTGAGCGCGTAGTCGGCCATCGCGGTCACGTGACGGTAACCACGCATGTCACATGTGCTTTGCGTCAAGCCTGCGCATAATACATTTTTGATATAATGATTGTCTCGTTTGAGATTGTTACTTCTCGGGAAAAAATAAATTAGATAATTTATATTTAATTCGATTACCATATATCTGGGGAGATATATGTAGATCTACGTAGATTTAAACTTTGGAAAATCTAGATCTATATAGATCTAATATGATCTACGCATATCTAATGTGATTTACGTAAATCTAAAATTAAATTCGGCCATATTTGTCTCATAGATCTATATCAATTACGATAGATCTACTTAGATCTACGGAGATCTAAGAAATAAAGACAGTCGAGTTAAATTTTAGATTTACGTAGATGAAATTAGATCTGCGTAGATCAATTTTTTTTTTAAATTTAGGTTTCCGTATATCTAAATATAATATGTAGATTAATGTAGATCTCTATTCAAAATTTAGATCTAAATTATTTTTTCCTGGGTTATTTTTAATTTTTCTAATTTGATAATATAGATTACTTGAGGGGTATAGACTCGACACAAATTAGAATTTATATTGCAATCTGTTTTGTAGGTATCCCTGAACTTTTGAAAACTGGATAAAACCTTTGTAAATTCAGATTTAAAATCGGAGTTAATATCAAAAAGTCTACTCTCGGCCGAATATACTCCTCCATGGTTGCTTAGTAATAAAACTAGCGAAGTGTTTTGCTGCTATTTGGTATCAAAATTAGAAATGTCATAGGGATCATTATCAAAAATATTTTTTTCTTAAAGGTACTATATATTTCATACATATGGGTATAACAAAGTAAAAACTTCAGTCTAAGTTTATGAAAGCACTAAAATATTAATAGAAAATTAGATAAAGTTTGATGTAAAAGGTTGAAATAATATCTCTTTAATATTTTATTAAGGTAATGGAAAATTCATATTCAAAAATCAATAGTTTTAAAAAGTTTTTTTACCGAGTAAATGTAATTATAAGTTAATACTTTTTGTAGTATTTAATTACAGATTTATTTACTTAATTTCAAGAAAGTATTCCAATTTCTAAAAATAATTCTAAAATGTATTAAGCTATCCCGGTTTACGGTTAAATTCGAAAATCTAAACATCGTATTTCTTATAACTAATAAAGTAATTTACTTTAAAATGATAGCGTTAGTAAAGGGTAAGAAGTTATTTACAATATTGAGAATTATATATTCATATCGAAATATATTGGGTTAATATTTAGGTATTGGTGTGGCCGTCAGGTTAAATCAGTATATTTTTCATAAGGGTTTTTCCCCCACCACGTCGAAAGACAGAGAGACGCAAAATATAACAGTTTATGATTGATAGCGAAAGAATACGCATTAATTTAAGGTTAATAATTTACAATAATTAATAGTTTTTCAATATAAGTTATTTGTGTATGTGTAATATTATTTAGAATCAAAATTAGTGTTTATTATTCAATATAAGGCAGAAGGAGTGATCCCATTTCCTGATTTCCATAATTTTACCTTACTCCAACAAACAGCAGCACGTGGAACAACAATTAAATAAGGTATGTGCAAAATTATCTATGTTTGAACCAGCAAATATAAAATTAAAATTTACACGCGAAACATGGTCCTTCGATGCACAAATTAAGTAAATCATAGATATTTTGTAAAAAGTGTATTTTAGATTTCAAGTTTGAAAGAGTTATTATTTCATTGTCGAGAATTGCAGATCATACGTCATATCGTCTATCTCTGTCTTTCGGCGCTATACATGCGCAGATGAATACACTGATTTATGTACATGGGATTGCAACGCATGCGCACTGGCATATCAAACGTCAATCGTATGTATGTATTTTTAAGTACACGAAGAATTATTTGAAAAACATTTTGCCTTTAGTGTTTACATTACAATATATTAAAATATTGTTTACGTTCGTACTTTTACAATTAGATTATAACAATGGAAAAGCAATTGAAAAAGTTAAATAAGAAAAAAGAAACTATATATGCTAGAATACAACGAATTTACGATGATAGTAAATTAGTTCACATTGCAGCCAATTTACAAAATTTTAAGGTTAGATATATTACATTACAGGAGTCAAAAAAGGAATTCATTGAATTAATAGATAAAATTAATGACATAAATGTAGAAAATAAAGATGACTATATTCCCAATTACCAAGAATTAGAAAGTTTAGATGAATTATATTGTCACATAGAAGCAGTAGCTAAAGTAGTATTTAAAGAAGAAAATACAGTTGAATTGCCCTCAAAGGTCTCTTCAACACCTAGGTTGCCCAAAGTTGAAATACAGGTATTCTCTGGGGAAATTAAGGATTGGCCAATTTTTCACGAGTGTTTTCTTAATCTGATTCACAATAATACTAACTTAACGCTTACGGATAAAGTGCATTATCTTGTATCTAAATTAAATAATAATGTTTTAAAATATTTTAGCGGCATACCTCCAACTGGGGAGAATTATAGTGTTATTTGGGATACGTTAGTGAATAAATACGAAGATGAAAGATTATTATCTACCATTTATTTAGATAAAATATTTGAATTCAAATCAATTACTGTTCAAAGCGTAGACAATTTAAATAATTTCTTAGTACAGTTTGACGCATCAGTAAAGGCTCTTAAAAAACTTAAAATTGACGATATGGCTAATTATATTTTGGCATATATGGCACTCAAAAAATTAGATCTTGAGACTGTAAAATTATTTGAAAATAAACGTAGAGATTCATCTCTACCTTCATATGAAGAAATAATAAATTTTGTAGAGGATCAAGTTAAAATTTGTCGGCGTTTACCTCCTATCGCAAAGGGTAGTTCTGCAAATAACAAAAATAAAGTTTCACATACTTTCTTTAACCTACAAAACAGTAGTTCTCAAGATGTTTCAAACAAAAAATGTTCGATTTGTAAGGAATTGCACAAAATACATGAATGCACTAAATTATTAAAAATCGAACCGAGTGAACGTTTTAAATTAATTAAAAGTCAAAATTTATGCATTAATTGCTTAGGTACACATAAAACATTTTATTGTAAAAGTCAATCGAAATGTAAATTTTGTAATAAAAAACATAATACGTTATTGTGTTTTAATAATACGGCAGATTCACAGTCTATTAAAATTGGCGATAATGAAAGCAAAGTAGTAGAATGTCAACCATCAGGTTCAGACAAAAATGATAATACATATAGTATGTGCGCGACAAATAGTGATCCATCAGTGATTGAGTCTAGTAGTACTATCCTATTATCTACCGCAGTAGTAGATGTCATAAATGCATCTAATCAAAAACATTACGCCAGATTTATTCTTGATTCAGCTAGTCAAAAGAACATAATAACCAGTAGTTGCTGTCAAAGACTGAATATACCCATATCTAAAATAAATTCAAATATAATAGGTATAGGTGCGACGTCTAAGCAAGCAAATGGTCAAATCCATTTAGTGATAGGTTCTCGTGTGAATCCGTCTTTTCGCTATCCAATAAACGCTTTAGTGGTCGACAAAATCATAGACAAATTACCGCATTCATTAGTCAATTTAAATGTATTATCTCATTTAGATAATATACCGTTAGCCGATGATACATTCCATACACCTAGCCAAGTTGATGGAATTATTGGCGCGGAATTATACGCATATTTATTACGACCACGACGCATAATAGGGCCATCGCATTTACCCGTAGCTGTTGAAACTACGCTAGGTTTTGTTGTAATGGGGAAAGCTCCTGTTTTCTCAGAATCAGAAATGGTTAAAACTTTTTGTACCTTTATAGATACCCCTTTAGAGAATCTGGTTCAACGTTTTTGGGAATTAGAAGATGTTCCTCAAACTAAGATTCAACATCCAGATGATGTTAAATGTGAAGAAATATATAGGTCGACTTACAAACGTCAAGCTTCTGGCAGATATACGGTAGCTCTTCCATTTAAAGTCAGCTCCTCAAATCTTGGAAATTCATACTCAGTAGCACGTCAGCGTTTTACTTCATTAGAACGAAAATTTAGACATGATCCTGATTATAAACAAGGTTATATAGGAGTCATAAATGAATATTTACAAAAGGGATATTTGCAAAGGTTAGTTGAACCAAATTTAGTTGATAATTGTTATTATATTCCGCATCACGGTATTTTAAAGGAAAACAGTAGTACTCCCTTAAGGATTGTTATGGATGCTTCAGCTCAATCTGATAATTCTGTATCCTTAAATGATATTTTATATAATGGGCCGAAACTACAAACAGATGTTTTAGCTTTATTTTTAAAATTTCGTCTTTTTCGTACCGCAGATATAAAACGTATGTATTTACAGATAGAATTATGTAAAAAACATAGATGTTTTCAAAGAATGTTATGGAGGTTTGAGGAGAATGAACATATATCCACTTATGAACTTACAACAGTAACGTTTGGTATAAAATCTTCCCCCTATCTAGCGTTACGAACAGTTACTCAATTAGCAATTGATGAAAAGGATAATTACCCGTTAGCAGCTAGAGTAGCAAAAGAGGATATGTATATGGACGATTTTATTACTAGTGTGGATAGTTTAGAAGATGCACAGTTTTTATACAATCAAATGATTGAATTCTTTAAATCAGGAGGTTTTGAATTAGCAAAGTGGGCAGTAAATTCGGTAGAATTATTAGAACTCATTCCTGAGCATTTACGTGCACCTAACGTCGTTCAGTTTGAAACAGATTCGTTAAAGATTCTTGGTTTACAATGGCACCCTTATTCAGATTTTCTTAGTTTCAATTTAACTATAAGAGAATGCCCTTGTACAAAACGAAACATATTATCAACAGTTGCACGTTTCTTTGATCCTCTCGGTCTTATAGCGCCTGTTACTTTGAAGTTAAAATTATTCATAAAGGTCTTGTGGACTTATAAATTGAATTGGGACGATATTCCTCCATCCAATTTTGTAATAGAATGGAAAAACTTTGAGAAGGAGTTACCCCTATTAGCTCAATTTAGAATTCCGAGATATTTAGGTCCGACTTACGCTTCAAGTAATATATTAATAGGTTTTTGTGACGCCTGCGAAACATCGTATGGTGCCATGGTGTTTATAAGAACTGATAATGATAACGAAGTACAAGTCAATCTAATATGTGCGAAGTCAAAGGTGTCCCCATTAAAATCATTATCCATACCGCGTTTAGAATTATGCGCCGCCTATTTGCTAGCTAAGTTACTTGACTTTGTTGTTAAAACATTTGTCGATCGTATATCGAAAAATAAAATATACGCATTATCTGATTCAACTGTAACATTGAGTTGGATTAAATCATCTCCACATAGATGGAAGGTTTTTGTGGCTAATAGAGTCTCAAAAATACAAGAACTTACCGAAAATGTGAGTTGGTTTCACGTAAACAGTGAAAACAACATATCAGATTGTCTATCTAGGGGGCTATACCCTAGACAAATTATAAACAACCATGAATGGATACATGGACCCCCGTGGTTGAAATCGGAAATAAGCACTTGGCCTTTAAATTCGAACGATAATTTAAATTCAACATCTCTCGAACAAAAGAATGTTTCGTTATTAATTGCTAACGTGATCGATAATAGGGAAAATTCTGTATATCAACTGATTCAGAAATGTTCATCTTGGCTTAAATTATTAAATATTACAATTTACATTTTAAGATATTTAAAAATATTGCCCTTACGTAAGACAATCGAACCTGTAGATTTAGAAAAGGCGGAAAATAGTTTAATAAAAATAGTACAATCCATTCATTTTACTAACGATTTAATAGCGTTAAAAAAACAATAAGCCTTGTTCGTCAGCCTTACAAAAACTGAAACCGTTTATCGTGGATGGTATTATTAGAGTCGGTGGACGTTTAAGCAATGCAAATATAGATTTCAAACAACAACACCCCATAATCTTACCGAAAAATGAACATATGGTAAAAGTACTTATTAATTATTTTCATCGCACTAATCTACATACCGGCCCTAACTTATTGATGTCTATACTGAGACAGAAATATTGGATATTAGCAGGCCGATCTGTTGTTCGTAAGCAGGTAAATTCATGCAATTTCTGTTTTAAATTTAAACCAAGGCCTATCTATCCACAGATGGCAGATTTACCTTCCGTAAGAGTAAATCAAACGAAACCATTCTTACATACGGGTACTGACTTCGCCGGTCCGTATCATATCACATTGACTAGGAAAAGAGGTGTACGCAGACAAAAGGCATACATTTGTTTATTTATCTGTTTATGTACCAAGGCAGTACATTTAGAATTAGTTTCCGATCTATCCACTTCAATGTTCATTTTAGCGTTCAAGCGTTTTTTAGCCCGACGAGGGCCCTGTTCAATAGTGTATTCAGATAACGGTACTAATTACGTAGGTGCAAAATCGGATTTAGACAACATCTATAATCTTCTCAATTCATCTGACTATTATTCACAATTTAAACAAGAATTGTTAAACAATAGAATAGAATGGAAATTCATTCCACCAAACGCACCTCATTTTGGAGGGATTTGGGAGGCAAATATTAAGAGCGTTAAAACGCATTTGTCAAAAGCGATAGGGGCTCAGTTATTATCTTTCGAAGAAATGTATACAGTGCTTACTCAAATAGAAGCTCTGTTAAACTCTAGACCTTTATCATGGCTAAGCACGGATCCTTCAGAGCCGCTTGCCTTGACGCCGTCTCATTTTCTAACTTACACTCCCTTAAAGTATTTGCCAGCCCTTCCTTTAGAAGAGGAAAATTTAAATTTAGTCAACCGAAAGAGATTACTTGATGGTATAATACAATCTTACTGGAAAAGATGGAGTACCGAGTATTTAACCACATTACAAATTAGACAAAAATGGAATACACCGACGTTACCTATAACAATAGGTACGTTAGTTGTTCTAATACAAGATAATGTACCGCCATTACAGTGGCTATTAGGTATCGTGGAAGAGGTGTTTGAGGGCAAAGATGGTATTGTTCGTGTCGCAACGGTGCGAACAAAAAATGGGACATATAAGCGCCCCGTAGTGCGTTTGTGCCCGTTACCTAGCCAATAAGTTCTAGCATATATAGTAACTTACCGCATTAGTTTTTAAGGATTTATTGTTAAGAATATTTTTTATTTTGTCTTTTGGTTGAAGGAAAACATTCCTTCAACAGTTGGGGGGAATGGTGTGGCCGTCAGGTTAAATCAGTATATTTTTCATAAGGGTTTTTCCCCCACCACGTCGAAAGACAGAGAGACGCAAAATATAACAGTTTATGATTGATAGCGAAAGAATACGCATTAATTTAAGGTTAATAATTTACAATAATTAATAGTTTTTCAATATAAGTTATTTGTGTATGTGTAATATTATTTAGAATCAAAATTAGTGTTTATTATTCAATATAAGGCAGAAGGAGTGATCCCATTTCCTGATTTCCATAATTTTACCTTACTCCAACAAACAGCAGCACGTGGAACAACAATTAAATAAGGTATGTGCAAAATTATCTATGTTTGAACCAGCAAATATAAAATTAAAATTTACACGCGAAACAGGTATCATATTATTAAATGTTACCAAGTACGTAATACTACGTATCTATATACATATATATGTATATAAATATGTACGTAAGAGTAGGAATATTTGAAACTATGACGTAAGCTGAGATTTTCCTCTGGGAACGGTGACATTAACCTTGCGTATCTAGTAAAGTATTTACTATACTACTAAAACTTTCTAACAACACAGCAAACTGCTTTGCTATTAATATTAAGAAACTGATGAAGACAAATAATTGTCTAAACGTTTTAAATTAATAATATTTTAATTAATTTAACTAACTTCCAGAAAAACTATATATAAATTTAAAAAATGGTCATTTATATAAACTCAAAATGTACAATGTATATATTAATATATTATATATGTAACTGTTGTGTCAATAAAATGTAAGATTGTTATAAATATTATTCCACATAAAAACACATATTTTAAACAAATTACTAAATACGAATAATGAGAGGACAATTTTAAAAACTGCTTGGTAAGTTTTATCATTCGACATGAAAAATAGCAATTAACATGAATGGCAAATTAGGCAAACTAATACCTGAAGCTGCCATGTAAGTTGCGCCAGTTGATTTGATCTTTTCGATATAACGAAATTGATCTTCGGACAACAGCTCATCGAAGTCGGCTATGATCTCGTTGAGTAACCGCAGACATTCAACGCCTTCGTTATTCCCCTCGAGCTCGACATAGAATTCGGAGAAGTTCGGAATCGAGGCGAACATAACGCATACGAACGGACATTGTTCGTGGTACAGCTCCTGAAATCAACAGGAAATAGTCAGACCTTGCGTGCGAAAGTTATGCCGAATTCTGACGCCATCTATTTCCTTTGGACTCGCGACATGCAATCAAAAGTTCGGGCCGGAATGAAACGGTTTTTGTTTTGTATAGGTATAATTTTGAAAATAGTTATTTGATGATATTATGTGTCAAAGATCGTACGCTACCATGTGGTGAAAAAATGAACTATTCCTACCGGGTTCTTCAGTTCTATTTTATTATTAAACTATACGACTTTAGAGATTTTCTTCAGCTGTAGTTTTTGATTTCTTCTACTGTTGTAAGCACTTGAACTCTTAAATCAAAAATATTGTAAATTCACTTATTTATTGAAAATAGTATCTATTTATGTATTATGCATGAATAATATTCTTATGTTTATTTAAAGAATTATATTAGTTATCGAGAACTAAGTTAACTAATTAGGGTTTAAAAAAAAAGAAATAAGTAACTTAGCCTATACGCATCAGTATATTTTATTGGTATTTTTTTAAAGGAAACCCCAAGGTTTATAAAGACAAGGTAGTTTCGACAATTCCTTGACCAATCAGCGTTGGCGCGGGAATTGACGTCATCTGGGGGATGTATTCAAATACTATAAATGTATAATAGAATATAAATTACACAAAATTCCTTTATTTATTCTTGTTTTCATATTTTTTTATATTTTAACAACACATACAATAAAATAAGTACAAATTCGACATAGCAAAATCATAAAGAGCTGTCAGAATCACATAACGTATTGTCAACATAAGAATAGTAAAAATGACGCTTCCCGAATGGACCAAATTGTCTGTGACAGCTTTTTTTATGATTATGTTAAAATATCAAAAAATACGAAAAATAAAGAATTTTGTGTAATTGATATTCTATTATACATTTGTTTCATTTGAATACATCTCTTAGCTGACGTCAATTCCCGCGCCAACGCTGATTGGTCAAGGAATTGTTGAGACTACCTTGTCTTTATATACCTTGAAGAAACTCTACACCAGCCAACTATTATATCATTATAGATTCGCGTAGTTTTGATTAAGAGTTGCTGGTTTGAACTATTCTCGAAGCAAAGACAAACTACGGGCCTGTGCAACGGTTTGATAATAATTGATGCGACGGGCGATAGGAGTTGACGCGTGCGTGAGCGTTATTTTTTTTCTCCCCGCTCCGTTGAACGTTTTCTTTATAGTAATTTTCGGTCTCTGAATGTCTTGTGGAAATGAATAGAAATAAACCTGACGTAGTATATCTACATAAAATTGTAATGGCATTTACACATTTCGCTAAGTTTATTTTTGGGGAGGATTTTTGTTTGTTGCTTTTAAAAGTTTACGTTCAGTTTTATTAAACATTTGAAATGTCACTAACGATTGTTTTTGTAACTAGAAGTAGAAAACAAGTTAATAATTTATGGGTAGTATTTAAGCGCGCAATATTTTATATACTTTGAGCATAAAATATATTGTATTTGAGCAATAAGATTTTGATTTCTAAACAATATACTAAGCATAAAGTGTGACATTAAAAAGTCTACATAGTTTACCATACTTTTTAATTTATTAAAAATCAATGTAAAACGAAAATTTATGGAAAAATGAATAGTATTAGGGGCGTCCGCAAAAAAATCCAAGAAAGGGGGGGGGGGTTTCCATAAAAATATACGATTTTTTTTTGTTTTTGCAAATAAAATATTTCCCAATTTCTGACGAGCGTAAAAAAGGTCTTCCTTAAACTTGAAATTAATTTTTAATTAAAAATAAAGTAAGTAGATTTTTGATAATTTTTTTTCTTTAAATTTTAGACACTAATAATTTAATATAAAACGTTTGGTTTATATTTAGAAGTCAAGAGACATATTATAACTACAATAATATAATGTCTAATCATGCATAATCATAATAATACCACGATACTATCTAATCTCATATGTATATACGGGCAAACTGTATAATGAATTTAATATAACATTGTGCATATTATTGTTCATATGCGTGTTGGAAAACATTTATGTAAGACGCTATTTTGCGCGGCACCGGGAGGGGTTGGAGGTAATTTAATGATGGGACGGGAGGGTCGGAGGTTAATACTTACGTCCGAGTTCTTATCACTGCTCAAGAAATGTTCAGCCACATGTACAGGAAGGATATTGGCCAGTAATTTTCTGTTGTAGGCCTCTAAATGTTCCATATCTTCTTTCTCCTCTGTGAAAAAATGATTACAACAGAATTAGGTTAGCTTGGTAAGATTTGATTAACGGTGACATGTATTATTAGATAAAGAATGGATGATAATTTTACTTTATTAAATTTTAATAATACATGTGAGTTTATTAAAACTTTTTCATTAGTTAAAGATACGCAATATGCTGTTTCTAAAGAAGTATTTTTTCTTTGTGCTGCTTGTGATTGTAATGTATATTATTCAAGAAAAATATCCGTAATATAATTACATGGATTAGCATAAAAAATGTAATAAACAAAATTTAAATCCGACTACGACATTTACGAACAACACTTCAAAGGAAAATATAAGTTTTTCCACTTTATTCGGATAAAATAATTAATATCTACTTATTATTAGATGCAAAGAATAGAGTTGTATTGAAATATTGGGTTATTGGGTTTACTAAAATAAGAGTTTAATATGGCTTGATATATAAATGAATGGTTTTAAAAGTGGGTAAAAAATTACAACAACCATAGTTACAGATTCATAGACAATTGCTACAGTTTTAACCCTTATCTGGTATCGTGGGGTATTTGCAACTCTTACAAAAGGTTAGCTAGTTTCAATAATGAGACTAAAAAACAATTTATAAATGGTAAATAATACTCATTTTATGTTATCAACTAGCTTGTATTACCATTATTTTACTAAATTATCTTTTATGAGAGATCTCAATAAAGTTACAATTTTTTTGGATAGATAGGTAAATTCTAAGACATTTTTTTTAGAATTAATATTCTTGTAGTATATACTGAAACACCCCAGCACAAGATACTATATCTTATATTTGACTCAATAAAAGCATGATATGTTTTAGGGATTACATTTTCAGGAACTTTGTCTATTAAAGCCCGAAGTAAGTAAATATATTTTAGTATTTTATTTCTTACATAATTCACGTGGTGTTTTCAATTGAAATTTTATAAATAATAATAATATAATATGTATAATAATCTCCATTTATTAAATTTGACTATCTTAAAAGAAATTAAATTAAAAATTGCAAATTGAAAAAGTTCTAATTATACTTCATGATTTTTGCGTCACTCTGTATATCAATATATTATATACATATTCATGTGTACCTTTCAGTATTATGTATGTTTGTAGCTATTTTATTAAATTATATATATTATAATATATTAAATACATGTTTGTGTAAATTACTCTAATGTTTGAAATGGATACAAAATACAGAATACAAAACCAATATTACGAAAATATTGTTGACTGGATTAAAATGTAATATACTCGTATTTACATATTTGATATTTGAATGACATCTACTGTATGCAAAATCATTAGTGAACATAGAAATATGTACAGCTATTTTTTCTGCATTGTTCTTTTTTATATTTTCCATTGCATTGTATTAAAAATAGACTTCAAAATATTGAAAATTTAATTTTTCATGTCTGATTGTGAACTTTTATTGTATATAAAATTATTTTTCTGTAAAAATGTCCAGCTTTCGCGCGCAGGGTTTTAATAATTTAAAAAAAATTATAATAAAAATTTCATAATGTTATTCTTTTAAAAATAGAGACTATACAATGAAGAATATTATAAAGTTTTGCAATAACAATAAAATCAACTTTGTATTCGTAAAATTGCGATTCGTGATTTCACTTAAATGCAAATTTCAATTTAATGTAACGTCAACAAGACATTATAAAAGCATCTAACTTTTAAAAAATTATATTTCAAAATATTTACATTATCATGGAGGAATATATAATTTTTTTTGTAAAGATAAATAAAGAGACAATATTTTTATGAAAAAAATAATAGAATGATAAAATTTATTACTATACTTCTGAAACTTTTTGAGTGACTTCTTTTGAATGAGTCTAACAACTTTTTTATTTGCGAAAATTTTTAAAAATGGGGCATTTTCGAACGGCAGCCGCGGAATATTCCGGGCGGCGGACTGGAAAAACGGCTCAAGATATTTGTCAGACAAAATGACCAATGGATTGTAAAAATAAATATTTAATAATCCTACAAATTTCAGGTAGCTGGTAATAAACTATAATAACCTCATTATTTTGACATGTTGGAGGTGGCGACTAGGTGATACCCTACCATTTTTGTTCGACAATTTTTTTTTCGATTTTCTCACCATATTATCTTATTGTTAGTCACAATCCATTGATTATTTTGTCCGACAAATATCTTGGGTCATTTTTCCAGTCAATCGCCCGGAAAATTCCGCGGCTGCACGTTTGAAAATGCCCCATTTTTAAGAATTTTCGCAAATAAAAAAGTTGTTAGACTCGTCAAAAAGAAGCCACTCACGAAGTTTCAGAAGTATGGTAGTAAATTTACAAAAGGGACGAGGTACTGAGGACTAATATTTTTTTGTATTATCTTTCGCAGTAGTTATATTTATGTAATAATATAATGTATCATATAATATAATGTATATAGAGCTATAGAGGTAATGTAATATCATACGTATCAATCTATCAATGAACTAATTATTGAAATATTCTTACTATATCTAATATTAGTTGAGTTATTATATTAGAGTTAGATTATATTATAAGTAACAGTGCATCTATATTTTATTTAAGATATAAAATACGTTACATATTTTATTGATTTTTGAATTTGTGTTCTTCTATAAATACAGTATCGGTAAAAATGTCATGGATTCAAATTAAATTTTTGTTTATAACATAGGGGTTCGCTGGTTACTAAAGTTTAAAAACCGCTGGTATACAGCATTGGTTGAGAAATTCAATAGATTTTAATTCTGTTGACCTATTTCTTATAAAATATTTAATAGGAAGCATCAAATAAACTTTTATGATTAGTTTCCTGAAAAAAGGATATTAGTTCACAAGTAAAATTATACTTATCAGAAATATTTTCCGACACGTATTCAGTGGCGCGTTATAGTTTCATAGGGCCCAAGGAAAATTTGTATTTAACACAAAATTTTGGGTTAATATTTCTTGCATCAAACAATTTGTCATAGAAATAACATAAAGATAAAAAAGTAAGAAGGAAAATCATAACTAAATATTTATAAATGTTAACATTCATTATTATAGAGATCGCTTTAATTAAATTATGAAGAAAAGTTGAACCTGGAAACCCATCAAAATGACCTTTTCAAAGTAAACCTATTAATATTTAGCGCCCTCGAAACAATGAAACTTCAGTCAGAAACATTTTTTTTGAAAATTCGTTATTTTGGAAATAATCTTCTAGAATTCTTTAAAAAAAATAACCCGTATATTGTAATATATAAATCTATAGATAAAGTAAAATTGAAAGTAAACGAATTTCCTTTGTGAAGATATTAAAACAATATAAATTTAATATATTACCTGTTGCCTGAAGCTTCCAAATAAAGTCTAATCTGTAGGTCGCTTCAGTTTGCCGACTGTGGATTATTAAAGCTAACATAAACGTAACTAAAATAATTATATTTAAGTATTTTGTACTAATATAATCTTCTTTGTTCATCCTGAAACAAGAGAACATCAATATTAATAAATCATTTATTCCACGAAAAAGTACTTTACGTGAAACATTCTTTAAAATATATATATGTATATCGAATTATGTAGGTAGGTATACATAATTCGATCAACCTTTTCTAAATATTCTATTTTGTTGTTTAATTAATTGGATATTGTCGTATTTCTGAATAAGTAGCAGTAAGCTTGAAAATGTTTTAAGAATATGTATTTTAATACGTGGTTTAAATTTAAAGCAGGGATGGATTGTAAAGGATTTTTACCCTGGAGATTTTTTATAAATACTCAAAATAAACATTTTTATATACTGAGTGAATAAAATGTATCTTTTTGGCGACGAGTACTCTAACTTTTTGTATATAGTCTAGTATAACGATCGCCAATCTGGCGACATTATGAGAAAAATAATTTTATTCGGCTCTTGAAACGAATAATGTTGCTTTATAAATAATAATATACAGTAAGGCGATCAGGGGTTATTTTAGCTTGTTTCTGCAGTTCAAAAAATGAAAACTGCAGTTGTAAAAACTAATTTGTGTAGTTGAAAAATTGCAGTGCAAAAAAATGTCACTAAAATTTGTAAGAGAGAAATATAAAAAGTGTAGAGTAAAAAAGCAACAAAATATGTATTTGCAGTTGAAAAATGTTCTGAAAATAATCCCTGTATTCGAGGGTAGGTAATTCATTCTAAAAAGCACAATGTATGTATTTTAAAAATAGTAGAAACTATTTATGCCAAGCTGCACTGAAAAAGCATCGATTACTGCATGTACAATGTGTCCCGTAAAAATTACGACACACTTTCAGAAGTTGTCGATGACATTAAAACAATCGCTTTTTGTTAATAAATCAATGTCCATTTTTATAGTAGTGCTAAAAAAAGAACCTCGCACAAAAACAATGGATTTTGCCTTTTGGTTGAAATTTTTTTGTAACTTGAGGAAACGATAGTTCAATATATGCCAAGTTTTATTCGGTGCAACCTACAAAAATCCATAATTTATGCTCCATTCAAATTTGAAGCACTTTTTATTCTATGCAATTTGTTTCTATGCAAAATGTTTCGATGTCCCTTGGAGTAGAAATTATGAATTTTCATAAGTTGCGCCTTTTACAATTTTTGATCAGCACACTCTGAACTACCATTTCCACAAAAAATGTCAACCAAAAGGCATAATTCATTGCATTTGTTCTACTGCTAAAACGGCTCGTTTGCAGACGTGGGTTTATTAACAAAAAGCGAATTTTGTCGGTATGTTTACGGGACAGTCTGTATACCATAGATTTATAAATTGAAGAAAAATAAAAGATCGTAAAAGTGATATATGTATCCACTTAGCTACCCCTCTGGAAACTTCAGAAAGCTAAGTTTTTTCCATTAAAAAAAATATACATTTATTAATTTTACTCACTCGATAACTGGTTGGTATATAATACTGACGGTGATGTATGTAGATACGGCTAGGCCGAGCAGAACTATTTTGAAAATAGAAACCAAAACTTGATACACAGCACACGCGATCATTACTAACATAATGACCAGAAGAAGGTACTGCAACAATTAGAAAACTCATCATAAATATCAACTTACATTGTCTATCATTTAAAACTGTATGTTTGCTATATATAAAGTACTATAAACTATATTAACCAGTGGCGTAGTTACCATCACCAAAAAATACGCCATAGAATCAACTATATAAATCAAAAAAGATAATTTTTAACATTTTATATACTTTTATATAACTGAAAAATTCTATCATATTTATATTTCGTTTGTATATAACTTCAACAGATTGCGTGGGTCATATTGAAAATTCCATTAAAATAGATTACATATTTTCAGACATAAATATCTGATGTATTTACGGGTATATTCATTATGTATATAAAATAAGATATATATGTATTATATACATATATATCAGTAATTTTAACAAAAAGTATTATTAAAATAAAATATGTGATACCTTCATTTCATTTTTTATGCTCGACAAAAAAAAGTTCAACATTTTTATGATAAAGACATTTAAAATATTTAATTGAATAAGCAAGAATTATATCTTGAATGTAAAATAAATTTTCAAGAAAATTAAAAAATATTTCTGTCGACTCAATGAACATTAGTATTTTCAAATGAAATATTTTCATTCCAGCTACGTAATTACTTATACATGCCAATACGGAGACGGAATTTCCATATTTTTTTAAATTAAAAATAAAATAATCAAAACATTGACAATCAGACGAAAATATAAATACCATTCAGATGTTAAACGTTTTTTATTAGAAAAATCTTTAAAGATATAATAAATAATAATATTTTCCTTCCAAAATAACATTTATGAATGTAAAAATTGGTAAAAATAGAACACGTGAGATATACAGGGTGTGCAAATGCGGTAAGTATTACTTCATCCAAAATTTTTTAATAATTGTAGGTGTAAAAATCTGCAAATTCTTTAAATAGCTATAACTTTTTTGTCAAAGTAGATATGTACTTTTTGTTTGTGGTTTCTTTAAGCACTTTTTGTGATATTTTTTTGTGAGATATACAGGGTGTGCAAATGCGGTAAGTATTACTTCATCCAAAATTTTTTAATAATTGTAGGTGTAAAAATCTGCAAATTCTTTAAATAGCTATAACTTTTTTGTCAAAGTAGATATGTACTTTTTGTTTGTGATTTCTTTAAGCACTTTTTTTGTAGAATTGATTGGCGTATTTTGAATTTTTATATCACTTTTTGTTTTCGAATAACAAGCCCTAACTTTAGTTTTTCTTATGGGCTACTAAGTTGACTATAGCATATTTGAACGTGTTTTTTACTCTACTTTGCAACTATATGTAACTTGGCATATTTATTTTCGAAAAAAAGTAAGAATATTTTTTTTGTAATAGTTTATTGTTTTCAAATACTCATTTGTTATTTTGATTGTTGTTATTATGATTTTTGTTTTTCATGGCTTACGCAAATGTTTGTAATAAAATATTTACTTTATAAATAACACTAGTATTTAGTACCTACTTCGACATATTTTCGAACAAAAATATGAAGTTACATATCGTTGTAAAGTAGACTACAAAAACATGTTGAAATATGCTATAGTCAACTTAGTGGCCCTAAAGAAAAACTAAAGTTAGGGCTTGTAATTCGGAAACTAAAAGTGATATAAAAATTCTAAATACGCCAATCCTAACATTAAAATTAAATTTTGTTTTGACAATTAACACTTATTGAAATTGTAAAATGATCAGAATAAAATATCATTTTACTGTCTTCAATATCAGTTCAGAATTTAATAAAACTTTTTTAATTATTACCTTTTGTTATGTTGAAAGGGTAGTATTTTATTTCATCACTAAACAAACTTAAATTTAAATTATACTCTATAATGAATAATTCTACAATTCAAAAATGTATGAAATTTTTTTTGTTTTTGCATATTCTTCATACAAATAATTAGGTAGGTTTTGAATTAAACAAATAACATCCAAGAAATATATATTATGATGAGTTTATTTTCATAAACATATGGCTTTGTTACCTTTTACTCTGTTATTTAAATTCTTAGAATTAATAAAGCTGCACATTATTAATTAACGTTTACAGTATTTTGATAATTAAATAAAATAAAATAATGTAAATTGGAATAAGCATAAGTAAATTGATACCCGTGCAGTATTAATTTCTGTGAAAGTATTATATAAATTAATCGTTAATTATTGACGTCGCTCTTGAAATGTTAATAACAATATAATTTACAAAACAATTAAAAGTAAGGTGAATACATTTTTTTTGTTCATTTATGCTCGGATATTATAAAGACCAATAATAACCATTTAACAATAAGGTACCATAATGATACACAAACGTAGGAGTGTAGGAGGTTATAAATATCAAAATTTACTTACATCAAAGCTAATATGTATTTCACAGTCTGGAGTTAACATCATCGTGTAATTATGGTTTATTAATGTTAATGAACTGTTTGAACATTCCACTTCTTCATTTAAAAGTTCCTGAAAAAAGAGAAATATTACATTATACATCTAAGGTACAGTCACCAACTACAGTCCCCTTTTTCTAAAATCCTATATATTTACCATATTTTCAGAGGTATATCAAAAATAAATAAGCAGTATTATTAACGATTTAAACATTTATTTTAAATTGTTATAAAAATTAACCAATCAGTTTGACTATACTTTGTAACCTTAGCTTAAACAAAAACAATTTTGTTCCCGGGACGATATTAGGATTTTTTTCTCGAATTTAAAATATAATTTTTTTTAAATGAAACGGATAAATAACAGCAAATTTTTTGCATCGCCATTCATCATTAGAAATAACAAAAGATATATTGAAATTTTCAAAAGGTATTTGATAGACAAAATCACTTAAAAAAAGGAAAAAAAACAGAGCAGATTTGAGCCGTCACCTTCAAAATTATTAGAATGGCCGTGAAACGTTGAGTCTTTTTTTAGTTCCAGAAACTGATTTGAGAGAATACTGGTTATTTTCGGAGAAAGACAAGGGGACGAAATTTGGCGACTATACCTTATTAGTTTTTTTATTAGATTATCATCTTATATGATCGAACTTCAATTTTAAGGATTTTTTAATTTTGACTTTTCATTAGGCTAGTATTTAAGTTTTTTTTATTTCTGATCGATAAATGATAAAGCTCGATTATTATGAATCTTTAACGATCTCTAAAATCCAAAATACATTTTGAGAAAACTGTCGGACTGTCGTTTAGCTCAGCGTTTTCCAAAGTGGGTTCCGCGGAAAAATTCACTGTAACGAAATTTACGACATTTTAATGTAAATTTTGATAGATGTATCGATAAAAGCTTATATTCTAAACTAAATAAAAAACAATGGACTTCCAATTTTGAAGCGGGTAGACGTTAAAGATAGAAGACATGATAAATTTAATATCAGAAAACACTTAACAGTAATTTATCTCCATAGTTTCTTCCATCATACATCTCGTCTCATAACTTAAATATAAAAAAGGCATAATTTATGCACATAGACTTCAACATAAACAATCACTTCTTATACCTCATGCGGAAGACATGCGGTATATAGTGAATATACATATATTAATGCCATATTGATTCTGCTAATCTAGGGATGTACACTAGTTTTAATCTAAATCAAAAGTTCTCATTGTTATAACTTAGAGGAATTTACTATTTAAAATAGAGAAAATTGTTATTTTTTTGTGTATTTATGCAGTAATTAAATGGTGGACACAAATCATTTTCAGTTGATTACCAAATAATATGAAATATGAACGACTATGCTCAGTTTTCTGGAAAGTACTTCATCTTATTAAGTACTCCAGTACTGACATTTAATAAATCGACAAAGAAGGGATAAAGTCGTATAGAGACAACTAAATGAATCATTTTGATTTATAAAAAGAAATCTGTAAAATAATAAATAATTATTTTTAAATGTAACTGAAGATCATTACTAAAAATGGTTCCTAATCGATTGATTACGGACATCCCTGATCTAATCCATTTATCTTATAGAATACTGTCGCAAACTGTAAGCTCTACATAGCATGACACAAGCTGTGTCAAGAAACTTATAAAAAGTATATAATGAGTTTGCGGTTGTATAATGCTGTAACTGCTATGTATGTTATGTAAAAGAAAATAAAGAGTACGAAAATAAGTTTTTTTAAATGACTTTTTAACGGTTACCTATACTATATTATGATTTATGTAAAAATATGCTTTTGATAATATTTATCTTAATAATTAATACTCTGAATTTTAAATTGGAATATATCATATATAAAAACCATATGAGATGTTTGTAGGTGCCTATATGAAAAAAAGAAAATTTATTATTTTATGTACCTTACAAGCTCTTAATTAAACATTTTTATATCGATTAATTATTATTGAAGTTGAGACTATTGACTCTTTAAGTGGTGAACAGTAGAACTGTATTTATAGTCAGTGGCGTAGTTAAGGAAAACTAATAAAAAATGACCTAAATGTTTTATAAATAATATTTTAATAGACGTAAGAAAATTTTCAATAGATTCTCTAGAGTTAGACAATCAAATATAAATATGGGCAAATCAAGTTCACGTAAGAAACGCCCGATAATAACTTACTGTGCTAACCGAATTTATAAAATAATCGAGCAATTTAAATTTTAGAAATCCACTTTTATAGATAAGTATTAGTGCTCTGAATTTTGCAAGTACGTCACTGCTTACAGTTCTTATGCGGATTTTTCAATATCTTTAAAACTTGAACGTAACCGCTGTAAAGGATATGTTGAAGTTTAATTATAATTAAAATGGAATCTGGGAAATTTCCTTTTGTCGTATTTTTTTGCTATGATGTTAATCTTATATAAAATGGTTTTGAAAAGTGTTACCTATTATAAGGTACTGGTACCAGTTATGGCCGCTATAAGAACAAGGTTTATTGTTTTTATAATTGACAGGCTTCTTTTTTGTAATTATCATGAACTCATGTTACTAATAAAACAAGAAACTCTTTATTTAATCAATTTAATTACCAAAGTTAGCAAATAAAGTTTGTTTTTTAAAATTATAGCCTTTTATTTTGTTTATGTTTTTTCTCCAGTAATGGATAAAGTAAAACCAGTAATGAGCACGCAGTGATGGACACTTAATAATGATTACAAAATGATAGAAATAGAAAAAGAAAGAATCGTCAAAGAAACAATGTAAAGCAGTTACTATGATAATATAATAATTAATAAATAAATTATACTAATAGTTTAAATGTCCACCATTTTGACACCTATTGGTCGATTGTCATCAAATCACGCTGTAAGATTAAGATTAAAAAAAGATTTAATTAAAAAATAACCATTACTATATGAAAGACTGGTGCCAGTACTTTATATAGTTATCAATAGAAGTAGGTTTTTATGAAATGTTCTTGTAAATTATAAATGTTTATTTTCATTATTTTTGTATTACTCACTGTATCAGTTATTTATTGTATATGTAGGTAGTATGTATTAGATAATATCATATATACATATAACATACATATGTACGAGTAAAATTCAAATATCTTATTGTTACTTGATGTTTGTTATTCCATGTATATTTACGTTATTCAATATTTATATTTATTTAAATAACTGACATCCTATTGAAAAGGATGTTTGTCAGATAACTATTTTATATAAAATAATATTTGAAGCTAAAGCAGAGGATAAAGGAAAGTTAAAAAAGTTTCAAACTAATTATAAATTATTTATACGAGTTACAAATTATTTTTTAGGATACTATCGAATATAAGGTAAGAGTATTTGTGTGTATAATATGAAAAATTATATTGTGAGTTTTAGTTTGACTTGTTTTGTAAAATGCAGATTTCAAATAAAAATCTACTAGTATACAGGTGGAAAAAACTTGGACAGTTAATCTTTTAAGAAAAAAAAGTTTTCCGGAAATTCTTCGTAAGGGAGATTTTGCCTAAAATAAGTTTTTATTTAATATCTTGAGAACCTAATGTGTTATAATTTAATAAAGAATTTCACATTTTTTGAAAGAAATATGAACCCGATTAGACAAGGGCCCGATTACCGAATAAAATAAGATTATATTTTTTATTACTCTATAATTTTCAATTTTTTGGAGAAAAAAGGCCATAACTTTTGAACGTGTGGTCGGAATTGATTTTAATTGACGGATTTGAAATCAGCGTGTCAAAATCTATATAATGACATGTATAATACCTTAAAACTCGAAAAAAAAAATTTCACGAAAAATCGAAAAAATTCAAAGGGTTATACCTTAAAAAATGTTGATTTTTGGCCAAAATTTTTTTGTCGGATTTTAAAGTATTATACATATCATTATATAGATTTTGACACGCTGATTTTAAATCCGTCAACTAAAATCAATTCCGATCACGCGTTCAAAAGTTATGACCTTTTTTCTCCAAAAATTTGAAAAAACTAAAACTTTAAGAGGCTATATCTCGAGAACGGTTTGAGATACAGACCTGTGGTTTAAAAATTTCAACTTTTCACGTCATTTTCTATACAATAAACATACTTTTAACGTAATCAAATATTCGAAATTTTTTAGTGAAATTTCCTGCAGTGAACTTCAACTCGTCATACAAATATCGACTAAAATACAATTTTAATTGACTAATAAATACTAAACATTGACTAATTATATGTAGATAATAAGATGCAATTTTATTTTTGATTAAATTCACTAATGAGTTCACAAACTGTAAACTACTATCAGAAGTAATCGATACAACATAACTTGTGTAGGTACATAATGTACACCGACACGTGTGTTCTATAGCTCGTTCATTTAAAGTGTCACACAAGATAGTAGTAATTGGGAACAAAGTTTATAGCACTGCTGTCTCTTCACTGGTAGCATAGGTAGATTAAATATTATCTAAAACATGTAGTAACGTTTTTATCAAAATCTGTTATTGGTAACAACCGTAGATATAGAGCATGGACCGCGCATTCTGTATTAACATAATGATGTTACATTTCTTCGAAACAGTGGCATTTAGGATATATCAATATCTTTTTCTAAGAAGAATGAAATAGTTTAAAAGGACAAGTATATCCCAAAGCATTTTCTATCTATTTTTTTTGACTCGGCTCAGTTTTCGAGTCAGATGCGCGGTCCATGCTCTATAAATATATGTAAATCTCCAAATGAACTAATCAGAGCTCACCATTTGGTATTTAACAGAAGTATACCAAGTTGTCAACACAAACAAACTGATAACATTTAATAAAGAGTAGTTTAAAAATGTTTAAAAGTGACTAAAAACTGATGATATCTTTTTATACTTTTTTGCTTTTTACCAGCCCAGTTTTGCGGACTGTCCATCTAAAAAAATCTGTGTGCGCCCCTGGTAAGGTGCATCCTATACTCCATGATTTATACTATGCTACCTTAGAGTAAACACATTATAGACACATCTGAAACATGCCATCCATAGTTCTGTACACACTACATCTAAAATGTTAGTTAATTGCATAATTAAAGATTCTCTTACCAGAGGTGGAGCTGCCATTGCGTATATGCAGGCAATCAATATTACAGTTAAAACTTGCGCCAAGTTTCTATTCTGATGAATCGATTGTGATATCAAGCGAATTTGCTTATTCTTGAAGCTCTGAAATAATTATGTTACTTGATTAAATGCGGGGACAAAACTTTGCTAGCAAATAGATTATGTATATTTACATTAGATCTTAAGTAATTATTCTGATGTTAAATTATGTTAAAATATATAAATTCAATACTGTGTACTAGATATCTTGTTATTTTAATAAGATTTTATGTACTGCTAATTGAAGGTAAAGCACTTAATAACACCATTATCTTACTAAATTTTGAAAGTTGTAACTTATTTTGTTGAAATATCGATTTCTTGATGAGTCAAAATTTTTGTTTTGAATTTTATTACAAAGTGTGGAAAATAGAAGTTTCAAACTTAAACATACTGTTTTTGACATATAAATAATTAGTTACTTTTGGATTTGTACAAAAATATTAAACATAGACAAAAATTTTGAAAAAACGTTTTTATTTTATTTAATATATTATTTTTAATTTTATTTTAAATTAGAATCTAATTAGAAAGTTTATACGAAATAAAATCATACCGAATTATTTAAATGCTCCATAACTATTTTACTTTAGAAAACTTGGGTAAAATTTCGTAATCGTGTTTTACATTTCCCGTGTGAATTCTTTTTATAACTTGTTCAAGACTGTAAAGTCTTAGTTTCATTACTTTGCCTGTTCTAGCTTGCACGAGTTTGATGATAAATGTCATCGGTAATCAGGGTTTTTATTATTAAAGAGGTGATATGAGCTTAGGACGTGGTTTTGACGAATTAAAAAGTAAAACTCATTGTATTTGTCTGCAGTTATGAATAATTTTTCTAGAAAGTTTTTATTGAGAAATTCAATTAGAGTAGGATATAGCATAATGATAAGTAATTCTTCTTCTACATGATATTCTTATCTATCGGTTTAGTTATTTCAGACAGCTCCTTCGTAGTTTGCTATTTGTAGAATGGATGTAATTCTAATAGATTAAAATTTATTTTTATTTCAGTGAAAATTATTTTTGTCATTTTTATTTCAGCAGTGTATATTTAAAAAAAATTTTGTAGTAAATTTGGAGGTGAACAAGCATGAGTAATGAGTTATTATATTATAATCCTTATTATGTAAGAAGTTAAATTCGCGCTTCATTTTTATAAATTTTAAGGTTTATATTTTGAAGACCTGTAAATCTCTTTTACTGCTTCTAAATACGTAAACCTTTACTGTCCTTAAATGATCTTCAATGTTATAAAACGTTCGTTAAATATAATTTTGATTAATAAAAAAATAAATACGAAACATGTTTATTTTTGTTTTGTTTCAATCTATCTTACATAATTATTTCCGAAAACTCTTTGTAATAAAACACAATAAACAATGCTAATTACTTGAATTAAATTTTACGTTTTTTGTCGCATTTAATAGCACTTATTTACACTGAGTTATTTAAAAGACAAAGTCGACATGAGATAACATTTAATTGAAGTATACTCACTTTGAATTGTTCGGCGAATACGATAAAGGGGATCACAGTTAAGAAAACAGCTGAAATACTAAAACAACATATTCCGGCTAATGTCCTGAAAACGAAAATTCAATAGACAATGTTTACATGTGTCAACAAAAACGGAGAACGAGCAGATGTTTCGAGCGAGAAGACGTCAACAATGTTAAAAAATTATCTCTATGTGAATGACAACTACATACACTATATTACAATAGTGCTTCTAGGAATGGGGTTACTGAATTCAGTGGCGTAACTAAAGGGTGACAGGACTGGAAAAACGAGGGGGCCTCGTGGTAGGTTTTTGTTTGATTGTCGCATTAGGGTGGCTCTACACGTACAGTTATTGTTTAGGTTCTCGGATCGTATAAGCTTTGCACAAACGTTCGGTTTTAGTTTGAACATTATTAAATTTGCGAAGTATAATTTATATAAAAAATATAATAAAATAAATAAAAAATTACACAGCAACACAAGAAAAGTGCGGAGCTAAAAAAGCGAGCTATACAGCATTGTAGTATTGGTCGAGCATAGTCTAAATCCAAATTTTTGGAATTTTTTGCTTACTAGTTCTTTTTTATTTGAGCTTGAATTTTAGGTTTTTTTTATTTTCAAAAATGGGGCCAGCTACTGACTCAAAAAATCTGAAAAAATTTTATAACGAGGCTTTGGTGGGACTACCAACAACAAATACTAAAGTCAACAATTTATTATTATTATTATTATATTATTAAAATTTATTATTTTTATATCTTGGCAAGTAGGGTGTCAAAATATAGATCTCAATTAGAAGAATATTAGACTATTTTTTTTCTAACTCAAAAATTCACGTATAAGTGACTCCGAATAGTCCACGTAGTACGTACTTCGGAAACCTTATGGCATACACCCGTATATGTCTTGACCAATTTTTTTTTACATTTAATAATAAATGATAGTGATAGCAATAACAAGTTATCCTTTGGAAATAACGAAAACAAAAAAACGTACGTGTGCAGATACTATATCAAAAGCATATTAAGTTCGTCTCGATATATTGCGTCTGTATTCAGATCGTATGTATGGTTTAAAACCGAACCGTATGTGTGCGTTACACCATCTAATATGTTCTTATAGTTATTGCATCAGGGAACCTGATTCGATAATCGGACGTGTACGGCCACCCTTGAACTCTTGAAATTTATATATTTATTGATAGTTAAGATTTTTTTCGCTGCTGTAGAAATTTTTAGCTACGCCACTGTCTGAATTTAGTACATACGGATTAAAACATTTATAGCAGTTCTGAAACCTACATGTTGTCTTTTAATACTCATATATGACAAATAGTAAATATTTAGTCGTCGTTGTTTGTAATAATTATGGGAAAGAATATTATAATGGTATGACTTTCTCGATCGAAATATCAATAATTTAATGTAAGAATAGAAAAACTTACGGAGATAGTGTTATAAGTTGCATCACAGATATAGAAGAGAAACATATAATTGAACAGAAGAAGTACACGTTTAGCATTCTGTCTCTCTCTTTGGTGTACTGTAAAAAAATAAAAATGTACATTTATATAATAATGTATTATCGGATATTTATGGATATAAATTATATAATTATAATATTCTGAAAACATTTTATGATATTTTTAGAATCTATAAATAACATTTAATATATAAATGGTGAGAAAAAATAAGCTTTTTTCAAATTGAACGTATGTTGGTAAATTTATATAAAACATCAAAAATTGTGGACAAAAAAATAAGTTTTCAGTAATTACAATAAATTATTATTCACAAGTATTTATATATAAGTACTACAAATCAATGATGAAAACAGAAATACTTGTAGTTTATGATTTCTGAGGGCATATTTTAAACACATACTTATGTAGGTAAAATAAAATACAAATGCATTGTATTATTTCATATTCTTTTAAATAAAATTTTGATAAGTAGATATCAATTTGAATTTTAGTAAAACGAGTTATTTAGAAGAAATACCGGTATTGCAAATAGAAATACCGTAATACCGGTATTAAGTTTTTAGTCCGGTATTGTAAACGTTATTTGCATTACAAATAAATAACAAACGATTAATATCTAATGAAATTATCGATGAAATTGCTGAGAATAGCGTGTATACATATGTAAATGTTAATAGTTAATTATTTTGTAGAACATATGTATTTCCTCCCACATAGGAACTGTTTTGAATTATTCAATATTAAACTGGTTGTTCGGCTTTAATTTAGAATGTGCGTGAACTGTAAATATAAACATATTTATATATGTTTAAATTCTGCGTAACTAAAGAATTTCCATTCATTATTTTCTTTTTTGTGTACTCTCAATTTGTAATATTTTTTAAATGTCAAATTTCATTTTCTTCATGATTTTTGCATTAACTTATGACAATTTTTAAGGTTCTGTGTACGGCCCTTATTCGTAATAAAACATTTTATAAATTAACATATATGTAGGATGTAAGTAAATTTAATTTCATACGAGTGTCTAATTTTATACCGTGCATGTTTATTGTTTATTTTATGATAACATACATAGGTCAACAAAAAAGGTATTGAAATCTTAATTGAACTATGTTTTCCTTACGTATTTTTGGGTGCTGAAAACAAATTTTGCTATTGTAAAAAAATTATATACTATATAGGTATTTATATCAATTTCTCAGGCTGTGATACTTTCAATGACTTTTGTAGATCAGACTTTTCTATTCAATTTTATTTTTTGTATCATTGTATGATCATTTTTGATCGAGTTGTGGTTTTTGCTTTGATTGCAAATAACTCAGTCAAAAATGGTCCTACAGCCTACAGCGATATAAAAAAGTAAATTAAAAAAAAACCGAATCTACGAAAAACCAAGGAATGAATTATTTGTATAAAATTGTTATCGTAAAAATTTAAATATATCTAATACCTTTTCTTCGACGGTCGTTTTCCTAAACGTTAGCAAAAGCGGTCGACAATGTTCGGTCCGTAGACGGTCTATACTTCGGGCGTCAATAGCTCGCATGAGGTACTCATTCACTTCGTCTTCAGGCCTCTTCTCTTCGGCGGAGTCACCGAGACCGAGCCCCAACCTGGACGAAAAACTAGCGTATGGCACGCACGGTCCAATCAGTTACAAAAAGCAAAGCATCATACACGCAAAATAATAGAAAATAGAAACCGTTAGATAAAAAAAATGTGATCTGGTATAAGTAGGTACATAAAAACTGAATTTTTAAAAACATAAAGAAGGTTTTTTATGATTTTACGATTTAAATCATTTTTATATAGATTTGGTATGGTTTATATAGTCGTGCATAGTATGTATGTGAAAATCTTTAAGGAAATATAATGCGTTATATGAAAAATACAGTGATTTAATTAAAACATTTGATTTTGCTTAAACTTTGATCGTTAAATCCAAGTTAATTTTTTAATTAATGGTTTAAAAAAATCTTTTGTGTTCTCAAAAACATTTTAACTGTATTATATATGTATTTACAAATATAAATAAAACGGAACTGTTGTATATTTCGAAATTAAAGGTCATCGGGGGCCGATATTGGGTTATTTCCAACCTTTCATATAATTGTTATATTTGTAGTAAAATTTAATTACCGCCAGAAATTTCAGAATATATTGTTTAATTAATTAATTTCGAAACATAATACAATTTTATTAATGATTTTGATTCAAAAATTTAAAAATTATCTATTGTATCTCTCAATTCGTATTTGATTAATTAAAGCATTTAAAGTATATACATACAATTCAAAATATACCATTTTCATACAAAGAGAAAGAAAAAATCCATTATGGAAATAATTAAATGAACTTTGAACTAAATGGATTTAAAATAGATAGAAAATTAACTAAAACGCAGCAAAAAAATCAGCACAGATTACACATAGTTTTACAGCAGATAAATGAGCTTTATATATTTTATTTTATTTTAAACGGATTATAATTTGCGAATAATTGTTTGAATAAATTAAAGTTACTAGATTCTAGACAAATCTTTAAATAAATAGGTACAATAATCATAGAATTGATTTCCATTTGTATTCAGATTATCGTAAAATTGGAAAAAATTGAATAAGTAATCTTATTTAATATTATACGGTAAAATTGCAAATACATTTTGTCTTGATCTGAAACTTGATTCAAATTCCAAATTTTGATTTAGCAAAATACACTAATTGTAAAATAATAATAACTAATTAAGTAATTACAGAAAATAGCATGCTTTATAGATGGTTTTGTTTATGGTTAAATCCGATTATGAAATAGTCAATTTGGATCAAGCTCACTAAGAGGTGGATTAAGGGGGGAGGGGGTTGCCGACAGCAAAAAAGGTCATTCACTTACAATTGAGGGGTGCGCATAACTATCATTCCACCTCGAGTATCAAGTCCCTCATTGATCAAGTTTATAATTTATAAAAAAAACAGGTTTCTACAAGTTTGTAGTAATATTATCAGAAGAAATAATAATAATTCTCTATATGTTGCATAGTTAATACCTTCTTTAATATGTGTATTCATATTTACATTAAAAAATAAATAAAAACATTATAAAATAAATTCAAATGAATGTTTCCAAATTTTTTTTGGTTAGCGGATGTTTATTGATATTATATTTCATTTATCTGCTGTGTAATATATTTATTTATATTTAGACTTACTTGGAAGCGTGTTTTCCGTGTTGGGACCCGTGTCCCATCATCCTCATCTCTTTAGAAATGTTCCCGTTCATGGAAAATGAATTTTGTGGCTTCTTTTCCTGAAGAGTAAAAATAAGATGAATATAGATACCTACAAGATGCAGGGTCGGTCCAAGAAATTTTTTCACTTCGGGTAAATATTGAAATTACGCCCTTAAAAACTCAAGTAATCTTTTTTATTGTATCGATTAATTATATATATATTTTAGACTAGTTTACGATCAGACTGTTTTTTATTACAAAAATTTTTATATGAATTATAAAACATATTTTAAAATGACACCTACAGGTAAAAAATTGACTTGAGCCAAGACAATTGTAGTTTTATAATATAACGAAAAAAACAATATTTTCTTCATATCCAACATTGTTTCTCTTTATAGTAATATTGTCGGACGAAAACAATAATATAATTGAATTAAGAGTTTATTCTTATACTTATTAAGAAAATATTGTTTTAATTAAATATTTAAATAATTAAAATATTTTTTTTAAATTTATTTATTTGTTGTGTTTTTTGAAACTCGCAAGTCTTTGCTAATATTTATTAATGATGGTAATTAAATCCGAACTTAAAATTTTAAATAATTAATTTAGTTTATTACTGTAATGAATTTTTTTAATTGGTTCATTATTTAATGTTATCTTTGAAAATACATGCATAGCAAGTACAATAAGTGGATGAAGAGAACATTAGAATTTTAAAATTGTTTTCTGCATTATAAAGCTAATTAGTTCAATTTATTATAATTTTGTTTTTAATTATAGTTATATGTATTTAAATCTGATTATTTTGGTTGTTTGCAATATATAAAGATATTTACATAATTTAACTGCTTGAGGATTTATCCAGGGACTAATTATTAAGTTTAAGTTTAATTTGGCTTCCCTTGCTTAGTGTTTAGGGATTAGCGATTGGACCGCTGGGCTTTTGTCTTACCGTATTAACTACCAGACACTTAGCAAGATCTTTCAAAAGTAAATAATTAAAAAGTTTGCCGAGCTTCTAGTAGCGTTGTTAATGTTTTATCGACAGTGAGAATATTTAGCGGATTCTGGGAAGTAAGTAAATCTCTACTAATATGGTATAATAAATTACGATGAACTTGATGAGAAATCTCTTCTCGGAATTCTTTTATAATGTGAACTTATTATTCCTTTATAATAGTATTATCATTATACTCAAATTAATGAGTATACATATTATTATGTATGTATTGAAAATCACGATCATACATGATTTTAATTATTATTGTCAAATTTTGTTGATCAGTTGTTAAACAGAATTCCAATGATTTAGGGCAGTGATAATTAACTAGTACCCTGTACGCTTGTCACAATTTTTGAAAGTTAAATAAAAAATATTTTTAAAACAAGCTTTTATTGAAAATGCACTAAAAAGTAAAAAATATAATTTTTAGCTATCACAAAACTTTCAGGTTTATTTTAAGACCATTAAAAGCGCGGGGCGCTCATGAAGACAAATGTATAACTTTTGATGAATTTAAAAAATGTACAGTTTTCTACCCTTATATCTTTTATCAATTCATCATTTCTTATTTTACACAAGATATATTTTCCATACATTTATTAGTCTTAGTCATACAAACCTGAAAATTTAATGATAGCTGAACATTTATTTTTTACTTTCAAGTGCATTTTTAATAAAATGCTTGTTTTAAAAAATATTTTTTATTATTTGTATTTTAAAATTTTTAGTTACTGACTAACTAACTAACCAGCATACTAACAGGTAAAGTTCGTTAAACCTTTTCAATTGATACCCATATCAAGGGGGTTGTGAACAAAAAGGTAATCCGCCATCTTGAGGCGTCTACCATATTGGATTTAGAATAATATTAGATGTACTATATTGCATTGTTAGTGGACTTTTATACGTGTAACAAATTTCAAAGCTCTAGCTTAATTAGAACTAATCGAAATTTTGATTGCAATATTTGACCTTGGCATACTAACAAGTGAAGTTAAATAAAAGCTTTTAAAAAAGACTGTCCGTAAGCTTTGCGTTTTTATATACATTTTAATTTTATTTCTCGGAAGAGAGCTCCCGCTTTTTATAATAAAAGTTCATACAAACCACTCATCTAGAATCTATTCACGTCCACGTAGATTGGCTTAAATGTTGACGAGACGAGACAGATATTTCAACTAGATATTAATATACTTTTAATTTATCGAGCTTGTTATTTAAAAATCAACTTTTCTTTTGATTCTCAAAATTTCAATTTCCATAAAATATAAATCCAGTAGCGAGGATAATATTTCTTGATTAATCTCTTGCTAATTATTGCGAGATGACATCTTAAAAACCAAGTCATATACGGTATATACAGCTAATATCCGTCATCCTCATATACTAATACTTATTAACTTTTGCAACTGATATTTCACTTCCAGTGTAATGATGTGTAATACTCCTTCCAGGAGATAAATTTCAAAAGTAATCTATTAGCTATGACTTACATCCGAGTCGTATAAAGCAGACGATGAAGTTCCTGACGGTTACATAAAGATCAAGTGCTCATGGAAATTCACACATGTAAATACGAAGAGCAACTTTGGACCGTGTGCATCGTTGCATGATACATAACTGATGTTGATACGACATGCATATGATATGACATTTACTTAATCTTAAAGAAGAGTTTGGGTAGGAATAAGGTCATAACATAGTCGTTATTGAAAAATACGTTTCAGTGAGATTTTAATATGTGTGGAATTCGTTGGTGTTGATAATTTTAATCTTACTATTTTAACGCCTACTCATTTTTTTCAGATACACGATCAATGATTTCAAATATGACGTCATAGCCAAGAAGTTATGAAGAAAAATAAACAAGGTTTTTAAAGATTTTTTCACTACTATTTTTGGAGACTTGGGCAGGGGAGGGGACAAAATATTTTTATGATTTTTTGAAAATTTATCAAAACAATATACGTTTACATATGGCATTACCAGCCTAGCTTTCATTTAATACTCCTAAAGCGCTAAAAATTTAAAATCCGCAATTTACTATAATTATGTCAAATTTCAGTTTTCTAGGTCAAATGGTTAAGTAGTAAGAAGGCTTAGACAGATAGATAGGCAGATACACAGATAGACACAGACAGGCAGACAAAGTGTTGATTCCATTAGTGTTGCATTTTTTCTAATTTCAGTACGGATTATCTTTATTCTGTGCGGAACACTAAAAAGTTGTAGAACGAATGCTATTTAACGTTTTTTTGTAAAATATAATTTTAAAAGTAAACATAATGAATTAATAAATTGTAGGTGTTGTATTTGGTTTTATTACTTATTCATAAACATTTATTAAAAAATAATAAGAAACATATTTTGATTAAAGAGAATAGACTCCAAAGAACGAAATTCAAACCACCTTGACATTCACAAAGCAACGACTATTTTTGAATTAATCTATAAATCATAGTTTACCAAAGTGTAAACTACTACGTACCCTAAGAGATATACGAATAATTTTGTATTTTTAACAATAAAGTACGCATAATTGAAAAGTGTATTCGATATTTTACATGAAAAAGAGCTTTAAAATCGCAATATATGATGCATTTTTTCAAAAAATTCCCGATCTTTCCTCTAATTTGATCCTAAGGGTACGCCGGTAAAACTTAACTTTCAAAAGGGGTAGATGGCGATTTTAACTTTAGTAAACACTGCAATAAAGCAATCATTATCACTACTAAAAATATAGCATAATTACTAACCCCTCTATAGCTGCTCTCGCCTGGCACAATCAGATAAGTTTCAATATTGTGATCTTTGAGGTAGGAGTTTCTTTCTTCGCCTCCACCCGGCTCAACTTCGTAGGCGTCTCCGAGACACGTTAACGTCTCCTTCGTGATGTGAACCCGTCTGCGGAAAAAAGTAAAGACAACCCATACAAAACATGTGTCAACACAGAAACGACATAACTGATATGTCTTTTGTGTCAATATGCTTTGTGGAAAAGATATTGTATTATTTGTGGAAGATTTGATATTGATAGGTTGATATGTTGAATGTAATTATGAAGACTTTGAGGTTTTAACCCTTTCATGCATGAATTGTAAAACATTTAATACAGATTTTATTCAAAAGGGTCAATCCATATCAAGTGGTCCAGAATTAAATTAAATGGTTGCTTGACCATTCTAAAAAAAATGATTTAGGTATGTTATTGTTTTTTATTTTCGCGTGACGACCATATTTGTTCTATAGGTCGTAGCATTTTTTTTACACTTTAAAGGGTTTACGGAAACTAGAATATCTCAGTTTTTATCAAATATTGGATTAAAAACAAATTGTTCAGAAAAAAACGTACTATGTGATTACTTCTAGACATTTTCACCTAAATGTAATTCTAAAGGGTGAAATTTCAGCCTTAATTTTTAGATTTTTTTAAAATAAGTACCATTTTCTAGGGGATGTTTTTGCAAGATGGGAAAAAGTTAACAAGTAAAATTATTTTTAAGAAATAGGTGGGCACTATAAGTTGTGTTAGTTCATACACTAAACTTCAACCCTGAGACTTGTCCTCTATTTTTTCAAAATTTGAAAATTTGAGAAAATGGCATTTTTCAAAGCTAAATAACTGGTGGGGAACCAGATAAAAATGTTAGATGGGGATGTTGAATATTTAAGGTTACTATGATTTTGTGGATATTAACCCGGATAACACCGGGCCCAATGCGCTAGTTATAATATAAACTACGCTCAAGCAGCCTAAATCATAAAAACAAATAGACGAAACAAAAATATATTCCATCCATAAATTGACATCAAATGTGACAATATTGTATTACAACATTGTGTAGGCACCAGGATTATTATTATTGTTTCTTTCTTATTTGCAAAGTTGAAATTGTCTTCAGATACAGATGGATTACATACGACTCATGCGAGCTAGCGTTATTGAATCTTGTAGATATATATACATAATGTTGTATAGATTTAGCATAAAGTTTTATTAAGGGGGTGTATAATTTTGAATTATGCTTGGTTTCACAATTGATAGTTACATGTAATTTATTTCAAATTTTTAATTGGAGCAATAAAAAATGTATACCATAAATAAACAAGTCCTATGTTTTAACGTAAATACTTCATAATTTAGAATTATCTAATTAGGTATATAACCGAAAAAAGTTAAGGTTATCATAAATTGGCTCCAAAAAAAATGTGACACAATGTTGTCAGTTCCAACATTCAGGTATGAGATAACTATAAATACTGGTAAAGTTAATTGAAACTGAGAATTAATCTGGTAGTTTCTGTATTTACTGAATTTTAATTTTTAATCAAAAAGTAAGACTAATTAAAACTAACTAAAAATAAATCATGATTTAACTTCTCTAGAATTTACAAAGAAATAATGTATACGATTTCTGAAATATTTAATTAATTTTTAGTAAAAAACTTAGATAACTTATTATTAATACGAATTGGTTATTTGCTTTCGTTTTCAGATTCGTAAAGATTCTAATAATTAACATTTTCAATTTCTCTAAAAAAAATGTTCTCCCTAGTGATTACAAAACAATTTAAAAGTACGGCAAAAAGAAACAAATTATAAAATTGAATTATGTACCTACATAGTAAATAAATAGAAGTAAATAAATACTCAATTATTTAAAAAAACAAAACGAATTCGGTAGACACAAGATTAAGAAGTAAAGCTAAACACCAATATTAAGTGCCAAAATGATTAATAAAATTAAAAATTATACGCTTTAGTCAGATTTATTCCCACTTAATTTAATGTTTTTTTTGATATATGTATAACCAATGATACAGAATATGAGGTCTTTGTAGTCATATCTATAAAAGGCTGCGTTAAAAATGCTTTTGAATTTCCCATTGAAAGTAAGGCATTTTTTTTATATATGTAGGTAATTGACAATAACGTAAATACTATGTCGCCCGGTTATCATTTTTGACTAACCCTTCTTGTATATTGTTAAGTAGTTCTAAAACCATGTTAAAATGATACATTAACTTGAATTATTCTTTTCAGTGACATTCTAAAACTAACATTGTATGTATATTTAAATATAATGAAGTGTTTGGAGAAAAAAATCTCAGACCTATGATGATGGAACGGAATAATATGTTATAAAAATATTTTTATAAAACTTCGTTTTTATCTGGAATTTATTTAATTCTGGGAAACTAAAAAGAAAAAAAGAAAACACATTTTCTAGAGTAAATTGTGCATGGTTTCTTACGGTATACAAACTATATAACGTTATAAAAACAATGTTTTGAATCAAGATTTTTATTTTACTTCTTAATTAAGTAAGTTTTATATATTTTATGTCTTCACCTAAAGTCATTTAAAAAACAATTTACTTGAAATGTGATTTTTTTATAAAACTATTAAATATTTTTTTCATACCCGGGTAATCCCCCGCTCTCCATGTGATTAGCCAGTGTTACGTCATTAGACCATACGTCGAATTGCCACTTTCTGAGACCTAGCACACCGCAGTGGACGCGGCCCGTGTGTATCCCCACTCGCATGTTCACGTTCACAGCCATCACGGATCGCACGAGCCTGTAAATATAATAATATGTTTGTATTAGTATTTAATGTAAAAGTATTTAAGTACCTAGGTACAAGTACTTGTATTTGGTACAATTCTTAAGTACTTAAGTACAATTACAATTACTGTCATTTAAAAGTAAGCAAGTATAAGTACAACTGCCCCCAAAAATACCTAAATACATATACAGCTCTGAGTCTATGTTGTTTTCGCACTGGCCTCTATATTTTATATTGTACATTTACACCCTAATAAATTAGTATCGACAATCGCCACCTGAGGCAAATACGTTTCTTGTTACGCTAAAATAACGAAACTTCAAGACGTTTGGATGAATTGATTATTATGGAAATAAGCTTTATCTATATATATAAAAATGAATGTTCGTTTGTGTGTGGCTTATAGACTCGGGAATTACTGAACCGATTTCAATACGGTTTTCACCAATAGTTAGATAATTTTTACGAGCAGTATCGTGGTTAATAATATTTTATGAAAATCAAAGATTTAACATCAAAAGATTAAAAAGAAAATTTTGCACAGCGTCTTTTGTTTCCATGATGTCATAGCAAAGAAATGTCATTTATAGAAAAACACAGTAGCTATGGAATATAAAACGTTGTAAACAATTACTATATGTAAATGTCAGTTTGAATCATGATACCTACAAATATATATCTTTCCACCATGAGTTTGAATGAAAAAATATGGATTTTACAATATAAATAAACGGATTTTTATAAATTACAATAAAGAACTACCGAGAAAGGTAACCTATTTATTTATTTTTGATTTTCATACAAATTCTAAGATAAGACCTGGTGTTTCCTGGGAGAAAATATAATTTTACACGATTTTTTCAATAACTACTGAATGGGTTTTATTCCGGTTTTCACTAATGGATAGGTTAATTAAGTTTAGGTGTATAATTTGTGGATATTTTGGGTAAATTTCATGAAGCCGGAAAAAACAATTCGTGGTGAACCGTGTGTAGTTAGCATGTTGGGTGGGCATGTCTGGTGGATATGATTACTTTATATTTAATTTGGGTAAATTTCATGAAGCCGGAAAAAACAATTCGTGGTGAACCGTGTGTAGTTAGCATGTTGGGTGGGCATGTCGGGTGGGTATGATTACTTTATATTTAATTAAATTAATATCCCCGGGTAACACCGGGCCAATGCGCTAGTTATAAATATAGTATTAATATAAATAAAATATCTGTTCATTAAGTGGCCACGTCGAATGTATTAATTAATTTTTGACATTTTTTTAAATTGGCTTAAATGATGTATAAACATCTCAAAAATGATATTCAAAAGGAATTATAAACAATTTTTTTTTCATTTTTAAGAACTCACTTTCTGAAGAGTCTCTAAACGAAAGAAACAACCTAGATGGTGAAAGTGGTGAAAAAAAAACGTTTTTAAAAACTACGAAAAACATATCTTGGCCATTTTCTACTCGATCGACTTGAAATTTTAACTGTAAATTCTTAAATAGATTTTACATCGAAATACACACAATTTTGACAATTAGTTAACAATTACGGTTTTTATAAAAAAATGAAAGTCGTTTTTTTTCGTCAAAAACGCGATTTTTTGTTCAAAGTGATACAAAATTTTCAAAAATTGATATTTTAAAATAATCTTGTGTACTTCAATGGGAAAACTCATGTAAATAACGATTTGTTGATCAATGGAAGTTCTATTTTCCGCAGTGGAGTACATAGCATAAATGATGCACTCAGTGTAGCAACGGTAAAGTCACTATTTTGTTTTATATTTCGTTAAAAAAATGTTTTTGAATGTTTTGAGACATGTTAGTGCGAGAGCTGATGACATATTTTTCTGCCCCATCTGAGCACTAGGCAGACTTACGGAAATCGTTTATTCATGTGTTGTACATCATGGGAAAAATAGTCCCAACCCCCATACCCGGGGATAAAGGGGTTTAATTCCTTAGTGAACATGTAAAGAAAAAGTGCATTTTTGCCCCATGTGAGCACTAATAAAATCACCACAGGGAGTTAGTTTATGAAAAGTTAGATAGTGAAAGTGCAATGGGCAGACGCGTAGGGTGGGGATAAGGGGCAGGCAGACGCACTCATAGATGCAATATTTTTTTTGAAAATTGCCCCATTTGAGCATTGATGAATTTTGGAGGGATGACAGTTTTTGATTTGTAGATGATCGAAAAAACAAAGGCAGACGCGTAGGATGGGGATAAGGGACGGGCAGACGCGCTCAAACATGTAATTTTTTTAATGAAAATTGTCTCATTTGAGCATTGATGAATTTTTTGAAGGATGACAGGTTTTGATCTGTAGATGACCGAAAAAAACACAGGCAGACGCGTAGTGTGGGGATAAGGGATGGGCAGACGCAATTGAAAGTGTTATCCTATTTTTTTAACTGGGTTGTTTTGTAATTATTTTTTTTGGTTGAAGTTGTCCGCAATGACTCTCTGGATAACACATTAGTTCTTTGAAAACACATTTGTTTACCCCGAACTAACACGAAAAGGAAAAATTTCATTAATATGAAAATCTAAAAAAAAATATTAAACGTGTAAAAAAGTAGGCGCTGAAATTTTTTTTTAATATATTTTGATTATATTCTTCTTATTCTGTGTAATAAACAAAAAACAAAAAATAAATAAATAAAACAGAACTCTTTGGGATTCGAACTCAGGACCTTGGGACTTTGAGTTTTATAAATTTATAAATTTCAGCAAAACGGTACTAAACATCATAAAAACTACAAGAGACATATTTTCTTCTTACTTAGATGATTCTAAAACATATTTGATATCATCGGTGGAATATTTAGTACCGAAGATACAATGTTTTTAAAAAATTTACAACCCTTTGCCACTTTCAATTGCGTCTGCCCTCCCCTTATCCCCACACTACACGTCTGCCTATGTTTTTCGGTCATCTACAGATCAAAACCTGTCATCCTTCAAAAAATTCATCAATGCTCAAATGAGACAATTTTCATTAAAAAAATTACATGTTTGAGCGCGTCTGCCCGTCCCTTATCCCCATCCTACGCGTCTGCCTTTGTTTTTTCGATCATCTACAGATCAAAAACTGTCATCCCTCCAAAATTCATCAATGCTCAAATGGGGCAATTTTCAAAAAAAATATTGCATCTATGAGTGCGTCTGCCTGCCCCTTATCCCCACCCTACGCGTCTGCCCATTGCACTTTCACTATCTAACTTTTCATAAACTAACTCCCTGTGGTGATTTTATTAGTGCTCACATGGGGCAAAAATGCACTTTTTCTTTATATGTTCACTAAGGAATTAAACCCCTTTATCCCCGGGTATGGGGGTTGGGACTATTTTTCCCATGATGTACAACACATGAATAAACGATTTCCGTAAGTCTGCCTAGTGCTCAGATGGGGCAGAAAAATATGTCATCAGCTCTCGCACTATGTACAATAAACCCTCCAAACTTCATTTGATTACTTTTTTTTAAATTCCTAAAAAAGTTTCATTTTCCGAAGTGACGATTAGATGTAACTCCTCAAAGTAAATTATTTTTTGATTTTTGATTTCGATAGTAAAAGATTGTCCTCTACATAATATCTGTTCTTTTTTGAAGAAAAAAAAACTTGTATGCAAATAAAAATAATAAATTTTATAAAACATTTGCTGATATTGTATACTATATACGAAATAATTTCAAGACGTAGCTATTATTTTTATATTCCTATAAAAATAACTACTTAAAAAACCATATAAATTAAAATTAAACTCGACATTGTTGAAATTTAAATTCCACGCAATTGTGAATCGTGCAACTAACTTTGTAACATAAGATACCAACGTTGTAAAGATAATAATCACTATAGTGAATACTAGCATGTGCTCACATATGTTTTGGTGCCGCATGGCAATTTTCAACTATACTAATCTTATCTGGACGGAATACTGCCGTACATAGCGCTTTAATTTTAACTTTCTGAATGCAAATTAGCACTGCGTTAGTTTGTGGAACTTGTAATAAATTGTGGTATAGAAACTCTTCACAAACATATTTTGCATAGTAAAATTATAATTTTAATTTATTAATATTTTATTTAGAAGCGTAGGAGATGGAAATTTACATAAATTTAAATTGTAATAATAAATATTCGAATTGTATTCATAATAGTAGGTAATAATAAAACATACTACAAGTTTGTAAGAAGGGTCATGGAATGTTGGATTTTCTTGCAATGATGGATTTAGAGTTAAAGTTTGTTGTGACCAGAGCTGTTAGTACTTCAAGTACATTTAAATATAGCAAAAAACATTCGGTTCTTCTAGTTATTTTTAGTTATACTCGATTCTTAAAATATTAAAAAAAAACAAGTTGATGGAATGATTGAGTATTAATTTTTTTTATACAAAATAATTAAATATTTTTTGTATTTACGTAGAGTCGCATGCAGAAATGGTCGACCAATTTTCATTCAAATTAGCTTGTCACAAACTTAGTAGGCTCCTCCCATTTGATTATTATAATAATTAAATCATTTCTTCGTTTAAAGACTTGAAGTACGAGTATATAGTATACCTACAATTCTTGACTAATTGTTAGTACTTTCACTGAATTCTTGTGACAGATCTGATTGGGTTTAATGATTTAAAATAAATTAGTCTCCCAATAATTGTAAGCTACATTATTATATAATTCAGTAGGTAGAAGGTACTGAAAACTGTCGTAATATTCAAACCAGTGGCGTAGGTGAGTTTTAACTTTTTTTAAATTGCTGACAAATGTGATATCTACAATTTTACGTTCTATTATTTCACTTTTCTTTTGTGGCGCGGTTTGGTAGCACCCTTTACACCCCTTGTATATAACTACTCACTGCCTCTTCCTCTATTGAATTAATTTTGGTCCCTATAGTTCTCATCTACCTGTCATTCAGAACTGATTAATTGTTTTTACATAAAATTATTTTAGTATAAATTTGAGAATATTTTTTAAAAAGAAATAACATTTATGCATAGTAATAATTCAATTTTTAATGATTATATTTCAAAAATTAAATTAAGCAAATTAAATAGCAATTCTTTTTAATTTAATATCTATTCAAATATAACCAACCGAAAACCACCAAGTGTATTGTTTCATTAAAAAATTAAAAAATATAACATGCTGGATAAAAAATAAAGGAAACTGATTATTTATTAAAAATGCATTGTTTCGAACATCCGCGCTCGTTTTGGTCCATATTGTGATGTGGGAAAATATAAATTAAAAATAAAAATACACTCGACTGAATTTTTATGCTATGTCACCTCCATTTATTACTTTCGCTAACGAATCCTTGATTAAATTTTCTGTTGACACTCCGATATGTGTCTATCAGAGGCGTAAAATAAAGGTGTGATTTCAATCAACTACGAGATTTGTATTAATATTTTATTTGTGTTATTTTGACATTAACGATATAGTTATATAATTCAGATATATGTATATGTAATATAATGGATAGTTATATCAGCACTGATAATTAATTAATATATGCATAATGTTATAATCGCGCATTGATAGCAGGATGAAGTAAAATGTTTGTATTTTGAATTAAATGCAATTCATATGTACGATCCAAAACTTTAAAACATATACTTATTAAAATTGTATAAGCTACGAAAAAACATTAACAATAAATTATACTGTTAATATTTGTTATGTACTTTTTTGTACAGGGTGCTGCAGAATGCTCGGATGGTGGTGGAAGGATGAAGGTGTATGTGACCTTTCTCTGTTCCGTCGGTCACCCCACTACTGTAGTCAACATGATTTGGACTGGAGAACAAAGGGGTTTTGCTGTGGGCGCATATTTTTAAAAATGACGCAAATAAGCTTGACGGTTTAACAAACAATTAAATCCTGGGATAGGTAGTTGGAGGAAACTGGTAGCACACTAAGAAGAAATACACATGGCCGACGCAAGTCCATCAGAACACCAGAAAATGTGCAGTTGGTGAGAGCATGCTGTTGCCATGGGGATGCCAGACCGCAGTTGAGGAGTATTCTGTATTTCGATTTTTATCCCTTCAAAATAATATTGACTCAATAATTGAGCTCAGGAGTCTACGCCAAGCCTCAAAATCTGTATAAGCAAATGCTTACACAGATTCCTCCCCAGGCAATTTTTTTCAGTAGCGTGTGTATGACTGAGGAGCACAGGACCACAAGATAGGATAGGAATGTGCTAATGGGCCGATCATAGCAGATTTTGACATACAGGGAGGCCATGTTCATAGGATTAGAGTGGAGACGATTTGGGGAAGTTTAGTGAATCATTTTCAAGCTCTGTACGATAATCTATAAAATATGTTGCAGTGGTTACAGCATTTGATTTTTGTATTAACTTTAAACTTATTTATTTCCAGTTAACAGTCACGTATAAATTTACTAATAATTACATATTCTTTTATTATTAAAACATTTTATAAAATACATTTTTAAAAATTTTTTTAACCGAAAGTATCATATGCTATATTCTTTACTCTGTTTATTGTTTCTTTATTATTTATTTATTTTTGATATTTGATATACTGAAGTTTAACAAACCGTTTCCACTTAATATATTTTTAGTTTATTTTTAATACATTTTTTTCAAACTGAAGTAAAATGTTCTTATAAGCTGAAATACAATATTTATTATGTATCGAATTTGTTCATATACTGAATATTTTTTAATATCCATTGGTTTACGCCACTGGTTTCTATATATAAAAGGTATAACTCATTTATAGCTGAAATCAATTAAAAATAAATGTTTTTATTGATTTTCAACCTGAATGGTCATTAATTGTGTAGAATTTGATCGTTTAGTTTATTGGTTTGTTATAAAATTCTATAAATATTAACACATTTGATGCCGTTTAAATGTATGTAATTGACAAGTTCGTAGACTTTGGTTGATTATATGAAATTATTAACTAAGATGATAGGATGTTTATTGTTTATATTTCCATTTAAACTTAGGATTGAAAATTTGTTAAAATTGAAAATATCTTCACTTATTTTATTGTTTAATATTTATTTATTATTAGAGGATAGTATATAAAGGTATATAAATATTGAAGTATATTTTAACCGTTTTTAGTATAAATATGTACTTCTCATTAAAAAAATATACGATGTATTGATTACAGTATAAATAATGTTGCCGTGAGTTGTATTGAAAAATAGAAAACTGTAGTGTGTAAATAAAGGTTATTTAGTTCGTTAAGGATAAAAAAATAAAAGTATATCGTGTTTGTGAAAAAAATAATGAATTACACTTATTTAAACCATTATGATAATTTGTATAATAAAAGTTAAATTTTATATCTTTGAATAATAGTGGGAAGCCCGATTGATTTGTGTATAGCTTATAATTATTTTAACCTTTAAAGGGCCGGTATAGCTACTTTTTTAGTCAACTTCATTTGAGTGTGTAGCATTCATTAGATGAATTCGAATAAACATAAACAGTTATATAAATAAATATATCAACATTTTGAAAATTTAATACTACTCCCCCCTCGCCTCCCTTAGGGATTGAATTTTCCAAAATTATTTTTGTCTTGTAGAGTATTTGTGCTAAGTTTCATTCAAGTGAATACAAACAATTTTTTTTCTCATACAAACTTTTCCACCCTCTTGCAACACCTTATTTGTATTATAGAGTATTTATTTTAAGTTTCAAGTAAATCCCATACGAACTTTTACACTTAGGTGTTTAAATTTGAAAAAATCCTTTCTTAGTGGATGCTTACATCATAAAGAAGACCCCTGAAATTTCACGTTTCTAGTTCAGGGGTTTCGGCTCGGCGATGATGAATCAGTCAGTCAGGACATGTATATATATATTGCATGTTTATATACTGCATAATGATGCCTATATAATATATATTATATATAAATGAGATTTATATTGACACCATTGTGTTCAGCGACCTGAAAAACTCCCAAGAACCAAGGTAATAACAATTTAAAACATTTGTATATTGTTCCCAATGTTCCCGGTCACTTTTTTGACCGCCAGTAGTGCACCTGAATATGGTGGGTCGATTGATGTATCGATTATCCATTTCTATGATATCTGTTTTGAACTAAAAAAATGCCGGTCCTGCAAAGGTTAATTTACTTTCTTCAAAAATTCAAAAACTTATAATTTTATTTTAACATACACTCGCCCTGTAATGAATACGAATGTATATACAATTAATATTTTATTTACTTTCTACTTAAAAAATAAAATAACAAAGACCCTCCAAATTACTTATTAATATTTTACAACTAAATCACTAAATAATGACATGTATAAACGCATTTGCATATTTATTTTTTGTACGCAAATAATATTTAAAATTCCACTACGTGGAGAACAAAATTTATAAGTAAATTTTAACAAAAAAAGTTTAACCGCGAGGTAATGTTTGCGTTGTGAAATCGTGGAATGTTCAAACAGTAGGCAAATAAAGAATTTTTATTGTTTGTTTTCACTGAAACCATTGTAAGTTTTGGAACTGTCTGTGAATACTTTGCACTAAATTATATACATAATAGAAAAGTTTGTGATTTATTATTGATATCGAATTTTAGTAAGTTAGTTTTGTCTATATATAAACACAATATTTATAGTACTAATATACTATTTAACACTATATACAGTGCCGGCCTTAGCAAATCTGGCGCCCTGGGCGAGATTTATTTTTCCGCCCTCTCTAAAAGTAACATATGCTCTATTGTACGCCGCCCCCCCTGGCCTGGCGCCCCGGGCGGTTGCCCTGCTTCCCCCCCCCTAAAACCGGTACTGACTATATGTAATGTACAGTGGCTAAAATTCATGAAAAAGCTGGCCAAAACTTTGGACGGTTTTAATGTCAAAGATAATTGAAAAATATATTTTTTAAATAGAAATAGTTTAGGTACTAACAATAAGATAATTCAATTAGAACAGACTCGTGTTAACGATAATTTACAATTGTTATTTTACATTAAAAATATATAATTTTCTAAAAATTAAATAGATTAATGTGCGGTATCATAAAGGAGCTAGCAAGCACTCTCAAATGAGGTATTAAACTTATATGACAGTTCTCTTTGAGTTTTTAACAGATATTTGCATGCACAGTAGATTGGGTTTTACCGTTTTTGCGGCTAGTAAATATACTTTAATTAATATACTTTATATACCGTTGTTTTTACTTCCTTTGCATGAAACTATCTGTCAAAAACTCCAAGAAAACTGCCATATAAGTTTGATACCCTATTTGACAGTGCTTGCTAGCTAGCAAATTTTGCTAGCTCCTTTATGATACCGGGCATAATAGTAATTGTGAAATTGATTTCATTGTGTATTTAAATATGGAAACATGACTTGTTATTAAGTAGATAGGGAAATATCTAATTCAGTGTATTATTATGTAAATTTTATTGAACGTGTTTTTGTTTTACTGGGAGTACTGTAATATAATCAAATTCTTTTTCGTATGCATAGAGTACTTAAAAAATAAAATCTTAATTTTATATAGTTTTCGATTAATTAACGTTAGATCTTATCAAAACACTCGCGAACTAAAAAGAAAAAAACGCACTAACAGTTACCGAAAGTTCAATATTATTAAAGTTGTTTGTTGGTGCCCTTGAATAGGTAGCTGTAGGAATCCGTCCAATACGACTTTAGCAGCAAAGATGAAAGTATCAAACTAAACGTATTAGTTTTAACGTGATCGGAGGGAAACTTGTTATGTACAAGTTGGTAGCACTTTCCGAACAACAGAATTTCACGTTTGTCGATTTTTGTACAGAATGAGGTTTTTTTTTGTTTATTTAAAGTCTGATATATTTATATAAACTATGTTTTTGTATTTCATTATATTTATGTATGTATACTAATTACTAATTTTGTGAAAAACACAATATATAGATTTTGACTTGGTTGTGAGTTTATTAGTTTAGTTTAACACGTACACTCAGATTTTATACATTTGTATGTTGGTAAACAGTTAGGCGCCCCATACACCTACAATATAATTGTACAATGTTATTATTGCACAATTTTATTGAAACACACCTTGCACCTACACGTTCCATTATATTGAATTTCGAACTATTCACGTTAATAGTTCCGTAGGAGCAACATTTGTGATCATCAAAATTTGGCTGCAGCTGTGCTGTTGATTTTGTTGGCAAAACGAAAGTTTATTAAATAATGATTGAAAAAGGTCAGTGTACACTCACGAACATATTTTAAAGGACATAGCTATGTTAGTTTCCGTGCGTACGAGACCGCTCCGAAAATATGACGCAATAAAATTTGAGTTTGCTCAAACTTTTCTAAAATCATTGTGCAATCTTCAATACGATCCTTAAGCGGTCAATAAAATTAAGCAATCCGTAATATTGCACAATATTATTGATCGTCTTACTTGAGTTACGTAGTGTGTGCGCGCATATGATTTATGTCAGTGATTGATCGGTACTCAAATATAGTAATAGAGAAGCACAATAGCAAAAAAATATACTAGAAAAAATGGTAAATACGGAGAACATGGGTAGACTGACGTCACAACTATCAAAAATCACGTTTTGATTTGTTAGAATAGAGTAAACAATTTTATTTTTATTTGACAGAATTCTTTAAAAACAGTTCGTTGCCGTGAAGATGGAATCCCCGTTTTTAACCTAATCAAAACTAACCAATCCTATTTCGCCCCAATAGATTGTCCTAACCAAGGATAGTTAACGTGAATATTATTAGAGCATCAACTCGATTCTGAATAAGGATAATATGTACGTGTCTTTGACAGTTGTGACGTCAGTCTACCCATGTTATTCGTATTAACCGAAAAAGTAATCAGATATTTGTTGATTAATATAATATAATATTATATTATAAAATAATGTATTGGCGGTCGCGTATATTTTGGTTTGAGTACTGCCCAATCACTGAAATAAATCATATGCCCGCGCAACACCTAAAAAAATCTAGTACCAACAAACAAAAGTATGAAATCTGTATGTACATGTTCAACTAAAGTTTCACCGTATCTTTTTATAACGCAACCAACTAGCTATAAATATATATATTTATAATGCACTTTTACTGTAAGTACATGTAAGTTTTATCATTACTTTCATTGCATATAAAATGTATAATCAATATTAAGCCATACGAATAAAAAAGGTTGCATGTTTGAAATAAAATGAATTAAAAATAACATTTTATATTTTAAGTGAAACAATTACTTATAGTAAAATAAACACTCTTACATTTTTTCCAAAATAATTAAAATAACAGGAAATAGGTAATTAAGTAATTACTTATATTTAATAGCATAATTTTTTTTTAATATTAAAAAGTAGATAGAATCATTGATCAAATAAATTTGAAAACATAAAAAAATATACAACGTGATGTATAAATGAATATTTGAATTATATTTCCATTAAATATTGTTTTTGTTTAAATATATTTCATCATCTTCCACGAATAAAGCTGTTTCAGTTTATACAAATTCCAAGAACAAATATACAACATACATACATATGTGTACTGTTATATGATTTTTTGTGTATTTATATGTATAGCTTGAGGCCCCACATTGAAATATATACATTTTTGATCAGGGGCGTATGAATTCGGTCGATAAATATGAAATTTTAGATTTTAATGGCAATATTCAAATGAAAAATGGTAAGCATAAATGCAGTTTGAAATGATATATTCATTAAAATTTTTATTATTAGAATAAACATTCGCAACACCGATGTTAGGTATTGGCACCAGTCATGGACCCTTTAAGAGAAAGATATACAGTTTTTTGGGATTAATGGACTACTTTTAGTAATGGGCACCCAGTGATGAACAGTTGCTAATGATTACAAAACGATAAATATTACGACACAAAAGAATATAAAATAAAGAATTGATGATAATATAATAATTAATAAATAGATTAGATTAATAAATAGTTTAAATGTCCACCATTTTGACACCCATTGACCGATTGTCACCAAATTAAGCTGTTTTACTGTTAAGTGTCCATAGATTATGATTCAGTAATGACAGTAATCAAATATCAACAAATATTTCTAATTTAGTACATTTAATTAAACAAGAATCCAATACTGGGGTATGATCCAAGACCTTATATTATGTATTGTATCTAGAAATGTATTAATATCAATTAAGTTTTCGACGATGATGTGTTTGGTTGAACGATTTACGTGGGTTAACTGAATTCGAAACCAATAATTATAAGAGAACCAGCTATCATTTAATTTGCGAGGACTGAGTTAATAATGAATTGCTCGAGAGGAGATAATTAGAACCGGAGTTAGGTGTAAAGATAGTATCTTAATTAAAAAAGAATACTGGTTATATACAAACAACCTTATAAGTCATTCATCAAAATGATTGATTAACTCATTCGTTAAATACTTTTTAGAAATGAAAACAAATTGCAAGATATTAGATTTTTGTGTGGATATAATATGATTTTATAAAAAAAGTTTGGTGGCATCAGTCACATTGCTCTTTGAACTATGATTTACCGAAAATCTTGCTCTAAGACTGGGCTGAATGTTCGCAAGTCTTTACATAAATATTATATGTTTATTTTGATTTGATAAAATTTGATGAATCATTCTAGATTTTTTTATTTTTGGTATTTGTTTTTACCTGAAACATTTTTCTTGAAAATGCATTCCTTTCAAAGTGAAAGTTAAAATGGGGCATTTTGTATATATGTATTTAATATTCTGAAATTATTTAACTCATAAATAATTAAATTTCCGCCGGTATTAACATTGATTAGAAAGAATGTCATTTATAAACAATACTTAAAATATAAAAAATTGTTATCTTAATTCGCTAAATGTAACAGATAATACGAACAATGTGTCAATATTATCAAAAATAAAACTTACGCTATGGCATCGATCATATCGAGTCCCATCTCGACAGTACAGTGCGCGTGGTCAGGCCTGGCTTCAGGCAGTCCCGATACACAGTAGTAGCAGTCCCCCAATAGTTTGATGCGCAGACAGTGATGTTCGGCGGCGAGACGGTCGAACCTGACACAGTGTAAATAATACCAAATATAGGTTGTTATTGTAACCATAAATGTCACTCATTCACTAATTCGAACTAATAATAAGTCCACTTTTGTCGATTTAATAGTTTATATGTATATAATTTATAATAATAATTTGAAAAATATTTTTCAATATTACTATTTTCTCGACACGAATAATTGTTAGTCGTTTAGGTTACTAAAGGAGACATACATAATGTATTTGTAACAGATACGTATAGCTAGAGGTCGCTTGTCATGTTGATTTTGGTGCCCACTAAAACTTACTTTTGCGCAACTTTTTAATTCACATAAAAGTAATTTTCTCGTCCACCTGGCCGGTTTCGCCAACACTTACAATTATCTATGCAACTGTCTATAAAATAAGTCTAACACAGTTTCCGTTTTGAATAGATATGTAGATTGTCAGCTAGCTTGAGGTACATATTATTATTATCAGGATTTTTTATTCTCTGTGTGTGTCTGAAATACTCTGAAATTATTTTTCACCATAAAACACATAGAATGAGGTAGATTAAAATATCAATAAAAAAATTATTTTTTTTATTTTAAAATGTAGGTATTTTGTCTCATTTAAAATTTAATTACATTTTATAAATTTCGATGATTATAATTTAATATCATGAAAAACTGAAATATATATTGTGATTTTATTTTCCCTTCACCCCAACCAAATCAATTTAGTATTGAATATTTTATTTTGATAAAAATATTACAGTATAACAGTTCAGTTGTGTAGAATAGTAATAAAAAATGCAATAGATTTAAACCAATTTACAGGTACATTAAAATTTCAGACAATACAGTAATTTTTTTAAACTACACATACATCAATTTATGTCTGTTTGTTTGAAAGTCAAAATGTTATATTGGAAATATATTTATTTTAAGTATTATACGGTGCATAAAATTATGGTCCTATTACGACGTCTAAATACAAGGTCGGTTTTAGAGAGTTTGGCGACCTGGGTGAGATTTTTTTGTACTTCGCAAATGTCAATAAAATTTCCGTATTTTTTTTTCTTAAAAATTAATCTTTTTTACTTGAATTGGTACTTAATTTTCTTCGTGTGGCCGTTGACAGCTAATTTTGGCCTTGTGCTCTTGAAAATCACCCCCCCCCCCCCCCCACCCAAGCTATAGGTGCATAAATATTATTTGGAAAAATTTTAATTAAATTAAATTGCTTATAGCAACACAAATATACTATATTGGATATTTCTTTGTAGGAAAATAATTAATATATTAAATATTCTATTTTGAAATAAGAGTGCTTCCACATGTATTAAAATTCTTTATTATCAAAAATTACCGTTAAAGTATATTAATTCAAGTTATTAAATATCAAAATGAAATTATTAAGGTAGCAAAAATTTACAAAGTATTATTTTTTCTGCAATTTGTTAGTAATTTGTAAGAACTTCTTTTAGTGGCTGTGACCAAACTTGAAAACTATGAATTTGAGCTTATATCAAGAGCAGAGCAAATATTCGCATGTACAAGTATAACTAAAACAGCATTGATTTCCGTAAATAAGAAACAATTATTATATTATTATTATATTTTTGTGTGTTCTCTAACAAGTGTGTATGTACTTTACTAATAAATATTTTGGTATTAAATTTAGCAAGTTGATATGACTGTTTCTACAACTGACAATGAGTTCCAATAGTTTTGTATGTGACGATATGTCCATAGTTCATACTTGTTTGACGTGGTATTGTATTGTAAAACACCAAACCTTTCTACAGAAGTTACCCAATACTGACCTTGCGAAAAGCTCGTTTAGCAGCCGCACTAACTCTTCCGCCGTGCACTGATCCGAGAGAGTTGTGAAGCCGCAAATGTCAGCAAACAGAATACTGTAAATAAAACAATACAATAAACACAAAATAGCTAATCGTCACACAAACTCGTATACGTGCATGTTTCAGCATCACTTATTTTACATCAAATGTTCTATATCCATGTTAATTGAGGGTACAATAGTGGTTCATGGGTTATTTGATCAACCAGTGCTTTTCAAGGCATTTTGCTGTGAATTGTAAAATGAAGATTGATAGATGAAAGTGGTATTTGAATTATTTACTGAATCAATTAAAACTTTTTATATTTTAAGTGATTTTTTTCAAAATAAATATTAATTATTAAGTAGAGGAAAGCTTTCATTTCTGCGATAAACATTCTAATAACTTTCCTAAAAATTAAAAATTGAATAATTGGTATCACTGGACCCCGTGGCATTATGACTTCCACTGAATGAAATATTCCAGAATCACTATTTATAAAAACCTACCAGTAATCTAGAAATTGTATTTTATTTTTTGAAAATGACACTTAAATTTAATCGTCATATTGTCTAGTTCTGTCAAATATTTTAATGATGCGGCAAAGGCGTATATTAATATATGTATGTTTGTCTTGTGTTCCTTAAAGTTTTTAGGGCAATCTATTGGGGCGAAATCGATATTTGATTGTATTTGATAGTTGTGATGTCGGTAACGGCATATTCTGTACATAACACTAAACGAATTTAAAATTTGCAGCGCCGTACAAATTGTGGTATGTAGTATATAGATGACTGCGCACTACTACGTGACTCAAAACTTTCCAGCAATATGGCGTCTATTTAACGTCAAACACTTCATATTTTTTGTGAAATTAAGGGCTTTTTCGACAATGATACTAATTTTTGTCATTAGGAATAAGGGACCATCCATAAATTACGTCACACGAATTTCATAATTTTTATTTTTGCTAACCTAACCTTATTTATTCATTAAAATTAGGAATTGAAATTAGCGCGGCCCAGAAGGTTCAAAAGGTTGGACACCTATGGTTTAGAACACGCTTTTAAAATATACTTAAGGACAGTAATCACAAACAAAAATAATAATCGATTCACAAATATTTGAAAAATGTGTGTGTATATAATAAAAAACAAACGATGTATATTTTACATAAAATACAAAAGGAGACAAAGAGAGACAGACAAACAGACAGTGTGATGTGAGAGTGACGGAGATAATCCGGTAGAGTGGGAAAGCGGAAGGGATATTTAATTCCGGCGAAGCAGTAAATATTTTACCTGACGTTGTCGTGTCTCTGAATGTAGATTTTATGAAACTGGGCTTCTTTTGGTTGGCCAGCGATGTCCGCTTTCATTTCCATGGCGACGTGCCGGGGAAGCACCGATAACAGCAACCGTTCCTATGATCATGAGCAAAATAATAAGCATATTATTATGTATTTAAACATAGCATAGATACAATAAATCGTTTGAAATGGAAACGGGATATAACATAACGTTTGTTTTGAGATTATATGTTTCTCAGAAACCAAAAAGAGAAGAATAAAGTACCTTATTATAAAATACGTTTGTTATTTCATTTCTAACAAACAGACAGCGAACTTTATTAAACATAAAACAAAAAATGACATAAATATATCATTTAGTTATTCATTAATTATGTATGAAAACAATAAATTAAATTCAGAAATAAATACATTTTTCTACAATTTTAAATTCAATTAAATTATAAAAATTACCTTTTCTTCGAAAAAAAAATACCAAGGAGATGTATAGAAAATCAGATAAACCGATTTTATCGCTTTGGTTTTTTGATTAGTTAAATGAATTTAACTAATACAAATTCTAATCTAACAGAAAATAAATAGCTATTGTTTAAATTTTAGATGGATAAATGTATTGTATATAGACGTAATCTAGTCTAAAATACAAACTATTAGTAAACAAATTTTCAGTGGTCTTAAATTTTACTAACAAAATCTGGAAATTATCATCTACATATTACATATAATAATTGTTTTATAAAATCCTGCATTTAAATTTTGTATTACGTTTTTTTAGACCTTTAATTTGACGCTTATATCTACCATACATACGAGTATATACGTTACAAGTAACATATACCTATACCTACATACATATGTATAATGTTTTACATTATCGCATGTAATAATGTGCCTATATTATGTAATAGATAAAAACACAGTTTTATGTTTATTATGTGTGGGGTTTCTTTTATTTACGGTAAAGGATTAAGGTCATTACAAATATGCAAAAGTATGTGAATTTTGTTGTTGAATAAGCGATATAAACTGTAATTCCTTTATACAGGATTATGTGTACTTTATCTGATTACAGTTTAAATTGAATCAAATAGCAGTATTAAAAATAGACATAATGTACCTATAGATTAATATAGATACATATATGTATTATTATAAATTATTATTATGTGTACTTTATCTGATTACAGTTTAAATTGAATCAAATAGCAGTATTAAAAATAGACATAATGTACCTACAGATTAATATAGGTACATATATGTATTATTATAAATATGAGTTAAATACAGTGGCGTACCGTAGGTTTCGGTCGCCCGGAGCAGATGGAAAATTTACTGCCACTCCTCCTCTACTAATATGCTGAATATGAAAATTGAAAACCTTTTTTTTCGTTGCTACCTCAAATTTGCCGGCCCCAGTAAAGTGCTCCCTCCCTCCTCGGTAAATACAGTCCATCAAATCCATGAGGAAGAAATAAATAAAAATTCTTTAAAAAAATTAAAAATCTATAAATATGTATGATTTTATGTTTTTTTTTGTTTAGCGTATTTTTAAATTATCTTATAGTCCCCTCCTATTCTTAAACTAGAGTATAAAAATATATTTTTTATACAAATGTGAAACAATTTTATAAAAGTATTATTTATACTAATTAGTAATGTTATAGTGAGTCAGACACACAAATAAATCAATTAGAATAATATAACAGAGATTGTCTAGATAGAGCTAATGATTTTCATGAAAGAAATGATTAACGGTAATTATTAATTTAATTCCTATTATCGGCTTATGTATTTACCGACGACTCATTTGTAACAGAAGACTTCAGTTGTTCGTTGTCAGAAAGATAATGTACCTACAGTTCATAATGGATTTACAAGCTAAGATAATTGGATGTGACAAAGAGAAAAATCACATTTTTTTAGAAGTAGAACGATTATATTGAATAGCTTGCACCCAATTAGATACAATGTCATAACATGTCGACATTATAAAATGTACGGAAAAATAGAATGTTTGATATTTTATAAAGGTAATTATCTTTATTTTAGGATTTTGTAATCAAATAATTCTTTTTGTATTTTTAACGAATCCGTTTATTGTATTATTTTAACTAGAAATTAATGGATTGTTTTGTAATTCAATAAAGAATAAAAGAACTAAATTGAATAGTTAATATCTCAGCTTGGCGCAATCCTACAGACTCAATTTTTTTTTAAATGTAGCTTACACTATTATCTTTAAGAGGATCACGTATTACATATTAATTTTCATAATAATTGAAAATAGAAACATATGTATGTAAAAATATATTAAATTCGTTAATATTATATTTACAAAGAAGTCGAAATATATTATTGGATTATTATTTTTATTTATTTGTACTGTTAGCCGATAACTAATAGGGTTGTATATTGAAAATATCGCAATATACATGTATTTTTATTTTAATAGAAGAGTATTTTGTCTGAAATGAATGGGCTTTGTGATAGATAAAGTTGGATAAATTACAAAAGCAATTACGTTTTATGTTTAAAAAAATATAAATAGTTTAATCTCGCACCTACATTTCAAAATGTTTAAGTTTCAAACATTCGCTATAAAATGTTATTAGTTCACATTATGCGAATTTTTTGTGTAAACGAAGTATTATTTATTTAATAAAAAACACTCGTTGAAATAATTTCAAAAAGTTTTTATTTCGCTTTTCGTTAAAACTGTGTAAATAAAACCAACCAACCACGTTAATAGATTTTGAGTAGACGATTTGAACAGTATTTTCATTTTGTGTTATTCATTACGCCAAGCTCTACATCAAGCTCGTATCGAATCGTTTCTAAATTAATGAGTCCAGGAGGTAACTGAAGGCTGTTTACTTTAATTCGACGTATTTTTTCAAAATATCGCAATACTTTCTTTATTTCAAACATAACAGAAAGATATTTATATGTAGATAAATTATGTTAATATGCATATTAAATATTATAACCTATAAAGTTTTTGCTTTAAAATAAAATTTGGAGCAATATTTTAGAAATTTTTTACTTAAATAAATTGAATAGATCTAATTTGTTGTACCTACTTGTTTTTTTACTTAGAATAAAATTTTTTTTTATTTTGTATAACGTTCTAAATAATTGAAGACGGACACTAATTATTTTAGACAAAAGTTCCTTTTTTTCGATTTATTTGATTAAGATACCGTATAAATAATATAGGTTTCCAATAAAAAAATTTGACCTTGGTGAAACCTTGGAAAGTCATTCCAAGTTTAAATGAATATTTTCAAATTCAATACATTTTTTAAACGAAATATTTTTACCAGAAACGAAAATAAATATTTTTGCTACTTGGAGTGAATATAATTTATACATATCATATATAATAATATGGTGTGTTCATTTAGGTAGACAGATATTATTATTGACAATTAATATTGAATTAATTTAGATTAACATTATCATGTCAAAGACATGTGTTTCATATTAATAAAGTTTAAGAACTTGAACAATATAATATTATATAGGTCTAATAAGAAAACATACGCACAGGTTGACAGCAGAGAGTTTAACTTTTGAAAACTGGGTCAGATTGATATTTCCATTGTATAGCAAAATACATATGTTGTATTTCCACAGAATTAAGCTTCTATCTGGTTACGTTTTGTACGTATTTTCATAATAAGAGCGACATAAACTGTATAGCTCAAGAGCTGATGACATATTTTTCTGCCCCATCTGAGCACTAGGCAGACTTACGGAAATCGTTTATTCATGTGTTGTACATCATGGGAAAAATAGTTCCAGCCTCCACACCCGGGGATAAAGGAGTTTAATTCCTAAAGAAAAAGTGCATTTTTGCCCCATGTGAGCACTAATTAAATCACCACAGGGAGTTAGTTTATGAAAAATTAGATAGTGAAAGTGCAATGGGCAGACGCGTAGGGTGGGGATAAGGGGCAGGCAGATGCACTCAAAGATGCAATTTTTTTTAAATTGCCCCATTTGAGCATTGATGAATTTAGGAGGGATGACAGTTGTCTACAATGACTCTCTGGATAACACATTAGTTCTTTGAAAATACATTTGTTTACCCCCAACTAACACGAAAAGGAGAAATTTCATTAAAAAAATATTAAAAATATTAAAGTAAAAAAGTAGACGCTGAAATTTTTAAAAATTATATTTTGATTATATTCTTTATCCCCGGGTGTGGGGGTTGGGACTATTTTCCCATGAATAAACGATTTCCGTAAGTCTGCCTAGTGCTCAGATGGGGCAGAAAAATATGTCATCAGCTCTTGTACTAGTAAATAGTAATACAACATTCATAAATAAGTTATTAATATTATTTTTAGATTTAAAAAGATTCCCTATTGGTAATGAATTTTGTATGAATAGCATACATATTATTTATAATTTTTTTATCATTATGTAATTCTTGCTGATTTTACTAATAATGTCTTTTATTCTTTCTTGTATACATTGCACATTTCAAGACTATAATAATTTTTATGTGGTGGTGGAAAAAGCTGAAACAAATATTAGTATAGACTCAAAAATTCGTCGGACAAGCAATAGTTAGGAAGGTGGTGGCAGAATTGGTATGCGATATGTTCGAACGAACGGGTTTTGGAACTCACCTCATCATTTATAAATGATAATTTTGAGAATGTTCAATATTACTACGGTAATATACTATACTCGTACTATATTTTAATATTTTCGTTTAATTTAATTCACACACATACTCCGTGTTAGTGTATGTGTAAGTTAATATCCTAAAATAATAAACCTGTCTGATATACTCTGTTATTTTATTATTCATTTGTACTTAAACAACAAACAAACATTAGTTAATAATGAAAACACCTAACCAGTGGTCGACGGGTAATTGTTTTGTTACTTGTTAATAAATAACCACGCTAAGTGATTAAACATGTATTAATATTTTAACACGTATGTCCCTAGTATACCCGTTTTTAATTTAGTGGTAAAATACGTCTAGAATGATTTTGTTTTTTGTCAGTAACTTTGTATTATATGGTAATTATAACTTTACACAGTAGATACATAGTAGTATATACATATACAAATAAAATATTCATCTATGTACGTATCTGCAATTTCATTTAAAGAACCATCCAGTGGATTATTAATTAAAAACATCAATGATTTATTTCGTAAAATAGTAAATTGGTTTTCCAGCAACAGTTTAAAGCTAGATATTGATAAAACAAAATTTATTAAATTTGGCAACTACGGAAATATAACAGACGATATAAACATTCATATATAAATTTAGATGATCAAATAAAATTCCTGAGTATTATTATCGATGTCGACTTAATTATTAATAGAATTAATAAATATATTTACACACTGCAATTATCTTTCAAAATTAGTCCCCTTAATAATTTTACTTAATATTTATTTTGGTCTAATTGAGCCTTATATGAGATATAGAATAATCCTAATTCCTATTGGGAAACACAACACATATAAACAAGATTTTTCTTAATAATTAAAATTATACCTACAAACAAATTACTCTTTTTGTTCAACAATGATCTGTAAAAGTTCAGTTAAAAATCATTAAGAGAAATTCAGTAAAATATTTTGACACAAAATTCCGACACGTTTTTTATGTTGTTTCAACAAAAGATAGAAAAACAAGAAAGGAAAATGTTCAACGTCTGAATCCAATTAACTTTATGAAAAAAGGCATAATTAAAAATGTACATTCTTTCAGTGGCACTCATTTCCATTTTTTACACGAACAATAAATAGGTTATAATTGGTTTATGTCGTAATTGTATTATACTTATGTCAGTGCAGAAATAATCCAGAATGTTTCAAAAGTAATCTCGCATGATTGTGCATGAGTGAGGTAATCCGTAAAGATTTCAACAACACAAGCTTTTTTGTATCAATAATTGAATATTACATCGGACTATGTTTTTCTTATGTATTTTTGGGCACTGAAAACTTAAAAAAAAGTTTATTTTACTATAAAAAAGATTGCTAACCCAAAAATGTTTTTATTGTCAAATTAAAAAAAAATATATACAACAATTTTGAAAGTCTCCCAATCTAATTAATGACTTTTGTAGATTAGTTTTTTCTCTTCAATATCGTTGTACGATCATTTTTCAGTGAGTTAGGCCATTTTTCCACACACCGGCAAAACTGGTACCGTTGCCGGTGACGGCACCGGCACTGGCCAAAAAAACGTCCTTATTGAACACATCTTTGGGGTTCTTTGATAAGTGCAAAGGTTACTTGTAAATATTCAATATATGTATTTACTGCATGATAAAATGTAATAATTATGTACATAATTATTATATATACATATGTATATTGTATATATTATGTACAGACTATATAAGGAAAATTACAAAATGTAAATTTATGATATATAATATATATTAATTATATATAATGTTATATAATAAAAGCATATGTACCTAATAATGTATTATTACACTTAATTGTTTATCTACTTTATTGTGCAATATTGTACACCACACACATATTAGGTTATAAATAGTTAATAAATCTTTTTACTGCGTTGTGTTTGTTTGTCATATTATATGATATTAAGGGTAGGTACTATCTGGAAGAGTAAAAATAATTCTTATGTAATATTCTGGGGAAAATACAGGAGTAAGTTTCAAAATATTGGTTAATGAGGAAAATGTTCATCTATATACACATATTTTAAAAAGCAACGTCTGTCTGTTCGTTAGTGCGCTTATCACTAGAGAACCACTTTTTTTTTAATTCATAGATATATGTATTATTTGCCCAGGTTTTAGTATATATTTTGTAACGTTAGGTAACATAAAGAATGAGCAGTGACGGTGATAGTAAATCAAGTCAGAAAAAAGTTTACCGCTCTTTTGCAATACGAAACCTAAACCGTTAAATATTCACTAATATAATGTAGTAATAAAAAGATCTATATTTTTCAAAAATCCTAAACAACAATTCCATAGTCCACACGAGCATAACCGCGGGCACAGCTAGTATGTTATAAATATGTAATGTAAAGTGCATAAATATATGAATTTTATTGAGGCAACCTTTTATATTGGATAGTTTAATTGGTATCGACTTTAACTTGTTTAACATGACTGAACATATTTGTTTATTCGTTCCATTTAACGAAGTAAAGTATGTATACATATATGTATATAGAGTAGGTAATGACGCGTGAGTTTGTGCCCACCTGTTGCTGATTCTCCCGCTGCGTTGTGAGTCTGGCTTCAATGCACTGTCTAGTCTCGAGGAAGGCTCGTCTCTGTGCAATCTCTCGTGGGTAGTGTGTCAGCGCCCCCGCCATGTTCGCGCACGCTACAGCTACTATCGTGCACCAGAACTGGAATAAAACATGACATCTATTAACTGTTTGTATTCTCAGGTACTCATCTATAATATTTAGAGACTTAAATAGAATCTAGAATGAAAAGGGATATATGGATAAAATCCATATAACATATTAGTAATTATTGTACATGTCAAATCCTGTGAAGTCGTGGTGTCAACGATATATATTGGATTAAATCAGTGGTTACAAAACTTTTGCTTGCGATCCAAAAATTAAAAACCTATTCTTTTGGCTACCCAATTTCCAACTCGCGATAAATAAAAAATTATCGAGGATTATAATTATCTTTTTAATTTCGCACCCTAAAATATACATATGTATGTATCTGAGTAATCGTATAGAATACATACATCATTATCTTATATGCGGCATATAAATATAATATAAAAAAAATATGAAAATGTGGCAACATATAAATTAAAATACGAATTGGTATTAGAATAAAAAAGAAAAACACTTTTTTGATGTTCTTATAATATATAACAATGCAATTAGGTATTTATAATCAGTTATATTTAATAAGTGCGAATATATGTACTTATGTATTCATATTGTAAAAAAGAAATAAAATATGTATATAATATAAATAAATAGTTAAACTAAATGTTTTACGTGACAGTTTTGTACAATATATGAGGTTATAGAGTTTTTAATGGTTTTTAAAATACGTGTATAGAATTGACTTATGTATATTCTTACATTTTCTTAAGAAGCACGAGGTCTGTATTGAATAAATAATAGTTACTTTGTTAGTAAAATACATGCATATAAGTATATTCGATTTATAAAGTATTTTATAATGTCTTTTGAATTTAAGGTACTGGCATCAGTCTTGGATATGATCCCAGTAATGGCTATTTTTCAATTAAATGTACTGAATTAGAAATATTTGTTGATATTTGATTACTATAATTTCTGAATATTAATCTATATACATTTAACTGTCTTATAGCATGATTTGATGACAATCGGCCAATAGGTGTTAAAATGGTGAAGATTTAACCTAATTATTAGTATAATTTATTTATTAATTATTATATTATTATAGCAACTGTTTTACATTGTTTCTTTGACGGTTATTTCTTTTATATCATTTGTGTCGTAGTACTTATCATTTTGTATTCATTAGCAAGTGTCTATCACTGCGTGCTCATTGCTGGTTTTACTTTATCCATTACTGGAGAAAAAACATAAACAAAATAAATTGATAAAATAAAGAGTTACTTGTTTTATTAGTAACATGAGTTCATGAGAATTACAAAAAAAAGAAGCCCGTCAATCACAAAAACAGTAAACCTTGCTCTTATAGTGGCCATAACTGGTGCCAGTACCTTATTGGTTTAAATATCGTGTTTTTAAATTTTATTGTTGTTTTTAAATAAATTCTAAAACGTTAATAAATACATTTACACTTAATGATATTTTGATATATAGGTTGCACTGTTTGCTGGTATCTACATATAATTCAGGTTTAAACCTGGATTCGTATTTGTATTCAGTGATATGTTTAGAGAAATAATTTATATTATTTTTAATAAAACACACTGCTTCTAAAATACATATTGATGGATATATATTTAAGGAGTTTGTATTATTAAATCATACCTTTACAGGAGTCTCGTATGTATTTTACTGACCCCTTTTATAACATTTGTAATATTCACACAGAATAAGTAAATAAGAATCATTATTATTTTATAAAATTATATTATTATACGTATAGAAATTATATTTTGTGTAGTTAATGTTCATGCATAGGTCATATCAAGTTTAAATAACATATTGCATTACTGTTTTCAATGAAGTTAAGTTAATTCTGTTCATTATAACCAGAAAATTAATGTTATCAATATCATATTTTATTATGTAGGATGAATGTTCTATCTATCAATTGCTGCGTGTAGGTCGCCCACTCAAGTTTCAGAAATAATTAGAATCTGGATAAAATAAGCTGCTTCAATTTTCTTGTGTAGGTACCTACGTAAAAAATGTGTGGCTCTTAATATTATTTTGATTTTTTGAATGCTTAAAATATTAATTAAAGAACAAACAACTGAAGTAAACTTTTCGCAGTATTTACGGTTCTAGGTAATTTGTTCGAAAGAACATTTATTGAGATTTTTTATTGAATGGAAAATTTTTCGAATTTTAAAAATAATATAAATTTTTAGAGAAACGAAATAAACGCTAGAATGATAATATTATATACAGGTGCTCAAAGTGTAATTATGTAATTTTAAACAAAAAATTATATGAATGTTTCATTTAATAGGGTAGGTAGCAAAATAGTCACTTTGGGGATTAATTTAGATGAATTTATAATTGAAAAAACTGTAAGACCCAGTTCAAAACTTTGTATGGTGAATTTGTAGGTAACATTAAGCCACACCAAAATAATGATAAAAATACCACATATTGTACGTTCTTTTGGAGTGTTGAAGATAGACCCCCCCCCCTTTCCGTACAATTTTTTACTCACTATGAGCAAAGTAATCAACTCCTAAAATATCTGTATCCCAAACCAGATCACCCTGTATATTTAACATGTAGGTAAATTAATAAGACAGTTGGGAAATAGTGAACAGCGGGTAATTTGTTTCCTTCAGATTCGAATTAACAAGATTCTTTTTTATTATACATACGAGTATTATACTAATAACATACACAATTTACTTTATAAACTGCTCTGCCAGTTGAATTGAAAAATAAATGTGTTTTATCGTATAAACATTATAAAAATATTTTTTCTGACAAATTACTTTCATACGTACATTAAAGTTAATATTTTTAAGACCATAAAATATAATATATATAAAATATAATAGATACAAAATGTATGCCTGTAAGTTTTGGAGAATTATTAAATGACAATGTCAAGATTTTTGGACTTTTTTCTTAAAAAAACTGAAACAATCTTTGATGTATAAAATGATTAAATATCCTAGTTATTATTTTTAAAGAAAACTACGAATTCTTAAATTAAATAAAAAATGCATCTAATGAAAATACACATTTACAGAAGTTATAGATTCACCCACACATATATAAAGTCAAATGTAAAGATGTCGATTATTATATTATTGTAGGTATGATAAAGGAAAATTCTTTTGTCAGATTTCTTTTCGATTTTATAAAAAGATATAACTGATTGAAAATTCAAATTTCGTATATATTTATAGCACAAGATCAATAATCCGGAACTGTCACTTAAGGATACTTTTAGATATATTTGAATATATTCAAAATTATGAAAATCATTTTTGTGCTTTTCTCAACAAGACCATGTAGATTTTGTATTTTTAGGTACCCATTTATATAATACAAGTTAATTTTATTCTTAAAGCAATGATTTAAAAAAAATAAGACGAAGGATAATGTTATTTGTTTTATTACTTTCTTAAAGTATAAAGAAAGATTTTTTTAATTATAAAAAATATACAGAAAATGATAAAAAATCTTTTAATATATCATTCGTTCTGAAACAAAACGAATAATTCTATATATTTTTGACAATTTTCTAAATTTAATTATTTGTAAATTCTAGTTATTTCATTAATAAATTGTAGACTTAATATTTTACTCCTTGTAAGATTATTTAAGCGAAAACCGAAAGGTATTTGATTGAAAACCCAGAACTGAAACAGGAGATCGAGGAAGACCGGGAACACGATGCGATGGCTAGACGATATCAATAAAGTAGCCGGCACTCAATGGACTAGAAAAACTTGAGATCGAGGAGACTGACAAAGATTAGAGGAGGCCTATGTTCAAAACTGGAATACACATAGAAGGCTGAATATGATGAAGATTATTTGTAAAAGTAAATTAGGCAATATCGATACGTTTGTAATTTTTTAAAGATAATGTTTTCAAAAACATTGAAAAATTATTTTTAAATTAGGCGTCATTTCAAACGAATTCTTTTATTATAATGTAATTTATTTAGGATAACGTGAACCGATATTCGATTACTTTATGTAAATCTGTGATTTGTAATGTGATAACAATACGTTTTTCAATTTAGAAAAAGGATTTTATTCACTGTTTCAATAAGAATATGAAATTAATTTTATGATTTTAGAATTCAGAGCACGTACTTAGTATGTAACAAAACTAGAATTTACTGATTGATTATTATTATTAAAATATGCTTGCACACATGCGAGTATATTGTTATTAGATAAATTAAAATTCATGATAGCGTGTATTATATGGAGAAAAACTGTGAAGCTAATATTATACTTATTTTCATGTTGATAATCTACAATTTTGAAGTGTATAGTGATTTTTTATCAATTAACATTTTTAAATGAAGTCATCTTTTCTTTATATTTATGTATGAAAACATTACTAGTTGAAAGATATTCACGCTTTGCAAATGTTATATTTTGTTTTGAAAACAGAAATACTTACATAAATTTATTATTTAAACTATATTCCTGCTATAAATCATAACAGTTGACTGAGAAAAATATTCCAAGCAAAAATATCATATGACAAATTAAAAAAGTATATTTCTGTGTATTTCTTATAAAATTTCCAAAAATTAGAAAAAATTAAGAACAAAAAATACTAGATAAAACTCAAAGGGCCCACAGACTCCACACGTATTAATACTAAACCGATTATCAAATTTCATAACTATATCACAATGAGTTCAGAAGAAATGGAATAAAAATTACAAATGACCTGAAATGGAAATTAATTAATTAATGCTCCCAAATTGTTTCGATATATTCTCCACTTATTCGAAATTATTAATTGTGCTTCCTCATCATACCGAAGATACGAGAAGCTCTGTGATCATTTTTTAAAGAGAAAAAAAATTGTACTAGAATTTAAGTTTTTCTCCATGTGGCCGTCCGCCGCCCCTTCTGAAATGTCACCACGGGCGGTCACCCAGTTTCCCTCCCTAAAACCGGCATTGCTGTTATACATAACAAAATAAGCAACGAATTTTAATAAATATAAAAATTTCAAACATCAACCATTCTTTTTTCCAAAGCTTACTTGACTTTAATATTTATGGCGCCTCGACTAACAAAAACATATTTTAGTTTTTCATGGCAACTGTGATTTTTATTCAATAATGAATAAAATGCGTTGTATCTTTGTTATGAGTTGTTTTATTATAGAAGATACGAGAAGCTTTGCGATCGTTTTTTAAAGAAAAAAATAATTGTTCTCCGTTTTCAAAATTTTCACTCGATCTTTCGTTTTAGGTCAAGACAAACACATTTTATAATATTATAATTGGTTTTGTACCTATTAATAGGTGTTTAATACTAAACCGATCATAATAATAAATTACTGTATCACAATGAGTTCTCAAAATATTAAATAAAAACTAATTTTAGGTTAATTCTTTGAGAGTCTGTATTTATAATATTTAGATAAGAAAGTTCTAAATTATTATTATTATTTTTTTATTGGCATTATCATAGGTATATAGCTTTGCAGGTTTATAATTAGAGATTGGAAAAATAGTTGTTATTTTCAATGAAATAGTTACTAGTTGAATTTTTTTTCGGAAAATAGTTGGTAAATAGTTTTTTTTACGCTTTGATAATAATCAGTGCAAACGAAGCAGTAAAAAGTGTCGCAAATTGTTTAAAAATAGTTGGAAAGATGGTTGCAAATAGTTGATTTCAAATCTTGTTCAATCAAACCAGTTTTCTGAAAACGGTGGAGATATGTAATAAAAATTACAATAAATGCATTTTTACGCAATAGTTGAAAAACTATTTTTTCAATCTCTATTTATAATATGTATTATATACAAATTTCTGTTTCTGTATCAAGTATGGGAGGGGCATTGGTATTAATTTTTTGTGTAACATCTACATATATATTTTGATTTTAGTTAAAATGTAAAAAACACACAGATTTAACTGTGAGATAGATATACTTGAAATGAATTTAAATTTATGTTGAAATATGGTTCGTCCTAAAAATCCTTTGAGGTTTATCATCTGACCATCTTTACATTTCCGTCAGAAATGGCTATAGTTGTACAAGAAATGCCAGATCCTTGTCACTTACAGAATCGTGTATTTTATTTACGTCACAAACGTTGTCTAATCAATTTCTTTTATAGGATTTGAAAAATGACGTTGCTTTTTTATACGACAGTTGAATTTCTTAGAAATATTCATCTTTTTGTATTTATATATAGAAAATGCACATACCGGGTTATTCAATGATCTGTATTTATAAAATCAGAGAATATTTTTAATTTACATTTTATGAAACTTAATTGATAATAAAAAAAATATCTACAGTCAAAATCGAAATTTATGTAACAATAACGATATGCATTTTTTTAATAGCACACAGTGGTGTAATCAGGAAGCCAAGGAAACCTGCCCCTCTCTCTTTGCAGTGATATAATTAGTTATATGTAAAATATACATAGATCTATCTTTTGTTTGTTACTGGCTCCCTCAAGCGTTTGTGTATTCAAAAGCATTGAGATAAGTCAAAAGAAAGATATTTTTAAACATTGATAAACAAAAAAAGGTAATCTTCAGAAATTTTGAAAAATTTCTGACCTTCCCCCTCCCAGAAAAACTAGTTATGCCACTGATAGTATACCTTATAAACTTTTACAAAGTAAGTACTAATTTCTACCTGAAAACATGAGAAATGGTATAAGAAATGCTTTTTAAGCATCACTTCTGAGATATTTAAGAAATCTTATAAATATTATTAACAGAAAACTGAACTGTTTTCATGTCCAAGGATGCATTGATAAAAATTACTTTTCATTTCACAGCAGAAAAACTTTTTTGAAACAATACGATCAATCGACTTCAAAAATTATTTTTTAACTCTTTTGCACAATTTATTTCAAAGGAATAAAACGACGAAATATAGAATATAAACCTATATATCGGATGTTTTTTTAAAGACTTTCCAGCGAATTATTTCCAAAATAATGAAATATCAGAAAAAATGTTTCAGATAAAAGTTTCATGGTTTCGTGGGCGCTAAATATTGACAATATGGAGTGACCTTAGAAAGGTCATCTTTATGGGTTTTTAAGTTAAACTTTTCTGTTTCAAATCTTTTTCAAAACTTTTCTCTGAAAATTCATTATTTTGGAAATAATCCGCTGGAAAAGTATAGGAATACATATTTCATAATATCTGTAAAATATAATATAAACTTTCTAGATGTATGTGTTAATATGAATACAAATAAAATGTAAGATGTATTCAAATGTAACATTTGAATTTCTGATCTTACATTTTCTCATCAGTATTTTTTTAATTATAGTTATAATGCTTCGGATTAAACTCGAAATACAGTAATCTGAACGCAAAAGTTTTAAGCACATTGGAAGTTTGAAAGCATTTTAAATTAATTAAAGAGTACAAGATTTCTACACAGCTCAGGTTTATCTACCTTAACTTATTCTAAATTCACGTGTTTGATTTTCAATTACCCCAGATATAAAATACATCATGTTTCTTTTTATGTAAAAAAACTTTGATTTATTTATGATCGCTTTTACAGCGATTGAAGATTTGAATTCATTATACTGAAAAGTTTTTGTGGTTGCCAATATATAGTAAGTTATAATCGAAAGGTTTTTTATTTTATTTTATTATTTTAATACCGTTTAACATGCTACATTTATATTCATTAATCTAAATATACTGGGTGTTAAAAAAGGTTATGAACTTTTATTTTGAAAATTAAGATGCTTATTGAAAAACCTTACTTAAATTTAGAGCGGGAAATAGATGATATTAGTATTTTTTATTTGCTGGTATATTTTATGTTTTTTAATGACAACATTGATTTTTTAAACTTTTGTTTGAAACATTTTTTATCCGGGGCGATTAATTTTGCTTTTAATATAAGTAACTTTAGAGAAAAAGTAGAATAAATATTGCTTTAAATCACAAGTTTAATAAGCATTTTTTGTATTTTTTTAAACCCGAAAAAAATGAATGCACGTATTTGTATATTTTGTTAGGTTATAGAATATTTATTATTTTAGTTTTTTCTGCAAGATAAGTTTCAAATAAACTATCTTATCGGATTCTATCTAGCGTTAAACTTCGATAATACTGGACGCTTTAACCAACATCTTGCGGTTTTCTTTAGAAGTTAAGTGTCGAGTATGTTTTGTGTAGCAGCTGTTATTTGAAATTGGTGCAAAACTAAATAAACTTATACAACTAAATCTACAAAAATCGGGTACTAGACCGCATTCCTATGGATTTGATTTTTACTTGGCCATTTTTTAGTTCATAAACTAAAATAGGACGAGAGTAATACCACACTTCAAAGCTTAATTTGGGTGTGCTAATATTCAGGTTGTAAAAATAGATAACAATAAATGGGTTACTTCTTTTATATAAACTACAAATTGGTAAGTAAGAATAAAATACGTTTGGATGAAGTCCAAAACTAACATAGAACAATTTATTTTTGAATATTCTGATAAGTATTCCATTAGTTCAGAATTCAAATATCAAATTCAGAAAATTTACATGGATTAGAAATAATTTCATTAGGTTCTGATTTGCTGATATATTAGTTAAAATAAGATACAAACAAAATAAATAATACAAATTTTAACATTATACATATTTAGTATAAATTATTCACCGTTTAATAAAACATACAAATAAACACTTTTCCTGCGATAAGTTACAAAATAGACTATATAATATCTAAACAAGTATAAAATTCCAGTAAACTTCATAACTGAAGTTTTAATAAAATTTGTATTTTAAAGTGTTTGATTTTGTAGAGAGTTTTAGAAAGCATTGTTTATCTTTGTTTACATTGTGGCGTCTCGCCGAGGAAATACCGTGGGAAGTTAATCGATATAGTATTTCCTGAACTCTATAATGCATGCGTCTACGTATGAGTGTAATATCTTATGAGTACATCTTGAACAAGCAAAGTAATTGTTAAACAAAGACTTTACCATTATCTGATTTTAATTAAAGGAGACAGGTCGTGTTTTACAACAGATAAACATGAATATTAAATATTATGTGGTTTTATAATATTCCTTCGTATATACATACATTCTTATGAATATAATGTTAAGCTTAAAAATAATTCAATGTAAAAGATAAGAAAATTACATTTTTCTAGATTTAAGTTTTTGAAATTAGATCTTAAAATATACTATAGAATTGAAATAAATTAATTATTACTATGGCTTGTGTCTCATTAGAAAAAGTGGTGAGTGCCTCACCCACAGAACCGTACGGTTGAAGTAAAAAACTTATTTTGTTTTCATTAACTATGCGAATTAAATAAATAAAGTTAAACGTATTATTTTCACGTTTTATTCATTATTCGTATTATTTTAACGTTCCTATAAACCGTATACAAACACATAGCACACAACAAATGATGCATAGACACCGACCTAAACTCGTAGTTGAATTATACGCATGTGCTACTCATCCATTTTCTCACACATTTACTTATCGCTCTCTTCCTTAGTGTGTCATATTTGATTTTTTTTAAAAAGTATCGCGGATCATTCCAATTAATTAGTCCTGCTAAAGAAGTTTCACCTCAAAACTGATATATTTTATAATTGAATCGGTCATTTCAAAAACCACATAAGCAAGTTTTTTTCAAACATATTTTTTGGTTGCAAACGTTTCCATAAAGGTAGACCCATTATCTGGGTAAAAACCTTGCAAATCAGTACATTCCTTCCTCTTCAAAACAATACCGCATAATCGTCGTTCATTGCTTAAACAATATAAGTCAGTGACTTAAGTGGTTCTTGCATGAAATATAAGTGTCACTTCCAACAGCCAAAGCCTATGCATCGAAAGTGTCAATTAATAGTAAAAAAATAGACGATTTAAAGCGAGTTCGAGATAGCATTCTGGAAGAGTATATGACATTTTATCAAAACATATTTAGCTGGCCAACTGCAAATGTTGAAGATAATCCAGATGAGAATGATGGATAATATGACCACCTAACCTTGTTTCTTGCTAAAACAACATAAGTAAGTCAAGGATAGTTTTTCTTTTTTTTTTCATAAATTATAAAGATTATTCGATAATTCAAACTTTTAAGTCCAAAAAAAGTCCTTGAAAATTCGTTTGCTTGTGAATGACACAGTATTTATTGATTCCTGAAAAATTCTAATTGTATGACTTACGTAGTTTTTGAAATGACCTATTCAATTGTAGTTTTGGAATTATAATTTGTTATCATTAAAAAATTCCAACCACATACATATGTACATTATTCTAAGGATATTTGTGTTTAAAATCTACTATCTTGTATTTTCATTTATAAAAGTTATATCAATATATTTTTTTAATAAAAAATCTTAATTTTGAACGATAAAAGGTATAGCATCCATACCTAGCTTATTGGAATACTAAACAACCCAAATTTAAATATATTCTGAAAAAACTAGGTCATGCAGCAACGCATTTTTCTTCGTTTTCTGATAACCAGAACATGATTTTTTTTCTCTACTCACAAGACTATTGACTGACACACGGTTGCTAAAAAATAATAACTGTCTGTGACAGAATCGACAGCGTTGCGGTCGATGATTGAAACGGGATCTTCTTTAGCGACATACGTGACCGAAATGGAATTCCTCCGCATCGTAGAAACAATGATTTATTATTAGAGATGCAACATTTCACACAGAGCGTTACATGCCATTATATTTTACATGTATAACGTGCGATACAAGAATGCATGCAGATGTTGCGCTATCTTGTTGTGAACATTTGTATCTAAATAATGGGTGTATGAGATCGGCAAATGTGTCTGCGAATGGAAACATCAGATTCAGACATGTATTTACATTGAAGGAATTTGTGATGGGTGGTAATGGTGAGCTATGTAGATTGTAAAATGAAGACGTTTATGTACGAACATTTTTTAACAATGTAGATACATATACAGTGACAGATTTAATTGAGATAAAAATAAAATTAAAACTTTAGATAATTCTCGACCGAAGTTTAATAAGGATAAAATAATTTAGATTTATTTTGACTAACACTTTTTTTGGTTTGGGGAAAGAAGGGGTGTTAATAATATATTTAGTAACTTTTTGAATGTATCAGTTTTCTTCTCGAACAAACGTAGATGTGAAACACATAACCATTTTTATTTTATTTTAGGGGAGGATCCGAAATTTTTGGCTATCAAAACTGTCTAAACGTTTTCAATTTTATTTCAATCGGATAATTTTTAGAGAATTAACAGATCCAAAAAGTTTTTTTGGTTGGGAATTCATAAATTACCAAACTGTTAAAAATGAAAGATTATTGTATTAATTAAATGAAAGTAATTCTCCTGAAATAAAAGCATATTTTTATATTATTATTGTTTCTAATTTATTTACTGAAAATTTTAGATAATGTACATTACTTTTGAATATTTATATTTAATATAATTATGCATTAACACATTGTTAATAATGGTTGTAAATATATATGTATACGTCAGAGACATGTCATAAAGTTTAATTACAGGAATGATAAGAAGGCTTGTTTTAATTAAAACTTGCTTCATTTTAATATAAAATGATAATTTAAAGGAAACACATTTTATATTATTTTATGAACAATAGAATGCGGTATGTGGTATGTGGAATATAGCATTTATATCATATTACAAATAAACAAAAGACATACTATTATGCAGGTATTTTCTTTTCCATGTACACATATAAAGCTCACGAGACAATTTAAATATATCTATTTAATTTATTTGTAACCGTCCGTCGCATTGCAATATAAAATAAATAACTTTTACGAGCATGCATTTGTCAAAAAATGTTTCATTTGCACTGTTAAATAAAAAAATAAAATTAGTACTATAACAGGTAAATAAAAGAAGCATAGGGGAGAAGTATTGTAGTTGAAACACGGCGATAGTTGAAATGTTTTAAAAATAATATCATCTAGTGGTCATAAATGAAAGCTTTGTAGCGTCTGAGTTAGCTAATGTGTTGTTGCTTTACTGACCGAGTCGGCGCTACTGTTTTATCAAATGAGTTTTGACAATTCAAGTATGAAGTATGAAGACGTACAATGGCAATATGCAAAATTAAGAGTAGTAACCAAAGAGCTTTATATTTTCCAGCTTTATCATATTGTATTCAGAATTCAAAAGCTGGTTTACATTGAACATTCTAATGTAAATACCTATATTCCAGGATTTAAGAACATACATGTTTTTACTAATTGCGAGTAATCTAGTATCTGAAGTGATAATCCAAAAAGTATGTAAAGTATGTAAAAAGCTCCAATTAGTTCAGCATTTGTAGATTTTCGTCCATCTACATGTAATATTATTATTGAAACTGCTACTAATGGAATAAATTATAGATAAAAACAAACGGAAAAAAGCAAAAAACTCATTTAATACAAAACACATATCAACTGTGGATTAAATGGGCATTTATTTACAACTGGGGAGCCATTGAGTTGTGTTTTTCCGGCTGGTTATTGCGACAATAAACACGGCGCATACTGTTTGATGGTAACAGGAGAACATGTCCCGGCCTGAAATATTATACACAACGACACAATGCCCTGGTCATTATGGTTGATGTTGGATGTAGACTTTGTATATAAATGTATACATTATAGTTTATTTTCTACGCTATGTCGAGTGTGGGGGATATTTTAAAATGATCGAGTGATAAAAAAATTTGAGCGAGTTTCAGTTAGGGTAGTATTGAATTCATGGGCAAAAAGACCAGTTACCTGGGGACCCTACCAAACGGAAGAGGGTTTAAACCAATTACAGTATTAAGAACATCAAAATTTTCCAGTTTACCGTCTGTTGTCGTTGCGAATTAAAAAAAGTACGTTTTATTAACAATTGTGTGCATAAACGCTGACTTTTATTATATCCAGGGGTAGAAATTTTCATAATCAGTGTTGAATCCAGGGTAGATCTGGGTGCGAGCTGTGCATTTTCAAATCTTCCCAACTAGAATTTTTCATGGGGGCAACCTACAGTCGCATGGCGTTCTTAGGAGGTAACGATGAAGTATGCCTAAAGGTATGCCCCAATAACTCCTAATGAGGTTCTTTTGTCGAATTATGGGGTTTTCTTAGCGTTTTCCCAGTTAGGCTGTGATTGAAACAAAGCGTTACATTTTTGTTGAGTACCCCATAGTAAGGGTCCGCATGAGGAAATTCGGCATCGTGAGTGTGCATGATTGGATATTCATCGTTCTGTTTAAAGAAATCTAATTTAAATTAAAAATTACATCATTACAATGAAAATTATTGTTTATATAGTAAGTTTTGATCTCCCTTCTTATTTTTTATCTTTAAGTTGATATTTTTATGAAAAGTTGAAATTGAACCATGAAATTTGAATAAATTTGTTTTGTTCTTTTTGATTTCTCTAAAAATATGTTTATTATATGAAAAATGACATAAAAAAGTTGAAATTTTAAAACCTTAGATCTTTATCAAAAAATTTCCCCCAATGAATAAATGTCTGAATTCAACACTATTACATGGGGTCTCCAAATTTAAATTTGTCTGGGCCCACATGAAGCTATAATGCACAACTGATTGAAGAGCATTTTCTTTGTAAATATGCACCCTTAGTGTAGCAAAATAAATGTAAGTTTATATTTTTAAATATTAATAGCACACATTTTGTGTAGGTATATTATTTAAATCAAAAAGTTTCTTTGAAAGATGTGTATAAAGGATGCTGTTGTGTACAATCCAGTAAAAATAGACTTAATGCAGTATTTATAAAGAGACTAAATTCCCAAAGGCTATTCGTAATTCCATTTGTTTGTAAGTTCTAAAAGTGACACTCTATACAAGCAATCAGTGTGTGTACAACTGTGTAAATACGTAAGTACTTACATACATACATATGTGTTACTTATTAAATGTCATCATATCTAAAAGATGTTTATCTCTATAACGCATGAAAAACATTTAATTGGCAGTTTTGCTTAGATATAGAAAGTAAAGGTCCTTGTACATGCGCAGCTAATAAACTGAAATCTACGTCACTTTTTCATTAGTTGGTTTTGAAACTTCATATTATCGTAAATAAATTGTGTGTTTTTGTCGATCGTGAGTTATATTTTGAAGAAACATTTTTTTTCGAATATTATTGTATAATTCCAGTAACCATTTTTTAAACTAGTTTCACTTTTCTGAAATTTTATAAAATCATTACACGAAAATATAATATTTGAACAAAACGAATTTATCTTGCAAATTATTAATTATGTACACGTATAAAACATCTGCCAAGTAAATGCACAGTGCTTCCTCGTGCTAAATTCGTCAAAGGTGGTTAATTATTGAACAATTAAATAAAAAACCGATAAAGCTTGGCATTGGTTAACCATTTAATTTTTATACAATTTTACTAAAAAATATTAGTTCGACATTTTTCTTAAGACACACCTGATTATTTTTCCGTATATTTTTAATTTTTTGACAATTTTAATGCCAAAATGACATTTAATATGTCAAAGCAAACATCAATTTAAAAAAACAAAACACTTTTTTTAAATTTAAATTGAGATAAAATTTGTAAGGGAATATTTTACAACAAACGTTGTACTTATATTATAGGAAATTGAATACTCTACAAAAAAGATCCTATAAAATTTTTACGTAACATGTATCGTTTTTGAGATATCTTGAAAAAATAAATATTTTGGGATGTCAACCCTCCCCCTTACACACGATTCTGATGATTTTATAAATGGGACTGTCCTCAAGCCAGACCCAACCATCCAACCAAGTTTCATTAAAATCGGTTCAGTTTTTTTGTTTCATTCTAAAATGATCACAAAGCTTCTCGTATCTTCATTATCATTATTTTAAATCAAGCCAAGAAAATTCGATTTATCACATTTATTCCGATTATAATGAATTAAAATATATTTTTCAATTTCAATATACATAAAGTCTTGAGTAAATTAAAAAATTAAAATATTGTGTTCGTGAGTGAAAATCACTCAGGCGCTCAACTCTAAGTATTGAATAATTCACTGAAGATGATTTCACAGGCCGTATAATTTATTTATTAAAAACCAATATCACTTACATATTCATAAAGACATTGTGAAAGGGACAGTGTAGTGCTATGTAGGCCCTGAAATCAAATCAGTGTCGAGGCGAATCTGGAATCAGTTGAGAGACAGACAGACAGACAGCAGCAGTTCAAAGCTTGGCCGATGTTAGACAGAGTTAATTAGAATCCGTGTGATACGAGAAAGGCCATACAACCGTTCTGCTATTTGTCAGCTTGTGTCTGTTTGTGTGTATTGGTGTGCAGGGATGTGTAATGCTTAAAGATAACTATCTCATGTTTATGTATGAAGTCTACTACTTTATTAAAAGGATAAAGAGTTTTATTTTCGAAAAAAAATTCGAATTCCTGATTTAAAAAAAAATATGTACTTTATCCTCAGCAGAATCAAATTAATTATAAATAAAAAAACAAAATTTATATTTTTTTATGTGAAAATTAAAATTATCCTAAATTGTAATATCAAACATAATTCGTCGATCTACGTAAAATATAAGATTCATTAAAGAGAACCGCTATATTTCAAAGTCAACGAACTTGAACCATATATTTTATATTAAATGTATTATTTTTAATATTTTTCTCTAATGATTTAAAAAAAAGATTATAAAATGTACTGGAAATCTTGGTATGATGTGAGTTATCAAGTTCACTACTAAAATTTATATATTTTTTACTTTCTTTTTTAATTCTATAATACATTTCAATTCGCAAAAGATAAATCTGAAAAGTAGAGATTTCAATCAGAAAATGTTTTATTTGTTAATTTTAATTTTTTTCGGACAAAATAATTTTCTTTCAATTACAAACTTGAACCCGAACCAGAGCCTGAACCATAATAACGGTTTTTGAACCCAAATAGTTTATACTATGCTGAACCCGAATCGTAATTTATATTTGAACCCGAAATGAACCCGAACCATAAATAAATTCCGGTTTAAGGTCCTGATTTGCAGTGAAATATTAAAATTTAAAAAATATGTAGGTATTTAAAATTAATTTAATAATGGTATAGGTACTTGTATAAAAACTACGATTTTTTTTCGAATTTCCCTGGTAATACTGTAATTTTTCTCGAGATTAAAAAATTAAAAAAATTAAGAAATTTCAATTTCAATTTTGAAAACAGTTTTTGTTCTTTATTTTACCGAAAATCGATAAAACTCATTAATATTAAACCAAATATAAATTTTATATAATACTTTTATCCGAATGGGTTTTCCAGATATTGTAGAAAAACTAATAATCGTTGAGGAGAGGGGGCTGTAGCTCTCCCACGAAGAATTTCTGGACACATGTTCATACAAAGTTTTTTGTTCTTAAAAGAACATCCTCGTTCTACTGTTAATTTTTTTTAAATTCATTGCAAACCAGCCTGTTTAATGAGCAACTAATATAATTATAGTAAAAAGGTATTCAAATTATAGATTTTGAATATATTTGTACAACCCTACATAAATAATTCTGTGATCGCTGATACGTTTATACAACATCTCTAGATAATAAAGAAATAAGGGATAAAGTGTATACGTTAAAAGACCCATCAGGATATTTCGTCCTAGATCCGGATCTAATTTTCCAATGTATAGTTTCCGACATTACTGAATTGGTTATTTTCCGAATGATAGCCACAGGTAATGATGATGCAAAGGATTTTATTCCAATGTGAAATGTGTGCAAATATACAGGACATGCTTTTGCGGAAAATGTATAGCCGTTGGAAATGAAAACTAGTTATTCTGCATAAAAATGAATTATATTTATCTACGTTGAAGTTAAAAATAGAAATGAGGAGTACGTTTCTTTATGTATATAATGTTCAGAAGATAAATCAACTCTAACTTTTGTGACGATTTTCTAACTTTGATACCAAAACTTGATAGTAAAAGTTCTTTAAAAATCACCCAATATTTCAAAATAAGATCAAATTTTTGCAATCCTTTTTGTAAGCTCGTTTACTATTTTTCTAGATTGTTGTTGCTCGATAATTTAAACTAGAGTTGTAACGGATATCCGCATCCGCAACTTTGAATTAAAAAAAATCCGAATCCTCAGTTTTCTATGAGGATATTATAACGGTTATTTACTACAAAACTATAAATAATGTAGATAGAATATAGATCATGACGAATGACTTGTGACAACAATAAAAATTTGATTTTTTTATAAAATTGATTATGTTGCTAAACTTGATATCTCATCCACTAAAACGACATCTATTACATCCCTAATTCAAACCATGTAAATGAATGAGGCTGGCACTTAAACCACTGTCAAAACGCGATGCTGGTTAAAGTACCAGCTCATTCATATTTGAATGGTTTGAATATTCAAGGTCCAAGGTCAACGAGGCGATGATACAACGCAATGTTATTTGCCAAAACTTAATTAGATTTATAAAGTATACAAATAAAATAATAAATATGAATACGTACGTTTTAGAATTAGATACCGATGTATATTGCTTAATAAAAGTTTTCTCTAAAATTAGATGATTTTTTGTTCACATAATAATATCTACTCGTAAACTTGTCTTCTAAAATCTTATTAAAAACCTTTATTCAAACGTACGACACTGCGGTATTAACTTTGTGTTTTGACTTCAACAACATGCATATCTCTTAGATGCCTGTATAATTATATAACAACTTTTTACATAAAACTTTCTAGAAGACGTCTACAAAGCTTTTTTATCTTTTATATTTACTTCAATATGTAATGAAATGTTTATAGCGACTCCATTGTTTAGGAGTTTGTTGTTTTGTATCGAGATGTTTATAGATTTTTGTATTGTAATAGGTACTTAAATAGACGGTTTTTAGTTTTTAGATGGCACATCCAGTATAAGACACGTCTTATTTTTTACTTACATTAGTTTGAATAACTTGGCAAAATTTCATATGAGCAAAATTAAAAACAAAGTTTTTTGGGTTCGTTCATCACAGTAGACTATATCGTAAAATATAAAAGTTAAAAGCTTGAAATTTTAACTAAACATACAATGTTATGACGACCAAATGAATACGGTTATGCACTAATATATCAACCTACGTATAAAGCTCATAACGAGAAAATGTTTTTGATGCTCGAAAGAAAAATCCAATTGCGATTTTGTAACATGCATAACAAGACAAAAGAATTTAAAAAGAGACGAGACCGAGATGATATAAACTTTAGTTAGAGTTTCGCTGAGAGTCTAGGTTTAAAGAGATAATCAATAATTTTTATATTAATCTTTAAAGTAATAATTTAAGTACAATATATTTATAGAGTTTCGTTATACGAATAGAAAACTAGGAACCCTTATAGTTAGCTCTGTCCGTTTGTCTGTCTATATAAATTTTCTACCGATTAAGATAAAATTTGGTATAAGGACGTAGATTGATGACCCAAAAACAGAAATGATGAGGTTTTTGAAAAAAATTTTTTTTATTGGATCTCCCATAGACTAAAAAGTATATTCAAAATTTTTTTTTCGCTTAATTCATTGAGTGCGGTGTTTTTAGATAGGTCTCTTAAAATGCAACAAAAAATATCATATGATCTTTTGATTTTAACTCTTCAGTCACAATATATTTGCTTTTCAAAAATCAAAAACTAAAAACTAAGCCAGCTAGCCTCGGTCTCGCCTATTACTTATTAAAAAGAAAACATTTTTTTTATATAACACATAACAGTTATTTATTTATTTTGTAAAATAAATTGCGTTAAATAAATAATTAATAACATGAGATATTTTGTAAATGTTTATGCACGAATGACAATAACAAGTTGTTAAAATAATAATATTTTAAAATATAAGTATTAAGTGAAGTTGAAAAAGTTTATATTTAGTTTGGGCGTAAATAAGTAAAATACTTATTTGTTTCTGATAAAAAATCTAAAAATTAAATTTTGTCCAGTATTAATATTTTATTGTTCACTAGCAATTAATATTATGTCACGCTATAAATAGCTTGAAATTATTAATGTAAATCAATGACATCAAAGCTAATCATTTGAATTGATGATAATTTTTATTGTTTCAAAATATTGGCTCGTTTCACAGAATTGTATTATTTTAATAATACAAATTAATACAAATTAAACAAATTCATCGAAACTCACTGATATTTACGATAATTTGCTTTCCGAACATAATTTTTCAAATTCATGATCAATCATTCAATTTATTTGTTTATTTTAAAATCATTTTGATTCGTTAAACATATTTTAACGCAGAAGTTCTTTGTAAATCATTTCTGGTTCATTTAATCATTATTTATTTATTAGTAATAACTAATTGTGTATATAATATGAATATAATTATTATATTCATTTCAATATTAAATATACATTCAAAATTATTTATCTGAAAAATATTATTTGAGATTCATACGTATCACAATTATTAAAAGTTCATTAATTAAATCTTAAGACCTTTATTGTACTGTGAGTTTATATCTGCCCTGTCAGGCATAAAGGTAAAATCATAATTTTATATTTGTGTCCTTGGCTATTTATATGTGTTTAAGCAACAAGATTTATTTCACAAATAAAAAGTATTGCGAAAAAATTATACATCAAGAAAAATAACAAAAAAGAAAGCTAAACAAAAAAGACAATAATTAAATGAAACAGATGATTGGCTGTATAACTTTGAGAAGAACGCCAACAAAGATGAAGAAGAAAAGTTTTTAAAACAGTACACGCCTAAATTAGATAAAACATTTAATACCTAAATAAAAATAATTATTAATTTGATAAGGTTTTTAAAAGAATGAAAATGATTTTAATAAAAAAGAAAGTATTATACAAGAAAGTATTTGTAATTTTTTTATGAAAAAGGGGATTATCGATGAAATCTATTAGTATCTTTAAACAGTTTGTTTTTAGGGTTCCGTAAAAAACGTCCGTCCGTCTGTCTATAAAAATTTTATACCTATTAAGATGACATTTGGTATACGGGTGTAGATTGATGACCCAAAAACAGAAATGAAATCTTCCCATAGACTGTAAAGTATATTCAAAATTTTTTTTTACTTATCCCATTGATTGGGATGTCTATAGATAGGTATCCTAAAATATAACAAAAAATGTTATATGATCATTTGTTTTTTTGTCAGAGGGTCCCCCCCTCTAATATCTAATCTATGAATTCAAAAAATCTGAAAAAAATTCAGAATGTAGCTTTTAATTAGTACTTTCACTGAAAATTATAACGAACACTGTCAAAAATTTTTTGGACCCCCTCCCATCGACTGAAAGTGTACTCACATTTTTTTTCACTTAGCCCATTGAGTGGTCTTTAGAAAGGTCTCCTAAAATGTAACAAAACATGTTATATGACCTTTTGATTTTAACCCTTCAGTCACGATTTATTTGCTTTTCAATATAGTTATCAGAGCGTTCCCCTTTCTTATTTCTAAACTATCGATGCAAAAATCTCAAAAAATTCCAGTATATAGCTTTTAATTAGTACTTTCAATGAACATTATAACGAATACAAAATAGTTTATGAAAAATTTTGAAATAACTCATTTGTTATAAATCGTAGTGAAATAACTACATGATGACCATTTTATTTTGGTTTTATTTTTATTTATTTATTTCTATTTCATTAATTAATCGATAAATTGTATTTAATTCAAATGCCAGTGTAAAATTAAATGTGAACACAAATTCTAAACTAACCAAACTATATTAATGGAAACAACTATATTCAGTGGCGTATTTACGTTAAGTGCCGCCCTGGGTAAAAAATAATCGCCGTTTCTGGGCAAAAAATTGCCGCCCTGGTAAAAAAAATTGCCGCCCCTGTACCAAGGGAAAATATAATATATTTTTAACAGTCAAAATTCCTATATGAACTGAAAAGTGAGAAGTTTATATAAATAATGGAAAATATAAGCCACAAACTGATGACCTTTTTTTTTTTTAGTCTTGCTACTCATTTTTTGTTTCCCTATATTTTTTTTAAATATGCTAAAAAAAATCTACCGCCCCTCTCGGTCTGCCGCCCTAGGCCATGCCCCCATGGCCCCAAGGTAAATACACCTCTGGCTATATTATAGGACTGAACTCGTAATCACAAAATTAAAACACGGAACGAATCTGCTTGGAAACCAATCAAACTGTTAGTGTGAAACGGCTTTTAACGTTCGGACACAAAATCAAAACGAAACCACTGACGGGAAGGTTCCGGAGTCAACAGCAGTTTTACGACCTTTCCTGCCCTTAAATATTTCATCGCACTTTCGAAACGATCTTATTGATTAAGCGGCAATGCTGGGTACAAATTGATCGACATCAGACCACTTCATGAATGTTTCAGATTGGATAATGTATCCATTGGACCGTTGAAATGTTCAGAGGTGGCATAGGCGAAGATATTTTTAGTTTACAGTAAATTATTTTGGATCGATTGACTCAATTAGTTTTTCGTATTCATGATGGAAAGTATTGAATTTTACGTACTAGCTATGATTAATGCTATACATATTTACCAATGTCAAATACAATTTTTTTCGACATTCAATAGTGCTAATGTGTGATATTTTAACATGGAAGTAAAAAGAAAAGTAGCACTTACTAATAGTATAAAAAATACAGGATGCTAAAACTGTCATGACAAGTTGTGTTAATAAATAACCCAAAAATATTTGTAGAAAATATTCATCTTATAAAGTTAATATTTAAGGGTTAAGAATCGATGTTCCCTACTATTTATTCACTCTGTATACAAAATGGTTATTAGACTTTCATAAAAGGTATACCAGTCTCAAGGTAGTCTTATTAGCTCTTTGACCAAATAATAGAATATCAATTACAAAAAAAAATTCCTTTATTTATTCTTGTTTTCGTGTTTTTTGATATTTTAATAACACATACAATCAAATAAGTACAAATTCGTCATTGCAAAATCATAAAAACCTGTCAGAATCACATAACGTATTGCCAACTTAAGAATAGTAAAAAAATTGTCTGTGACAGCTTTTTATTATGATTTTGCAATGTCGAAGTTGTACTTATTTGATTGTATGTGTTGTTAAAATATCAAAAATACGAAAACAAGAATAAATAAAATAATTTTTTTCTAATTGATATTTTATTATACATTTATAACATTTGAATACATCCCCCAAGTGACGTCAATTCCCGCGCGGCCGCTGATTGGTCAAGGATCTGATGAGACTATCTTATATTTATATACCTTGGACCAATCTTGTGGAGTTTTGATATATATTAAGAGAAAATAAAGTAATATTTATGTTGCGATCAAGTTTTTTTATTAGTTATCTTTTTTAAAATTTTAGTTAAAATTTAAAACTGCAAAATCGGTGTTTCTTACTTTTTATTAATTCTGAGTATAGTAAATGATAAAACAAAGAAAAATATGCTAGCTTAGAAATGCATATGTTGTATAAAAGACGTCTCTAGTATTAATTTTATAAAATATTACTAGAAATAAACAGAACACTATGCCATCTACACTCTACAGTAAGTATACATCAATCAATACATTTGGAATATTTTATTCTACGTTTTTTTTTAAATTTTACATATCATCCCACCCCTTCACGAAAGTAACTGGTAAGTTGAGTGTTTTAAGGATTAAAATAATTTAATTCTTGGTATTAAAAAATCAATATCAGATTTTTAATTTTAACGAAGGACGATTTAAAAAATTTAAATCACAGTCTAGAATCTTAATAATTATGATTTAAAAAATTTTAAATAGAGATAAAAAGTATTTACATAGATTATTATTTCAAATTTTACAATGTCTTTGAATTCATGATAGTCGCAAATGTAACTCGCGAATGTACATATATACGATACATAATAATATAGTCTACATGAGTTTATTTAATTTCGAAGAGTTATATTAGCGAATATTGATTAGCAATACACAGGATTAATTTATTAATTAACCACAAATGTATCTATCTCCTAAACTTGATCAGTCTGTTGTATGAATGTTTGATATCGATTAATGATTTTGTTATGTAGGATAAATGTACATACTCAAGTGATTTCACTTCATGCTAGGAATTGCGTCTGCTATATGAGGATAGTATCGGACAAAACATTGTATATGTACTGATTGTGAGAAAATAAAATGTAGAGCTGTATTTTTAAATTTAAATAAAAAATCAGCTATAGGTAGAGTTAATGTATAAACAATCAATTTTTGTAAAAATTATGCAGTGTGTAATATACATTAAATAACTGAACCAATTTTAATGCGGTTTTCACCAATAGAAAAATAATTTTTCGGAGTAAGTTTCTGGCTATTTTTTTAATATTGCTGGTTCTATAAAACAATTGAATTGGTTTATGATAAAAAAACTCAACAATAAGATTTTAGTGCTACCATTTGACAAATAATTGAAAATTTTTATTTTTTTATGGTGACAATCGATTATAAAAGTTTTTGGGAACACATACAAACAGTTTCACAAAAATAAAGGTTTTACAAAAACTTTTATTGTTAATCAAAGACAAGGATGATTCCATTATTAACAATTTAATAAAATTAAAACAATTGAAGATATCAGGTCCTAATTTTCAATTAATGTTTTGTACTACAAAATGTTTATTTCGTATCAACTTAAAAAACGTTAAACAGGTTAAAAATAGTGTTTTCAACCATTTTATTCAGATTAAAATTTTTTTTTTCACAATGGAGATTGTAGGGAATTTTATAGCGAATAACTTTTATTTGAAACTTTTTTTGTATAATACTTAACACCGCTATTTAGCGAAAATCAGAAAAACTGAAAAATTTTCAATTTAACGCGGAAAACCAAAATCGGAGCAACCTTAGAGTACTATTCTAAAGCACATTTGTAACTAATCCTGTAAGTAGCAAAACTGTACCTAAAAATTCCTATTTTAGGTACTTTTTAGCCTAAATAGCCTGGACTATAGTCTGAGGAATCAAACCATTGTGCATAATATAATATTATTATACATATATAATCAATATAATATAATCAAGTTTTGTTATTGGAGCTAGTCGAAATGGTTTCTGATTAAGGTATCGTCTCGTCTTGAGTATTGAATCTGAAATCTCTCACCATAGAAAAAATGCGTCATGACTTTTCCGACAACCCAATAGTAGTATGAATATTTTTTAATAACCAATTTGGTTTAAAAATGTTTGTTTTTAATCGACCCACACCATACATAATCAATATCAACTAATGCAAAAAACAATCTGGACAAAACGGGTAATGAGAAAATGTATTCAAAAAGCGCCACGATATTCATTTACCGAAAGCTATACGAATCGAATTATAAACATCAAACGGTAGATAAAAATGTAAATGTGTCCGCTTTTCAAACTTTGATATTGTATGAATAATTGGTATCAATTCGTAATAACGGCTCTATAAAGATGGTATCTGCAAATTTAGCATTATGTAGAGGCTCGACGCGTTCGCGACACGGTTATCTATAATGTAATTTAGCATTATTGTATGTATCAACACCCTGTTTGGGACAGTTTCAATGGTATTATTAGTCGATGAGTGAAAGTGGGAAAAATTACTAGGGGTTGAAAATGAATGTATTCGTTTTTAATAAAAACTTACTTTTATGTAATAATTTAGTCATAGATGCAAGTTTAAAATATAGGAATATTAACAATCATAATAATTGAATGTTTTTTTTCCAATGTATTAATTAATAGGTACTTATATAAAATAAAATATTCTATACCTGTACATTATGGACAGGTATAGAATAAATTTGAGTAGGTAGCTACTAATTTTAATAATAACAAAGTGAAAACACCTTTGTTCTTCAAAGTAATATTTTCATATTTAAAAAAACATATATGTTATTAAACAAAATTAATTGTGAATATACATATAGGGGAGATACGCAATCAAACGGACAGTTGATGAAACGGACAATGTATGTTCCATCGAAACGAATGAATTCAGTTTTTTTTTTGTTAGTATCACTAAACTCCATAAAATACACCGTAAAAATGGCAATTGCCTAGTTCCATGTTTTATGTTGATATTGACAATATAAAATTTAAAAAAATTCCAAAGGTGAGATATTACACATATTGTATTTTTTATGTTTTATGTAATATTGCATATATTTGAGTCAAACATTAATAGTAAGTCATTTTTCAAATCTTGTTTCTATGTAATAGATGAAGTACGTCAAATAATTTGTAAAAATTAAATAGTAATTTTGATTGGCTTAAATGTCTTAACTGCAATAAATAGGCTCATGTTAAAGGACTGCGGAACTTATTTTGCAATAATTGTAATTAAATAAACTATTGGACTTGATGAAACAAAATTTTAGAGTTAAGTACTTACAATTAGTAATAATACAAATACTAGATTAAAAATGATCATATATCTCAAAATATATTTAATTAAAATTTCGTTTAATTTGAAATAAATTATATTTGATAGGTTCCACTTATGTACCCTAGTCCTTTTCAATGTGAATGGTATAAAACGGACAAAAAGGACTTTTTTAAAACATGTTATTTAGTTATTTTCTATTAAGTATTTTTGTAGTAAAAAAGATTCAGTTTAAGAAACTCAATTAATTAGAGATATGTGTAACGTAGTTGATTTTTTTATAATGTTTGTATAATAGTTATAATAAAAAATTGGGTCAATCTCAAGTGTCCGTTTTATCGCGTATCTCCCCTATATTATTTTTACTAACCCAAATTGTTAAAATAACATTTGACGATTTTGTAGTTTTATCTATCCATTCCAATCCTATTAATTGCAAAAAGTTAATAAACTTCAGTCAGTAAAAAATGTTATCGGAAGAAAATAAAATCCTTCGTGGATATATCACCGGCTATTAACAAGAATCGCATCATTAAAGATGGTTTATTTCGTGATAGACCATTTGACCTAACAATAACAATCTGATTAAATATTTTCTCTATTTCTGTTTATGTAAGTTATTAAGGAAACAAGCAAACAAATGTATTTTTATATCGAATATGTAATATTAAAAGTAGAAACCGAGTTTGAGAATAACTATAATTGGTTTATACCTTACAAAAATATTTTTTTTGTAAATACTTTAAGAAGGCGTTAGATATAAAATAGTACATTTAATTGATGCAAATATAAATTTAGTATGCATTAACTAAAGTATTTAAACAGCTATCGAGAAATAAAAACTAGAAACTACTGAAACTAAAATAGCGTTTAAAGTATTATTTATGATGGAAAAGAGTAATTTAACGGAAAATAATATTTTTATACTAGATTTAATTGACTAATACTATTTTTTTAATACATAATTTGTTTTTGAACCGTTGGTAATGATCACTGAATAATTAATTATTTTTTTTCGTTTATTGTTTATAAAATTTTGATTTTTTCGATAACATATTGACAATAAGTGTACGCGCAGTTATCATGTGTAAAGGCATACAAATTTAACAATGTGGTATTTGACTAAACGCTGAAAATAATCTTTTTCTATTCAAATGAAAAAATCCTATTAAAACGCTCATTCAAAATCACATGGTATGTGTGACGTCAGACGTCAGTAAATAAACTAAAACAAACCAATAGGGATAGAGTATAATGACGTGTAACATATTTTCTGACGCCATACCACTGACAGAACCAAACGCCTTTGTAATCATGTAAAAATTATAATATTTAAATTAGGTTTATTATTGCAAATTGACTTATTTACGTAAAAACACATGATTGTATATTTTAGTAACATATATATTATACTTTTTACAACATTTTAGAATTTATTATCAATAGTGCCAAATACTAATCATTTGAAAAAAAATAACAGTAAAAGGGTTTAGTCTAGCAGTACCTAACGCTGTTCTTTTTAGACATTTATTTCTTTGGCATGTTGTAATGTTTTACAACTGGAAATTAAAGACGGCGTGTGTGTATTTTGTGGTCTCTAAATCCAGACTGCCATCGTCTTTTTTCTTAGATTTCTTTTTATATTTCTTCGAGAGATATAAAGAAAATATGTTGAGAGATAAAAAAATAGATTATCAGGATTCTTGTTGAATGCTCGCCAATTTTTGTTGTTGTATACTTTTGTGAGTATTTCAGGTAATTTTTTTTATGGTAGTTAAGTTTTAGTGAAGTGCGATTTTCATTGTTTACAGGAGAAAGTGAAAAGTTTCGAGTAATAACATTTTTTTTTGTATTAATTGAATGTTATCAGTGAAAATATTTTTATTTGCTTAGATTGAAGTTAAAAGAAGTAGTTATTACTTCTGTATTTTTATTATACAGGATGGGCCAGTTATCTATTCACGAATTTGTTGTCTTATATCTTTTGAAATATTTGATGAATTCTTTGATTTTGAGTATCTACTTTTTGTTTCGATACCTACAAATTGATAATGTGGAAAGATTTAAAATTAAAAAATAATTATGGAAATGTTGTTTTAATTTAAATTAGTTCTAGATTAAAAATTGTAAATTGTGACGTCACAACAGGGGTGGATCACATGAATGTGACAATCTGTGACAAGGGGGGGGGGGTAAAAACCATACAATTTGTGTGACGTAATTTATGGATGTTCTCTAAGTAAAAATAATTATTTTTCATTCTGTAAATTTAGATCTGATATTAAGTTATATTTATATGCAAATACCACGAAAGTCTAAATAATAAAAAAAAACTTTTTTCCCCCTAGAAGTACATTCACCCTGTTCCATATCTGTAGACAGAAAATACAATATCTGTTCCGATCGCAATTTTCAATACAAACTGGCACTATCGGGTGTATAATATACATTTGCATTCGCCTCTTATCTGTAATGCAACCTGGCGCAGTGTTTGCTCCCATTCCCTCCCCCAGCATTGCGCCCTGTCATCAACCATCCCACTCTAACATACAGTAGTGGGTTGATTCTAAAGCTGGTGAATCTCACGTTACTTCATATGTTAGGTATTATTGTCGTAAATGATTTAGTTGTTTTCGTTTTGTCTGTTAGAGGTAAATGTAAAGATACAAGTTAAGTAAGTTGTTCCGAATTGAAAATGCTTGTTCAGGTTTTTTAAATAAATATTGATAGGATGAATGGTTTATGTAGAACAGTTCAGTTTAAAAATTTGTCTACTCGATTAAATTTTTGATTTTAATTAATTATAATTATAGATAAGTGTGATAAGCATGAGGATTTCTTTAACGGTAAGAGATACAGATTCGGTTAAATTTGTAAGGAAGGGGTGAGTATTACTACATCAAAAAATATTACACCAAAATATTTACACCCAAAAATCTTAAAATTCGTAAATTCTTTAAAAGGTTCTAACTTTTTTGTTAAAGTAGATAGATACTCTTTGTTTGCGGTTTTTTGAAGCACTTTTTGTATAGAATTTATTGGTGTAATTAGAATTTTTATTTCACTTTTAGTTTCCGAGTTACAAGCCCTTACTTAAATTAAAAAAAAGGTAAAAAATATGATTTTTATAATGTAGTTTGTAAAAAGTGATCAATGATGAATTATGATGATAATGTTGACGAGTAATGCCTTGTGTATAAACAAACTGGACCAATAAAAAATTTGAGTATTCTAGTTCCGCTTCAAAACTCTTTTTATATTAAATTATAACTGTACAAACAAATCAGGATCTCTTTGAATATTGGTATATTTTATGTTCCTTTTTTTCTTTTCAAACTATAGTATCCGTCTTTACATGGGTAAACAATAAATCATTTTATTATTATCAATTATATGAAATATAAAGTAATAGATACTATATAAATTAAAAAAAGTTCAGATGCTGGTAGTACAACAAACAAAATCTGTTAACGTTATGAGTAAATGTGTTTTAATTGCTGCGAATTATTTGTATATGAATAGAGGCATGTGATTTCGAATTTTGTTTAAATCATATGGAATAATTTAAATATACATATAACTTGATTTTTAATGTTTCAAAAAAGCAGTCTCACACAAAATAGGATTCATATCTGCCAAATTTACTCGCTCGAATACACACCGCTATTTCTTTTTCTAAATATAAAAAAAAGTTTTTGTTGTAATATTTAGTTAAATATATTGTATGTGTACTTAATTTCATTTAAAAAATCTTCTGCTTGTTTTTGTTTTCCTTTGGGCGTTAATGGGTTAAGTTTTATTATACGCTACTGCAACTGGTCAAAAAATATCTCGTTCGGTGTGCAGAATGTTTCCATTTTTATATCCATTTTGGGTATTAGTGTGGTTCCAGTATTACTTTATTAAAATCGGTTTATTTTATTTTCACGATTCACTTGATCGTTGCGCATTTTTATGTTGGTTGCATGAATTACAATTTTTAATGGATAATGGTTTTTACGATGTGCTTATTTTTTTTAACCCATTACTATTAAATAAACATTCCTCGTATAAATATATTATGAATTTTAAATTAAATGTTTAGTATTTCTAATAACACTGAATGTCTGAGTTTATTTAATTTATGGTAGAAAATTTAATAATTATTGAATAAAAATGTGATGAGAACACATTCGTTGGTCTTTTTATTGATACACTTTTTCTTTATACCATGAAATAAACCAATTATCCCAATTGCGTTCTTTATAAATAAATCTTTAGAAATATTTTCTTTCACTTTCAGAAATAACTATCAAGAAACGTGATTTATTTACTGAAGATTTTTATTTGTCAAGAAATAATTAATTGGTGGTAGATAATTCAAACGTATATATTGTTAATAAAAATGAAACATAATTGGAAATAAGGTACATTTTTTATTACATACAGGGAAAGATACTGTGGTAGAAACAGTTTTAGAAGAAGATATTTACTATATAATATAACTAAAAAGACAAATATAATAGTACTATCTAATTGGTTGTTTGATAGCCAATTAGATGCACAACTTTCTAATGGCGGTAAAAAAATATGTATGCATTATTTTTATAATTTTAAAAAGTATTGCGAAAGTGGCCTTTTCGCGGAACATCTACCCAATAATAGGATGTAGTATAAGTTAATTATTATAATAAGAAAGTATTATATTTCTGTCTACTTATGATAAAAACCAAAAATATATACATTATTTAATTGATACCCCTCCTATGGAAATGATATGAATTCAACATTTTATTTTTACATATGATATCAATTTACGAACTTATTGTTCAACAATTCTATACAACTTTCTTAGAACGTTATTGAAAATACATAGCGAGTGAATAAAAAATAATAATAGGTAGGCGCCATAATTTTCTGGAACTATATAATAGAATCCTGAGAATAGTCATAAAATGTTCGCTATACCTATAAATAGTCCACATTAAATAATTTTTATGAATCGTTTAATTGTTACAGCTTTTTAAATAATGTACCTGCATCAAAAACACGAGTTAAATGTTGTGGGCTGTGGATTTAAATAGTGATTATTATTTTAACCCACACAATTTTCATTTAGGCCTGTGAATAATATGTCCTTTAATTATTCTGTCATATCATTAAAAAATAACACACTAGTATTGAAATTAAAATGAGTTATTAGTGTTCCGTAGAAAATTAGGAACCCTTATAGTTTCGATCAGTCCGTATGTCCGTCTATCTGTCTGTCACAGCCCTCCTATTATCTCATTTATACTTATTAGGATGTTATTTGGTATACGGACGTAGATTAATGACCCAAAAACAGAAATGATAAGATTTTTGAAAAAAACAATTCTTTTTGGGACCCCCCTTTTATAGACTGAAAAGTGTACTAGAAATTTTTTTTTACTTACACCATTAAGTGGAGTGTTTTTAGATAGGTCTTCTAAAATGCAACAAACAATAACTTAGGACCTTTTGATTTTAATTTTTACTCTTCAGTCACGATATATTTGCTTTCAAAGCCGTCATCAAAGCCCCCCACCCTTCCAAAAACAATGAATGTAAAAAAATCTGTATAAATTCTAAAATGTACTACTTTATAAAAAATATTTTGACCCCCCTCCCATAGATTAAATAGTGTACGTATTATCAAGTAAAAAATTTTAGTTGGCTACGGAATTTTTTGTTTTTCTGTGATATTTTCAATATTGATATTGACCTAGTTATTAACTCAGTTGCTCTTCAAATACTGATGTTCTTAATGTACATTATTTAAACGGTTAATTGAAATTGCATAAGAAGAATCAATAATAGATACCCACTTCCCATCTATGCAAGAAACCTCTATTAAGCCATAAAATGTATTCTTGTGTACAAATTAATACAAATGTATATCTTTACGTTTGAATATTTTAAAAAGAAAATCTTTAGAGAACGAAATGTCAAAATACTATTGTGTGGGAGTTTTCATTAGAAAACGTGTGAATTAATAAAGAGGGAACAAACCCAATCAAAGAAAGTATGAAAGAATGAATACTCATTTATATATAAAAAGATAGAAATCCTGAGTGACTAGCACTCAACGCTTCTCAGACAAAATTCCGTGAAATTTTAGGGGTGTTTTATTTTTATGACGTAAGGAGCACCCACTTAGAAAGGATTTTCCTAAATTCAATCCCTAAAAGAAGCTATTTTTATATTATATATCTTATTTTGATATTTTGATCATATAACGTGATTTTCAACCCTAACAGAGGTAAACAATTGTTTCATAGATTTTATAAGTTATATAAATGTTTATCAAAATGAAAATAACGTGAGCATGTCGCTAGTAGTAATATAATATTTGATTTCGTCTATAAATAAAAACGATATTATTATTTCTTATAACTATTTCAACTGAATACATAATCGTTATAAAATTAAAAGGTGAATTTTGAAAAAAAAAATTGGCGGTACTAAATAATATTTTTAGTTAGTTATTTAGCTTCATGGATTATCCCAAACGGTCAATGATTAAATTATCATAATAGTAAAAATTAATAGTATATATGATCAGACAATTTTCAACGGAAACATAAAACTAAAAAAACTTTTTCTGAATGTTTTTAAAGATTATTTATATTGTAAAAACGAGCATTTTACTTCATTAAATAAAGATAAATACAAATATGAACATAAATATTGAAAATTAAAAAAATATTTTTTATTTCCAATATTTATATTTATAAAATTAAAACTTAAATTGTTGCCTCTGGTATTATTTTGTTACAACACCACCCATAATCAATTTACAATTGATTATGGTAATTTTTTTAACATTTTGCTTCACAAATATTTTTGGTAATTGTAAATGTGATTCAATTGAACGATAAAAATTTCTAATTACATAATATAAACTTTTTTGTAGGTACATGTATATTTTTACTGCAGTCATTTTGTGAGTGATGAAAATAATGATAAATATCATTAAAAATAATAATATTATGATTTTATCTTTGTACAGTGGCGTAGATAGCTTTTTGCGATGGGGGGGGGGGATATGACTTGGTATTTAATCTCATATTTTTGGTTCAGGGACCCTCAATAAGTGTCATTCTGTTAAAATCTCGAGTTCGATTTTTTTCATGATTACTATACTTTATTATACATATATACAGTACATTTCATGTACCTATGTATAATAAAAAATATAAAAAAAACGTTAAAAAAAATTAATTTGCCTTTTTAAAACCGACTAAAAATCTGAAAATAAAATTCTATTAGACTCTTTTCGTACAAACTATTGCATTAAAAAAAAAAATGATTTTGTTCATACTAGAAGAGTTTAAAAAAATGTCTTTGAGTTTTTAGTTATATAGTATGTAGATACATATGCAAAGAAAAAAATTCAAAATAGTAATATATAATTTGTAAATATACCTTCTTGTTCTGTCCTGAATCTTTACCAACAAATAACCGTTTTTAATTTCGTTTTTATGTGAAGTTAGTAATGATCATAAGAAATATATTATTTGCTGTAAATTATCACTGAAACACATCACGTATATATTATAACTAATATTTATAAAATTTAATAGATTTCGTTCTATTTAATAAATTTATATAGAACAGTGGCGAGGCGTGAAATTTTTAATAAGGGAAGCATATTTTGTCAATCCTCCCCCTCCTATTAACAAAAAAAACAAGTTATGAAACACTTTAAATTCAAGCTTTTACTTTTTTAAATTCTTATATAAAATATTTATATAGTAACTAAATGATTTTACGTCTTATTTTCTTGTATTGTAGTCGATATTTGTATGACGAGTTGTAGTTCACTGCACGAAATTTCACTAAAAAATTTTGAATTTTTGATTTCGTAAAAAAAGTACGTTTATTGTATAGAAAATGACGTGAAAAGTTGAAATTTTCAAACCGCAGGTCTGTATCTCAAACCGTTCTCGAGATATAGCCTCTCAAAGTTTTAGTTTTTTCAAATTTTTGGAGAAAAAAGGCCATAACTTTTGAACGCGTGGTCGGAATTGATTTTAGTTGACGGATTTGAAATCAGCGTGTCAAAATCTATATGATGACATGTATAATACTTTAAAATCCGACAAAAAAATTTTGGCCAAAAATCGACATTTTTTTAAGGTATACCCCTTTGAATTTTTTCGATTTTTCGCGAAATTTTTTTTTTCATGTTTTAAGGTATTTTACATGTCATTATATAGATTTTGACACGCTGATTCCAAATCCGTCAACTAAAATCAATTCCGACCACGTGTTCAAAAGTTATGGCCTTTTTTCTCCAAAAATTTTAAAAAACTGAAACTTTGAGAAGCTATATCTCGAGAACGGTTTGAGATACAGACCTGCGGTTTGAAAATTTCAACTTTTCACGTCATTTTATATACAATAAACATACTTTTAACGTAATAAAAAATTCGAAATTTTTTAGTGAAATTTCCTGCAGTGAACTTCAACTCGTCATACAAATATCGATTAAAATACAAGAAAATAAGACGTAGAGGTATTATAGTTTTATAACTGAACGTGTAAATTAATATTAAATGCTATTTTTGATTAAAATGTTTGAGTTGCGCATAAAGACGAATATTCTATAATATTTTTAAATTATTTATTAACTGAAAACACAGATTTGTATTAATTTACCCATAAAGTAAGGGAAGCACTGCTTCCCTTGCTTCCATGGACGCTTCGCCACTGATATAGAAGTACATTACTAGTAGATGATTATTTATATGTTAAAAAATAAAAATTTCTGCAACCTTAAAATTACCTTCCCCCCTCGGTCCGAGACTGCCCCTCCGGAGCATTTTAGAAATCTGGCAACTAAATTCGTGTAGTATTATAAGTTCTTTTGATCAATTTATAATTTTCGTAGACTCATGGGGGGGGGATTCATCCCCTTGATCCCCCCCCATTCTACGCCACGTCTTTGTAAAGTAATAACTACAATAAAATATCAGTTTATAGGTTTATTTTGACTTTTACGGTTTAGTTATGTTAATGTAATAAATCAATTACCAAAAAAATATAAAAAGATAAACAATTCATGTGATTTATTTATTTACATTCTTCAGTAAAAACGCATGTTGCGAAATCATTAATTTAAAATTTTAAAATAAAATAAAACAATGAAAGTCAAGTATAAGAAAGCAGAGCGTGTTCAGGCCTTATTAAAATCTATATTGAATATTTTCACGTGAATATAAAAAACTCAATTTTTCTTCCTAATGTTCATATACATTTATTTTCACATGTAGGGTTGGACTCTAATTTTGTAAGACAGATAAAAAAATTCTCGAGAATTCAAGTACATATCTTTAAACAGTTAAAGAAAACTACGAAAGTTTTTAAACGATTTTAAACATCACATCATTTTTATTAGTATTTGATTTATACAAGTACTTGTAAAATGAATTTAAATAAACCAATAAACATAATACATCAGAAGGCATTTGTTGTAGAACAAATACGGGAAATTCACAAGTATTTGTAGTGTTCTCATTCTCTATACTGCGTAAGTAAACTCTTAGCAAGATGTTTAAATGTATGTGTATATATGAACTAGTTACATTCGTATAAATAGAAATCATGACTTGGAATTGAAAATTTAAAACAATTTGAATTACATAGGTATAACTTGAATAATGTTGTAGGTTTATAGGTAGAATATAACTCATTGCATTAGTTATACATGACCTATTTATATGTGTTTACCTAAAGTGAACTAAGCTATAATAGAGATATAATATTATTACAAGGATAATATTATTTTATGAAATGATTATATTGTTTTTTGTTCTTGTTAACAAGAGTGAATACTCATTCTGAAACTTAAGTGATTAGATCCACTTTTTATTGATGTTTTCAATAGTTTAGTAAGTGCTACTTAAGTAATAGTGGAAACTTATTTAATGACATAAGGTACTGGCACCAGCTAGGGCCACTCTAAGAGCAAGGTTTACTGTTTTTGTGATTGATGGGGTTCTTTTTTATAATTTATATTTATATTTTGTTTATGTCTTTTCTCCAGTAATGGAGAAAATAAAACCAGTAATGAACACGCAGTGATGGACACTTGCTAATGATTACGATCCAAAAGAAATAAAAGAAAGAATGGTCAAATTTGAAACAATGTAAAGCAGTTGCTATGATAATATAATAATTAATAAATAAATTATACTAATAATTAGTTTAAATTTCCACCATTTTGACACCGATTGCCATTATCTTATAGGTAGATATAGTTCGTATCGTTTTGATACACAGTAGTCGAGATTACAATATTTAATATAATTTTTTTTAAATTTAAGATTAATTGCATAAAATGTTAATTAAATCTATAAAATTTATAAAAAAGTTTTTATTTAAGAAAATTTATGTCTATCAAACTATTAAATTATCGATAGAAATCGCCAGACCTTTGACGAAAGAAAGGTCAACGGTTACAATCTCATTTAGGGTTAATATAAAACTCAATCTATGTGTATATGTGTGCGTGTATGCGTAGCCGTGGGTGGGTATTCTAAACGTACAAACGCCCCCACGTCCGCAACATGACGTTGGCAGAGGTCCAAAAAGTATGTTTGTTGAACGAGGTTATGAGCAGGAATTCTGCTGATACGAATAGCAGAATACTACTCCCCACAACAACGGTTATTGGCAACACCTATGATTACAGTTTTATTTTATTTCACAATAAGATAATTCTGTTATAAAATTACAAATATTTCCCGGCACCTACACCATATTTTTTAAAATATTGATTATAGGTTAAATTTAATTTATCATTTGATGTTTCAACAAATTATTTGTAAGTCTTTTTAGATAAGGTGACAGAAATTGAATTTAATGGAATAAAAAAGTCTTCTAGTTCTTTATTTAAATTTCATTAAAAAATTATAAGAAATTAAAGAAAATATCTCAAATTATCCAGAATTTATTTATTTACTGTTTTATATCCAGTCTCACAAACATTTGTTATTAGTTTTTATAACTGTTTGGTAACAATGTATTGAAAAATCATTGATTAAACAAGTCTTGTGGCTCCGCGGTGATCTTGATATAGATCTTGGCTTCTAGGTGTAAGCCGCGTCAATTTGGTCGTGTGGACATCTTAAGGGCTTTTCTAAAAGAGCATTTTTAGAAGAACCCTGAAGATGTCCACTGCAATGTGTGACGAAACGTTGTCCAATAACACGACCAAATCGGCGCGGCTTGCACCCAGAAGCCAAGATCCACATCATTGGTTAAAGTTAATTAACTGTAGGTATATATTGTTTGTGATACTGGACATAAGTCTATATTGGATCTTGTCTTCTGAGTGTAAGCCGCGTCGGTTTGGTCGTGTTATCGGCCAACGTTTCGTTACACATTGCAGTGGACATCTTCAGGGCTCTTCTAAAAGTGTCGATAACACGACCAAACCGACGCGGCTTACACCCAGAAGCCAAGATCTATATCAAGATAACCGCGGAAGCCTCAAGACGTATAAGTATATATTATTTATATAACTATTTGAATGTAAAAAATCATCCTTTTAAAAAAAGATTATTAAAATAATTAAAGCACCACAATAATCTTTTACATACAATATAGTTACTTACTTCCGATTGGTATGTATAGACAAACATTTATAAATGTTGAAAAGTTACATAATTTTTAATTTATATTAAATCAGTGTGTCGACTTTTTATTTGAAGTTGCCCATGTCTATCCAATCTCACCTTCATTGTCTGAAGGATAAATATATACAATAAATCTCAGAAAAGAAACAGACTGTTTAAAAGTTAACATCAGACCTCAATTAAATTCAAGACATCGATATTTACACAACCGAAATCCAAGAGAAAGTATCTATGTGTCTTAAAACAACAGGTCAGAACTGTGACGCGGGTATTAGAGATAGGGAGAAAGAGTAGGGCGAGTGTTATTATTTCACAAGAAAACAAAATATTCTGTACACGTGCTGGCTTGTCTGATGTCTGAGCTGCCAGATTCAATCAGCGTAGGGTAAATGGGGATATGTTCTATTTGCGCAACAGAAAATATTATTAGGTAACTAAATAAAATATAATATGTAATGACAATTCAGATAATTCGATTTGTGTATTGTCTGTACGATGAATTTATTGACAAAATATGTCTGTAAACTTTAACTGAATTTTAAATTTATATGCTGTAGTAGTTATTCATAAACCCCATCGCTCGCTTGTATTCCTTTCAATAAAATTAATTTAGTTTATAAAATCGTTAGTCAGGAATAATTTTTTACCCATATTAAGGTTAAACGTGTAATTTTAGTTTAATAGAAGCTTGAAATAATCTTTTGTAATATAATAACTAAGCTTTTTTATTTTGTAGATAAAATTAACAAAATGAATAAAATTTACTCCTCCTCCTTGCATTTATAAGTCTGTAAAATTTTACGTTTCTAGATATAGGGAGTTTGGTTACCCAAACCAAACTCCCTATATCTAGAAACAGTTGATGAGTAATCCATTTAGAACCTCTTTTTTATTATTATTAATTTTGTGTATTGAACTGTTAGTTCATTTAGACAGCTGTTTTATGTTCTGTTTTAATTTAATTTTGTATTTTATTGTTTTTTATTTTATTTATTTATTTATTTTTAATTTTTAATGTTGTTAGTTTTTGGTTATTTCTTATTCTACCTATGCTATACTACACATATAGACAGGGACATATTGATGGAATGGGAGTAATTTTGGGTCAATCAAAGCATTTGGATATATACTGACGACCAGGTACATGAGTTTTCTATTGAGGTTTTTGCACTTGTCGATTCTTAATTTTTGATGTTGAATTTAAAGTTCTTATATATAACGCCTTTTATATTATATTAATATTTGAAAATATTAAAAAATAGCTTCTGAAAGTTTTATTTCATTGAGTTTAATATATTTTAAATTTGGAAGACATCGGTATATTATTTTTGAATATATTAAAATCATCAAAAACGGTATCTAGTTCGAAATAAAAAAGTATAAAAAAATTATTAACATCAATATTATCATACAAATAACCAATAAATATACTTTTTTTGGACACAGTCACCCTAAGCATTCACGAATCTGCTCCATTAACGGCTGTCAAGTGTAAAGTTCTCTTCATCGGTAATTGTGATTTGTTATCTCAGCCCTTATTACACTATTTATCACTGTATATAACAACAATCAACATTGGATGGACAGGATAATGCTTTGTTTCAACTTTATTCACAGTATTAATTACAAAGAGACTTTTGCTACTCTTGCCTATATCAATTTCGGGTATAAGGTATATATCTGTGTTCATTTTATTGCTACTGTAAATATTCATTGATTACAGACAATTTTAAAATGAGCTGACTGTTTCTGTAAACTTATTAAATGAAAAAGTATAATGTAAAATAAATACTCATATAGTGAAAAGTAAGAAATAGGTGATTTATTTGTGTAGTTATCAATTATATAAAAATTGATTTAATGAAAATTCATTTTTTTCCATTAATGGTAATAGAAATTATAATTTGTAATATATTTTCTAATATTGGAAATAAATTTTTGTTAAAACTGTAATGTGTAATCAAAAATCTACTTTGGCCAATACAAGACTTTTTTATAAGTCATTGTGCAGAAGTAGTTATATACAAGTCTTGAAACTTCAAGGCTCTTGTTTATAAAAGTTCTGAAGATGTCCAGTGCAATGTGTGATGAAACGTTGGCCGACAACACGACTAAATCGACGCGGCTTACACCCAGAATCCAAGATTCACGAAATAATTACATGTTTACTTTTACGTAAATTATAAATACTAATAATATTATCTGCAATTTTAATTTATAACGTTTTTCTATTGCAAACTGTTTCAAAAATAAAAAATTGCGAGGAATAAAAATCCATTTCCAGTTTAGGAAAAAATTATATAAAATATATTTGTAAGTTCTATTGTTTACGCTATAGAATAGAGCGTTCACAGACAGACAGAAAGACAAACGTTAAGGATCCTCCTACCGTTAAAATATTGCATGATTACTATTATATTATACAGTTCAGAAGTCGATATATACACTATATTATAGTCTTGACTATGTATTGTACTGAAAAAATTGAATATCATGAATAATATAAAAATTTAAGAAAAAATAAAAATACAATACCTATATTGAATTATATTTTAAAAATTCATAGATTTAATTTAAACCACGACACGACAACATATTCATCAAAATTCAAATGAATTTTAATTTTAAAGGTATAATTATCCAAAAACAATACATTTTCCATAGATTTTGTAAATATTGAAATGATGTTCATTTTTGAAAAAAGTGTATTCTGAATATTGTATTCAAATGAATAAATTATTGCACGTTGTGTAATAAAATCAAACACAGTATGTTTACATTTTTAGAAAACGGTTATTTAGTATTTATAAATTCATTTAAAGTAAACAAACCAGACAAATAAAAATTATGTTCTAAATCTAAATACAATTAATGATTATTATGTATTGAATGTTATATAATTTATAGAATAATCATGTTATATGTATAGACAATGTTAAAAAATAATAATTTCGGCAATTTTAAGAGTTGAAAGTACTGATGTATCTAAAATAAATATTAATATAAAAAAATATAATTATTATTAGCATATTATACAAGGTGTATTGTCATATTAAGTTCGTTTGTAAGTGTGATATGTAGACGATTCGCTTAATAACCGATGAGAATAGATTAGTTTAAAATAAAATATGATGGCTATGAAATCTAATTCTGATTGGTTATATAATAAACGGACCGTTACGCCCATTTCACACACACACACATACTAACGTGATATGTCAATACATCTTGTATAATATGCATAGTGTGTGATTTTCAACAGGTTTATTACATTAAACTTACCATATTTCTGAAAGGGTTGGTTTAGCAGACACATCTCGATTAGACTTTTTTTTTACTAAAATAAGCCAGCACTAAAGGGTGGGCCTTTGTTGGTTTCTTCCACCCTTAAGAAAATATGAGAATTTGAACGACACCGAGATAATTTAAATACTGACGAGACGAGACTAACCTAAATCTAATTTTGTTTCGTTTACAAAAAAACAAACAAACACGTGTATTGTTCAAATACGTAACCGGTATTTTGAATAACATGCACTTCAAAAATCATTCTGTATATGCCCTTAAAATTGCTGAAATTATCTTATTTCAGCACACTGTATACTTTGTGGACTAATTTTGATTAACAATTAAAAAAATAATGCCTGGTCTTAAATATTTTTTCAATATGTTTTTAGCACTCTGTATAATAAAACATTATAAACAAAGAATAATATTTACCTACATGATTAAATGAACACACAATACTTATAAATAAATATCAAACCAGTATAGTAGTGTACATATGTGAGCTATTATAGAATGGCCCATACACTATCAGGTTATTATATGTACCCACTACGCTTCTTGCGGTAGCAATTAGGTGTGTGCTGCTCTAGTACTAATTACTAATGTATAAATAGGTACTATACAGATGACTCAAGAAAAAATTCAATTAATCATTGGGCTGAAAAGTCTTTGGCCTTACAATGAAAAACGATTTTTTAATGAAAATCTTTTTTATTCTTTGATATAACCTTCATCTAGAGTAATGCACTTGTTCTAACGGTCCTCTAACATTTCGATACTGGTCATATAGTAGTTTGCGTCAAGTCCCTTAAATTAGGTATTTATTTCCAGCTCGACCTTTTCATTAGAGTAAAATATTTTGCGAGAGATCCACATTTTCAATTTCGGAAAAAGGTAGTAGTCGCTGGAGCCAGGTCAGGAGAATATGCGGAACCAATTCATAGAGCAATTCCTTCAATTTATCGGTCATAAAGTGAGCCTTGTCTTAGTGAAACAGCATTTTTGGTACCCATCGCGCGCAAAGCTTTTTCATATGTAAACATTCATGAAGGATATGACCAACACGTTCAGTTTGAGATGCCTATAGTATAAGCTAGCTCACCCACTTTCACTTTGCGGTCATCCAACATAATTTAATGAATTTTTCGAATGTTTTCTGGAGTAACTGCCTTCCTGAACGTTGTGCATCATTTGTGTTCGTATGGTAACGACGAAACTCAGCAAACCAATATTTAACGGTTGAATTAGCTGGGGCAGTTGTGCCGTAATAATTATCAATCCATTCCTTTTTTGTACGGTATTTTTGCCCATCCAAAAACACGAAATTAACTTTTTTACATGATTAAAAACATAACGTCACTTAGAAAGCTGTAACTTGAACAAGAGTCATGAAATTTTGACAGTATTCTAGTTAAGGTTGATACTCTATGGGAAGCATAAGAATTTTTTGTTTATGTCACCATCTGTATGTCAGTCTATGTAGTACATAAATATGAGGTTCTCTTGAAGTTATTGTTATGAATTTTGTAGATTTGTCAAACCTTTAAAAACCGCTATTGTCTTATTGTATATTTTGGCTTCTTAAAACTACAATGATAAAAATTTAATTATAAATATATAATTAAAAATTAAATTACTATGTGGTATATTTAATACTTAAGTGTTATCCTAAACCTTTACATTTATACGTGCGTTATTTCCCAGCATCTTGACCCGTCCTCGCTGAAGTTCTTTTGTAAATCTAATTACAGCGAAGCTAGTACAAACACCACCGACTATTATCTCTACAAACATCATTTTAAAACCAAGAAAGACGCTCACGCGGTTTAAATTCAGATATGAAATGTGAACAAAAAGGAAATGCCGCGTCTTATTTGCTTTTCCGAGACGGTTGACGGTTTTACATGAAATGCAGAAATGAATTTATACATATCTATACATATATATATGCATATACACATACCGGGTGTGTAAATGAAAACGTATTTGGCGTCATAGTATTCTGGAAGAAATCATACAAACTTTAAAATAGTATTTGCTGTAATTTATGAGTATATACTACTTCCATTAAATTATAATACTGAAATAAAATAAATGTAAAAATCTTTATCTCTCTATATAAAATTGAATGTACAGATGTATTTTTAAATTTCTTGGCTGGAGTAGTCTGAGGAATCAAACTATTGTGCATAATATAATATTATTATCTCTATATATAAAAATGAATATTCGTTTGTATGAGGCTTATAGCTTCAATAATTACTGAACCGATTTCAATGCGGTTTTCATCAATAGTTAGATCATTTTTCTGTGCAGTATTGTGGCTATTAATATTTTATGAAAACCTAAGATATAACATCAAAAGGCTAAAAAATCTTTATCAAGTCGTGTTTTGTTTCCATGATATGATGGTGGTGTAGTATGTATTTTATATGTTTGATTGATATTATTATAAAATAATCTTTGTAGACATACATATACATTTACAAATACATACATACATTTTAAATTAGACGAAGAAAAACTTAATTATGAAACATTTTTTATAATTAACACAGCTAGTTGACTCTCCAAAGAAGAAAATATATGAAATGTTAATTATTTTAATAATGAAATATCCTATAGTTATAATTACTTTAATTAATATGTAATTTATGAATGTTTGTGATTTCGTATAATAATTCGAGTAACAGTGGCAGTTAATATATTCATAAAAGTTATTTATTTTTGTTATATTATAGACTTATGTTTACAGGGCTGTCATTGTGTCGAATGTTTGTGAATTATAATATTAACAATACCTGTTATATGTATTAATAAAATTGTTTGTTTCACTTATTTCAAACAAAATTTAAAAATTATATTTAACTAGAATTATACAGCCTGTATTTAAAAATCGATATAATTTGTATGTTTAATTCAAACAACAATAATTATACACTTATCCTTCATATTTCTTGTCATTGATATATCTTTGTATATTTTTATTATTATAAATTAACCTAAATACGTACCTGCTATAAAGTAATTATCATATAGCCTAAACTAATTCTAGGATCTTAGGTTTTCTAATTGTAAAAAACCCAACAAAATCGGTTGAGTACTTTTTTGATATGTGAAACAAACAAACAGATAAGCATATAAAGCAATTTATTTCAAACAATTAAACTGAATTCTACTGCATATAAAACGAAGTGAGATTAAAAAATAAATAATATTTTCATTCTAAAACAAAGCCTGTAGATTTATATAGGTATTAGTATTGATTGTGTAAATATTATGGTATCGAACAGAGTCGATAAATTACTCACAAACATTGGTTCTTAATCAATATGAATTCATTTGAGACTATAGAAGTATATTTTTTTACTTTATTTATTAAATGGTCGAGAAATAGGTCCATGTTAAAGAAGAAAAATTTATTATTTACTAGCGCATTGGACCCGGTGTTACCTGAGGATATTAATTCAATTAAACATAAAGTAATCATACCCACCCGACATGCCTACCCAACATGCTCACCACATAGTTGTTATAGTTCACCGCCAATTGTTTTTTTCTTCGACTTCATTAATTTTACACAAAATATAAAAAATTATACACCTAAACTTAACCTATCCAATAGAGAAAAGTCGGATAAAATCCGTTCAGTAGTTACTGAGAAAATCGTTTAAAATTATATTTTCAAATACCCAGGAAACACCAGGTCCCGTCTTAGAATTTGTATGAATATTAATAAATAAAAATAAATAGGTTAGCGACAATCATAATCAATTTCGATATTTTACCTTTCATGGAAGTGAAATGTTTCATTATATTTCAATTCTCAATTAAAATATTTAATTGTTAACATATGTACGTTAAAACTCATCTGATTGTTAGACAAAGTATATGAAAAACGTGATCATAATAACCTACATTATTAAAATATAATATTGAAACCGTAAATTATAGAATTCTGTATTCCAAGGCTAGGTACACCACTATGTTTTTATATACCTAAATGTTAGTTTTATGCTATGACATCAAGAAAAACAAAACACGACTTTTGTAGATTTTTAAAGTTTTTGGTGTTAAATCTTAGGTTTTCATAGAATATTAATAGCCACGATACTGCACAAAAAAGTATCTAAATATTGGTGAAAACCGCATTCAAATCGGTTCAGTAATTCCCGAGTCTATAAACCTCATACAAACGAACATTAATTTATAGGTATATATAGAGATTTCATTAACACATTTTCCAATAATATGAAATTGTGAATTATTTTTTTTTAAAAACAACTAAAAACACTCCACTAAGTACGCCACTTATTTCCACGCATACTTTTCTTCGACCAACCACTTACGCCTTTGATAAACAAACACAAAACTGTTTTTCTGTGAGTGGCAACGTTATTCAATTTTCTGTAACAGTTTACATGTTTCTGACAGGTAAAGTTATTTTCAAATCATTTTGCATAGACGGTCACTCATATTTATGTGAAATTGTACGCAAATAAGTTACTCATCTGTAATGGAATTAAGCAAAAGGTTTACTGATATATATATGTATATATGTATTAATATAAAATAAACAATACTATATTATTCATATGTCCGTAGTCCGTACCTATGTACTAAAGGGCTAGGCGAGTAATTCGAAAACTCATGGCCCGCGCTCAGCACTTGTATATAGTTCCATTAATTTAGCATTTTACTTGAAATTTTGACTAGTTATTAATTAAAGCTTAATGAATACGTAAATAAAATAAAATTAAAAAGTTGATTGAAAAGAACGTTTATTTTTTAATAATTAATTCAGAATCGATATACAAGATAAGCTCTACGAACACAGAAACAATTATAGGTTCGGAAAACCGTTATCTGAAATTTTGTTAATTCATGCGAACCGGTTAATAATAATATTGGTTACTTAAAATATTTATTTAGAGAAAAAATTAATCGACTGTAATAAATTAAAAAGAGGTTGCATTCAATAAATTATAAACTCTAAATATCTTGGAGCCAGATTGTTGGAATACTGCAGATGTTTTCATTATGTAAAAATCACCTGAAGAATTGCACATATTTACTCGTAATGAAAATTTTAATTATAAAATTGTTAAAACGACATTCGAGATTTCGTCGAATTAAAAAAAAAACCTCCAGAATTATAAAATTCCTGATATCGTTTAAATAATCGTTACCATCATTTTAAATAAAAACAGAAAAATATACGTTCATTTCATTAATTAATTTTATATCAAGTTTAACATATTTAAATACTAAAATTCGGAATATCAAATATTTATCGTCACAAAATTTACAATTTTCAACAGATTACATAATAATTTAATCGCACAAATAAGTATGAGTAGATACTATAAACAAAGAATACTTCTTTATCTAGCAAATGAGTTTCAAAATATCTGTCTTAGTTTGGTACACGGAGAAATGATTTAAATATTATAATAATCAAATTGGAGGAGCCTAGTAAGTATGTGATAAGCGAATCTGAATGAAAACTGGTTGACCACTTCTGCATGCGACTCTACATAATCTACATAACGTGTGTAATTTCTTCTTTAATATTATGTTAAAATTATAATTCTTCATTTAAACTTATTTTTATAGGAAAAATATTTATTTTCTGTCTATTGCGCTATCCCGTTTATAACACGTTTTTGATCCGATCCTTTCAAGAGCGTTATAACAAAGTTACAAGTTACACTATAATATTATTTCCATTGGGAAATCTAATAATATGTGTAATATACAATTTTATTATGTAGTTCATTAAAATCGTTTCAATATTTTATCTGTATAAATACTATTTTCATAAATAAAAACACCAAGCATGAATCAATTAAAAAAAGTTTTTCATTACTTTTTAATTCCTTTGATACACCATCTTCATATTATTAAATGAATTTTATTTTCTCATATTAACTTATAAACAACACTAATTAAAATGTATTTCCTGGAAGAACTCCTATAACAAAGTGCAGAACAATAAAGATAACATTCTGACGTCTAATTGTGAGCTAACTTGGATGTTGAAGGAATTACTAAAAATAATATATTTTATATACAGGTCCATATGTTCATATTTATCTGCATGTGTACTATTTATTTGTTTTGCTATTGCGTTGTAAAATAATTATGTTTATTTTTGACGTTCGTATTCAGTCTTCTATACGTTTATTTAAGATGTTTAATGAGTTCTGTTTCCTGTTTACATATCTGTGTTGTTTAGTGTGTTATAAAAAGGTTCTTTATATAATATTTGTATGTTGGTAGAGATGAGGAAAGTCAAGGAATTGTTGACATTTGAGGTTTCATAGAAATTAACAGTATTTTGGCGATTTTATCACAACAAAAGACAGTCCCGGATTTAATACAAGAAGAGAGAAACTAGAGGAAATTGGGCTTTTACAGTAAAAATACATTTCAAGAAGCACCTACGTATATATATTATATATATAAAATATCTTTAACTTTTGTAAATTGTGTTTAATGTTGATGATTAAACAAAAACTTAAAAATTAGAAATTTATTTTTTACCTTATAAATTTTGTTATTGAACCTCAAAATCCTCGCATTTGACGATATAAGCTTATGGATAACATAGTGAATTACAATTATTTCCTTATTAATTAAGAAATAAGTAAAATTGAAATAAGGTTTATATTAACTGAAAGTTGGAAAATTTATAAAATTAATACCTACAAAATAGTTTTATTGATGATTTTACTCTAAAAGCCATAATATCTACTCTTTCACCGTAAAATGTTTGTTGTGTCTAATATATATAAAATACGCTACTATATAAAAACTCATACAAAAACAAATGATTGAAATAAAACAGTCTTCAAATTTTACTGCATATAACGATGGACAAAGATCAAATAAATATTCATAAACTTCAAACAGAGATGAGTTGTACATGTATAATATTTTGTTATTTTATGCAAAGGACAAGAGATAAAAGATGCGAATATAAATTCATATAACTTCTCAAAATATATTTAATATTTCACGTATAAACATTTCAGAGACGACAAATACAATCTGCAAACAGTACGCAAGTTTACAGAGCACACTTAATTATTTTCTCCTTTATGAAAATGCACAACAGTACAAGGAAAAGTGTAAAATAAGGAAACTTAGAAATAATTAATCTTTTTGATGTAGAAATTGCATCTATACGGTTTCAAGAAATCTATTTATACCAAGGTCCTTTATTTACTTTATTTTATAAAGTAATTAGGTAGTCTTGAACGGAATCTTTATAATTGTTATTAAGTCCTTTTTTATAAAATGTATCAACTTTTTTTACTTTTAATTGTATAAAATATACGTGAATGCATTTATGATGTAATTTGTATATATAAAATATATAAATTTGTGTGCTTTGTATCTTCATCCTTTGATGGTATATTACTGTAGCTTCATTTATAAATCAAAGGATATCAATATAAATATTTAATGAAAACAAAAAAATCAATATTTTATTACTTTTATTTTTACCATAGTTAGAGTTAATTAGACATTTTTATTTAATAATAAACAGACACAATTCAAAACATTCAAATGGCTCTCCTGACAAATCACATTTTTATAATTATCATGTTATGACCGAATGTCATCGCTATATATTTATACTAAATATATAAGAATAATATTTTTACATTATATAGAGCTCACATCCAGATATCTGAGAAAGTTTACGAACTATCTGAAGCAATAAAAATTTTATTTATCTGTTTTATTATCTGATATTTTATTTATAACTTACCATACAACTTTTTACGATGAAATCCAGACGTCAAAAAAAGGAATATGATATTAATAATTTAATTCAGTTTAACATAATATTGTTATATAACATTTATATTTGGTGGTAAGTTAATAAAGTTTTAAAATCTGTTAGGGTACATTATTATATATCAAAAAGAAAAAGTAACTTCGGAGAATAGTGGTTATTAAAAATGTATGTTTTCGTCCAAGTGCCATAAATCGGGGTTTAGCAATGTGAATATTATTTCTTTTATAAAATATAATAAATAAACATTTAAAAATAATGTTTTATTACTGTTTCAAAGCTCATTAAGCCTATCAATTATTAATTAAATACAGACGTATTAAATTTTCACAAAACATACTTGCGCTTAGTGCTATTGATTAATAGTCGGCGTTTCTAGTTTTTTTTTCAATGTGATATATTACATAATAATATTTATCGCATGCATTGAAAATTGCCTAGGAGTTATGCTAAATTATACAGCAAGTAGAGAACTTATTTTATAAAATATTTAATAAACGGTTGTTATAAGTGATTATAATATATGTACATAAAAACAAATTATTATTTAATATTATTTAAATATTATTATCTACGTACGTTTAACCTTAATCTGCCACCTTTAACATTTGTGATATGAAAGTTTGGATTGTTTTCATATTAAAGGGGCGGGCGTTTTCAAGGGTGATCTGACCGTAGTGGAATAACAATAACTTTTTTTTTAATAATATATATTAGATAGAACATTGTATAATGCTACATGCCATCATGAAAGTTACGATTGGTGATTTAATTTATATTATATTAATACAATAATTATTATTTCTTGAATATGTATTTCAATATACGATTTATTCGATATTAGAATTTTATTACGTACGGTAAAACGTAGCAAATAATTTTCATATTTTTAATTGATTCTTGGGAATTCAAGATACCATATATTTTTAAGAGATAAGACTTTCGTTTGAAAATTTGAATTTAAGATAAATCTGGTAATTTTAAATTCGAAATGAGAGGAGATTTATTTACACGATATGTATATATGATTTTAAAGCCTTGGAAAATAACACAGTTAAATCTTTTATAATATAATGTGCGCTTAAAAAATACTACACATAATAAATATGTAAATAAATATAGAAAATCACAATAAATATATCAAAAATATGTATTGTAAAGTGTTAATTTTTAGTGACATAATTAGTTTCCATATATTTGTTTTATGTTGAATAATTTATTTTTCGTATATTTATTATTAGTGAAAACGATTATTATAAGAAATTTACATGTTCATGATTTAAAAAAAAGTGTATTTAAATACAAGCCTTAAATTAATTTGAGTATATAGTACTCTTTTTTTATTAATCATTTATAACAATGACATTTCAAATAAAAATGATTTAACTTTAACTAAACCCAACTGATTAGTACGAAAATCATCAGGGATGTTTTTTGAACAAATATCGAATCATAAAATCGAAGTAACTTAATTACAGAAGTTACTAACGACATTATAATTAAACAGAAAATAAAACATTGCATGTATGGGTAATGTAGAGCCTAGCTGTTACTCTCTTTTTCTCATTGTGTTACAATTTAAATAGAAATTAATCATTACACGCTATAATACACGTTATAATTACTCTTTACTTTGATGGATATATGCATACATAAATGTATATAGTAGTATATACATGTATCGGTGGTAGGCAAAAAAGGATCGCATCCTTTAATTTAATCCTTGTTCGTAATTAAGGAAGTGGTAATTCCGGATTAACGTGCCAAAGTTTAACAGTTGATCGACGATGTTATTTTAAGTAAAAAAGTTTATATGAATATGTCAGCAGAAGTTCTTCGTTAAGAGGCTAGACTTTTTCAAAGATTAAGCTCAAAAATACGTTTTATTCGTTATTTTGATAACCTTTTGTGGTACAGTTATGATATTTTACATGCGATTAAGTATTAATAAGTGTTTACATATTTTTTTTAAGTGTAAGTCAATCATTATTTAGACCCCGTGGCGGGCTATGGAAAGTTGGGGTCCGGGCGGAATGTTAGTTATGCTCACCCTCTACGTAGTAGCGCGTTATAAAAAATTTAAAAAAGAAACTTTTTAAAGAGAAATACCTGCCCCCAACCCTTAGTTAGCTACTGTTTAGACTAGACAGCGAGTCCTTTTTTTTAAAGTACATAAATAAGTACTGTATTAATTTTTCAAATATTTAGGTTTCTATTTCAAGATTTAATGCTAACCTTTTAACTTTGAAAGATAAAGTATAATGTCTTAGAAAGCATAAATCGGTGTTAATCCTTAAATATTATAAAACGCAACGTTTTTATCTGTCTGTACGTTAGTGCGCTTATCACTCGAGAACCACTCATCCGATTTACGTGTTTTTTTAACATGAATAACGTCTAGTGTTTCACACCAGATACTGAGTGGGTATTTCAGAAATGATGTAACATTTTCAGGGTGATTTAAAACACTATTGAATAACTCAGAAACTAAAAGTTTGACTGGGATAATTTTGACGTATTTTGGTATCATTCTAGCCGGCGTATAGTTCCATACCCATTAAATATTGAGCCAACCCCGCGGAAATACGGTATGGGCGAAGGGGGGTTAAACGCGCAGCGATCATTTTGCGCGCTAGCGTAAATTTAAAATCAGTATAGCTCGACACTCAGAGCAGCTAGCACACTAGTTTTGGTTCCAAGTTATAGATCTCGATTAGATCTATGAGGTACAAATACAAATCAAAACAATTAACTAGTTTTAGTGAGTGAAAAACTTTATATAATAAATAAAAAAATCAGAAGGTCGGCTAAAACACTGCCTAAACCGTTAAATATTGAACAATATAATGAAGTAAAGAATTGTGTAGAATAATAAGATCTAAAATAGCTACCTTATCTAACATTTATATTTAAACAAACGAAGCCGTGGTCACAGCTACTAATTATATGTTCCTTGATAGTTTCAAATAGATTATTCTGAAGCATACTGTATAATATTAAATTAATTATACATGGAACGTATCTTTGTACAAAAAATAAGTTTTAACCCACTTACAGTTAATACAAATTGCAATTTTCAGGATAAATAAATTCCAAGAAACCTGCATAAAAACAATGTACGTACATAAATTAAATAATCCTAACCTTTTTCCTAAACACGAGCTAAATTTCAATATACAAATTACAAAAAAAATTATACCCGTCACAGTTTAAAAAAAAAACCTGTGAATATAAATATGCTTACATATTTAATGCACCATAATTTTCTTAATACAGACATGACCTGGAATATGCAAATAACAAAAAGGAACAAGAAAAAAAAACTGCAAGAGTTGATGACAATTTTGCATCGGTCTCCATTTAGAATTCTAGGGAATTTTGGTAAAGGTGCACGTCACGTAAAAGCTCACGGACAGAAGACAGTGGCGTTAAGTGAAGATGTTTTATACGTAGGAGAAGGAAGAGTGTTTAATTATTTACAATCTAAAAAACACTTAATCGAATAAGTTAAAGCTTTTTGTTTTGATAAAAAGAAGTAGGTAGTAGGTGTATTCCAGAACGCATTTAACTCGATTAATGTTACCGTTAACTTTTAGAGACAAAACTACATATATGTATAGGGTGTGTCAAAAAAATATTATTTTCTCGTTACGAAATACGTTAGTTTTTGACCTAAAATAAATCATCACCGAAGGATTACCCTGTAGTTCAATTATAGAGATGTCGCATGGTGAGGGGCGTCCCGTTTTCCATTTTAATAATATGGGAAAATGATTCTTTAGTACTAAAGTTGGTATTACTGATTCATGATAACTGATGAACAAATTTTAAGGACATAATTTTGTAGAAGATAAAATTCTCTACAAAGTCATCTTTCTCAATTCAACGTATCAAAAGTTACAGGCATTAAAAGTGATTTATTTGTTAAAATGCTTTCACGGCTAAACTTTTGTTTCTATAAAAATGTATTAAGTAGTAGTTTTGTGGGAAATTTAATTATCTATAAAAATATTTCAGAGAGCTATAGGTGTAAATGCAGGTGTTTTAAATATTTATTTTCTTACAAAAATAAACATTTTAACGTTAATTTTTTATATAAATATCCATTAAATAGCAATATATTATCCTACTTCTGAGCTGTCGAAAAAAAAATGACCAAGCCGATAACTAAATTATTAGAACATAATTTTATTCTCTACAAAATAACGTCCTTAAATTTTTTTAATAGCTATCATGAATCAGTTATACCTACTTTAGTACTAAAGAATAATTTTCCATGTTATTTAAATGAGAAACAAGACCCCCCTTGTGGCACCTCTTAAAATTGAAGTACAGAGTAATCCTTGTGGGGGGATTTATTTTGGGTTATAAACTACCTTATTTCGTAACGAGAGCGAGGAAAAAAATCGAAATTGTGCATATTTTTAAAGGTCTTCATACACCTGGTAGAGTTATTCACTAATTACTAATGACGTGAGTTTTTTTTTAAATTTTATCTGCCCTTCACATCTCATACTCGAGGCGCTACTGAATTAGATGAAATAAGTTATTCATGTAAGTGTTGATCCCGACCGGTACGTGACGTCACTTTTTGTCAGCACCTCTGTTATCCCATCAGCATAAATATAAAATGTAAATTGACTAACTTTTTAAGTGACATGAACTTTTATGTAAACGAAATTTGGATTCATTATTTTTAGATTCCTCATATGAAAATGAAAACATGATTTTGTAGGTCTATTTGAATTTGATGAATACAAAATATTGCGTTTTAATTTGAAAGCGTGTAAAAATAAAATCTAATTAAAGCCTTAAAAGCATTTTTTAAATCAACATTTCAATAGAAAAAAGCTGGCATAGGTGCCGCAGGACTTTCTTATACGGTAATACTGAAATGTAAGTACGTGTATATCTACTCTCTGTGGTTAACTGATAAAAGATACAAGAAAACGAATAGAACGTAAATTATAGAAATTCGTGCTTTCTAAAATTTCATTATAAACATGTATTTCTATTATGAATTCCTTCAAATACAATTGAAAAAAATAAAATAAAATATATCTCGTATTAAAAAAATGGACTTATACTTTTTGTACCTACTGTATATATATTTCATATACATATGTATATGTACCTATATGGCCATATAAGAAAGTTAAAAGGTTTATTTTATCTTAAAATACAAAAACGTTGTTATATGTATGTGTTCTCATCAGGTCTAAGCCACTGGACGTATCGAAGCCATATTCACACTATATGTTCGTTTGGTGCTCCGATAAATTAGTAGATTTTTTGGGCCCGGTAGGTGATGTTGAAGTCGAGATATTTACGAAAATGTGTATTTATGGTCTGATTTAAAAAAAATTCTTTTGGGCAGAATAACGTTTGCCGGTTCAGCTAAAACAATAATTACAACCCTTCATACGTGACACGGGGTGAAATATTAACTCCCGTACGAAGCCGGGAAGGGTCCACTAGTGTATAATAGAGAACAATAATAAAAACTTGAACAGTACAAAAAAAACAATGATTTAATTCGCCGCACACGTGGAGTTTATTCAGTGTCGTATCAGCAGGGTATACTAAATGTAAAATATTTTGATGTATTATATCAAGTTTTATAATGTTGTAAAAATGAAATATACTGCAATGTGCACTATCACAGGCTAGCTAGAAAATCTCTGCTAGCTTGCAAGCACTTTCAAACAGGGTATCAAACTTATATGATAGTTCTTTTTGAGTTTTTGACAGTTAGTTGTATGCGCAGTAAGTTGATTTTTACCGTTTTTACTCAAGGTTAGTAAATACACTTTAGAAAATATATTTTACATACCTTGTTTTTTCCTTACTATGCATGCAATTATCTGTCAAAAACTTGAAGAGAACTGTTTGAAAGCTAGTCTGTAATATCAGACATATATGTTACAGTAAACGTCCCAGAAATGTATCTTTAGATTTATTTGAGGTAGAACTTTGAAATATTTTAGGAGTGTATGATATAAAACACCGCAATTTCTGTGTTATGACATATAACATTACATATGACATATTTTAATATTGACATCAGTACAATAATCAGATTTTAAAGACACAATGTTAATGATAAAATAACAAATGATATAAAAGAGTTAAAGGTAAATAACAAATTATACTAAAACTTTATAAAAAAGACGTATGTATATAATAAATACCTACTGTTTATTTATTTATGTGTACAAATACAAAATTCTCAGATAAACATAAAGGTAGGTACATATGGACTACTAATTTATAATCCTTACAAAAAGAAGGTTTTGTATGCGGATTTAAAAAAATACTTATAACTCGTAAAGGTCCTTACTCGTATATTAATTAGCCGCGGCAGTAGCGCTTCTTTACAAACTTAAAAAAGTTAGTAAAACTAACAATAAAAAAGAAGTTTTAATATACTGATTAGTCGTTCGTAGTCAAGTAGTTACTAAAAACTGAATGTAGTTTTGTTTCTTTTAGAGTTTCAATAGAAAATAATAATAATAACTATAAAATCATCAAGTTTTTTGCTTTTATATTAAAAAACGACTCATGCATATTATTCTTATCATCATTTAATTATTAAAAAATTATAACATAAATAAATTATCGCATTGCAAATTTCTTTTCGCGTCTTATTTTCTGTTAGATACGCTATAGCTACTGACATTATATGGATGTGCATAGAAAACATCTATTAGTAAATGCAATATATTATAAAGTGCATGATGTACGTCAACATTAATAAACTTCCACAGGAATATGACAAGAATATAATTTATATAGTTTTTGAGCAGTGGTGTGAAGAAAACACTTTTTGACGTTAATAACATCTAGTGTTTCAGGCCAGATACTGGGTGGGTATTTCAGAAACATGATGTAACGCGCAAATTAATTTGCACGCTAGTGTAAATTTAAAATCAGTATATCTCGACACTTAGGGCAACTACCACGTGAATTTTAGTCTTAAATTATAGAGCTACTAGGTACAAGTAAAAATTTAAACACTTAACTAGTTTTAATGAGTGAAACACTTCATATTATAAAAATTTAGTATTTCCACGATTGCGCTTATAAATATTAATTAATTGAATTGAAAAAAAAAACAGTATATAAGAATATATTCTATACGACCTAACGTTTTTAACTTTTTAATTAAAGTTTTTTAAATTGAATAGAAAAATATAAAATAAATTTTATATTTCCACGATTTCGCTTGTAAATTAATTAATTGTTTTTACGTTCGTACAAATTATAAGAAATAACTATATTATACAATACTGGTTACATATTCTTTTATTTAGACTAAGTTTACGACAACATTTTATGCCAATTTTCAAAAAATTCAAACATTTCTGTTTAAAAAAAAATTAAATATGTATCAATTCATGAGTTTGAATTTTATTTTACCCCACTTCCACGTATTCATGCCAATCCCTCGACTGTGCATCTCGACACAGTCACACCCATTTTTCAAATCAAGTACATATGAGATAACGATTTTTGTTCTTAAGTAAAAAACGATGAAATAAATAATTATGTTAGAAAATATAAAATAAAAAAAAATAAAAAAGTTTTTAAATCAGATAGAATTTCCCTTTTTATGTAGGTACAGACATTTGTTTAGTTTTATTATTTATAGTAGATCCTAGTTGCTTTTCTGAAGTCAAACTGACTCCATAGAAGTCCTGAAAATGGCCGATAGGATTCGCTTAAACTGTCGTCAAGGATCATTACTGATCGCGGGGCTACCCATAATTTATCGTTAACATCTATAACATGTATAATGTATATAGTATATACATATATATACATCTGAGATTCATTCAACCCCAAACCTCAAATAGGGCAGATCAATGAAAATTACATCTATATTAATATGAATAGCAACGTGATTATGGAAAATTATGGTAGCTACACACATAAACACACACACGCACACACCCTCATTTATATATACATTTATGACGTAAGTTAGTTTACGTCAATACATGCAAGGCATTTAACAGAAAACCGTAAACAACAAAGACATATTATTGTTTTCACGTCTTCTTTGTTCTAAAATAAATTAATATTTTAATTGTTTCCTAATTAACTTCGCAACAATAATTACATACATTTACAAGTGTAAGTATTCATTGTAATTTTTGTATAAAGTAATTAATTTTGAGGGTTCAAGAGTGTTATCTTCCATATTAAATATTTATTTTAATTTATTATTTAGCTGTAGAATATTTTGATTGTTAGTTTAATAACCAAAGGTAGTTAATTATCGAACAATTTTAATAAGCACCGATAAAGTATTCAGATGAAGTGTCTGCCATTGGTTAACCATTTAATTTTTATATTTTATATATAATATTTAGGGTCAAGCGGGGTAAATATGAAACACCAAAAAAATGGGGTAAAAGTGAAACAAGCTTGCAACTAAAAAACTAATTTGTTTATAGGAGAATTATAAAAACTGACATCATCATTAAAGGTTTGTTAAAGCGACCTGAAAATATGAATCGCCTAATAAGTGATGTGTCACCCCTACAGATTTCCCTGTTAGTCGATGTCAAAACGTGTGCACATAACTTTCTGTATAGCTTAGATATTAATTAAAGTTACAATTTCACATTGATATGCCACAAAGAAGATAAATCAAAGTTGGCTTTGTAACTTTTCTTTTAATTTTTCGAGAAATATTTTCCATTAGAGGCCTGTTTCACTTTATCCCTTACTTCTTTCACTTTTTCCCAAATTAGAGGTTAAAAATGAAACACACTTTTTTCATTTTTAAAGTCCGTATTGTATCGTACAGTTCAAATGACGTAAGTATTTAAAATCGTTATTCATAAGCGCATCTAGTAGAAAAAATTAAAGTATGAATTTGTATCGTTAACTGTCAAAAAATATGAAAGATTTTGGTGCGGAGGGCCATTATGTTACACGTGCAAAGTCACCAAACGGTTGCTTACGCAACTGGTTTGCAATTCTTGTTGCAAAACGGTTGCTCCGTGTGTGGAGGGCTTTAGAAAATTTATATGGTTACATAATATAATTATGAAATTATTAAATTAATGAATTTGTCAAAAATGGGATAAATTACTTTTGTGCAATATTAAAGTTACACTTTAGATTGCAGTATGCTGTGGACAACATATTCCTATTTTAGCGACAACATACGCGGTTATTCGAGTGTGTGCATGTTTTCTATGAAATAGAGTAGCAATTGGTTTCATTGCGGATGGGAATTAGTGTACACTAGTGGGAACTGTTTTTGTTTGGAGAAGAAATGAGATTGTTTTCTGTTTTATTTCCTTCAACCCATTTCTTGAAATAATGGATTGTGTTTTACAAATGAAAAACAATTTGTTCAATGTAATCTTATATCGGATTCGGTATGTTTGCGAATCAAATCATTTTGATTCTAATGTTTGTTGTTTGTTTGTTTTATCACAAATGAATATTAGCTTAGTAAGTAATAATAATAATTTATTTATTTTAATTAAAAAACGTTAAATGATTTTTTTCAATTTTTACTTCTATGTTCTGAAAGAAATGGATGTATTGTAATACAGTTCTGATTGTACTAACTTCAAAACGTAAAGAAAAGTTGTTTTCTGCATGGTGGCTGTTCGTGTGTCTGGATATAGAAAGTTCTTTCGTTTGCAATAACATAGTCTCGAAAAAAAGTCGACGATTGCATGTAGTTTTCAAACTTTAAATTAATTTTTATCGAAATCACGTTTTTAAAAACTGCGGAAAACGTATCTTGGCCATTTTCCATTCGATTGACTTGAAATATTAACTATAACTTCTTAGATAGATTTTACATCGAAGTACCTAGATTTTCACGATTGGTTATCAATTACGGTTTTTATAAACAATTTAAGGTAGTTTTTTTCGTCAAAAACACGATTTTTTGTTCAAAGTGATACAAAATTTGCAAAAATCGATATTTTTTAATAATCGTATATACTTCGATGGGAAAACTCATGTAAATAACGAGATTTTTTTGTTCTGGATGTTGATCCATGGAAGTTCTGTTTTCCACAGTGGAGCACATTTTTCATTAAAAAAAATTATTTTGTATGTTTTAAGACATGTACAACAAACTCTCCAAATTTCATTTAATTGCTTTTTTCATTATTCTAAAAAAAATCCTAAAAAAGTATTATTTTCCGAAGTGACGATAAGATGTATATTATTATAAGATTGTATTATAATATTACTAGCTGGGCCCACGCGGCTTCGCTCGCGTAGACTACGGAATTATTGTTTAGGATTTTTGAAAAATATAGTTTAATTAATTAAGTACAAACACGATTAGTTATTATTGTAATAATAATTTATCAATACCTAAATTACCTAACAAAAACGAATCAGAAGAAAAAAGTACAAATAGTTTGTGTTCTGTTTAAATTTAAATGTTAATTATTGAAAACAAAATAAACACAAACGATCAGCCGAGGGACTCCGAATATCTACCGAGCGTACGTGAATCCAGTCTGATGTACTCGCTTCGATGCGGCACGACACCATACATTTAAGATATTACCTTTATAAATATATTTTAAGATATTTTCTAAACTATACGACCAAATTGGATGCTGTAAATGGCAAACTATATCTACATTAAGTACTTATGACGATGAAATCATTTATTTCGATAAGGATTAATGTTTTGCAGGTCATAAGTCCATGTAAACAAAACCCAAATATTTTATGTTTTCTTTGTAACATAAAAGCAGTCATTGTGGCTTAAATATAAAAGTTAGACATATCGTGTCGCTGACTTAATTGTAGAACTTTTGATTCTACACAATTCTTTAATACATTATTTTGTTCTATATTGAACGGTTTAGGCAGCGTATTACAAAACAGCGCGCCGACGGCAAAATTTTTTCCGACTTGATTTACTATTATCGTCACTGCTTTGTTGTTATGTTACCGAACGTAAAAAAATATAGCCTATAACCTGGCCAGAGAACGTACCTATGAATTAAAAAAAAAACTCGTAAATCGGATAAGTGGTTCTCCAGTGATAAGGTAACTAACGGACAGACAGACAGACAGACAGAGAGACGTTGAGCTTTATATATATTAAGGAAGATAACATTGTTTTCAATATATGTAAAACAACGATTGTCGTGGTTCAATACAATATCTTTCTGGATATTTAAAAAAAAGAAGAGTTGAATTGTAATTTTCCAACTCTGTATATTATGTAAGGGAATTGAATTTTTTAATATTACACTATTCAGTTCACAACTATATGTAAGTGCGTAAGACATACCTGTAAAATGAGATGCGTTTCACTATCTCCGTGTCGAGGTTGCGGATAGTTGAGTGCGCACCACGCAAACACTGCGGCCTGCGCAGCGCCTGCACACAGCGCATCCCGCAGCCGGACTGGCAGCAGAGCGTACGTGAGGTACACTAGCGCAACCGTGATCGCCGAGCCGCCACCGCAGGCGCCCCAGGACACCGTTACAACAACCTGCAAAAACAAAACGAGAAAGCTATTAGATTTCTATATGATCAATGTTGTTTTTGTATTGCAAACACGCTGATTAATAAAGTTAATTTAATTCTTCGTTAAATTTATATTCGAATAATTTAACGATGCCCGAATGGCCAGTTAATTATGCATGGGGATTTCCTAAACTGTAAGATATTCGGTTAAATGAGATGAATTATTTGTAAGGAAGGAGTGAGTGATAACTACATAAAAAAATATTAATAATTCTATGTGGTTTAGGCGATATATCAAAAAATCTGAAAATTAGGAAATTCTTTAAATGACTATAAATTTTTTGTCAAAGTAGATAGGTGCTATTTGTTTAGGGTTTCTTAAAGTACTTTTTGTGAAGATTTGACTTTTAATTTCCGAGTTACAAGCCCTAACTTTAGTTTTTCTTATGGGTCACTAAGTTGGCTATAGCATATCTGACCGTGTTTTTTACTCTTCTTTACAACGATTTTCATAATTTCTCATTTTATTGTGTATGTAGTGTACTCTCTTCTCCAATACATCTGAATACATATATGTATTTACAATGTTGCCAAATCGAAATGCAATATTAGTTAATCGGTGTTTGTGCAATGAGTTTATCATAATTAGTTAATCGACCAATGCTCAGTTATTTTTTCTTCCAGCATGGAATTAACATACCAATCCAATGATAATGTAACACAACTGTCAATCGTTTAGACGGTATCTCGTAATGAGATTTTGCTTTCGCTTGAAAGCAATTAATTGCAGCAGTGGTGGGCAAATAAATTTGATGGAGGGATGGATTAAATATTATAACCTATTTGAGGGCCATGGGTTTTACATTACATTAAATACTGAAATATTTTGGTTTAATGGCTTTTAAATGGTAAATAATTACATTTTTTATTTATGAACCTATTGGTTTGTAAATATTCGAATGTGATATTTATAATGATTATTATAAAATTAAATATTAAAATGCATCAAATTGAAATTACAGATTCAAAATTTATAAGTTTGTTATAATAATTAATAATGAAATATACGTATATAAATAAGGTTTAGTTGATGTGTAATAAATAATATGAAACTGCATGGATGAATGTCAATTTGGAAACCAAATAAAATAAAATTAATAATTGGATTATTTAGTATCATTTTCATTTGTGAATAATTTTAAAATGCATTATAAAATTTAAATTATTAAAAAGGAATCAGTGTAAATCTACACGATTCATTCAATTATAAATTTAAACGTATTTTGAAATTTCAACGTAAAATAAAATTCACAGCAGGCAAACATAATACAGTAGAAGCTACACGGATAAAAAATTGATTTGGGCCAAGAATTCTTAATCCAATTATATTATTGTTTTCGGCTCTGCGAAATCGGAGCCTATATGTATTTAACTATTAATTGGTTATCACTACAGTGAATCTTATATACCTAGTACAAAAGTATATTTATTCATTAGAAATATAAAAGGAATATAGAAAAACAAAATTTAATTTTCGCTTGAATGAATTTTCCAATCTTAATTCAATCTCAGATTTTCCCGTTCGCTTTTCTTGTGCGTTTGGTTGTGACATTTACGTTTGATTTCTTACAGATGATTCTAATGAACGTAATGCAGAATTAGAAGATGGTACATTATTCTATTATTTGTACAAAAATAATATAACAATGTAATAATTTTCTTTCCTATTTCATTTACCGTGGTTTTTGACGGTAAAATGCACGATTCGTTCCGCCAAAATTCCGGCAACCACTGCATTTTTAAATGAAATAAAGTATAGTGTAGTATGGTTCATGGTATGGTTCTATTTATAAATTAATATTAATTAAAAAGTATGTATTAAAAAATAAAAATGGGTTTATATTATAAATACGTAGACAGCGATTTCTTTAAAAGTATTTGAACTTTCATTTATTATTGGATACATTTTTTGTGTGAATTTAATATGTATTATCGAGCAGGAGAGCAGAGTTGAAAAATGCCGGACTATTAGACGTGCCGTATATATACATATATGTATATTTGAATAGGTATTATGACTATTATTTGTTATTCTTAGAAGTATAGTAAATATTATTTAAATAACGGAATAACTATATAAAAATGTATACTATTAAAAAATATAATATTAATTGTGTGTATAATTGTGAAATTGAAACATAAATTATGAAACTAAAATAATAATTTTAAAATGATATATGTATATTGCTATTGTAACTACGAGTATAATCTTGGGTATCATGGATATTATCAAGATCGATGGCTAAATTGTTGAAGCCTACAGAAATGTAGTTCCATAGACGTATCTCTTGGTCATATAAAACAACGAACAAAGGTGTTTTAAAAAATACTGGTGTCGGCAGACAGTTATTAAAAGCTTTAAGAGCTAGACAGTTAAACTGTTTTTATAGAAAAAAAACAATTAAAACACTTGATACTAACAGGTAAAATTGTTAAATCAAAGGCAAGATACTGATGACCGAACAAAATGGTGTGATTTGGTAAAAAAAAACGCTTGTACGAGTATATATATGTAATTATCAATGTTTGTTAATCAAACACGGTACTTTTGATGATGATGATATCATTGGTGGCCAGAATTTTAAATTACATAATTGGGACGTTGCGTGATGATAACTAATTTACCACCTCCCCTTAAAAAATAAAAAAGTAAATACATTTTTTTGGATCTTTTAGACTTTTTCTATATGTGGAAAAGTAAGCGGGTCTAAATTCGGGACGTCACCTTATGATATAATTAAAGCAAATTAAATCAATAGATTATCTACAACTATGAAATTTTTATTCTTGAAAACAAAATATTTTTTTAATAGTCTGCATTATGAAAAATAAATAAACGGCCAAGTGCGATTTATAACAAACAGTTATGTATTTCAAAATTTTTCAGAAACTATTTGTTCGTTATAATTTTCATTGAAAGTACTATTTAAAAGCTACATTCTGGATTTTTCAGATTTTTTTAGTTGATAGTTTAGAAATTAGAGGGGGGAAGCTCTGATAACGACGTTTAAAAACAAATATATTGTGACTGAAAGGTGAAAATCAAAAGGTCATATAACATTTTTTGTTGCGTGAAAAAAAATATGAGTACATTTTTTAGTCTATGGAAAGGGGGTTTAAAAATTTTTTGACAGTGTTCGTTATAATTTTCAATTAAAATATTAATTAAAGCTATATCCTTGAATTTTACAGATTTTTCGAATTGATAGTTTAGAAATTATTAGAATGCTCTGATAACGTCATTTGGAAGAAAATATATACTGTGATTGAAGGGTTAAAATCAAAAAGTTATATAACAACCTAATGTGAGTACACTTTTCAGTCATTTGTTTGACAGTATTCGTTATAATTTTCATTGAAAGTAAAAACTACATTCTTGAATTTTTTCAGATATTTCATATCTTTAGTTTAGAAAATAGAGAGGGGGGGGGACGCTCTGTTAACGACTTTGAACGCAAATATATCGTGGCTGAAGGGTTAAAATTAAAAGGTCCTAGGACATTTTTTGTTGCATTACTTAATGAATTAAGTGGAAAAAAAATTTTAATATACTTTTCAGTCTATGGGAAGGGGTCCAAATATTTTTTTACAAATGTCTCATCATTTCTGTTTTTGGGTTATCAATCTATATTCGTATGCCAAATTTAATCTTAATCGGTATAAAATTAATAAAGACAGATATAAGTACGGACAGAGCGAAATTTTAAGGGTTCCTAGTTTTCTACGGAATCCTAAAAACTATGGCAAAACGATAGGAACAGAAACACGTAAACTATAAATCTTCATTTTACAGATAGATACAGATTAGGAACTGCTGTTGTTCAACGTAAAGATTATCACTCGTGTATGTATACTACATATACCTACATCGTATACTCTATTTAATCATTGTTCTTTGGCGACAACGTAAACAGCAAATAGATCATATTACCTATTTCCTATTATTATATCTAACTACAAAGTGCAGTTCTAAGGGAATTATATGTACCATACTTGATGCAAAGTTGACGTATTGAAGCTTATTGAATGTACTGACTTTGATGTTCTATCAAAGTCAATATACATATATAGTCAAGTGATATTGTTTAGATTTTAGATGCTCCTGTAATTTTTTCAAGAAAGGATTCTTTGTTGAAAATACATGTTATGTGGGTTGGTTGAATTGTAAATAAATCTTTTGTAGAAAACTTCAAGGCCTTTTACTCTTTAGATACAATGAGCATAATACCTAGAATTAATTTAAAATTGTATGTACAACAACATGAAAAGGGAATGTTAAAATCAATTATGTTTATATGAATGTATTCAAAAGCAAGCTTAATACTTAAAGGTAATAATGAAAATCAATAAATTGGTTCTAAGAAAACTTTGCACGAGTAAAAAAAACAAAGATTAATTAGTATTCAGAAATAATTTGACATGAAAATTTCAACAATGGAGTAATCCGGTCAAAAATGAAAACCCCTAAAACCTATTTATTAAAATCTAGAGGAGGTAAAAAAAAACATTTTAGAAATTTTTTTCATACATCAAATTTAAAAAAAGGTACTTTTTGAACGCTCCCAATTTCGCGCTATGTTGCGTGACGTTATAATTCGGTATTAAAATGTCAGTCAATGTTTAAATATACAAGCGTCAACGATAAACATGGAAAACGCACAAAAAATAATAAGTTATAAATATTGCTTCGTACCTTGTAGTAATAATTCAACTCACAAAACTACTGGAAAAAGATTTATAACTATGCCTGAAGGAAACTAAGGAAAAAAATAAAAATAAGGTTATTCTATATAGTTACAATATGTACCTACAATAATAATATATTCGAGAAATTACGGTTTTTTTAAGGGAAATAACCTCAAATTTGAGGATTTTGGTTCATTTTTATTATTCTTCTATATAGTTTTTATAACTCACGCGTTAAAACTTTGTATACATGGACAGAACATGAACTGTGACGTCAGAAACGCTTCAATTAATCACGTCGCGTTTTAAATGCGAGCTTATTTTTACGACTTTTATTATTGAATTATTTAAAATTCAGCAATAAAAACATAATTTGTTCAATGCTATTATTATTTTTTAGCCTAATCTTTGCAATTAAGTAATAAAAAAAGGTGTGTCAAAAATTTCCGGATTACTCTATTAGTATTAATTATTTTTACGCGTCTGAACTTCTTTTGGTACTTCATTTATATCATTAGAACCACCAGCTCTTATTTCTTTGTCTGTTTGTAAGTTTTCGAGTATGAGTCAAAACTATATTCTATTTAATAGAATGGTATTAGTATTGATATTTAATGCAAATCTTACCTCCAAAGATAGAAACGTTCCTAAAACTATGTACGATATCACTAGCAGATACACTTCATTCATGGCCGGTCTCGATAGGACGGTGATCAGGCCTGCAACAAAAAAAAACATACATATATTCAGGATTTCATGTTCATAGCGTATATTAGTTCACTTTAAATCCCTTTTGTTACAGGAATATGTATTCAAACATAAAGTTTGTACATAACTTTCAAATGAGTAATGATAAAACTGCTCTACAAAAAAGGTTTTGTATTCATAACAGGAATATATTTTTTTACGTAATATTGGACGCTGAAAACGAATTTGATAATGAAAAGCTCGCTGACCACTATTTTTTCTTTTGTTAAAAAATAGTAAAAAAAATATTTATATCAATTTTAAGAGCCTCCATGGGCCGTGATCAAATCTAATAAATACATTTTGTAGATTAAACTTATCATTATTTTTTTATCATTATATTGCTTTCTAAATCTACCCTTGAATGATCATTTGTTCTTTAGTTTTAAATGTATATCATTGTACATAGTCCAAATATTATAAAACGAGATTAAAAAAAACCATTTACCAAGTAAATTCACAGTGCTTCCTCGTGTTAAATTCACTAAAGGTAGTTAAGTAATTATCAAACAATTTAAATAAACACCGATAAAGTATTCTCATGAACTGCCATTGGTTAAGCATTTAAATTTTATACAATTTTATTAAAAAATATTATTCAGTGGATAGACAGACAAACACACGGACGGACGGACGGACAAACAGACAAAAAGCGTTTGTCTTGACCTGAAACGGAAAGATCAAATTAAAATTTTGAAACCGGAGAACAATTTTTTTCTCATTTTAAAACGATCACAAAGCTTCTAGTATTATCTTCGATATGGTGAGGAAGCAAAATAAAAGCAAAGTTCAAAAAAAGTAACAAAAGAATCTTACATACGAATAATAAATTAATATTTTATTATATTTGAGATGTAACCTAATGCTAGGCCTGCCGCATGCCGTCGTGTTAAATTTTTTATGAGCTTATAAGTAGATTATATGTATGTATTTTTTATTATAGTGAATCACGTGAAAATATTTTAATGTACAAATATTTTTATTTCAGAATATAATATAAATCGCATAAGTAAATTTTGAAATATAAATTGTATGTAAAATTGATTTAAATTAAGATATTAATTCAATATAACTTATCTATCTTCATTATCAAAATCATCATGAAAAGAATTATCAGTCTGTATGATCATTATACCATATGCCAATTATAAAATAATTAACCAAATATCGAACGCACGTCACAAATCTTTTTGTAGGTATTAACTCAATCTCATTTTCAATGACATGGTTTATATAATAATAATGTTTCAAGCTCCCAAAATCTAATCATGTTGAAATTTGATTATTTGAATATAACATGTGAATTATGTACTTTTTTGATAATTTTTAATTAGTTATATAACTAAGAAATTTTAATAAATCATAAAAATATTTATTAATTGACATTCATTAACCTTTAAAAAATAATAGAATTTTTATTGAACCCTAATCTTTTAAATATTAAACAATCATTTACGATAAACTTGTTTTCTTATTCATCAATGTAAGTATATTATTAAGATCAATAAAATTGATGTTTTTATAAACATATCTACCTTAATACACACAATAATATATTGGTAAAACTAAATACTGTACTCTAGTTTGAAAATTAAATAGACATATTTAATTCTATTTACATACGAGACAAATATTAATGTTTTATTTATTATATGACAACAATTTTTGTGATCTCGTATTATAATTTATTTTAGATATTTTTTGCAATGATAAGTACATAAGTACATTCAATACGTACATTATAGCTGTAGAAATTGTATGTCTCTAGGCTGGATTAAGGAGCTGAAGAGCATTCACAACTGACACACATATAGTACATTTTAGATTTGTATTTTCTTATTAGATACGATTAAAGGGGCTGGTGGGAGGACAGCTAAGAATGTAATCCTTGTGGAGATGTTTGCAGTAGGCCTGGCGAATTGTAAGAAAACTTACATTCGGTTTTTTTCATAAGATTCATTTGTAAATGGTTTAACGTTTTTTTCTGTTGTTTTGTATTCTCGTAAAAACTGAATAAAGAATTAAATAATTAATATTTTAGCAAATTTAAAAAATGTTCATTTACTAAAAGAGAATATGTTTTTCATATTTCACATTATTTTTTATTATACAAGGTGGTCTGGTTTGGGATACAGATATTTTAAGAGCTGATTCCTTGACTCATTGTGAGTAAAAAATTGTACGGAAAGGTGGGGTCTATCTCCAACACCCTCTAAGCTACAGGATGTTTAAAAACATTCAAAGTAGTATTTACAAACAAAGATTGTCTCATAACTTCCAGTAACATAACTAGAGCAACCACAATGAAACAGTTTCATAGACAATTAACTAACATATTTTTCAGTATTAGCATTATTGCTGGCCGTGTTTCTAGTTCGGAGTTATTGGTCAATAAAATTAAAAAATATGTTTATTTTTTTGAAATTTTTTATGAAAATGACATTTTTCTCCAAAAGTACCTACAATATGTGGTATTTTTTATCATTATTTTTGTGCGTCATAATGTCATAATAAGCCAAGGAATCAGCTCTTAAAATATCTGTATTCCAAACCGGACCACCCTGTATAATGTTTATTATAATTATTAATCAATGTAAAAGATAAACAATTTTACGTATGTACATAGAAAACAATAAGCAATTACCAAAAAGGTTCAAATATAAAATGCAAACATGCAGAAATTGTCAGTGGTCAGTAAGCGATAATAACAACAAATGTCGAGTCATTTAACATTGGTGGTTCGCCAAATCGAGCAGAACCGACCCTAATATTTTAGCAATAATACATAAACAAATGAACATATAAAAACCCCAGCGACCGATTTGTGAATGCATGTATGTACAAATGTATAGCTATATTATACAGGTTGTCTAGTCTAGACTTTTTCAAACGTAATTTCGTGTAAGGTACAGTCCCCAAATACCACCTCCTTTTTGAAAATCCTATATATTTTGCATATTTTCAAAAATAAATCAAAAATAAAATAGCAGTATTATCAACGATTTATATCTTAATTTGAAATTGTTATTAAACTTACTAATCAATTTGGCTATACTTTGGAAGCTTAGCTTAAACAAAAACAAGTCAGATTTCAAAAATAATATTTGGGCTCCAAATATCGTGCCCGGGGACGATATAAGGTTTAAATCACAAAATAATAGAAACTATTATGAAAAATATACTTCTGATCAGGTTAAAAGTCTTAAATTGGAAAACCAGTCCTCAAGGCAAGCAGAGCATATACATTTTGAACCCGAATTTTCTACGTTGTTGATGGTTTTAGGATGGGCACTAGTCTCAGGCCTACTTGAAAATAAAACAAATTTATTGAAAAAAATAACAAAAAGTTGTATCGGTATCTATAACAATAGTTCCTAATATCGTCCGTATATTATTTGTATGTATACATAAAATTACTATATTCATAATGAATGTCTTTGTGAATTGTAGTTCGAGAATAAATTACCCTAAAATCGCGAAACACTATAAAAAAACTATCGTAATCACATGCTTAAAATCACAATTAAAGATTAGTAAGGGAGATGCTGATTCCAAATAGACGCTTTTAAATACTTTAAGTTTTATACTTATATGTATAAAGAACAGAAATTCCCTTAGCGAGAGGTAACTTGCGTGCTTTGGAGTAATTGTATCGAATAAATGTATTTTGTTGTTCCATGATACTATCAAAGAATTTTTATTTATACCAAAAGAAATTTTCATCCAGATAAAATATTTAAATTAGTTGAATAGTTTTAATTTATGCAATTTAAAGAGTATATATATTTGCAGCGCATAATTTAAATTGGAGTCAAAAAAAACATTAATTTGTATAAATAAAGTAGGTTATTTGGATCAAATAAATGTATTTAAATAAATGAGTTATTGTGCGCAGTGTCAATAATTATTTAGTTTTAGTAAAATTTACTTTACAAAATTACAAAAATAGTTTGAGTTATTTGTATCCATTAATGTTTTTTCAGTGTAGGTATATATCATTATAACTATTTTACGTTTCAACAGTAACCATTTAGTATTCCTGCGTGGTGCATAATAATTTTCACAATTCATTTTAAAATTTTCCTGGAAATACCAACAATATTCATTGGAATGCTTCTATAACAAACGTCAGTTTCATAATGCACGCGTAGGGCGTTCGTGGGAGAAAGGGTAATTACATTGGATATATATCAGAAACAGTAGTTACATATCCTGGAATTCCTTGTCTAGATAGACAAATGTTACATTGAGAATTGAATAGTATAATACAGGGCTATCATGAACATATAAAAGTGAATATGTTCTCTAGAAATTCCAGGCTGGAATTAGATAAATTAATTATTAATGTCGGTAAATGTGATGCTTTGATTCATATATGTATGTAATCAAATATATTTTTAGTATACATGATGATTGAAGTCTAGTGTATCAGAATTTAATAGTGAATATAAAATAACATCGACAATATTATTACATGAATGCGATTTTAAAATACTCAGATAATTTTCTACATAACAAATCTATGTATCGCTATAATACAAAAATAGTGTAATAAATATATTTAATCCTACACTGCCCAATTTTTTATTTTTTATTAGAAATTATGTAAATCTATGTAAGTGTATGTTAGGAATACGGGAAAAATAATTTAAAATATTTAGTTTATATATATATTTTTTTGAAAAATATGTTATGATTCATATATGCACCAGTGTGCAATGTGCATTGGTATACATTTTAGTAAATCTAATTAAGAATACATTTATATTTTATGAAATGATTTAAAAAAATTTTTGTCTTTGTTAAAACATAAAACAATTTTTCACAAAGAATATATGTTTGTGCTTTGCATGTGGGGTTTTTACATCGCAGTTTTGTAGCATTCTAAATTGGAAAATGACTAACAATATCCAGTCGTATGTCTTGTGGAGGAAGTGAAGCTGTATTAGGTTTTTTTCTCTTACATTCTATTGTTTTTTTTGTAAATTCTTTGTAAATTTATAGTTATAGGCGGAAAACATGTGTGATGCAAATATCACTGTGCAGTGTAGGGTTAAAATGTGTGTGTGTATATTATAATCACTTTTTGTATTAAATATGTTTCTAATTTTAAATATTTTATTTTATTTTCATATCATGTATTTTCTATCAACTATTCAGTATATGTATTTAATGTTACTAATCTATGTTACCAGTTATTTGTTTTGACAGCTTGGTATCCATCTATTAAATAGAAAATGCTTTTATTCGAAATAACAGACTCTGGTGAAACTGGAGGTTAAGTATAACGTATGACTTTTTTGTTTTACGAAAATCTATTATTAAAAATTATATACATCGAAAAAGAGGCAAATCTAAAAATAATATTAATTCAACAAGTTATGTTTTTCAACAGTATATCACATATGAATGTGTACAGACATCATCTCTTTGATGCAGAAGTACATACATATGTACATACATATATTTGTGCGTGACATGTATGTTGAATTAGTTTACTTCATACGCACAGACTCACATTCACTTATATCTTATATACGTGTGCAGTACCTACATCAGTGATTCTAAAACGGTGTGCCCGCAGGTGTTTAAAAAGGGTCTCTGAAATTTAAAATTAGATGACTTAAGAGCAGTAATTTAAAAAAAATCCTACTTTCTTTTTCTTATAAGGGCGTAGTAAATGTATTTTCTTATTTTATATGTTTGTTCTCTAAATTTCTAAATAATTTCTGGAAATTGTGTATATTTTACTATACAAAATTTAAAATATATTGAATACAAATAACTCTCTACTTTTTCAATAAATTTCAAAACATTTTTGCACAGTTAAGGCCTGGTAAATAGGTTGCGTTTCAACGATTGCAGGGTTTTATCGTATGTGTTTATTTCATTGCTTATAATGCGTTAAGGTATCAAATATACCGCGCGATGGAATAACACATACGTCATTGAGTTTACGTTCCAGATTTTTATGTACCCTTTTATTCAGGTTTCTTAATGATTTATTTCTGAAACGTTAAGGTTTCGTAAAATACAAAATATTTTTTAAGAGTTCTTATACTTGTATGTTTCCAATTAATTAAAAAGACGCCCGCGCCGTTTCTATATTTTAATTAAAAATAATAATTCTCAAAGCGTCCGTTTAAATTAAATATTTTTTTGTATTTTAAATTTATTTTCATTATGTCGATACATATATATTTTATATTGGAATGGACGGTGAGCATCTATTGTACTATATTAAATTATTTTTTATGTATATTATTGTATATAGTATATACCTAATTATCAATAATGTTGGAATATAAAATGTACAGTTGAGAAATAAATTGTGTTGTCAGAAAAATGTTTCTGTGGTTGATAAATTCGTTTCTTCATGATTTTAAGATGTTGTAAACATATGTATAAAAGATTACCTTTTAAAAACTACTATTTTTTTTAGTTTATAACAATATTAGACGTTGTATATGTATATTTAAAATACATATTACATAACTTTACAAATTGTAAATCGTAAATAATTAATTTACCGTACTTTTTTACTTAATTATCGTTCTTTTTTACAGATGATAGAATGACTATATCCCGGGAAAAATTTTAGATCTGAAGTGATCAAATCTGCATTTGGAGACAAACTCATATTTTTTTCACTGGTTTTTGATTTGTGGATACCTACAAAGATCCACCACGACCTATAAAGACCTACAACGATCTACAAAGATATCTAAAGATCGTTGTAGATCGTGATAGAGTTTCAAAAATCTTCAGAGGTCTTTGTAGATCGTTATAGATCTTTTTAGATCGTGGTAGATTTTTGTAGATTGTTGTAGATCTTTTTAGATCGTTGTAAATCTTTGCAGGTCTCAACAGATCTAAAACCAGTGACCAAATATGATTTTGTCTCAGAATGCAGATCTATCAAGAGCAAATTTGATCACAATTTTTTTTCTGATAGTTGTTTACTATTAAATAAATTCAACTCGACGTTGTTTACAATTGTAGGGTTTAGCATTTATATTTGTTTTTCTAAAAATAGTACTAATTTTAAATCAGTATCTAAAATCATTATTGTACTAAAAAAATCCGGTAGGTACGTCTGGTCATGTTATGTATATATTCTTGTATACGAGTAAGTATGTTATGTCTATATTTACAAATTAGTGTGTTACGCCACTGTCACAGAAGTACTTTGTCGTGTACAGTCGGTAGATAGATGGTGTAATTGTGTTACATGCACAATGTTCCTAATGTGATTAAGATACATAGCAATATTGATATCATTCATGAATCTAAAGCCTACCGTGATGGTGTTCCAATCTAATTAAGAAACTTAGCATTCGGGTATAGATCTATTAAATGTTTATTTTGTTTGTATAACAGTCTTTACACACTGTGAATAAAGTCAATTAGAAAATGTGAATTATAGTAAAAATAAAAAATACTTTTAATTTATTGAAAATATGCGATACTGAAGTTAATAATTTAAAAAATATTTTCGTTTAGTGCGCAGTATTTTGAATAGTTTTTGATTTTTTCACATAAATAATTTTATAATTTGTTTTATATGTCCATACAAATCATAAGAAATAACGAAAACAAAGAGCAAATTGGGAAAAGTAAACGCGTTATTCCATAAAGTAATAGACAGGATTTTTAATTTATTAAATAGGAGATTTTATAGACAAAAAAACGCGCAGCGATCATTTTGCACGTTAGCATATATTTACAATCAATATAGTTCGACACTCAGAGCAGCTATCATGATGGTTTGGATCCCAAGTTATAGATCTCGAAAGATCTACGAAGCACAAGTACAAATCAAAACATTTAACCAATTTTAGTGAGTGAAAAACTTTATATAATATGTATAATAAAAAAATAATAATTTTCAGAATGTCGGCTTAAACACGTGCAAAAGCCAGCATGAAATATTAAAGACGCATAGCATTGGAAAGATCGTCTCAGTAACTATCGGAAAATGTACCATTACCAGTAGCTCAGAGAGTCAGGAGAGACAGGCCATGCAAGCACATCATGAGTCTGAGTTTTATTTAACCCCACTACCACAAATGATGCAACCTTATTATTTGGAACGTATTTACGTTAATCCATCGACTGTGCATCCCGACACAGTTTAGTATGACTGTAATATAAACGTAGGTACAGTCGCCTGCAGAACTCTTCTGGCACCCTAAAGGCTAGAATCGCTTACAACAGATTCCAAATTTAAAGACAAACATCATCGGTTATCTTTTTCTATCAAGTTTTTTATATTTAAATACTAAAATTCGGAATATCAAATATTTATTGCCACAAAATTTACGTATACAATTTTCAATAGATTACATAATAATTTAATTGCACAAATATATATGAGTACCTATTATAAACGAAGAGTAGTTCTTTATCTAGCAAATGAATTTCAAAATATCTTTCTTTGTTTGATACATGGAGAAATGATTTAAATATTATAATTGCACAAATGGGAGGAGCCTACTAAGTTTGTGATAAACGAAAATGAATACAAACTGCAAGACCATTAATGCAGGTGACTGTACACTGTACATACATATGAACTAAAGGATACTTTTTTTGTAAATTTTATCATATACTCGTAACATTCATATTATATTGGCAGTATCAAGAAATTTATAACATATTTATATCGATAAAAACGTATGTATATTGTGCTGTAACTTTTTTTTAGAGATCTTTCATAACATCTACATAATATTTTATTGAAAAATATGAAATGAATATTCGTATAGATATATTTCTATTGCGTGTGTCGTATGTTAAAATTCTTTTATTAAAAAAAATAAATAAATATAAAATAATGAAAACTGAACGATATTAGATAATAATGGCATCAGTCTTGACCACTTTAAGAGCAAGGGTTTCTTTTTTGTAATTTACATGTTACTAATAAATCAAGTAACTCTTTATTAAATCAATTTAATTACCAAAGTCCGCAAATATAGTTTGTTTTATAAATTATAGCCTTTTATTTCGTCTATGTTTTTTTCTCCAGTAATGAGCAGTCAGTGATGGACACTTGTTTATGAATATTAAATGATAAGTACTAACACACAAATTTTATAAAATAAATAATCGTAAAATTAGAAACAATCTAAAGCAGATACTATGCAATATGATAATATAATAACTAATAAATATATTACACTAATAATAAATACATTGGTCGATTGTCATCAAATTACGCTATTTTACAGTTAAGTGTCTATAGATTATAATAAAGTAATGGCAGTAATCAAATATCAACAAATATTTTTAATTTAGTACATTTAATTTAAAAAACCCAACATTGGGGTATGATCCAAGACTGGTGCCAGTACCTTACCTTTCTATAAAACAACCAACATATAAAATCACTGTGTACATATAATATATGGTATTGAATTATATAAAATAAAATATTTTAATAAAAACTTTAAAAAACAACATTGAAAAAAAAAACATATTAATATGTAATACTTGTAGGAAGTAGTCAAGTTAATTCTTTAAAACAATTTAAATTCTATCTCTTTGGATGAAAAGAGAGTTTCAAAAATTGCTAAATTAAGGCTTCTATAAATTGTGTCGTTAACATTTTTGTGCTTTTTTCTTATTAGTACCAATTTATTCATTAGATATACAGTTTATGCATTAAAATTGTAAAGAGTCGAATTTCAAGAAAAAGTAAGTACCTACTTATGTTCAATTTATTTTTAACTTCAAAGTAAAATGGGGTAAGCATAAAATAAATTAAATTTTAATTTATCTTTCTTACCTACATATAATATGTAAGGTATTTAAAAATAAAAAAATAATTTTAAGAATTTACAATTTTATTAAATGATATGAGTATTATATATTTTTTAAATTGGCAATTATCAATAGCATAGTTAAACTAAACATTTAAAACTTGAAGTCCACACTTAAAGTTGTATAAGTTACCTATGTCAATTTTTTGTTATATCTGACTATAAAAATAAATGAAAAAATTGATGATAAATGTAAACTATTTGACAGTTTTGTGAACAAGTCAGTTTTTATTTAGACCAAATTAAATTATTGTTTCAAATGGAAGGTAAAAACAAAACGTTCTCGTACAAACATGGTGTCCTGTATGTGTTCTTCTTATTACGTTATGTCACTGTCCCGAGAAAATTGTGTTTTAGATAGAATTCAGTAAAAACCTGTGAGATCGTTCAAAATAAATGTATTTGGTGCGCTTTTTTTCGATTAAAGAAGCTTTTTTTAATAAAGTTATTTTAATATTTTAAAGAAACCTTTGTATATCATTACTTATTCAGGCTGAATTTATTTTAAAAATACATTGCAATATGTACTCTGGCAAACAAAATTCTTGATGCTTATTAAATTATATTTACACTTTTAATGAAAAAAGGTCTTAAATATATTTGAGATATAATATCCGAGAAATTTGTTTTACATATGTACAAAATAGAACTTTTTTCGGTTAGACTTTTAGTTTCAATTACCTAAATTATTTGGTGTTAAAAAATTCATACAAATAGGCATTTATAACAATATTATTATTTATTATGTTTCTTTTTAATTAAAAATATACTCTTCTGAACTTTCGACATCAATTAATTATTTCTTGATAAATAACAATCTTCAACAAATTAATCACGTTTCTCAATAGTAATATAGTAAATATATTTATAAGAACGCAATTGAGATACTTAATTGGTTTATTTCACGAACTAAAAAAGAATTATAACTCAAATACTTTTCAGAAAATAAAAAATTTCACTTTATCAACACTTGAAAACATTGATAGTGTCAACAATAAAAAAAAAATATTTAATAGTGTCAAAAATTTCAATTTATTAAAAAATATATATTTGGTTCTTCCAAGCTTTGTTTTTCCAATAATATTTTAATAAGTACAAATATATCAGAAGCTAAATATTTTTCTTTAGTCATGTTTAGGTTGTTACTGTCCAAAGATAAAATAAATACAATATTCCGAAATTCGAAACAAAAATTTCTTTATCATTTATGTATTTATTGTATTATTATTTAAATGTGTTTAGAATATTGCATATACGTTTTTTTATTTCCTTATTATGACTTATTTCACACTGTAAAGTTTACGAAATAAAAATTACTATTATTATGTGAATCTCTTTAAAATCTTTGAACTCACCTGCATAGATAGCGGTGCAACAAGCTACAGTAATTGTGGCGGCTACGAGATGTTTAGTCGACGGTCTGCCTACGGGTGGTAGCAGTTTGCTGACGGGGGCGGGAAATGCCAAGTCCGCCGCACACACGAACAACAAAACGCCGCATACTGTAGCAAGCAGCGCTAGTAGGTGCGTCATGTGGCTTTGATTCATCCGCAAGAAGTATCGCTGATACAGCATCTCCACCTGTAATAAAATGAATGGGTTACGAAAGAAATTTTACCTTTTTTATTTATCTGAAAAATGATTCATTTTTGCCCAGTATTATAAAGAATTTGATCGAGAGTAAAAACTAATTCACTTTTAGCTAACGCTATCTGTAAGGTGTCAAATCGTTATGAATAAAGCATTGGTAATAAATGTTTAATAATGAATATGCTATACATTTTATGATGTACACTTGTCACCACTTATTTTAAATCGCTAATTTCTACTTAACGCCCATGCGTCAAGCTCATTATATATACGATTTCATTCGCTACATCTGCAAGTGTGTTGTCATTTATATTTAATACCTAGCAAATAGTCTTAGCCAAAAACTAATTAGCTTTTGGTCTTTGGCTTATCTTAAACTACACATTATATTTGCGTTTTTTTCTATTTAAAGAATATTATAGTTTTTTTCAACATACCGGAATTTATAACCCGGAACGTGAATTAACAGTAGTATTAAAAAAACAGTATCGATATTTTTATTTAATAAATAACATTTACATTGATAATTTTTATTTAAATGTTATATACACAATCCATTATTTTCTATTTGTCTTGAAATTAAACAAATATGTGAATAAATAAAATTAAAACAAAAACTTTTAATGAATAAAGCAATCGTAAGTAAATACAAATTAATAGCAATATAATAAAAATAGAAACAAATGTTATTATTGTATCCATATTTAAAAAGCATTTCAAAAATATTTTATTAATTAAATCATATAAAAGCAGAAAATCAATTCAAAATTAATTATAACTGCAATTTTCTATAGTGCATTTTATTGTAGTTATTTTAAAACCAAACAAATCATATTAAAAATAGCTTTTTATATACATGTTATATTATATCTAAACAAAAAATGTATAAAAAAATTGAAGAATTTATATAGTATTATGAAATATTCAATTTTGTAAATTCGGGGAAATTCCTTAATGTTTGGTATTTGAATCGTTTAAGGGTTTGTCATTCATATTTTTCAATATATACTTACATATACTTATATTCTATAAAACTTATATATATATACATTATACATATTTATATTTTTATGAGCATACAAAAAATTATTTGGGGAATCTTTCTTTCTGGTGTATTCAACATTTTGTAATTAAGTATTCCACACCACATTTTTTGAGTTGTCGCCAAGGCTAATGAATGCTAGAATTATGATAAGTTAGAAATAATTTTTAAAAGTATCACAACAGAATATTTGCGAAAGAGCATATAATGTGTATTAATCCGTATACTAACGTATGATTTACTTACTACAGGAAATATTATTTCAAATAATAAGTCTATGTAGACATAATACTGGACATATTAGTTTTGCTGATTTAAAAACGAATAATCATACATAAATATAATCTCTATCAACAGTATTGTCTGTAATATATATGTATCTACCCGCATGTGCATATTTGTTTGTATTTGTAAAACAAATAAAAAACAATTAAATTGCATATTTTTATTTTGTTTTGTTGATGTGTACATGCATATATTTTTTAACGTTAAAGGGGAAATTACATATTTAATACATTAGGTATTATTGGAAAATTATGTTTAATTAAAAAACATTTCAACAATTTGCAGTGAATATGTCCTACGGCAGCTATAGTAAAAGTGTGATATTTAGGTAATTGATAAGATTTAAAAAAATATATAATAAAAATAACAAAATTTTATTGTAATTTTCAAATTAATATTTAGACAAAATTTTCTAAATTAAAATTGTCTACCTATTATATTATTATGAAAATAACTATTTATATAGTTAACTAGCGGACTTGTCTGCGGCTTCACCTGCGTTGTTTTATTTTTTTATATTGGCAGCACAAATAATATAAGACGGGATGAAATTTAATTTTTTTCAATTTTATTCATTATATATACACAATCATAAAAATCTCGGTTCCTATGTAAAATTGGGGGTTGTTTTCCCTCCTAAAATCCCTTCCTCCGTAGTTATTTTAAGTTTCCATTAAATTCGATCAAAAAATAATTTTTCCCAAACAAACTTTTACACCCCCTTTAACCCCGTAGGGGTTAAATTTCGAAAAAATCATTCTTAGTAGGTGCTTATATCATAAAAGGAAGAAATCCTTGAAATTTCACGTTTCTATATGTCCAGGGGTTTGGTTGGTCATCAAAATTCATAGCACAGTAAGGTATACAATTTTCAAAATATGTATTTAGCTATTACTCAAAAGTTATGTAACAATTTTAAACCATATATAAACGAGTGAAAGTCAGATGTATAAAAATAATAAATTAAGTTAAGCTACGAACTTTGATTCGTAAAATAAAAGATACACATCATTATATGAAACAATCATAAACTTTTCTTTGCATTAAAATCTGTAAAAACACATACGTATTATAAAAGTTTTTATTTATATACCGAAACTTTTTTATATCAAAGATGTATTCCAAGAGGTCAAATGTACGACTGTGTTCTCAGAATACTCTTTTAAACTTTAAAACAAAATAAAAGAGGATACAAAACAGATATACAAGAGAAAATTTACATTTCACTTAAGAATTCAAGCATTTGTCAGGGGTTCTGTTGACTGTTTAACTAATGTACCTGTCTTCTCAAGTTCTTGTGTTTTTTATTAGTTTCTTACTTCATTTCTAAACTACTAAATAAAATTGCAATTGTTTTCAAAACCTAAACATTTATATTCATTTCAACAATATTATCCTGGAGATTTTTTGATTTAAACGTTTTTTTTTGCTAATGCTAATTTAATTGCTGCAACATAAATAAAATAATTTTAATAAATATATTGTATACATTGTTATTCGTAAATTCCACAATGTTCATGTTTTTAATTTATTCAATATATCGCAGATAATTATATTTTAATTGATATTCCATTACTACTATCATACATACATACATTTTACCGTGTTGATTTAATTACGTACATAGAACTAAACATTCATATTTATAATTAAAAATATCTGTTGAAAAAATTAATTCAGTATACGATCGCCATGGCATATCAAACTTTTTATACAGCGGTCGTATACGACCGTCATGGCAATCAACCTGTTAATATTATCTATATATATTAATACATATAATAACATGTCCTGACTGACTGATTCATCATCGCCGAGACGAAACTCCTGGAGCTAGAAACGTGTTATTTCGGGGGTATCTTCCTTTTATGATGTAAGCACCCACCAAGTAAAGATTTTTCGAAATTTAACCCCTACGTGGGTATAAGGGGGTGTAAAAGTTTGTATGGGAAAAATTATTTTTTGATCGAATTTACTTGAAACTTAAAATAAATACTCTACAATACAAATAATATAATAAAACACGTGTTTAAACATTTCCCAAAGTTCAATTCTTAAGGGGTTGCAAGGCGGTTGAAAAGTGTTTTGTTTGTATTCACTCGAAAGAAATATGGTACAAATATTTTATAAAACAATTATCATTTTCGAAAAATGTATTTTTTATCTAATCAATTTTTTTGGAATACAAGCCCTTTCTTATGATACAAGTTATCTGCCTACCAAATTTCATCTAGATCGATTCAACCGTGAAAAGTTAACAAACAGATTGATAGACAGACGGAGTTACTTTATAATATTATATTAGTATGGGTTAAAATACACTTTAAAATTATCCAGATATGAATATTCATTTAATTACAGTCGAAAGTTTTTTTCTGTTGTACAATATATTGATTGAACCGATAGCTCAGTAATCTTAATTTAGTCCTATTTTAAATTCACTTTATCTTAGTATGCACGTTGACATGCCTCAACATAAAGTTTTTGACATCGGTTTAGCGTATACCAGATATTCAAGAACTTTTAGACAAACGTTGAGAAGACAAAGGGGCTAATGCTATCTGCAAATCCTCTCATCAATAACCCAAATGATATTAAAACAAACAAACCAAACGTCACTTATCGTTGATGTATGTAAGTCAGACCCTATTAGTTGAACATTTCCACAAAACCAACTTAGATTTTGTATCAGAAAGATCAATCACATCAGACTATACTTAGATAACATGTGGTTTGTCAGTGTAAAGAAATTGTAAACAAATATTGAAGTTTTGCAGAAAGTTCTTGAGCGTTTAAGTATTAAGTCAACCATTAAAATGGGTATATGTATGTATATTTCTAAAACAAATAAACACAGTATGTTTGTCTCAAACATTTTCTGAAGATGCGATGTACACCCAGGCAATAATTTTTGTTTAATTCAAATGATGTATGCTTTTACTTTTTATACACAAGAATCGCTTTCATCTAAATGTAAAATAATTTTCAATAAAATATAATAAAAAAATAAAGTCCAGGATTTCAAATATGGTAGATATTAATATTTTTTGCTTATTACATATTGTATAGATATTTACCCGTCCTCATTTGTTATAAAATTTTCCTGTTTCGTTTTTGCCTCCAAAGCTTTGGATTGTTTATATTTTATTTAAACGTTTGTATTTAATAATGATGTATATTTTCATCCCATCATAATATTCAATAATAAGATTATATAAAGATATTTCAAAACATTAATTTTTTTCCAAATACTTAATTTAAAACGAAATACTTATATTCTTTGATACTAGTATTAAATACATATATTACATATACACAATTCTTAAAACTTTACTAACTTTATTCGTAACTGCAGATACTACAAGATATACCGATCAAAAAGAACAAAATAATATCACATTATTTATATTGAAGAATAGAACGTGTGTGTTGTTTGCAATTGTCACCACCGTACGGCGCTAGTTTCGACCAAACAGCATCATCGTTATTTTTCACATTTATAGTACATCTTTGTACCAGGGCCGTAGTGTTAGGCTTGCGGCTGTGGGGAACGTGATGATCAAGGTCTAAAGTACACTTGGACTTCCCGATAACGGACAGCTCGGGAGCCGGGAACCCCCGTACTACGAACAAAAGAGGGGTATCCTACTCTTCGACATGCGTGAATGGTATGCGAATAACGTTGTACGTACGTTATACAAACGTTTTTTCTACATTATTTTTCGTTTTTTTAGTTGCATAAGAAATTTTAAGAAACAAATAATTATGTGCGAATGTCGATGGATCGCTGTGGGAACATAGAGATAATATAACATAGAGTAAGTGAGGCAGCCGAAAAAAGCTAACTGTCGAAAGAAAGAGAATGCTATCTTTGTTAAACACATATTCAAAGTACATTACCCAACCTGTTCACGCGCACAAACATAAGCCCAAAGTACTCGAATATTTGTTTACTCTTATTATTTATGAGTGGCTTTCCATTCAGGGCAGGAATGGGGGTTGAGGGGAACGAATTTCGTTCGTTGTAGAGGGGCTCCAAGCGTTCGTTGTGTGGGAGCTTTCTTTATACGGCAGTTCGTTATCGGGAGGTACCAGTGTATTTTGTGTTTGAAATAAAGTTCAAAACAAAATTATTCAATTCCTTTTCACAGTTTTTGCCAATTGATATAGATAGATATATAAGTATCACCAAACATTTAAAAAGATGGTCGCCTTTAATAAGCCAATAATATACAATTTTGCTAAATTATTTTCATAAAATATGTTAAAAATATTAAAATTGAGGAAAAAACATTATTTTGTGGGAGTATTGTTTTATATTTAAACAATATGTGGGTAACATACAAATGTGAATACGCTACTGTATTATGTGATGTTATTTTGTGCGGAAAATGAAAGTTTTGACGAGTTATTTCGCACGCTCAATGCGACAGCCATTGTTATGTCGCTTGCAATGCAATATCTAACAAAGGTTGATATATTTTTTATAGAAAATTATTATTGTTGTTATGTGTCGAACATAGGCGTCAGAGTTTATTTGCTCTATTTAGTATTGTTATTTTTACATTTTTGATTTCAAATGTGTTGATAAATTATAAATAGATATTTCGAAATATTGTAAACTGTCAAAATTCAATTTTCTTTATGTTATTTGATAAAATATACACATATATTTATATATAAAATATATATATGTATTACATTTAAAACTTTCTCAAAAATTTATTTGATAAATAAAATAAATGAATTAAATTTTTTTTCGTCTATTAAAAATTCTGACCTGGACCTAGAAAAGTAAAATGTTCTATTAAAATTAACATACATACATTATAGGGGTAAATATTGTTTCAGATCAACAGTGAAAAAGGTTGTAGATTTTATAAATAATATAAATATTCATAAAAATGAAAATAATTCGGACGAAGCCGCGCGTGGGTCGCTAGTTTTATAATATCCATAATAATCTGTATCTCTATATATAAAAATGAATGTTCGTTTGTATGAGACCGTATTTCGGGACCGTGTATATACCCGCGAGCATGATTTAAATAATACTATATAATTTTATCGTAGCGGATTTTTGAAAATTGCAACATAAAATCATTAATTTTTAAATTTAGAAATATAAAAATGCTGGTCTGAACATGATAAATACGATTACACAGTGTGAGGCTCAACGTGTTAATAAAAGTAACATTTTTCACAGAACTTTAAACTTTGTAAAATAGTTTCCATATCGATAAATTGAACATTGTTTTGTATGGTAACTTGTATCGTTCGAGGTCAGACATACAATGCCAATTTAACTTTAATATAAAGAACCAATTACACACCGATATTGATTTTCACTTTGTGCACGTGAAAGCAGTACTTGTGCATTGGCGACTGTAATTTTTCTCACTCAATTATAATGCTCTTGTTTTAAAAATATGTAATGTCCTCCTAAATCGATTTCACACAACGTAAGGGTATATTTGATACTTTATAGAAATATAAAAATATATACAATATTTTTGCCAATACGTACATGAATGTAGAATGATAGGTAATTTAGACCAGAGTTTTCCAAACAATTTTTCGTTATATGTATAAATTTTTACATACTTTAACACATCGTGGGTCGTCTATTATATACACGAATTAAACCAGGGTTAAAGAACACTTTTGAGGGTAACTTTTATTAGGGTTCCGCAGAACCCTATTAATTTCACATTGTCGTCCAACCGTCCTTTTCGGTCAAAGCAAAATACCTCGTAAATTATATAAGCTAGATTTACATGTAAAACGATGCCCTCTAGTAAAAGATGTACACATTTGTTGAAAAATTAATTTTTCAAGGGGGGGGGGGCTAAGTAGCTAAAGCTATGTAAAAAATATTTTTCTATACCAAAGTATGTGGCACGTCAAAATGTATTACCAAACCAGTGGAATTTGACCCTTTTTCTTATTTTTTTCTGAATCAAAAATTGCGCCTGCAGAGGGCCTAAAGCAAATTAAAAAAAAAAAAAAATTGTAAACCAAGACGTGTGGGGTATGAAAAGGAAATTAAATTAAAGACATATTTTTCAAATAGATTAATACATAATATTATTAAACATTTAGCGATTTAAAAAAATATTTTAGTAAAATATACTTTGGTATCAAAATTATAATCAATTAAAAATGTAAAGCGATTGTTGTACTGAAATAAATATTGATAAAGTATATTTATATATATCCAACAATGTAAATAATTATATTAAAAAAGTAAAACACGGTGTCGAGAATTACGGGCCACCTTTTACGTGCAAAAGATCTTAGCGCGCATTCGGATGTCTTTTCACGGCACTGCTTTGTACAGGAAGTGGAGATTGGATGACGATTAGTGCACGTTGTGTCGTCGGCCCGAGACGGGGGAGGTATTTTCAGAACTTATTTCTCACCGCGCTGTTGAAACTCATTCAATGAAAACGGCTTTAAGACTCTCTTTCTCTCTCTCCGAGCATACAAGTGTCGGATAATTCAAGAGGGTGTTAATAAAATTCTTGTTAGTGGTTGGTTTAATCGTTTGGAAGATTATTTTGTAGTGTACATATGCATAAATAACATATTTTATTAAACTATTGGATTTTATTGTACATGTCCGAAACAAGTTGTGAGAATTGAGTATTTTTTTATGCTTTTGTAGTAAACGTGATGTTTTGCACGTGTTCCATGTTTATTGTTAGTTTTAGATAGGTTTCATATTAAAAATAGAAGTTGGAGAGGTAGCTATTATTAAGTTTAGTAATTTTATTCTATATTCATGAGAAAATAAATAACACCAGGTTGCCAAAGAAGCATAAAAACGTCATTTAAGGTTATTGGCCTTGTGAACTATTCGTATTTTTTTTCAATAAAAAAAAGATTTGATTTCGAAAAATTTTAATGGAACCGCAGTACATTTCATACAATAGATTGGGCAACAGCGAATGGAAATATATAAATTCTTTTTCTCACAGTACATATAGACTATATCTTTATTATATACTATGGCCTCGCCAATTGTAGTGTTGCACTTGCACCCGTTGTTTGCCTGTAAGTCGCACTTTATTACTTTTACAAGATGCTGTCATGGAAGTGTTGGTATTTCTAGTTTTTCATTACTTTAAATAAACTTGGTTCTGAAACTACACTTGAATGTGCGTGTTTCATAATTTTTATAGTATTTAAAAGGGTTGAAGTTTCAAATAATCAGTGTTTAAAATGTCTCTGTATAGAGTTTTGTGTAGCATTTCAATAAACAGAGCATTTCCGGCGAGTTCTCTCATTTACGGTGTTTTAAAATTCTATTTTTAATATCCAATTACTCAAAAACCATACATCCAATATTTTTTTTTTAAATAGTAAAATATATGAGCTATCCATATATTACATTAAAATTTTAGACTTTTATCAAAACATTGCTTTAATCATCAATAACTAACGAATAAAAAAAAACAAACAAACTTTCGAAAGCAATAACACTTATTACAATTGGACTGATTAAGAAACGTTAAAAAATATACTCGTAAATAAACACCATTATTATTTTATATAATTTTTTGTATTACTAACCTGCAGATTCTTGAACTGATGAGTACTGCACATTCTCCTGAAGAGTGACGTGAACGGATACCAACACCTAGCATCGTGCGGCGACGTGGTGGCGGTGGTCGCCAAGGTCCCTCCCCCGGCGCCTCCACCAGGTGCAGCCTTGCGGAGCAGCAGCTCGGATTCCTCGGCGTCACTGTGGTCCCCTACCGCGCTACCGGCGCCGCATCCTCGCCCCGGGGCTGGACTCCCGTCGCACGACGACTCAAGCTCTTCACGGATACTTCCGGTGCCGGGAGCTACCCCCACCTAAAAAAGAATGTACACAGTTATTGTGTGTGTATTGATTAAGGTCGGTGATCAATAATTAAATGAAATGGTTAATAGATTGTGAAGGTCAGTTTCTGAAATCGATAAAGGAATATTCTCTTTTAAAAGGTATTTTTTATAATCAAAAATCTACAACTTAAATGTTTTTATCATCTATTTATTTGTAACATTTTGACACGTTTATTGAAAATATTTTTTATAATTATTTTGAAATAGATATTTAGCTCCATTTTAATTTATATCTTCTTTTTTAGGGTTCCAAAGAAACCCTATTAATCTCACATTGTCGTCCGTCCATACGCAAAATATCTCGTAAACTATATAAGCTAGAAACTTGAAATTTTTACTGAACTTGTAAACAAATGCCAACTAGACATAGATATTAATTTTTTTTGAAAAACAAGATTTTCAGGGGTGGGGGGTCTCTAAAAAGCTGAAGCTAGGTAAAAAACTATATATTTTTATTTCAAGGAAAGTGGCATGTCAAAATGTTTAACAAAAAAAGTGGAATTTGTATCTGATTTTTTTCTAACATAAAAATGGCGCCTGCAGGGGGCTCCAAAGCAAATCTAAAAAAAAATACGAAGGCATGTGGAGTGTCAAACTGTAGATCTTAATTAGTATAATTTGACCTTATTTTTTATTTTTTTTCTAATGCAAAAATGGCGCCTGCAAGGGGTTCCAAGCATTAAGTATTTTGTCCCTCTCCCCTCTAACTTGGCAACTACTAGCTCAAAAATTCTGAAAAAATAGGGGGCTTTGGTGGGACTACCAATGACAAATACTAAAGTCAATAATATCATTTTAAATTGTGAAAAATTGGGAGGGGCGTAATAGAGTTAATTTTTTTTCATATCTAGACATGTAGGGTATCAAAATGTAGATCTCAATAAGTAGAATTTGAACCTTTTTTATACAATGATATTATAATATTTAATGTAACTCAAAAATGCATCTGTAAATGGTTCCGTAGTACGTACTTCAGAACCCCTATGGGATACACCCGTGTATGCTTTGACTGAAATTTATAATGTTCAATCAATTTATCTTACATAAACAATATATTTGTTTTCTATTCACTACAACAATGGAACAATATCGATTGTTATACACTTTTTAACAGCTACTTAATTAATTAACCGTATAATTAGTTAAAGCAATACCATTAATATTCAAATTATTTGTAAATTGCGTCATTGTTAATTCTACAATGGCAGGATTTCAATGATTCAACAAATACAAATTGGGTATTGAGTTCAATATTTGTACATCGGCCGAGTAAATAAAATAACAACATTATTTTTTTATCCTTTATGTGAATTAATTGACTGTAATCTACATTTTCCTGTTTTGTATTTAAAAATTTGTTTTTAATTATAAAATGTTTTTATTTAATTTTTGTGTGTGAATTGTATGAATATATTTAACATTTGCAGTAATTATTAAAAAAAACTATTATTATATTTAAAAAATACACAGCTACAAAAAAAACGCGCGGAGCCAAAAAGCATCCTATATATAGTATTGGAGATTTAATCGAGCATAGTCGAAATCCAAATTTTTGGAATTTTCTGCTTACTAGTTTTTTTTATTTGAGTTTGACTTTTTCCAAGTTGGCTAAATCCAAAATTCAAGCTCAAATTAAAAAAAAAACTGGTAAACAGAAAATTCCAAAAATTTGGATTTCGATTATGCTCGACCAATACTACAATGCTATAGGTCGCTTTAGTAGCTGTGTTATTATTAGTTAAAGAAGAAATCCCAATGTATCAACTTATTTAAATCCCATTAATGTGGGCTTCCTATACATCAAAACCTGCTATGATCAACTCGTTAGCATTTCTCTCCATATCTTGTGTCCTTATTCTTACATTCATAATAACACGATGCGTCTAAATTAAAAAAATACATGAAGAAGAGGTAAAAAAACCAATACCGTAAAAATAGGTAATGTATGCACTGTGCACGTATGCATTATAATTTAATAAATATATGGGGTGTATATTATTTAAAATATAAAATACAGATTGGCAACTTTTCATTATAATTCTATTAAAATGAAAATATGATATAGCGTCAGGTCTAACTCTAAAAGCATTTCGTTGTATTTGTTCGAAAGAGAAAGTAGTAAACAAAATATGTAAATAGAATTTATATATATCGAACATGTTATCAAGGTTAATGCTAGACATAATGTATAATATGTAATGAAGTATGGAAAGTATTTGTTTGAATCTATAATTAGAAATAATATAAAGACTATTTATATATAACTTTATTTATTCGATTATTTATCATATTTTATGTAATATTTCCTATAAATGTACTCACTCTACCTCCATACTATACTATTTACTATCCTAAGGTAATCGAGGATTTAGTAAATAATTATTAATATTTTATAAATAACTAGCGGACTTGCCCGCGGTTTCGTCCGTGTTGTATAATTTTTGTTGGCAGTACAGTAGGACTCCTATAAGTTCTAAGCTACGGGACTGTAAATTCTAAGAATTAGAAGATACAGGGTACCCCTTCCATCACAATACCGATCTAATGAAATGAGACGGGAATAGCTTTCTCTCTCTCACTCGCACACTTTGCTCAGACCTATCAAACATAACCCACGTGAATGATACTCTGGTGGTAAAATTGAAAAGTTATATGACAGTTCATCATTTGTAAAGTATGGTGTCTTCAGAAAAAGATATTGACTATATTTGAGTTTTATTTGAATACTAATGTAATTATTTGATTACATATTGTTTTTTTTTTTCGTCTGTTTAATAACGTTGTACGTATATTTATATAATTGTGAAACCATTTTAATCAGTGACGAGGCGTGAAATTTTTAAAAGGGAAGTATATTTTATCAATCCTCCTATTAACAAAAAAAACTAGTTATGAAACAGCTTTAGTTCAAGCTTTTAATTTTTAAATAAATTGTTATATATTTATATAGTAACAAAATGATTCAACGTCTTATTTTCTTGTATTTTAGTCGATATTTGTGTGACGAGTTGAAGTTCAATGCAGGAAATTTAACTAAAAAATTTAGAATTTTTGATTTCGTTAAAAGTATGTTTATTGTATAGAAAATCACGTAAAAAGTTGTTTGTTTCAAACCGCAGGTCTGTATCTCATATCGTTCTCGAGATATAGCCTCTCAAAGTTTTAGTTTTTTCAAATTTTTTGAGAAAAAAGACCATAACTTTTGAACGCGTGGTCGGAATTGATTTTAGTTGACGGATTTGAAATCAGCGTGTCAAAATTTATATAATGACATGTATAATACTATAAAATTCGACAAAAAAATTTTGGTCAAAAATCGACATTTTTTTAAGGTATACCCCTTTGAATTTTTTCGATTTTTCGCAAAATTTATTTTTTAGAGTTTTAAGGTATTATACATGTCATTATATAGATTTTGATACGCTGATTCCAAATCCGTCAACTAAAATCAATTCCGACCACGCGTTCAAAAGTTATGGCCTTTTTTCTTCAAAATTTTGAAAAAACTAAAACTTTGAGAGGCTATATCTCGAGAATGGTTTGAGATACAGACCTGCGGTTTGAAACAAACAACTTTTCACGTCATTTTCTATACAATAAACATAATTTTAACGAAATCAAAAATTTGAAATTTTTTAGTGAAATTTCCTGCAGTGAACTTCAACTCGTCACACAAATATCGACTAAAATGCAAGAAAATAAAACGTAGAATCATTTAGTTACTATATAAATATATAACAATTTATATACAAACTTTTCCACCCCATTCAACCCCTAAAAGATTGAATTTTGGGAAATGCTAAAATAAATTTTCATTATTTATATTGTCAAGTAGATATTTATTTTAAGTGTCAAGTAAATATGACCAAAAAAAATAAAATAAAAAAATATTAACGATTCATAGAAATATGTAATTTGTTGTAAATCAATTTGCGGTGTAAAATTGTTTGGTATAATAGCAACAGATATAAAGTAAATTAAAACTAATTTATCTACATAACATTTAAATTTTTAAACAGAAACAGTAAAAACATACGAAATAATAATTATAAACACGTGTAAACGTAAAATTAGAGAACAAATGTATAAAAATGTACAGTGATTAAATATGCAGAGCTCTGAACAACACAAATATTTTCATATTTGCGTAAATGCCACAGAGTTAAAGCCACATTTGTGAATGTTATCCGGTCGGCGACATTTCACAGCCAAAAAAATCTACTCTGATTACTAAACACTCAACAAACTGTTCGTTAATAAACAGATAAATCATTGCCATCCATTACTACATTGGGGAAAAATAAAACAAAGTAGTCTACACACAGATTAGTTGATACCAATATTTACTCATTTTTACAGTTATTTATACGATAGTTATCTATAGGTTTTAGTTAAACAAATAATTTAAGGAGGTTGTTCTAGTCATTATGAGTCAAGTTAGAAAATTAATGTATGCATGAAAAGGTATGTATTTGATGTATACAAAATTTAATAGTACATTGAGATCATGTTAGGCATTTTTTTTGTATACAATACGTTTGATTATATAAAAAAAGTTAATAAATGATGCTCTCAATCGCTCATTTGACTCTAGTACGAAAGTGGTACCAACCTAAATTTTTCCGTCAAAAACTCAACTCCTAACACAGCTATTTTAGGATTTTTTTATGGAAAATACTTTTTAATAAAATACGAATATGTAAAAAAAGAAATTGGTTTCCATTTAAAAAATGTAGTTGACCTTAAAATGATCTTGAAACCTCCACTGAAGGTCAAAAATGTTACCTTTATTTTCGAGGAATTTTCTTGTTTCAATTTAAATAGACCACCTAGTTGTGACTCATTTTATACCATTTTCAAACTTTTATTATTTTATTATTGTATATTTTTATATGTATTTTTTAAACATACTAATAAATACATTACAAATTTCATAATTAGGTAGTATGAAATTATGTCATATTATAATTTAATACTTGCTTATTTGAATAAAAATAATTAGTCCTTTTTCTTTGAGTTTCACCTCATTATTACATTTACGTTTTAATATATTTAAAAACCCATTTTATGTAAAAATTATATTTTTAAATACAAATTCCATTATTAATTAAGCTAAATACAAAACACCGCTATTTTTAAATTCATGTTTACAAAAATTGTATAACGTTACTATAGTATAGAAATCCCTTCAATTACGTGGTTGAAAAAGTTTGAAAAAAGGGTGGAAAGACTTTAAAAACCACAACGTAATACAGCAATTTCTATTGTTCCATTTACGCGCTGTTTTCATGAAACCAATTAACTACGTAACACTGTGTCAATGTGATTCAGGTATAGAACATAGTTAATAAGATGTTTTTAGAATTGAATAGGCAATTCGAAAATATGAAAATACATATACAGGGTATTGCATTTGAAAATTTTGAAAAAAACGCACTTATGGCACAGCCATAATGTAACTATTTTCAAATTTTGCTGCTTGTCTATTCTGACAACTTTTGTTTTTAAAGTTTCTTCCATTTGTTATAATAAATGAAGTATTGAACTTAGACACAGTGTTAGGACATCCTGTATATTTTATTTGCATTTTAACTAGTTTACAAATGCAAGATACAATCACGTCATAGAACAAAAGGTTCGCACTGATGTACGTTCTTGTAATTCAATAGCAGCAGTGCAATGTCATGTTATTAATATTAGAAAAGTTCTACATTCTACCGTTTTCATTTTATCTATTGACTCTTTTGTGACGTTGAACTATTTTCTCAAGAAACGTGTCGACACAAGAATATACTATATTGGCGCGATCCTACAGATTCCAACTCTTTTTTAAAATATAGCTTACATCATTAACTTTAAAACTATCAAATGCCCTAAGACCGCCGAGACCCCCTTTTCCTATTATTAACAAATTTAAATTGATAAATTAACAAATAAGTTGAATAGATAATATCTCAGCTTGGCGCAATCCTACAGACTCCAATTTTTTTTTAAATATAGCTTACATCATTAACTTAAAGACTATCAAATGCCATAAGACCGTCGAGACCCCCTTTTCCTATTATTAACAAATTAAAAATGATAAATTAACAAATAAGTTGAATAGTTAATATCTCAGCTTGGCGCGATCCTACAGACCCCAACATTTTTTTAAAATATAGCTTACATCATTAATTTTAAGAATATCAAATGCCCTAAGACCGTCGAGACCCCCTTCCCCCATTATTAACAAATTTAAATTGATAAATTAACAAATAAGTTGAATAGTTAATATCTCAGCTTTGCGCGATTCTATAGACTCTAACTTTTTTTTTAAATATAGCTTACATCATTAACTTTAAAACTATTATAGTACTTTAAAAATAAAATAAGGTTTACTCCCAAAAATCGAGATATATTATTGTTCAAAGTAAAAACAAACGACATTATATTACTATTATTTATAACAGTTAAATAGATAATTACCGCTATGAGACTGGACGATATACTGCCGCGTCCTTTCGACCCGCTGCTGAAATGTTCGATGACCTCCCAGTTAGACTTGCGCGGAGGTGTGACGGGAGGGGGTGCAGCAACGGAAGCGATGCGGGCCGGTGTCGATGCCTCTGAGGAGGTAACTTCTGGTGTCGAGCCTGTGGTCGCAAGACGCAGGGCCTCTGTGGACCCATCGTTGACCGGGGCGGTTGCACCGTGTTGTCTCAAACTTGCCCATCGCCGACCACGACTTGTGCCGCCGCCTCCACCATCCTGAAACAGATGTTACAATTAGAGTATTGTGTGTCATAATTTAAAAATTATATTGAATTCTATAAAGTATAATTAAATATTTTATTATATATCCTATTTTGTAAAAAAATATTATAAACTATTCTTTGTCGATTTTTTCGATTCTTGTTTTGCTATTTCTTCAGAGGAGATTTATTTTAAAAGGGTAGAAAATAACAAACAAATGCAACTAAGCATCTACAACTAAAAAACAAGACAATAATAATAAAATTGTTAAAAATTTATTAAATGTTTTGATGAAAAATACTTTACTGTACTCTTAACTGTTTTACAACTAAACTTTGAAAATAACACAGTGTTAGACCAGCGTGTATTTTATAATTACATAGGTACATGAAACATACAAAAAGTATGCATGTAATACAAATGAAATAAAAAAAAATTATAGTTAAAACTCAACATTCATATACCGGGTGTTTTTCAAAGACTTTCCAGCGGATTATTTCCAAATTAACGAATTTTCAGAAAAAATTGGTTTCGAGGACGCTAAATATTGACATTATGGGGTGAACTTTGAAAGGTCACTTTAATGGGTTTTCAAGTTCAACTTTTCTTTTTCAAATCTAAACTTATATTTTTTTGTTGCAGATTTGTATTTCAAGATAAAATAAACAACTTTTATATGAAATATTTTTTCTGAAAATGTCAACAGAAATTTCCGAATTTTCCAAAAACTGATTATAAAAAAATAATCGCAAGAGGTAAAAAGTGCTTAGATCTAAGCGAACATTTTTTTTTTAATCTCTACCTAATTAATTTTTTTTTCAAAATTTCAGAATATTTTCTTTATATTGCATGAAAGAAATTAGCAATTTTGAAAACCAATTTTCCGAGCATCCTTGCTAAGTTCTAAGTATTTTTTTAATTTTGTAATTTTTCTTAAAAATTTATAGTTTTCGAGTAAAAATTATGGAAAATCAGAAATTTTTCTTTGGTTTCCTCCATACCATAAAATTTTCAGAAAAAATAATTCAAACAAAAGTTATTTATTTTATCTCTTAAATTACGAATCTGCAACAAAAAATATATGTTTAGATTTGAAAACCAATTAAAGTGATCTTTCTTAGGTCAATATTTAGCGCCCTTGAAACCATAAAACTTTTGTTTAAAACAATTTTTTCTGAAAATTCGTTATTTTGGAAATAGTCCGCTGGAAAGTTTAAAAAAAACACCTAGTATTTCATAAGAACATGGTTATATTTGAAAATCACGTAGTACCTATTAGCTGCTTTAGAAATTGTATAGCTTATATATACATATATAGTGACATTAATTTCCGGAAATCAGTTCGTTTTATTATTCACGTTATGCGTAAGGTAATCAACCAAAAATGATATCAAGCATCATTTGCTATCTACATCTACATACATTGTACATGTATAAAAATCTTTTATATAAAATCAATATTAATATTATATATATAATATATATTTTTTAATAAATAATCGTAAACAAATAATTTTTTTACTTGTCGTTTTTTTTTTGCAAATACAATCATGTTTTGCTTATCAGAAATATAAAATAGCAATATCGTATTTTACCTTCGGGGAATACGCGAACAGGGCAGGGAATCGAAATTTGATTAAAAAAATATAATTTTTATTATTATTTACTTTTAATAATAACGCAACGTTAAAAATAAAACATATACAAATGTAAGTAGATACATATTGTATATGTATATGTACTGTACATACATGTAATCTTTTTAAATTATACAAATGAAAAATGTAAACTAAAGATAGGTATGTAATATTTTTTGTTATTGTTAACATATGCGTATAGTGATAACATTTTCCCTTCACGAGAATTGTTGCAAGGGTTATATTAAACAATAAATCCTTTGAAATCCTTTGAGGATGTATCGTTATCAATTTTTAAACATACCTACATAAAACAACCCATGGCGAAATATTATTGAAATCCCTGTAGGGTTTTGTCTGTAGAATGAATGCTTTTCAAAACCTTCTATGATTATGTTTATGCTAATAAGCTCGGACGACTGACGTGAACTTATCTACATTTAGTATAATGATATCTTAATTCAAATTAAATATTAAATGTCTAAAAAAGATTTTCAGGGTTTCAAAAGACAAAATACATTAATATAAAAAGTTAAACGTATCATCAATGTGGCAAGATTTAATACAAATTAAGCAATTTCCTCTGACAGCGTCTCTTTTAATATAAGTTATCCAAATATAGATAAGTATCACAGTAAGAATTGACTGTAATAGCCAGTAGGAAGTATACATACATATTGTCCTCTACAAGGCAAAGTATCGTAAGCGCCATTTTTTTAATTTTACAAGAGCCACAAAAAACTGATTAATATGACCTCAGACGATATAATTTTATTATTTTTCTTTAATAATATGTGTTTTGATACTATGTTTTGATACTGATCGCCTCGAGGCATATCCTAATTCTACCAGTCATCCACGTCTGACGTAAGTAAATAAATTCTTGTAAACATACGCACATAATATTTTTTAATACCTCTACTTAAACGACTTTACTAGAAGTAACGATTGGGTTTTACTGTCACTCTTAAGACCGACAAAAAATTTACATTTTTATATTTCATCTTGTTTATTTTAAAAGCATTTCTATATTATGGGACTTATAATTACCATTTTTTAGATACCGAATAATGAGAGTGACAATAAAAATATTTCTTAAATATACCTTTTTTAAAATAAATAGTTCAGTGCAGTCCACATTAATTATATCTTTTTCTCAGTGTAGTTAATGATATTTTCCAACAATATTTTTACATTTATATAATGTTAATCAAAAATACGTACAATTGACATTAAATATTTCAACAACTAAATCCTTTAATGTTATATAAAACTATGCATGGGTAAAATCCAACTCATTGTAAGCTTGCCTCAGTAATTCGTCTGGCCCTATCACGCATGATTAATTTAAAATTAAATGACATAGGTAAGTAAAAACTAAAAGCTTGTAATAAAAAAAATAAATTAAATACACATTTTTATAAAGCCTTCTACACCCTAAAAAATCCATTGGAAATTTTTATTCAATCAAGAATTTAACATGTTTGAATTCTGAATTTGTATTTTTATTCGTAAAAGCGACAGAAAGAAAATGTTTGTCTTGGTTCCTAAAAAAGTAATAATATTTAATTCGGCCTTAAGTCAAAATTATCTGCCCACATCTGATATAAATTTAACATTTTTGCAATTGTAGCAAAACAATTTAATTGATGCACAATGTACAAAATCTATATACAAGACACATCACACATGCAGATTCAAAAAAAGTTTTGAATCGGTTAACGCACGACTATTTTCCACTTGGAGGGATAACACTTCAACAAACCGCCGTATTGTCCCGTGGGGTGGAATTGAGATGACAGCGAATGAGAGAGAGGGTTCATATAATCACTTCCTTATCCGGTAGCGACGTATAGTAACGCGGAGAGTGCCTTGTGCGTCCTTTACCCTCCCGCCAGCATATCTCAACCCCCTTCGCGCCGTCCCAGACAGCCTGTGCATATTATATAACGGCCTGTATATATTTCTATATTTAGCTTTGAGGATATATCTAAAAACCATCAAGTTTGTATATGTATAGGGTATATTATAAGCATATTTAAATTTCTATTCAAATCATGTTACACTTTGGTTTTGTTTTGTTTATGTACTTTACATTAATAAATGTATTTTTAGTAGAAAGTATTATGCTAATATTAATCTTATTACTAGTTTTATTTAAAAAAAAAGATATATATTTGATGGTAGTTTAAAAAAAAATTAAAGTGTTTTTATTTTACAATTAATGTTGGGAGGCATGAGTTGATTTTTGTGCTGGTTTAGTATTTGTAGGTATGTCCAGAGGCGGCTTTTAGTTTGGCGTCTTGAAAAAAATGTACTTATAAAATATGTATGCCTATGTATCTCTTGTTAATATATCTAAAAAGAAATTAAAAATAGTTTAAAAAATTTAAACCAGACTATGCAAAAATATTTAAACCTAGAAGTTATATGTAAATAAGTTGTCTTAATAAAGAAGTTTCACAGAAAAGGCGTAGTCGCTTGTCTCGGCGTAGAGCCATATTTTAGAGACGTGCGATTGTACCTTTTCTGTGAAACATCTGCCTTTTGAAGACGACATGTATATAATTTTTTTGTTAAATTAATTAAGCGTAGTCTGGCTTTAATTTTAAAACTTTTTTTTTACTATTTTATGAAACAACTGTATCTGATAATAATATTATTCAGTTACAGTTTTTTATAAACTGAAAGTATGTGAAAATATTTACTCGTATCTACATAATAAATAGTATACAAAAATTACCTTAAAATCAGTTTGTTGGATGAAAAATAATTATATATATATATTTTTTTCAATACCAATCAAATCAATCAAAAGATTTGCAACAAGTCTATACCACTCCCATTCTAACCTAATAAGAAAACACTTTGAAATGTCACCGTATCGTACAAAATGAGTTTTTCTTTTTAGATTTGTGCAGTACGATCAAGGCAAACAGAATGGGTAAAAAACAAGTGGATTGGATTTCTCACTACTACTGTAATGAGTTAAGTTTCATGTTTCACCTGACTGGATCTACAAACGAGGTTCATGTTGTAAACATAACGAGCAGCTGCGAGTGTTAATTCATTTTATAGGGGAGGAACACAAAATTAAACCTATTTTATTATTAATTTGTTGTTGTAGGAAACATAAGTGAAAATTGTGATTTAATGAGAAGGAATTATGTATATTAAAAATAGATATAGATTTTTTAAGTGGAAGTGAATTGCGTATAAGAGATATATTTTATTATAATATTTGGTGAGTGGAAAACATAAACAAACATTACGTATTGAAGAAAATGAGAGCAGTATTTATATACGTATACCTATATTATCGATGGTTGATCAATTTTATTCTATCAGGCTATAATATTTTAAAAATAAAGCAAGAGAAAAATGTTTAGGAGAAAAGTTAAAGGGTTTAAAAAGGGACATCAGATGGCGCTATCAAAATGATTTTTGGTGGAGGTGCGGAGGTCATATAGAAGCCATATTTTTAATGGAATTACTTGTTTTTTATTGCAGAATCGTATTCTTCTGTCGTTGAAAATTTGTTATTTTTTAATAGTTTATTATTATAAGCTGACCGTTTCATCGCCGACCATTTCAGCGTCAGTGTTAGTAAATTAACATACCGTCGGTGTATGTTTGTATATCTGTCACTGTGTATATTTTCTTTATTTATTTGATACTGTATTATACATAGAGATTGTAAAAATATTTTTAAAATTAATTAATTAATAATATTATGTTTGTGGGAGGGGTTGGAGGGAGTGAATTTTATGTTAATTTTAAGGAGTAACAGAAGCTGTGAAAAATTAATAATGGATAACAAAACGTTAATCTATTCTATTTTTAAACGGTCATTAACTAAAAATAACAGTAATATCCGGTATTATAAAGGAGCTAACAAAATTGCAAGCTTGCAAGCACTTTCAAATGGGGTATCAATTCTGTGTGAGTATCTATGGATTTGTTATAGAATTTAGAGCAGTGATAGTTCAACTTATTATAACACATACATAACTCATTTGAAAGTGCTTGCAAGCTTGCAAATTTTGTTCGTTTATAATACCGGAAATAATTATGAGTATATAGAGAGATATTTTAAAAATATTTAAGTGTAACTATATCAACTTTTTCTATTTTATTCAATCAGAGTGTTAATAATGTAACAATGTAAGTAGCAAATACAATACCGGGATTCCGAAATACTGAAAACCGGAATCCCGATTAATTTTCTCCAGTATTACGATACCGGTATTGGGTCGAATAAAACCGGTATTTCGTGTATAGACGCACATTACTTAAACTATATTACATGTAAAATATAGTGTCATTTTTAGTTATGTACATTATTAAAGACGTCAACTCTTATTCCCACAAAATTTTGTACAAAACAATGTTGCCAATATAATTTAAATTTCATGATATGTATTTTATAAAGTTCCTTTCTTCAAATGAACATTATTAATTAAATACATATTGAATATATTAATAATAAGAAAATATAATATTTTAGCTTAATGAATTTTTTTCTTAATATTCTCTTTATTATAAGCTATAATGTTGAACATTAAGATGTTTTCATAAAAATAATAATGTTACAGTTATTTGACCGAACATCTGCCGTGGTGTTTTCGTTTTAATGAGCTAACCGCTACCGTGTTCGATTTCTGCCAACGACGTCTGATTATTTGCGACCTTTTAATATCACCAGATGTTAATGTCAGCATTAAAATAAGGAAGCTGAAGGTCAAATACCTTACAACAAATATGCAAGAACATTTTGAATATAATTTTGTTTAAATTGCATATGAAAATTGATGTTTTAACACGTTCGCTACCACCATAAAAATGCCCAAGTCATTTCCCAGAGGCCATAGCAGAATAAAATATTGTCATAGTTATAATAATTATTAGTTAAATTATAAATAAAATGAAACTTACAATTGATGTACGATTAATGGAAATATATACAAAATATCGACCACAAAACTAAGAAAACAAACCCAAATAACCCGAGTGTAATTAATATTAGATTTTACAGAATTAATGTATGGTATTAATATATTTGAAATTGACGTTTATTTGATATAATAACATTATATATCATTTAGCAACATAACTGTTTGTTGATATATGAAGTTGTTCACAAAGTTTAATGAGAGAAATAGAATTTCGTACATCTTTTACAGTACGTGATGGTACAGGAGTTTTAATTATACTTGTAAATTTCCGAGTTCTAATGATGTTTTCAACAGCCCTTAGGGAAATACCTTTTATACGTTAGTTGGTCTATTTACTGGTAGGTAAGTCTTCCGTCTTTATTTTTTATAATTATGTTTTTTTTTAATTATATATGACAATTCATTTTAAAAAACATATGACTTTTTTTAATGTATGTAATTATCACAGACGATATAAGAAACAGTGTAATTTATTTAGGTTAAATAAAATATTCACTTTTGCTTTTTATGTGGTACATTAATAAATTACGTTATAAATTCGTTATTATTTTAATCAACAGAAAATTGCTTTAAAGTTTAAACTATTGTTAGCAATTAAATTTTAGGGTATTTCTATCATTATTATCATTGTTTATTGCATTAGGTACATCTTAAATTTAATTTCGTATAGAATTATTATGTTTATCCATCAAAATTTGCCATAACACAATTACCGTAGAGATAGAGATATATTTGCAGTACCTTTATGTCACCTATTACAGTTAATAGTACAACATGTATTAAAATTAACAATATAATAATCTGATAGTCACGTGATATTAGTAAGTTTCTAGATCACTGTTGAACAGACAACGGTTACCCGCATCAAACGAACCGTCATCTTCATCTTGCAAGATACTATATACAATATGCATACATATCATCATCACCTCCCTTTCCTTCAGCCACTTCTTGCACCATATATCCTTACATTTTACATAATTTCACCCATGTATCATATTACAATCGAGTTTTATTATCATTTAATGAAATCGAGTTGTATATTAGTTTCCTTGAATTTTCGATTTAAAATAATGAATTTCATTGTTTTATAAATATTAGTTTTCTAATATCCTAATGTCAAAATTATAATATACATTCGTAGAATAACTAATTTGGCAATTTGAATTTAGTTGACGTATTAATTAGTATTTACAATTGGTTTTCACCCCTTCAGTCAATTGAACTACAAATGTACCAAGTCTTATCAAAATTAGTGAGATAATACTTGCAATGTTCACTTTTTAGACGATAAAAGTTACAAAATTTCGAACATTTCCAAAACCCCTAATCCGATTAGCACAAAAACCAATAGATCTGGAGTACTCACTGAGACAAACATTTTCTCTAAAAATAATTCAAATCGGTGCATTTTTACAGTAGTTATCGCGAACGAAAAAAAATTCACACACGCACAACCGCCATGGGGAAATCAACTTTTCTTTAAGTTTTGAAGGTAGTACAATCAGAATCTTCTCTTATCTCGGACACGATTTTTCGACGGTAATACAATACTTCCATTTCTTTCAGAACGTGAAAGTAAAATGTCAAACAAGCAACATATCCAATGTGAAATTAAAACTTTACAGGAGCATCTAAGAAAGTAAGTTCGTTTTAAAATTCTTGGAATTTTCTTTCTAATTATCTTTTCAATTTGAACCTAATTAGCAGAATGTAGCTAGGGTACGTTACATTCTAAGAATAAGTAGAGATTTTGATGGTAAAAACCGTGAAATAAGGAGTTGTGAAAACATTTCACGCGTGCTCGAAGGGTCACGAATCCATGACAACAGTAGAACGCATCTTTAACAAATTTACTTTGGAAAAACGTGTTCCAATGTAGGGGTTATTCTTAGCCAACTCTATCATGAAATAACGCTGCTTTTACGGATTTTTATGAAATCCACATAGGTATGTTGTTAAACTTACTAACAAAATATGAGTTTCATTTATCATTTCGAAAAATTCTCTGACGTTTTGAATGTTACCACCCTGCAATGTTCAGATGTGATAGATGATATTTATAGAACATTATAGCTAGTCAAAATAAGATATTTTTTAGATTTCATTTCTAAAAAACTGTCTGCTATTTTTTATACACAGGAATTTTTTATTTTACTCGAAATTAGAAAAAATGTAAATTTATATTTAGCATCAATATTATCTTCATGGATTTGTTAAACAAACAGTTTTAAAAGCCCTATATTTAATAATTTATAAAATATTTTTTAAACGGTTATAAATTTATAAATTTTTTATAATTATAATAGAAAATGCTATAAGCAAAATTTGTAATTTTTTATTGGATTTAAAAAAAATATATCAATACAAACATATTTTTTTTAAATCGGTCAATATCTCCAGATCGCGCGATGATGCCAAATTTTCAAAACTTTGAGTTCATTATGCGATTTGAAGATAATGACCGATTCAAAAAATTTGGTGACGTTATACTTCTTTTAATGAGTAGCAATTTTACACACTATTACAGTCCGCGAAAATTTCCTATTTTCGACTCACCTTAAAATATATAATTATTTTTAATGTGTATAAAGAATGGTAACTTAACAAAAAAGATTAATACTAAATAAATAAAAAGTTATTCACATATGGCTGTAAATTTTAATTTATTCTTAATTTTAAAACCACTTTTCGAACAAAATATTCTACAACCCTACTAAAGTTTAAGTTACTCTGTTGTTCACGTTACCACAGACAATAGCTGACACGATCAAGATTACCATAGATAAAACACATCGTCAGCATCCATTCACTTTGATTTAGGTATACCTACTCTTTGGCCGGGACTTTTATTTGATCGTTCAGTAGCGTTTTCACCTTTCATCATTACTCAAATAGAATTTGTTGGTTTGACTTTTATTACATTTTCTACTCAAATCAAGACATCGTTGAAGTTTAACTCAAAAGTAATCATTTGATTGAATTATCTTCTTTTTGTTAAAGAATCTTTTAAGAATTTAATCAAGAATTTAATCTTTAGGTACTGAATAGTATTATTATAAAAGAATGCATAGTCATAAGGAAACAGGAAGTTTGAGATTGAATATAGGTATATATTCATAGTATTAATTATTAATTATAGGGGTGAACTTTTATTTAAATCGAAAAAAGATGAAATTAAATATTTATTAAATTTATAGCTAGTCTATGTAAAATTTAATAACATTTTAAAAACACTAACATTAAATTTAATTTTAATTACTATACCCAATGTAGCACTGTAAAAGGCAAATCAGTATTGAAAGTTCTTAGATGCATTTACGTACGAACTACGTATATAATATCAATTAATTAATTTATGTTCTATAAACCTGTCTCTGACAGTAAGATCCCTTCAAATCAAATTAATTATTACAAAGGTTGGTTTTGATTATCAAAATGTTTGGATTAATGTTACCAATGATAGAAACTTAATGTGCCTATTAATTAAATTACCCATTAGAACTATTCTGTAGATATCGTTCATGAAGCAGTAGGTTGCTGAAGGTTATCTCAGAGAATACTAAATTAAAAGTAAGTTTATAATAAAGAATCAAAATTTACTTCAAAGTTTATGAAAACGTAAATTGTTGGTATGTTTTTTTCATAATTAGGTCATTTGGGAATTTCAAGTTACAAAGAAATGAGCTATTATTAGAATAAAATACAGTTAAAAAAGATTTTCTTTAAAAGAAGTACGGATTTTCTTAGAAAAAGGAATTGTTTTTATATGTATAAATTATATATTTTTTTGTCGAAATTTAAAAAGAAATATCAACAAAAAGTATTGTGATATGAATTTTAAAATATCATATCTAGCGTGCTGGTAAAGTAATTGTTTCTTTAATTAAATTATTCATTGCAGTAGTTGTAAAAATAGTATATAAGAGATTATAATTTAAAAAATATATGGTTAGATAAGACGTACGAACTAAACTACATAGATTAATATACGAGTATACAGTGTGTCTCTGAATCGACACATGAATAGATGTAATAGATAAGTTTGAATAAAAATAAATTGTCAAAAATATTTCAACTAAAAAACCAAGAAGGCATTCACTAAAAAAATCAATTTCTACAGTATATTCGATATTTATAATTATTATATACAGAAATAAAATTTTTAATTCTAAATAAACATTTGTTATATTGTAAACTGAAGTGCACTTACATGAAAAAATGTATTTTTATAATTATTGGTATCGCTTATGGTCGAAATTCGACCAATATTTTATCTGCCTTAACGGCAACATACACATATGATTTTTTGTGCACATTTATGACACAGTACCTAACCTGCTTTTACATAAAAAAAAATTCCAAATAAAAACACTGTAATTGAACGCAAATTGGAATCTCTATACGTTTGACAGAAACCCAAAACTATTTATTTTTGCCGCTTGATGGCGCTAGGAGTATTTCTATGCTGTTGAACGATGCGAGGGAAATGTTAACTTTATTTTACCTGCTTTAACGGTAACATACACATATGACTTTTTGTTGAGCACATATATGGCACAATACCTTTCGAATGATATAAGTTTCATTTACTTCCTTTTATGATAAATACTAAAAAAACGTACGACAATTTTCGATCGATGTTCACGATTAAAAGCTACTTGATTTTGGAAAAATATAAGATTGTTTTTTTTAATTTAAGCAGATCTGAACCCCCAAAGACATAACTCAAATCATCTATGTATTGAACTTTTTACCTATTCATGTGTCGATCCGGGGACACATTTTATATAACCTATACAAATATTTGTATTTATATTATGTATACTTGATCATTTAAATCAAAGCTATACAAACCATTTGGGGTTAGTTAATACGATCTACTTAGTGTAAATATATTATTTACGTCGGGTGACCATTAGACCCGTACTTACCGGAGTAGAAACGGATTTTGCAGCTCGCTCTAGTGGTTTATATTGTAGAATGCCAAAGGCATTTGTCTAGATATGTTATAATATATAATAATTATATTATTAATTTATTTTGGTTTTTTAAATTAATTTACTTGCAATTGATCATTGATTTTAATGTATACCTATGTTACCTACTTAAGCATATTAACACTGTAACTATTATTTGTTATCTGTCCATGTCCCTCTTTCTAAATTCTATAATTAAAACGTTCTACTGTTTGTTGTTTGTTTGTTACTTTTCTAAAAAAATTTAAATAACATAGTTACTTATACTTTTATGAAAGTATTATAAGTGTACATAATATGATATACAATTATTTTATATGCTAATATATTATCAAATGCAATTTTATAAAAATAATTTATTTTAGATAGATTTAAAATACGGGTATTATATTTTTTTAAATTTAATTGTAACGTATTTTAAATAAATCGTCACATAACAAATCTATTCAACGTTTTGATAATTCCAAATCGATAAATAGTACGTACGTTCAAACACACAGACACGTAGGTGATTTACATCCCTGAAAAGAGAAGCATCATCGACGACACCAAAATCACATGACCCCGAATTTCCTGTGGGAACCTGCGAAGCACTTCGCGTAAGTGAGTCTATAAAGATAACCATTAACCACGCATTTGTTACAGCAAGCTGCGGATGATCCTCGACAACCCCCTCCGCCCACTGGTTACAAGGGTCCCGCGGGAACAGGTCATGCACGTCTTAAAACGTATTACTACGCTGGAATACCGGGAGCCGATAAATGATTGTGCGATGAGAGGTTAAGTATCGTTTTTGTGTGCATGTGTTGGGTGTGATTGTTGGGCATGTGAGTGGTGTGTGCTGGATTTTGGTTCAATAATGTTTATGGTAGTTGAAAAATGAATTATTATGTTATGTATATGAGGTATGTGTGATTAAATTAAGGTATTAAATAAGTAAATGTGAACAATATATTTCATGGGCTAGAAAATCTTTGGCCTAACAATGAAAAAAACGATTTTTTTAATAAAAAAACTCTTTTATTCTTCAACATAATCTCCATCTAGAGTAATGCACTTGTTCCAACGGTTCTATAACATTTCTATGCCGGTCTTAGTGGTTCGCGTCAAGTCCCACAAAATAGGCGTTTGTTTTCAACTCGACTTCTTCATTAAAGTAAAATCTTTTGCCAGAGAGTCACATTTTCAAATTCGGAAAAAGGTAATAGTCGCTGGGGGCCAGGTCAGGAGAATACGGTGGCTGCGGAACCAATTCATATTTATTAAGAGAGGTTTTACTGTACAAATTTTATACAATTTCGTTAGTAATATAGTAATTATATTTAACAATGGTTTTTAATTGATTCTAAATGAGATTTTGTATAAAGAAAAATCTTATTTTCTAATAAATTAAAGAAATGATGAATGTAAATATGTCGTTTTTATAACAAGAAAATGTAAGAAATAATAACATTCCAGGAATTTTTTGTAATGTGATTGATTCATTTGATATTGACTTCGACAACCTTTAACATTCATAATAAACAAGAATCAATTAAAGAATTTGTGAATCATTGAATATAGAACAAGTTGAAAGTGAAATCTAATCTTATTCCAGCATAAAGTTAATTTCCATTTTGTATATTTATTTTTGCTTTGTGTTATCAAAGTTTTTCTTTTTTAATTTGAGTTCACTGAAGAATTTTATAAAGCAAATAATTAATGAGAGGAATAAATATTTTAGTTCCAATAAGTATAGACTTTTTAATTAATTTTAATTTTATTTATGTATGTAAGGTTATTCAAAAATTACATATCTATAGTTTTTAAGATAGAACAAATTATAATGTATAGTTGTACATATACAATATAATAATATATAATAACACTGCATTATTACATTTTTTTTTTGATAAAAACATGTTTTGTGTTCTTTAAACAAAATAAAGTATTACAAAGAACGAATTTTACCTAGCGTTGTTTTCATGCGTTTAAATAAAGGCATAATAAAATATTAAACTGATATTAATGAGGGTTTTTTGCGTTCTACTCACACATTATTCAGATCAGTGAATTTTAAAAGAATTATGTTTCTTAAAACATAGGTATGCATATCTATTTTTAACGAACCCTGTCCTAAAATAATCTTTCTACCCAATAAATTTGTACGTTTTTATATTTCTTAACTAATAAATTACTCTCCGGTATTTGCATATTTCAGTACTTTACCTTTACAAGAAGATTTAATTTGTGTTCTAAACGAAAGAAATATGTCCACCATTATTCCTGATAAAAATACTACAATTTATCAGTTGCTGTAGGTAAAGTAATAAGTCAGTTCTTGTATTTTCTAGAAGTGCAAAACCTGTACATCCTTATCGTTAGTAAGGAGTAAGGACACTATCAAACTATTTCATACTAGATACAACACATTTTTATCTCTCATTGTTTCAATTTAAAAATTTAATGTGAGTAGTGTCCTTAAACGAACCTTTTTACAAAAATAAAACTAATTTGTATTAACAGATAAAAACAATAATTTTTCTAAAAATGTAATAAAAAACATAAAATACTTTATTTAGTTGATGATGGTGTTGAATCGATCATCAAGACATGCAAAATATCGTGACTAACTCATATGAAGAATGATAATTATCTAGAGTTTAATTCACAACTACAACTGAATTTGTAGAATGTTATATAGATAATGCATCTGTACACTGATACATTATCTGTATAACATATATATAACTGTTGGAGTAAAAACACTGAAGTAATATATTACCTGTATATAAATAATCAAAGAACTGTATTTGTTAATATGTTAAATATATTTTAATTTTTAAAATAACAGAGATAATTTACATAAAGACTACCTATCTGCAGTGGCATCGCTAGGAGGTATGACACCTGGGGCGGAAATCGAGAGTGTCACCCCCTCCCCTTCCCAACGCCAAAAAAGTCAAGGATAAATGACAAGATTTGCAAATAATAATACGGATTTAGTCAATAATTTTTATTGATATTATTTTTTTTCAAATGGTTTTGCAACCAACCAAGGTATTTGATTCTCTTCAAAAAATTTAAATCAATTAAATTTAATTTAAAATTATAGTTACAAGAAATTTTTTTATGACTATTTTTTCACAAATTAATAAAAATGTCTATAAGAAATCTGGATTACAAAAATCGATTAAAAACCACATCTCATTCACGTTAAATAATTATTTTCTAAAATAAAATTTCATCAGCGTAAACAATTTATTTAATAAAAAAATCTCAACGCGATATTAAGTGGTATTGATTCATATACACTTTCTAAGAAATAAGTTAATGAGATATTCGAGAAAAAATGTCTATTTTTTCACACTTGAAAATGCTTTGAACTTTAATATAGGCAAGGCAAATCCTTTGTAAATGGTTGTGTGATGACTTACTTTACAGGTACAAAATTGAATTTTATAAAAGGTTGCTTGAGAAAACTCCTCTTACGTAAGATGCTTGTGTCATTTTCTACGCAAATTTAAAAGATTGAATAATCAGAAATTTTGTATAGATCAATAATTATTTTTTTATATACATAGATTATTATTTACTTTACCATATTATTCTTTGTTTTTATATACCCGAGGCACAAAAATAATAATACATAATTATTTTAACCTTTTTTGAAATTGTATGGGCTTCAGAAGTCGTCTGTCACCCTAAAGGTCAGAATCGCTTACATCTGATTCAAAAATATTAAGATAAACATCATCGGCAATTTTTTTCTAGGGCGGAGTTTATATAGTTACATCATTTTAAATAAAAACACAATACGTCCATTTCATTAATTAATTTTATATCAAAAACATATTTAAATACTAAAATTCAGAATATCAAATATTTTTTGCCACAAAATTTACTCATACAATTTTCAATAGATTACATAATAATTAAATCGCACATACATATGAGTACTATAAACGAAGAGTACTTCTTTATTTAGCAAATGAGTATCAAAATATCTGTCTTTGTTTGGTACATGGAAAAATGATTCAAATATTATAATAATCAAATGGGAGGAGCCTACTAAGTTTGTAATAAGTTTTGAATGAAAACTGGTCGACTACTTCTGCATGTATATTTTGGTGTTTTCTTTTTATTTGTTATTTTATAATACAAGCTTAATAAGTGTAAATTGAAGATATTTTAAATCGAATTTGTCTAATTAATAAAGCATTTATGATTTGTTTTTGAGATGGAATTGGAAATTCTTCTTTCTTAAAAAAATATATGTATTACTTATTGTTATTTTGAAATAAATAATTACTAAAATAAAATCAATACTATGTAGATACAATGTTATTGTTTAATTTATTTATTTGTGCAAAAACTTTTAGCAATATCACGTGTTGTATTTTTCAAATAAAATTTCATTTTTACTTTATATGAACCGTTTGTTTCATATTTATGTTTTTATATTGTATGTTTTACCTTTAAAACAACACAAGTACATAAGATTCTAGCGAACCAATATAATACCCGATCATAAAAAAGTATATATGGAACAATCAGTTGAATTGGGAAAAAGTTAAAAAGAAAAACTTTGTTGAAAATTAATCAGCTGTTGACGTAGTACGTACTGAAGATATTCTCGAGTAAGGTATTTTTCTTTTCGTATTTCCACAATAACTGTGAAGCATTTTTATTAGTACTTATAAAGGCATGTATAAAAAACATTACATATTTATTGACGGACGAGTATTGTTATATAAAAAGTGTGTGTTATTATTATAAATATTATATAGTTTATAAATACTACATTATAATTTTTTTAACATTTATTGATTTTACTTGAATTTAAAATGTCACTATATATGTAATATGGAATATTATATTATTATATTCGACACTTGTTCTTTTGCAGATGCTTACATTCGGTTAATATTATATTTATTTTTACAGAAAATGACGTGGTAATAATATAAAATTAAATCATTAATAAAAAATGCCTTAATCAATGAAAATTGGTACAGTAGACATTCCATACTGTAAATGTCCTTATTGTGAACAGATCCATTGTGTAAATTATCTCCATTCCATACTGTGAGCTTGTTTACCACCTACTCCTAGTTTTTTGACCAATCATAAGACTTTTCGAGAAGTAGGCATTTTATAGTATGGAAAGTATCGTGCCCAAACAGGTTTACAGTATGAAACGTCTACTGTACAAATTTAAATCGCTCACATAAATTTATTATTACAATAAATAAATATTTGAACCAAAATCGTCATTAATGTGGAATATCGTTAGGTATTTATTAATTTCAATACAAAGAGCGTTTGTGTACAAATATTTGAGTCAATATTAAACATTTAACTATATGTAGGTACATTGCAGAGAATAGTACAAATTCAATATTGTTCAAAGCTGTGCTTTTCGATTTACAGTGTTTGCCAACAATCGATGACACACAACAAACATTTTATTGTGTTTTTATATCGTATTATTTGATTTATGAAAAAGCGGCGAGTTTTAAAATGCACTTTAAATGTATCCCCATTAAATGATTTTTCTATAGATGAGTAAATACAATTTTTACGAGTTTCCTTTTTGCGGTTGGAATTCAACTTGCCTCTAACTGATGGTCGATATATTGTAGGAGTGAGAATTTTTTTTGATAAAAATGTTTTTTCAGTGAGAATTTTAGATGAAATATTTACAGTTTAGATTTATTTCTTTGTCATTCATTAGAAATGTTCATTCTTTGTTAAAATGGAAAATAATTCAAATTTTAATTGTCTGACTGGTATAAAACATTTATTTAATTATGTGTGAGGAAGCTAAGTTAAAATTTTGAAATCGGAGAATATTTTTGTTCTCATTTTAAAACGATCACAAAGCTTCTCGTATCTTCGATTAGGCGAGGAAACAAAATATTAAAAAGCTTACTACGACAAAAAATTTTACGTTTTTTTTTTAACATTTTCAACAACCTTCTGAAATCTTTATAAGCATAGACTTGATAAAAAATTGTTCATTACTAAGATAATTTACTCCATTTATTTCACAACAGGTGAGACGTGGCCGGCGCAGCCTTGAGGCGGTCTGGGAGTAGCGTACAGCCCTCCTACTAGAATTAATTACATTCAGTGTGTTGGGTAAACAAACTTGTGTGTTTCTTCAGCACTGTTACAACACACTGTTGTTGGCTTCCCGAATTCTCTTCGCGTTCTCTGCTCACTAAAGGTCGCATCAACAAGTTGCAATGCATGATATGTTATTAGTAGTTGCTAAAGGGCGATTTTACTCCCGAATAATTTTGAATTTATTTTAAGGAAGAGGAACAATGGCAGGAATCATGTATATTGAAAGATAACAGATATTTCAAAATCTGAACCACTAAAGGGGTAATCACAACAAGCTATAGATTATAGTTTGGCCATTGTTAAACTCCAGAACATCTACTTTAAAACAATAGCCATGTTCATGTGGGAATCAAGTAACAGGCGAACTAAACTGTATTTTCTTGAAATGGTTGGGTTTCAAGTTTTCCGGTAAATATACATAGAAACACTTTTAAATAGTAAAAGAGTATCTCGCTATTGCCAATTTTGTTTTTAAATTAGGCATAATAGGAGATGATGATCCTAATGTGCTGCCCCGACGCAATTTTTCCGCTACTCCGATCATACTGTTCGTTTAATCTCGCCCCAATAGGTCTAGTAAAATCCACACTTTATATTTGTTTCCAGTGTGTGAACGGTTAAAGGTAACATAATATAATCTAATCTAATAAAACCGGAAAACTATTCACATTAGTCAGTACTTAATAAACTTCTATTCCTAGTTTCTGAACATTTACATGAAAAATATCAACTAACTAATTGACATCATGGAAACAAAAGACAACTTGATAAAGATTTTTTTTAGTTTTTTGATGTTAAATATTAGGTTTTCATGAAATATTAATAGCCACGAACATGCACAGAAAAATTATCTAACTACTGTTGAAAACTGCATTGAAATCGGTTCAGTAATTCCCGAGTCTATAAGCCTCATACAAACGAACATTTATTTTTATGTATAGAGATAATACATTTTTTGTACGTTAATTAAAAACTAAAAGAAAATGTGAATATACGACATATTTTAGGTTACTACAGATAGTATTACCAAGTACTTAAGATTAGAGCAATGGTGTAACGTTATCTGAAAGTTTTTAGCGCTATAATATATAGTGCTGCAGCATTGAAGATTACTTGTTAATCTTAAACTTTTTCTCGACTTTAGATATGAAAAAGTCTGAGAAAAGATAGATGAAGGACTATTTTCAACTATATTAAAATTACATAAAAAAATTTGAGCGTGAAAATCTATTGGCTTTCTATGAGTCATGCTAACTGAAAAACAAAATATTATTTTCCAATTAGCGAAATAAACTTTAGGCTTGCGGTTTTTTTTCGTAATGATAACTCATTGTTAGTATATCAAAATTATGATAGTTTTTGGCGCGGGTAATGATTAATGTTTTAATTACGAATAATCACGCTCTTTTGTGCAGCCCGCGGCCAAATTTGAACAAATTATAATTAATAACGTTTTTTTTAAGTATCGGGTTATTTAAAATGCCTGAAACTGGTTTTATTTTCTCTATGTCTGGGCAGGACGTCCTATTTTTCTGGTGCCTTGTGGGTTCCAGTCTAGAGCGGTTCTTGTTATATTGACGACTAGTTTCCGGAGTCATATCCAATTTCACTCCCTACGCATTATTGTGTTCAGACTGGATCTTGCGAAGTTCGGTTCCAGAGTTCTTCATTTGATATACGGTCGTACCATTTAATTCGGTAAATACGGCGTAGGCTCGTTTTACGCCGTGTTTTTCCATGTATCTGACCTGTACAGTAAAACCGACTTCACGTTTGTTTCAAGCAGTCGCAACTTCGTTTTTGAAGAAAAATGCGATGAAGACTAGATATTTTTCAGCATGTTGAAACCGACATCTGCTTTTTTGTGTTCACAATTTGTGAGATGATAAATTTTAGAACAACCTGTATAACTAATTTAGATCATTTCTTCCGCCATAATAGTTCATAACACCAACTCCCAATCAACACCCCTAACTGATAACATATATATACCAATTCTAAACATACACAAGATTTGCAGAACCGATGCAAACGTTTATTCACGACTACAACAATCACTATTTTAATTCGTTTCTGATTGAATGGTTTCTTGTATGAAAAGCATCCTTTGTAATACACTTTATATAAGAGCGTTTTGATATGTATATAATACAGGACCGAATTAGTGAAATACAGAAAAATGTATAACATCAGAGAAAATCGATTTTATTTAGATAATTTCAGAAAATTATAAGTCAATAATAATTGAATTATTTAGCCTTTTCTGTTGCGGTATCTTAAAAACAATAAAATATATATACCTATTATGTTATTTTATAATAATAAACAATACAAAATAACAATTTTGATTACGGAAACTACATTCATTTATAAGTAGGCCGCGAAATGGAAACACTGATCTATGTTTTAAAATATTGGGGGAACACAAATTTGGGTGCATATTAATGTTAAAAGATAGCCATATTTTATTAATTGATTAAAGAATTACATACCATAAAACTATATTCTATGAGAGATCTCTAGATTATTTGTATAATAAACTAATAAACACAATTTTCAATTATTAAAATTACAGGTTTTACATGGGTTCGAATACTAACCAGTTACCCCAGTATATTTGTCTATATTTCTGATTTAAAGAATGAGCAAAGTAAGAATATTAAATATTTCATTTATTTTTCAAGAATATATTTTAAACTTAGATTATTTAACAGATTTAAAATATTTTTTAATATTTTGAACAATCAAAAAAAGCGGCTAAATTGTCGCACACGGGTAGTAAAATTTCAAGCGGCGCGGGCGGCTCTGTGTGCGTAAACGCGTGTATGCACGCACGCACTGTTATGTGAACGGTTCAAACACGCTCTATTGTGTAAGCTTTTGTTAAATGTATAACTCGCACCACAATATATTGTTATGTTAATCTTAGCCCGAGTTTTATCATCCGTGAACGTGCAATTTATATAATATGATTGTTTAAGTGGACGAAACATCTGTTATAAATATCCCCAAAGGCGTAAAAAGTTATGCAACAGGTATGCGATGAAAAAAGTTACCAAACAAAAAAATAATTTTTGTTGGAAGTATATATATTTGCATGTGAATACAATAAAAGAAATATACATTTTTGTGAAGTTTTTATATGTATTTTTGTCTTGCATCAGTTTCTGAAAAAATAAAGAATATACAATATTGTTATTGTATTTTTTAATTAATATTTAAGACCCTTCTTTTGAAGAAAATATCAAATAGTGAACCGATTCTTACTATAGTATCTATTTACTTTTTATATATTTATTATTATAAACATTTTTAGTTCATTGGAAGTAAAAATAACGTTATTAAGTACATATGGATATATTTCGAACATTACCTATATTTTATTTTTCATTCGTTCTTAAACAATAAGACAACAACTATAAATGTATTTATTAGCTATCAAAACTTCCTAATATGCACACCACCATGAGACCTATGCAGACATACATGTCAAAAGCTGTTGAAAATTCTAAAACATTGAACAAGTAACTAACACGTTTTTTGTAATAAAAACTATTACATTAGTCGGGGTAATAAAACGACATAAATAATGTAACTGGATTTCAATAGAGATTTAGATTGATTCTTCATACTCTCTGAATCAATGACAAAGTTACTAGTTTTGTAAGAAACAGTTGAATCCCTGAAGAATTACACAACTTTAAAATCCTATAACTCAGAACTGAAATGTTTTTCGAATCTGGGATTTTACTTGTTGATCCATCTTTCGATAGATATACCTATTTAACAATTGAAATTGAAATAGGTGTGAATCAAAATGGGTATATTTATTTTCAAAAACGAGAATTTGGTTTCTGCAATACATGTTGCGATAAAATTATAAACAATTGTGTTTTTCGTAAATAGATTAGTTAATTACGTATGGATGATATTCGAAATTTTCCACCCCGTTCTCCTTTGTGATGATTCATAAGAAGTAGGTGACCCCCTCCCTTTTCTCACTTCAATTGTTTATATGTATGTGTATATATTTATGTGTAGTAATGTAAAAATTCATGAATATATATTTTATTTTTTTACAATTTTATTAATTTGGTTTTTGTTTGTCCTTTTCGATCAAAACTTGTAACCAATTTTTCACCCACTTCCCGATGTTCGACTGTCTTGAAATTTTGTATACTTGTGTATTTTCGATAACATTATAAGAATCAATCATTTCCCATTTTAAAAAATATAGGTATTGATACTTTTTAAAATTTGCGTATTGTTTTAGCTAAAGAAAGTAGTACCAACCAAAAAAACGTATGGACAAAACTTTTCAAAATTTTGAACAGGTGAGTGAAAACTTTTAGTGAAATTAAAAAGTTATGAAACTTTTCAATGAAAACTTTTCACTTTTATATCACTATGTATCTGTATAGTAGTAGCAATGTAGTACATTGGTTACAAATTTAATTGTATGAATATGAAAAAAGTAATTTCAACAACCAAAACTGATTTCAATTAAGTATTTTAATAAAATAATGCCTTAGAGTTCCCCTCATGTAAGAATCCCCCTCCAAAGCCTTTTATAATCTTGTTCTATCAACATTAAAGTAAAAACAAAATAACAATTTTCAAATACTCATTATTTAAACAAAAATAAAAACGTGGTCGTTCAGGATAATCCCTAAAGCCAAATATCTAAAAAAAAATAGCAAGTAACTTATGACATTCAAGAGAATTTGTAATACATTTTATAATTTACTTCCTCTTTCCAACAACATGAAAGCACGTTTTCTGGATCCGTACATGACATAATAATATATGTATACCAGAGTATACCCAAATTAAACCAATATGATAGTACGCGCTTTTTTATTAAACAAACAAACGCTTACATAAGAGGACAGTAAAGAATACAAAGATAAAAGTACAAGATTTACTCCATATCCTATGTCACGCATGAACTTACATGTATCGCGGTTATCACATTTGCATAAGAAAGAAAACCCAATAAAGCTAGCTTTAAAACTTTATCCAATATTTCATTTCTGACAATCTCTGCATAAACTCTCTCTGGTGGCACAAAAATACACTTCCTCTTCGTCATTTTTTTTTTATTCGCATCGTTGCACCTGGCTGTGAAATATATGTATGTATATATTAACATTGGCGCTCACAAGATATTCGCAGGATAGGATCTTTATACTCAATACAATAAAAAAACACAAAAATCCAAATTTTTAAAAATTTCTGCTTACTCGTTTTTTAATTTAAGCTTGAATTTTGGGTTTAAGTTGAATTTTTCCAACTTGGCTAAACCCAAAATTCAAGCTCAAATAAAAAAACTGAGAAAATTCCAAAAAGGACCCAGCACTAATCTTATGGAAATTGGGTTTCAGCGAAAAGGTATGTTATAGCCCTGATCACCCCGGTCGAAAGTCCCAATGGGCACATCACTCCATATTTCGTATTTTTGCCGCTAGAGAGCACGGTACATTCATAGTTATATCACGAGTAACGTAGTCAAATTGACACTCAGAATACATGTGTTTTTGGGTTCGGCGAATCCGAATATGGGTTTCACTCGACATTAAAAAGTATTCTGAATGTCAGATTTTTCTAACGGCTATTTTTTCCAATTTGACTCTACGTTACTTGTGATAGAACTATGGAGATACCGTGCCCTCTAGCGGCAAAAATACGCAAAATGGAGGGTTGTGCCCATTGAGACTTTCGACCGGGATGATCAGGGTTATAACATATAAAAAATTCAGAGCATTTCGCTGAAACCCAATTTTCATAAGATTAGTGCGGGGTCCTTTGGATTTTGACTTTGCTCGACCAATACTACTATGCTTTATAGGTCGCTTTTTTGGTATCATATACTTTTTTCGAAAAATTCAATCTAAACCCATTATTAAATAAAATTATTATATAATGGTTCAAACTTTGCTATAATTAAATTAAATTACTATAAACAATTAAATTGAAAAATGGTATGGGACACTAATACACGATGCTCGACTAGCACTTTTATATATTCACAAAAGAATTTTGTCCTCTTTTAAGTTTAACTGAAGAGGCATATGTGCATGTAGTATCTATTATTATATACATAGTGTCATATAGATAATAATCTAAGGATGTGTAGAACGAGAAGAATTGAACGACGTTGAGTTGTAGAAAGACGCCTCTGTAACCTTTCACGGGTGATTAAATTTCAAAGAAATATGTTGATTTCTTTATTTAAGAAAAATATAGAAATATCCCGTTGATTTATGACAGTACATTAGATATGAAATAGGTACTGTATTATTCAACAATTTATCTTGTTTAAATATTTATTTTTAATTTGATCAACAACTCGTTAACAGTTAGTTATGAGGACATATTAATATATTTATAAGTCAGAAAATCGTACATTTTATATTGATTGTGCTATTAATTATTTTTATTTAAACCTTTTATTATTCAGAACAAGTTTATTTGAACGAATCGAATTTGTTATTCTGTTAGGATCTAAAAATATTTTCAATTATAAATGGCTATTATATTTTATTTTGCTTATTTACTATCAAGGACCTTCAAAAAAGCATGCGTTGAAGTGTTAATCTTTCTAGTATTTTAATAAAATTTAGCTCTACAGATGCATTAAAATATTTATTGGAAATTTCCTACTTTTACTTAGAATAAATTTTATGATAGTTATTAAAATGAATATTTTGTAATTTTAGTGCTAAACGCACAATACCTATTCTTAAATAAAGTAATTTTTTATTCTCGACATGTTCTTTATCCACTTATTTATGAAAGGAAAACGCTTTTCTTTGTGTTTTTGTGATACAAAAAAAAACTAATCTAAGATATGTTGCTCAAAAAGACAGCAAAAGATTAACAAATAATATATTATCCTTTATAAATTACGCAAAACCATAAAGAAGAATACAGGCAATATAGGTAATTTTGTATATAAAATTTGTAGTTATGTACGTTGTAATTCTTTTAGAAATTTATTATAATAATATATATCAGCATGCATGTAAATGCATTCATTGTAACAAATGAATGCATTTAATTTAGTTTATTTTCATTTTGGGTATTTTTTTGTCTATTCTTTTATTTTAACTCAGATATCTACTTCGGATAAAAATAAATAATATAGGGGAGATACGCATTGAAACGGAAAGTTCATGAAACAGATAATGTCTGTTCCATCGAAACTATTCGAACGAATAAATTTAAATTTTGTTGTTAATATCACTAAGCTCTATATATAGACTACACTATAAAGATGACATTTGCCTAGTACTATGTGTTATGTTTGTATTGACAATATAAGTTTTCGTCGTTGATTGTAAAAACAAAATAGTATCATGTTGACTGCCTATAATGCCTTAAATGCAATAAATAGGATCATGTTAAAGGACTGCGGAGCTTATTTTGTAATAATAATAAATCAATAAAAAAATGTCTTCAATCTCAAGTGTCCGTTTCAATGCGTATCTAACCTACCTGTGTAATACGAAGCTGCTTAGAAACGGATAAAATACATTGTATATATGAAGAGTCAACATTCCTTTATTTTTCCTTAAAAAATCTGATTACACATGGTGTATTCTTATACTTTTATTCTAAGTTTAAAAACGAGCCCCCTGGGTACGTTTTTTTGACGGCCTACTTCAGCATAAAAAAATGAGATTTTTCTGTTCATAGAAAACAAGTTGCATTACATGCACTGGAATATTTAAAAATATTTTGTTAAACAGGCAATTTAAATTTATTTTAATATTGATACTTATTTATTAGGGCTAAGATGAATATTTTGCTTATATTTAATACTTCAAGAAATTTTTCATAATACTTGATTTTAAGTAAGTAAGTAAAGTAGGTACTTATTTTAAGTACATTTGAAAATAGCAAAACTTACTTGATACTTCAAGTACTTTTACTCAGTTAGTACTTGTGACAGCTATGCCGGTATTATAAAGAAAATGAATGATAATATAATATGTATATACGTATTTTTTTTAAATTATATATTTTTAAATAAAAACATAGCTTAACTTAAGGATAACGTATTTATCAAATGAAAATAATTTAACATTATAAAAATAAAAAAGTAAAAACCACAATATTAAAATGTTTCCGATTTACCAAGCATGCTTTTATTATTAAATCCGTCACTGGTATTACAGATTATTTCCAGACGAAGTCAGAACTAAAATAAAAACAGAATAATCTCCTGAGATGAGGAATTGTTGATCTCTGTATCGGTGCTGTTTCTATTCAAGTAATGGACAATTAGCTGCGAATCCCAGGCCGTCAGTAGTACCAACTTAATGGATACACACCGCAGTTGTTAACAGTTGGCAGCACTGAAGTGAAAAGAGAAATTGAGTGGAATATTCATATAATGATGGAATAAAATAAAATGGTTATAAGAATAAATTTATATAGGGTTATATATAACTGCACCAAAAATTTGATGTATCCTTTCTGCCAATAACTATGAACAACGTTAGTATCAGTCTAAAATATTATAAATAGTTCATTTAAGGTTATGTACCACAAAAAACATTATTTAAAATGATTTTTATTTGAGGATTAATGGTTTGTAAAGATGTGTGCAGTCTGTGTAAACGTATATTTTGTTTTACTGGCTAAAATTTCAACTGCAAATACCTTTTTTTGCTCTACACTTACACTTTTAAAAAAATTTCATTCTACTTGCAATTTTTCAACTACACAAAATAGCTTTTAAAACTGCAGTTTTCATTTTTGGAACCCCAGAAACAAGCTACAACTATATACTAAAATAACCCCTGCATACAGTTAACTGATATAAAGCCTTTAAAGCTAACTAACTAAAACTATGATATCAACACCTATTATTTAAAAAAATAACCAAAAGTCGGGATTCATGTCTATATGCAAAAATCAATATTTCTAAAAATAACATATGTGTATATTTGCGCGTAAATACAGCCCTGAATATACTTACCTTTTTGCATGGAAAAATAAGCTTGCTAGAATTATTTCCTTATAATTACCATTGTTTTGCTCATTTCATTGTACATATAATTACGTATTCGCATAGCTATGTAATTCCAAAAGTATAAAACTTTGAAACAAAACTATTATATTACCATGAAACAAAATCTTTTTTTAGTTCAAATTATAAAAAGCCAAACGTAAAAAATCAGTATAAACGTTAAATACCGCAGTTGTAATCAAGGAAATGGATTTTAAATGAGCGTTTCGCTATTTTTGTAGAAAATTGAATTCGAATTAATTTGATTCGGATAAGTAAGTGCATGCTGCAGTGATAATTAAATTTTAAATTACTTGTTCGAGGTAAATTGCAGTTTAAGTGATTGGAAAAATATATTATTTAAAAGTCAAGCTTACAGAAAATAAACAAAGCATTTTAAAAAATATATAAAGTAATGTTGATAATTATACCTACATTCAGGGCCGGCCGAACGGCCAGGCGACCCAGGCGACAGCCTGGGGCGCTAATTTCGTGGGGGCGCCAATTATTTTAAACTTTTTTTCTATGTTCTGTTCTAGGGCGCCAAATTTAAGCTATATATATTTTTTGAATAATAGTTTTGATTTTTTCTGCAAAATAATTCATTTTACTTAATAAAATGCTTAATATCAAAAATAAATTATTTATTAAACATTTTTTTACAAAACTTGAAAAGCACAGTGCCAAATCTGTGGGTGGCTTTGCTAATTCTTGTAACAATTCCGGTTAGTGTAGCTAGTGGTGAAAGAAGTTTTAGTAAATTAAAATAATTCATAAAAACTTATTTGCAATCGGCTATGATAGAAGATAGGTTGAATAATTTGGCTATTCTTTCAATTGAAAATAAGGTTGTAGCAAACCTCAATTTTGAGACAGCAATCGATAATTTTGCAGATATGAAAGCCAGGAAGAAATCTTTTATATAATTTTAGTTATATTATATATTATTTATCAATTATATGTTATATTATATTATTATATTACACTAATGAATTAATAACAAGATAATTTTCTCACGCTTTTTTTTTTTGTGCGGATAATTTTTAATGATCGTCACTGTGGCGGTGGAAAGGGGGGGGGGCGTCAAAAGAAATCTCGCCTGGGGCGCCAGAATCGCAAAGGCTAAAAAATATTGTACATTTTTGCTAATAGATACCTCTGAAAACATTGTTCACGAATGTTAACAAGATGCAATTAAGGGTTAAGAGCATCACGCACTTAAAGACCTTCGCGTGCTACTTCCCTTTTTAAAAACAAGTTAAAACTAAAAAAAAACAAATTAAAACTCATACGCTAACAAAGAAGTAAATTGAATAGTTAATATCTCAGCTTGGCGCGATCGAAGAGACTCCAGTTTTTTTTTTAAATGTAGCTTACACTATTATCTTTAAGAGCATCACGCACTTAAAGACCTTCGCGTGCTCCTTCCCTTTTTAAAAACAAGTTAAAACTAAAAAAACAAATTAAAACTCATACGCTAACAAAGAAGTAAATTGAATAGTTAATATCTCAGCTTGGCGCGATCGAAGAGACTCCAGTTTTTTTTAAAATGTAGCTTACACTATTATCTTTAAGAGCATCACGCACTTAAAGACCTTCGCGTGCTCCTTCCCTTTTTAAAAACAAGTTAAAACTAAAAAAACAAATTAAAACTCATACGCTAACAAAGAAGTAAATTGAATAGTTAATATCTCAGCTTGGCGCGATCGAAGAGACTCCAGTTTTTTTTTAAAATGTAGCTTACACTATTATCTTTAAGAGCATCACGCACTTAAAGACCTTCGCGTGCTCCTTCCCTTTTTAAAAACAAGTTAAAACTAAAAAAACAAATTAAAACTCATACGCTAACAAAGAAGTAAATTGAATAGTTAATATCTCAGCTTGGCGCGATCGAAGAGACTCCAGGTTTTTTTTAAAAATGTAGCTTACACTATTATCTTTAAGAGCATCACGCACTTAAAGACCTTCGCGTGCTCCTTCCCTTTTTAAAAACAAGTTAAAACTAAAAAAACAAATTAAAACTCATACGCTAACAAAGAAGTAAATTGAATAGTTAATATCTCAGCTTGGCGCGATCGAAGAGACTCCAGTTTTTTTTTTAAATGTAGCTTACACTATTATCTTTAAGAGCATCACGCACTTAAAGACCTTCGCGTGCTCCTTCCCTTTTTAAAAACAAGTTAAAACTAAAAAAACAAATTAAAACTCATACGCTAACAAAGAAGTAAATTGAATAGTTAATATCTCAGCTTGGTGCGATCGAAGAGACTCCAGTTTTTTTTTAAAATGTAGCTTACACTATTATCTTTAAGAGCATCACGCACTTAAAGACCTTCGCGTGCTCCTTCCCTTTTTTAAAACAAGTTAAAACTAAAAAAACAAATTAAAACTCATACGCTAACAAAGAAGTAAATTGAATAGTTAATATCTCAGCTTGGCGCGATCGAAGAGACTCCAGGTTTTTTTTAAAAATGTAGCTTACACTATTATCTTTAAGAGCATCACGCACTTAAAGACCTTCGCGTGCTCCTTCCCTTTTTAAAAACAAGTTAAAACTAAAAAAACAAATTAAAACTCATACGCTAACAAAGAAGTAAATTGAATAGTTAATATCTCAGCTTGGCGCGATCGAAGAGACTCCAGTTTTTTTTTTAAATGTAGCTTACACTATTATCTTTAAGAGCATCACGCACTTAAAGACCTTCGCGTGCTCCTTCCCTTTTTAAAAACAAGTTAAAACTAAAAAAACAAATTAAAACTCATACGCTAACAAAGAAGTAAATTGAATAGTTAATATCTCAGCTTGGTGCGATCGAAGAGACTCCAGTTTTTTTTTAAAATGTAGCTTACACTATTATCTTTAAGAGCATCACGCACTTAAAGACCTTCGCGTGCTCCTTCCCTTTTTAAAAACAAGTTAAAACTAAAAAAACAAATTAAAACTCATACGCTAACAAAGAAATAAATTGAATAGTTAATATCTCAGCTTGGCGCGATCGAAGAGACTCCAGTTTTTTTTTAAAATGTAGCTTACACTATTATCTTTAAGAGCATCACGCACTTAAAGACCTTCGCGTGCTCCTTCCCTTTTTAAATACAAGTTAAAACTAAAAAAACAAATTAAAACTCATACGCTAACAAAGAAGTAAATTGAATAGTTAATATCTCAGCTTGGCGCGATCGAAGAGACTCCAGTTTTTTTTTTAAATGTAGCTTACACTATTATCTTTAAGAGCATCACGCACTTAAAGACCTTCGCGTGCTCCTTCCCTTTTTAAAAACAAGTTAAAACTAAAAAAACAAATTAAAACTCATACGCTAACAAAGAAGTAAATTAAATAGTTAATATCTCAGCTTGGCGCGATCGAAGAGACTCCAGTTTTTTTTTAAATGTAGCTTACACTATTATCTTTAAGAGCATCACGCACTTAAAGACCTTCGCGTGCTCCTTCCCTTTTTAAAAACAAGTTAAAACTAAAAAAACAAATTAAAACTCATACGCTAACAAAGAAGTAAATTGAATAGTTAATATCTCAGCTTGGCGCGATCGAAGAGACTCCAGTTTTTTTTTTAAATGTAGCTTACACTATTATCTTTAAGAGCATCACGCACTTAAAGACCTTCGCGTGCTCCTTCCCTTTTAAAAACAAGTTAAAACTAAAAAAACAAATTAAAACTCATACGCTAACAAAGAAGTAAATTGAATAGTTAATATCTCAGCTTGGCGCGATCGAAGAGACTCCAGTTTTTTTTTAAAATGCAGCTTACACTATTATCTTTAAGAGTATCACGCACTTAAAGACCTTCGCGTGCTCCTTCCCTTTTTAAAAACAAGTTAAAACTAAAAAAACAAATTAAAACTCATACGCTAACAAAGAAGTAAATTGAATAGTTAATATCTCAGCTTGGCGCGATCGAAGAGACTCCAGTTTTTTTTTAAATGTAGCTTACACTATTATCTTTAAAAGCATCACGCACTTAAAGACCTTCGCGTGCTCCTTCCCTTTTTAAAAACAAGTTAAAACTAAAAAAACAAATTAAAACTCATACGCTAACAAAGAAGTAAATTGAATAGTTAATATCTCAGCTTGGCGCGATCGAAGAGACTCCAGTTTTTTTTTAAAATGTAGCTTACACTATTATCTTTAAGAGCATCACGCACTTAAAGACCTTCGCGTGCTCCTTCCCTTTTTAAAAACAAGTTAAAATCAAAAAAACAAATTAAAACTCATACGCTAACAAAGAAGTAAATTGAATAGTTAATATCTCAGCTTGGCGCGATCGAAGAGACTCCAGTTTTTTTTTTAAATGTAGCTTACACTATTATCTTTAAGAGCATCACGCACTTAAAGACCTTCGCGTGCTCCTTCCCTTTTTAAAAACAAGTTAAAACTAAAAAAACAAATTAAAACTCATACGCTAACAAAGAAGTAAATTGAATAGTTAATATCTCAGCTTGGCGCGATCGAAGAGACTCCAGTTTTTTTTTAAAATGTAGCTTACACTATTATCTTTAAGAGCATCACGCACTTAAAGACCTTCGCGTGCTCCTTCCCTTTTTAAAAACAAGTTAAAACTAAAAAAACAAATTAAAACTCATACGCTAACAAAGAAGTAAATTGAATAGTTAATATCTCAGCTTGGCGCGATCGAAGAGACTCCAGTTTTTTTTTTTAAAATGTAGCTTACACTATTATCTTTAAGAGCATCACGCACTTAAAGACCTTCGCGTGCTCCTTCCCTTTTTAAAAACAAGTTAAAACTAAAAAAACAAATTAAAACTCATACGCTAACAAAGAAGTAAATTGAATAGTTAATATCTCAGCTTGGCGCGATCGAAGAGACTCCAGTTTTTTTTTTAAATGTAGCTTACACTATTATCTTTAAGAGCATCACGCACTTAAAGACCTTCGCGTGCTCCTTCCCTTTTTTAAAACAAGTTAAAACTAAAAAAACAAATTAAAACTCATACGCTAACAAAGAAGTAAATTGAATAGTTAATATCTCAGCTTGGTGCGATCGAAGAGACTCCAGTTTTTTTTTAAAATGTAGCTTACACTATTATCTTTAAGAGCATCACGCACTTAAAGACCTTCGCGTGCTCCTTCCCTTTTTAAAAACAAGTTAAAACTAAAAAAACAAATTAAAACTCATACGCTAACAAAGAAGTAAATTGAATAGTTAATATCTCAACTTGGCGCGATCGAGGAGACTCCAGTTTTTTTTTTAAATGTAGCTTACACTATTATCTTTAACCCTTAATTGCATGATTTTTTTTATTTTAACGAAATATTAATTTTTTGAAGCAGAAGTAGGCTAGATTTAAGGGAAAAATAGCCAAAAAAATCTTTTTTTGAAAATAAAAGTTTATTTCATTTTTTTGACTTTGTAAACAAATGTTAACGTCATGCAATTTTATTATAATTCAAATGGTTCATAACAGAGGAGAAATATCTGCCATGAGTGTCATGGGACTTTCTTATACGTAGTACAGAGATTAAACAGTGTGCTTGTTTGCCATAGGTATCATGGGACTTTCTTATACGTAATACTGATAGTGAACAGTGTAGGTGAATCTAAATAATTACATAAAAAATTTCTTTCTGGCTAAATTATAAATGTTGGAAAAAAATGTATAGGGAATAAATTATAGATAATAACATACTCGACATTTTTTATCTAAAACATTTTTTCTTAATTCAAAAATAATTCGTTAATTCAAAAATTTACAAGAGTAAACATCTGATTTCAGTTATTACGTTAAAAAAAATCACTTGTTATATAATGGAGAGAATAATATTACCTTTTTTTTATTATTAAAATTATATTTTTATAAATTATATAATTATTATTAACTATAAACAATGAGGACATGTACATTCGTTAACAAAACTTAGTTTTATTGCTCTTTCGACAAGTGCATGATGTAAACATACGTTAACAAATAAAAACCATTACATAAATATCAGAACCGAAACAAAAAAATCAAATAAATAATATGAATCACAATGTACATACCTGGTAAACACTATACAAAAAGGTAATTAGCAAAATCACGTGTATTATAAAAATTAGACGATAGTCGATACTTCTTCAGCGACAATTCGCTCTAATTTAAAAAAACGGTTACTCTGATGAATGTAACAATATATATTTTTTAATATGCCATCCGTTCATCATTATTGATAAATTTTCAATTTATTAGAATCTATAGATTGGTTTAATACTTGGATAAGTAAAAAAAAAACAGGGCCGGCCGAACGGCCAGGCGACCCAGGCGACAGCCTGGGGCGCTAATTTCGTGGGGGCGCCAATTATTTTAAACTTTTTTTCTATGTTCTGTTCTAGGGCGCCAAATTTAAGCTATATATATTTTTTGAATAATAGTTTTGATTTTTTCTGCAAAATAATTCATTTTACTTAATAAAATGCTTAATATCAAAAATAAATTATTTATTAAACATTTTTTTACAAAACTTGAAAGGCACAGTGCCAAATCTGTGGGTGGCTTTGCTAATTCTTGTAACAATTCCGGTTAGTGTAGCTAGTGGTGAAAGAAGTTTTAGTAAATTAAAATAATTCATAAAAACTTATTTGCAATCGGCTATGATAGAAGATAGGTTGAATAATTTGGCTATTCTTTCAATTGAAAATAAGGTTGTAGCAAACCTCAATTTTGAGACAGCAATCGATAATTTTGCAGATATGAAAGCCAGGAAGAAATCTTTTATATAATTTTAGTTATATTATATATTATTTATCAATTATATGTTATATTATATTATTATATTACACTAATGAATTAATAACAAGATAATTTTCTCACGCTTTTTTTTTTGTGCGGATAATTTTTAATGATCGTCACTGTGGCCGTGGAGGGGGGTGGGGGGGGGGCGTCAAAAAAAAATCTCGCCTGGGGCGCCAGAATTGCAAAGGCCGGCTCTGCCTACATTCGTTGTTGTTTTTATGTTTAGATTAATAAAATCTATATAGTATTATTTAATTATTTATTATTAACTACAAAATAAAAAGAAGCAAAGTGTTACTTGACAAATGACTTATGTTAGTTGACAACTAGACAATATTTTTAGTTTTCTATTATCTATCCACTGAAAATATAATTTAATACATTTAATATAAATAAATAATAATTGTAATAACAATTAAAATAAGTATAGATACTTATTTTATAAACAGTTGAATAAAGTTTATTGTTTATCAATTGTTAATAAAACACAACCCCGTACATATCTCTTTATTCAAAACTAACTGTTTTGTAGCTAATGCGTTAATCTAGTTATAGTTTTAAACGGCAAGATACATATTGAATTCAAAGTAAGTTATAGTATATTACATAAATACCCACTTTAGGATGATATACAAAGTTATTAATATACTATGTACGTAGTACGTACATACAGAGCGGGACTTATAATAATTGTTGATTTAGTATGATAAATCATACGCACTTCGATATCAGTAATTTATTTAATTTTCTACACGTTTTGTACATTAGTTACACAGCCACACAAAAAAAATCATGTGCCAGAGACTAGATCAACACATTTTTTTATTTTTGGGGTCGTTGAAACCGAATTTAACCACAGATTTATCCATCAGGTCACAATTTTTTTCTAACTTAAAAAGTGTGCAAAAAAAATACTGAACATGTAGAGAATTTGTCAACACCTTTCCAACCCTTTATTGAAAACCACCCCTCTAGAGGGATGAATGTTTGAAAAATCCGTATCTTCGTTACTTCGGAGATTGTGAAAAACATTTTCCCATGTATATTGTGTCTATTGTGTGATTACAGAATTCTTTAACCTTTTAGACCCCAAAAACCATCCCCTTAAGGTAGTGGGTTGAACACAATATTATTTATCCTCTTTGCGCCTGTGTAAACAGCTTTGTCGTAATAGAGGTTCAATGTATATATGTTGTGAGTTTTCTACTGATTGTGTGTATCTACATATACTCTATTTCATTTAAGAATGCAGTGGTTGCCGGGGTTTTGACGGTACGAATCTTGCATTTTACCGTCAAAAACCACGGAAATCACTGTATTCTTAAATTAAATAGAGTATAGACAATTTTCCAACCCCTCATTAAAAACTACGCCTTTTGAGGGATGAATATTCGGAAAATCCATCTTCGTTATTTTAAACATTGTGAAAAACATTTTTGCATGTGTATTTTTCTTGTTGTCTACTGTGTCATCACAGAACTGTTCAAACTTTTTAATCTCCAAAAACTACCCCCGAAAGGTAGGGGTTGAATATTCCTAGGTATACTCGGGGTAAATGGCTAACAATCATCAGGTTTTTTTTGAAAGGGAGTCACTCAAATTTTAAAACATCTGAATTTAAGAAATTTCTGCACCCTTTTTTATGGGTAGAAAAAAAGCAGTTCTAGGTCAGATTCGGTTTCAGCGACTTCGAAAATATAAAAATGTGTGTGGCTGTGTTATAATTGATACTATAATAAATAATTTCTATCTTGTTTGCTACAAAATTTAACATATTCTGCTCATCATGTTAAATATTTTAAACATTAACTTTAATACAATTATAAATGATTAGTAAAAAACAAATAAGTAGATAATATAAATCGGTTATCTAAATAAGTACTATAATAAATATAATACGTGTAAATTGCTCCAATAGCCTGTCAAAATAGTCCTCCTCTGCATGAGTACATATAATCCAGATCTACATTTTGACACCTCAAAGTTTCTGTGGAAATTCTATTGTGTATGTTGAGAGAGAACGATATAGTTTAATTATAGTTTGTAACAACGAGAGCAAAAGGGATGGTAGGAATAAACAGGTCCGTGTTTGATTGTTATGTTATATTATATTATATGATATCATATTATCAATGTGAGTGCGTGAGGCTAATGAGATGGTAATTCTAAGAAATAATCCGAAATAGATCATTAAGCTTGATAAAATTAAAATACCAATAGCTAAGTTGATTGGTTTGATGAAAATGCGTGGTATGTATTTTACATATTTGTAACATTTTACTATGCCTTGATTATCAGGGAATTTGTATTTTTATAGTAATTAGTTATTAAATTAAAATTTCCAATAAGTAAGCGGTTTTACCTTTTTCTAAATTTCGAGAAAATTGTTATATGTTGAATGTAGAGTCGTATGCAGAAGTGGTCAACCAGTTGATATAAATATTGACTTGATATAAAATTAATTAATGAAACGGACGTATATTTGTGTTTTTATTTAAAATGATGTAACTATAATATAAGCTCCACCCTAGAGAAAAATAACCGATGATGTTTGTCTTAATATTTTAGAATCTGTTGTAAGCGATTCTGATCTTTAGGGTGACAGACGACTTCTGAAACCCATAGTACGTTGTATCCAGAATAAGGTACGTTCTATAGGTCTACGAGCAGAACTCTATTAATCTCACTTTGTCGTTTCTCCGTCTGTCAGTTTGTTATAATAAAACATCTGGGAAACTGTATAAACTAGATAGGTATTTGAAATTTTAACTTAACATGCAAAATTAAGACTTTTAGAAAAAGATATGAAAAATTATTGAAATATATACATGTGTTTCAATTAACTCTAATATAATTCATGTGCGGTAAATGGTACTGAAAGATAAATTATATTAAAACAAATTGCAACATAAATAATCTAATCCATATAAAATATAATATATAAATATCTAGTGCTTCGATTAACACAATATTACAAAAGACATAAACAAAAAAAATAATAAATAAAAAGCATTCTTTTAACAGTATCAAAAAAGAGAAATTCTTCACATTTTTAATACTATATTTAAATATTAAGTCAAGCTTATTAAAAAAAGCTTATTTGCCCCAAAGATATAAAAGTAGAGGAAAAAAAGAAAAAAAATAAAAAATTCTTGCATTCCTTACTGCATACCGTACGACGCGACGGCACCCTAATAGTATTCACCTTGTATGCCTTGACAAAACTTTTACAGTTTAGGTATATAAAATAAAAAATACTAGGACGTCCATGAGATATATTTTATTTAGTAATATTTTTATACATTTTACAGAATATAATCGCTATGGTCAGTGACCACTCTACCACCTATCGGATAAAATTTAAACTCTTCTGAAGTTCCTAAACACCGATTTGAAATTTTTAAATATAATGTAAACATTATGTAAATAAGTTATTAAAATTATTAAAATGCAATGAAGAATAAAAAAAAGTAAAACGTTGTGCTGTACCAAATTGTGACAATAAGTCATCCAATAAAACATTAAGTTTTCATGTGTTACCAAAAAATGCAGTTTTAAAAAAAAATATGAGTGATAAATTCTAACTTAATCTCCATTAATTATAAAAAAATATTTGTTTGCTATGCAAACTTTACTCCAAATGACTTTTTTTATAGTACATTTACATTTAAACGGTAATAAATATTAATAATAGAAATCTTAATTGGAATTCAAATCGCTATTTGGGAACTTCAGAAGGGTTCAAGTTTTATCCGATAGGTGGCAGTGTGGTCAATTTTAATAGATATATGAAGAAACAAATCGAAAATATTTTGTAACAATTTAATTTATAAAAACCAACTTGATTAGTACTGGCCTGTTTATCCTGGAGAGATTCGTTACATATAGTGCATTAACATTGTCATCTTCCAGTATTAAGACATATAATAAAGGAAAACACATAACTGTATGATTGACAATGTTTAGTACACTTGACAGGAGTAGTGAGAGTATAGCAGCTCTTAGAGAGGCGAATATAATTCGATTTGTTGCTTGTAAAAGTGGTACTACTCATCCCCGTATAACAATCTCCCAATGCGGATATCATATGTATTATTATTCTTACAGGAATCAATTTTGTTTATTACAAAATAAAAGGGACCAAAGATTATTTCATAAAATAAATATGGAATGACTCTTGAGTCACTAATATATTTTATTTTTATATATTAGTACTTTAAAATGATATTTTCTTCGAAATAAGAAACTTTTTTGTGGATGTTATAATTGTTTATTATCTAACCAAGGTTTTTGTTATACATACACTATATAGTAAATAACTTTTTAGTTTTTCTTCCTCGTCAATATCTGAAAGATACGAGAAGCTATGTGATCATTTTTCAAAGAAAAAAAATTTCTCCGATTACAAAATTTTAACTATCCATTTTAGGTTAAGAAACAAGGTTAGTAAATACACAGGTTGTCTCAGTAGCTTGAGCACCCCAGATGATGTATTTTCCCCTTATCGCGCCGAGTTACAATGATATATTTGTTATGATTGGACACATAATTCCCCCTCACCATATTTGGGCCTCCCAGATTTCTATTTCTCGCGCCGAGCTACTGAGGCTACCTTGTAGTTTACATACCTTGGTCAAGACAAATACTTTTTAGTCCGTATCTGTCTGTTTGTGTGTGTCTGTCCCCTAAATTCTTGTCACACGCATAATTCATGAACCACTAAACCGATATTAATGCAACTTGATTGATTATATCTGGATAATCCCATATAAAAATCATCAGAATCGTGTATAAGGGGAAGGGTTGACATCCCAAAATAGTTATTTTTTCAAGATTCATATTACATGAACATTTTTAGAATTTTTTTGTAGGGAATTAAATTTACTATAAAAAGGGTCACTAAAATTACTTATTATACAGCATCTATTACCAAGTAGAAAGTATATAAGGATAACAAATTTATTCTAGAGTAATCTGGGAAGGTGGCATTTAGAATTCCAAGAGTTAAATTTTTTATAAAGAATATTAAAATTGATGACAAATAAAAGTAAACTTTTATCTAATAACATTTGAATACGAATATATTGCTTGCATTACGTTGCGTCTCCCTATAGATTTTTATTTGTATTATTAAATAAGTAAACACAAATATTTTTCTTTGAACATTTTAATAACCAAAATTACAAAGAAAAATTTGTTTATTAAACCACAATAAACCTTAAGTTAAAGAACCTAAATACATAAAATCATCCACAAAGTTACATTTTCTTTCATATAGTTATAATAAGACATAAAATATTTATTGCTCATTTAACATGATATAGTCACTGTCTTTTTTAAAGGCTTATTTAATTAAAATGATATAATACGTTTCTGTTTTTCATAAATATAAAATATATTTTTAATTAAAAAAATCTACCGTGATTCTATTTATAGTTGCACACTTTGTACATGTATGTTAATAAATATAATATAATAAGAAAGAAATCCGACTACAGCTTTGTATCTTTTGTGTCAACAAAGTAAGATACTATTTCTGATTATACATAGTTGTCAAATAATATATATTTTTTAATCGAGTACGAACCTTTTGTTATGATTACTAATATACTTTTGTATGTTAAAAAAAGTAAAAAAATAATAAAAATATTTATGTTTTTAAACAGTAGATAAAACTTAAACAAAAATAAGTTTAAATTTTTTGTATATTTTTCATCAACTCATTTTACATAACCCCAAACAATACAAAAAGTTTAATCCAGATTTACCTTTGTGTACAAAAGGACAGAGTTACTAAAAAAAAGAATAAATGTATATTGTGATTGATGAATACCTGAACTAATTTTGACTTCGTTTTTAAATGAAAACCTACTTTGAACGAATTAAAACGAGAAACAAGTAGGTACATATACCTATTGGATTACTGATATTCCATTTCTGTGTAATAGAGATTTTTAATTAGATCATACGAATATGCTATATCTATACAAACATAAATTTTCTTTTTTCACTTTGTTCTCTTGGAACTCTAATTGCAAGTTTGTTATTTATTAATTAGTTTATTTATTTTTATTTTTAATTGTGCTTTGCAGAATCACTTTAACCAAAGGTTGAACATTTTCATATCCAAACATAAATAATTTATGGAAGAATTTACGGTTTCGTAAAATTTAAACATTCGTGTTTTTAGGGTTCCGTAGAAAACTAGGATCCCTTATAGTTTCGTTCTGTCCATCCGTCTGTCTGTCTGTTCTTATAAATTTTATAACAATTAAGATGAAATTTGGTATAAAGAGGTAGCCCAACACGCACTTGGCCGTTTTATTTTTTTACGTAGATATTGACATGGATGAAGACTGTAATTTTATTTACTTAATTTATATATAGATTTATTTTGAGAGCCCCAAAAAAGTAATGTTATTTGCTATATTTTTAAATCATTATTGATTTTATAAATTAGAGATATATTTTCCAATAAAAAAAAATGTATTGCCCATTTGAATCAGTACCCGGACTTTATGGGCCCCATTTGATATAGATAATGAGATAAACGAAATCTAATCATGATGACTGACAGTACCTACATTGAAAAAAAATCCGACGCTCGTAACAGGCCTCAATATTTCTGTCGCAGACCTGATTTGAATGGATATAAGATTTGTTTGTAAAATACCAATATTCTCAAAAGTGAACTTTCCATTTTGGATTCGTAATAGCTCATTTTATGTGCATTATTAATTATTATTGAATTTTTAATGGTAAAATACTCTATAGACATTTAATAACTACAAATTAATACTACTAAAAAATGTAAAATATTAGGTATATTTATGATTTTTTTTCCTCTAATTTAATTAAATTAATTAAGATATTAAAGAAAATTTAATCAATAAACATGATGTTAATTATGTATTTATGTATGTACAATGTATATATGTCATATACATATAAGAATATGTAGCTATAATAAAACATCAAAGTTATTTTAACCAATAAGAAAACAGTAAAGGCAGATAATAATACATTTTCGTATAAAATCAAATATGTATTAAATTCGATATTTGCAAACTGTTCCGTTAAATGAAAATCAGATGAGACATGTGTTCACAAGAATTTATTACACGTGAGTAATTTTAATTTATAATATACTAGCTGGGCCCACGCGGCTTCGCTCGCGTAGACTACGGAATTATTGTTTAGGATTTTTGAAAAATATAGTTTAATTAATTAAGTACAAACACGATTAGTTATTATTGTAATAATAATTTATCAATACCTAAATTACCTAACAAAAACGAATCAGAAGAAAAAAGTACAAATAATTTGTGTTCTGTTTAAATTTAAATGTTAATTATTGAAAACAAAATTAACTCAAACGTCAGCCGAGGGACTCCGAATATCTACCGAACGTAAGCGAATCCAGTCTGATGTACATCGCTTCGATGCGGCACGACACCATACATTTAAAATGTTACCTTTATAAATATATTTTAAGATATTTTCTAAACTATACGACCAAATTGGATGCTGTAAATGGCAAACTATATCTACATTAAGTACTTATGACGATGAAATCATTTATTTCGATAAGGATTAATGTTTTGCAGGTCATAAGTCCATGTAAACAAAACCCAAATATTTTATGTTTTTTTTGTAACATAAAAGCAGTTATTGTGGCTTAAATATAAAAGTTAGACATATCGTGTCGCTGACTTAATTGTAGAACTTTTGATTCTACACAATTCTTTAATACATTATTTTGTTCTATATTGAACGGTTTAGGCAGCGTATTACAAAACAGCGCGCCGACGGCAAAATTTTTTCCGACTTGATTTACTATTATCGTCACTGCTTTGTTGTTATGTTACCTAACGTAAAAAAATATAGCCTATAACCTGGCCAGAGAACGTACCTATGAATTAAAAAAAAAACTCGTAAATCGGATAAGTGGTTCTCGAGTGATAAGGTAACTAACGGACAGACAGACAGACAGACAGACAGACAGACAGACAGACAGACAGACAGACAGAGAGACGTTGAGCTTTATATATATTAAGGATTCAGTATATAGGTACGAACTAAACTAGTACAAATTAGAATGATACTTTTATTTAGGTAGGAATATAAATCGCTGTCGTCAGAAAAAATGCCATAGATTTCTTAGTAGGAGGAGGTCAGCCGAAAATCCTGGCCCCGGGGGCTCGCGATTGGATGTGGAGGCCATAACGCAAGATAATAAAGTTTCTAAAGATGGATTTTCTTAATTCAATTATTTTTATTTTTTATACGTTTTTATACTATTAAGGTAAATTTCAGGCGAAGTACTTTATTAAAATTAAAATAAGGACCAGACCCAGTTGATATTATGTGTTGTATAATAAAAAATTTATACGTCTATAGTAATTTTCCAAAGTTCAAGTTTAATAGAAATAAAATACTGTTCCAAACTAACGGTTTTTATAAAGTAATACAACGCGGACGAAGCTGTGAGTGGGTTGCTAGTTATCAATAAACTATTAATTGAAATTTTTGAAAAACTAAAAAAGTTCAGAAAATACGAAAATAATAGGTCAAGCACATATCAAACAAATTTAGAATTTTTGTTTTTTAATTAAATTGTATAAATAAAAATAAAAACGTTGGTGTTTGTTATATATTACAAAGTAATTAATAAATAGGTCAGGGGCGTATTAAAAATATTTAAAATGAATAAAATTGTGTAAAAATAATATGAAAAGCGTCCTAATAAAATTTTATAAAATTTACCTTTACTATCTAAAAATCATTAGAAAATAATTTAATATAAGAATAATATGTACGTTGGAATGCAAAAATGTGTAAATGAATTGTTCACAATGATCTTTTGCCCTTTTTATAAAATATTTAAAATAATAAATAATGGTAGGAGAATATTATAATATATACATATAGGGTGACCACCGGTTTTCACCCGGAATCTTAAGGTATGTATACCGTTTCTCCGGGCTCCGGGTTTTGTAATAATAATGACAACGAAAAGAAAAAAAGATCATCAAAAATAGCAGGGTGCACAAAAATGAGGTTAGGGTGTGAAAATTTTTAGATGTCAATGAAAAAAAAATAAAAAAGGTCTTCATTTCCATCTCAGGGCTTACAAAAACTAAAATCTGGTCACCCTATATACATACGAAGATCCGAGTAAATTTGAGTATCTAAATATGGCGCGATTAGGGGATGTGGCACGAAGCGTTCAAGGGAAAAGCTCTTAGTCAGTCAATATTTGTCAAAAAGAATACATTTTCAATGGTATAATATTTCATGACAGTTAATACGCTACTGTTTTCGAGAAGCAAGAGACCCTGTTTTCATGCGGTTACGTAGACGTTGAAAAGAGATCGCTAGCCCTTGATCCTTTGTGGCCAAGGATAATGTTACCATGAAATTTTATTAGGATGTTAATGAATGTTGTGAGAATTAGGACGATTCCGGGAATCAGGTAATTACCAATTTCATTAGAATAATGGGCGGTCGAGTTTTATGTTTTTCAATCTATTTTACTAAAGGATTATGTTTTGATTATGTTTGCTTTAAAAATTTTCATACCCGTAAATTGATGATAAAATCAGATTACTAAAATTATACACAAATCAAATTAAATGGTACATAAACATCATGTTATTTTTGCAATGAATTTAGAATGGAACAGATAGTTTCTCTATTTGGCAACATGAGACTAATGCAGTTTTTACATTGAATACTATATGAATTCAATTGATAGAACTCAACTTTCTGATAAATTATTGACTTTTTAAAATTGTTTTTGAAATGACGAATTCAATTAAATGTTATATTATTGGCACTAGTTGGGTATAGCAATTTACTCAATTTAAAATGCAACACAGCTAGGTATCTTTATTTTAATATAGTTTTAATTTGACCTAACGTGCCATTTTGTTTTTATTTCAATACTGTATGTAAACAGTTGCAGTTTTAATTTAATATCAAGAGATTGAATTTGTAGAGGATAAAATTATCTTTAAAACAAATATTTTTGTTTTATTCGGCGATTAATAGATTATGAAAAAATTAACAAGCAAAACAGGAAATAAAATACAATAAACTATTTCTTAGTACAGCCCCTATAGCTATAATTTAAAGTAAAAATAAGTGTTAAACTAGTGAGTAGCTTTCCAATAAACCGTGATTTTTTTGGAAATGTTTATTAAGTGTTGAATACCGAAATTAAATTTTATAGAAAACTGAGGCTAATTCCGACATTTTCAAAAAACTTCATTTTGGTCTCAAGTTTTGAACGACTCTCACTCCTGAACTATTAGTTTTAGGTATAAACCGGAGTATTATTCTTATAGAAAATTTTCTTATCTGTAAAATTAATTATGTTCATTTCTGTTCTATCTTACATTGTTTTCACTGTATCGACGATTTAAACATAACCGGCACTCAATTTTTTTTGTTTTTATGTTTTTTAGTGTATTTCTCGGGGGTCTACAGCCTTGCATTTCTGATATTTTACTAAGGGCATCATTTGCCATCGATTGGCGCTAAAATAATCGAAATGAATAGTAATTCCATTTTTCTCCTATAGGAAATTTCTAATTTGAAAGAACTATATAATTTAGTAAGCTTAGTGATTGATTAAGATTTTCCGATTATTTCCAGCAATATTTCCCCTTCGATTGACTGAATTTTATTTTTACATAACGTTGAAAATAAAAAAGTTTAAATCATTTAATCTGCTCTAAATCTATAATTAGAAAAACATATAAATACTTACATTTTGTCTTTTGCTTCCTTTCAAACTGAATCTGTGTTTCCATTCTCTACGATGCGACTCTGTACTGAAGGACCTTAACATTGGCGCAGACTGCATGATTGTGGATGAAAACTTCAGAGATAATTAAATTTTAATTACATGATACTTTCACTGTTTTATAATATTCATATTAGAAAGTCCATTTACTGTGTTTTCAATTACGACTCAGTCCATTTTATCCATTTTTCGTTACTGTATTTTGGTTATCTTTAACGTTATTGTCCTGGCGTTCTTATCTCAGCTCTTTTTTATTTTATTTTGAAAATGTTCGGTATGCGGGTACGTATAATAATTATAACATTTTTTTATCCGGGAGTTTCTAAAGGCTGCTGTGCCATCTCTTTATAGTTCTCTACCATTGTAGTTGCTGACGCAGTTGATTGTGAAAATCTGAAAAGAGGAAAGATAAACTTAAATAAAAGTTGTATTTCTAAATTTTTTATGTATTAATTTTAAAATGGAATTCTGAGAATTAAAAATCTAACTATTGGCACACCAATTAATTTGAATAATTTGTAACACATAATATGTTTACTATAAAACTTGAAACTTCTCCACCGATATTAAATTAAAAATAAATTTTCAACATCCCGTGCTTTTTCTTGTATTGCTAAATATGGTTTTTTAAATAATGTTTATTTTTTTTGCTTCCACAAAAAGATTTCTACAGTAATTCCTCCATTAATATGGGGTAAATTGGTTCCATGAAAACAGCGCGTAAATTGAACAATATAAATTGCTCTGTTATGATGAGTTAGGTCTTTCCACCCAAAGTTTTTCAACCACGTAAATAGATCACTGTATATCATAAACCAACGTTGACTGTATTCCAATTAAATTAAATAATCAATTCGAATTTTGTTAATGTCATCACAATGTTAAAAACGCAACAGATGTTCATGTAACATAATTTTTATCTATATATCTACATATGTACATGTACATATGTTGTATATTACATTACTATATAAATTAATATATGTTACATATTATAGATATATTTTCGGGCATTTAGATAAACTGAGATTAGATATTATAGAAATTTTTACCATTGTAATTAAATATTGAAATGGATCAATATAGAATAGTGAATACCTGGATTTTAATTTATAATTTTTAGATTCATTGAGTTTTTTTACATTTATTAGATAAATTTCATTTGTTTAATTTAAATAATTTGTATTTACGTTAAAGTTACATATAATATGCACAGTCCAACTTCTGGTAATTGAATTAGTATCTATTATAGAGTAGATAAATATAAAGAAATATTTGGTTCGTGTTATTTTAAATTAGAATTGTCCCAATCATTTGAAAAGTTGCATTATTATTTTGTATGTATGCACATATACACAATATAATTATTAATAAAAGGTAATGTTAAATTATCAAATGAGGTAAATAACATGTGTATAATTAAAATGTTTAAAAGAATTAAATAAAATATTTATCAGGTAATTTTGTAGCTATTTATAACATGTTTTGTACAACATATAATGTAAAAAAGTTTGTTAATTAGATAACAACAAAATTACTAAAAATAAAATATTACGAACATATTTGAAATTTATTCCATGAATATGCTCAACATAATTTTGTACTATAAACGTATATATCCACATACTTTGTCGTATATTATTACATATATGTATATAATTTTATTAATAGTAAAAAGCATGTCATTCCATTAAAATGTGTTTTTTTACTCAAAAATTCTACAAAATACATACAAAACATTTTATACGAGATAAAGCTTTTAAATTCTAAAAAAAATCTAGAGTGTTACTATGTTTTATTGTTTCTTATAAAAATTTTATGGAGACACAGACAGATAGACATGGAACGAAAAGTGTTTGTCTTGACCTGACTTTTTTCTCATTTTAAAACGATCACAAAGCTTCTCGTATCTTCGATATGGCGAGGAAGCAATTGCCGTCAGCATCTAGGATCAAAAATGTTTATATACTAACTATTGACAATGACTTAAAACCAAAACTCTTGACGAGACTTATAAATAAAGATGAATATCATTTCGGTCGCGTCTCGTCGCAACCGATCTAAAAAACATTTCCCATCGATGTAATATTTGATGGTTCAAGGCTCTTACAATGAGTATTTAAACTTATTAGCGTTAACGAGTTTAAATACGTATACATGCACATGCTTTCCTAGTGCAAAGAGAGATAAAAAATAATACGAAACTGCTGTCAAACTAAGTAATTAAATCTGTCTACAGCACAATAACGCAAATGAATGCCTGGTTGTGAGGACGGGACATTTCTCAACCTATGTATGTTGCTAGCCGGCCAGTTTATATTATATTAACTTAAACTTTATTTATGCAATGTATAATGCTTCTGTGAAACTTCTATACAATGTTAAATTGGTTTTGATGAAATATGAGGGATTATTATTTAAACAAAATGTATGATGATTTTAAATAAATGTCTTATACGGTTGATAGCTCCATATATTTATTTTTTTAATATTTAACAGTTTGTGCTGTACATAAAATATTACTTTACATTAAGGGGGAACATCAATGTGATGGACATAAAAAAAATATATTTTTTATTCATTCAAAAATATTTCTGAAAAAGTCAAATATTAAAAAAATAATTATTGACAGATAAATTTGTTTTTTAATCACATTTTTCTCGAAACGACCTTTTTCAATTAATCCAAGCGAAAAATCACACTATAATAGTCCAATTTTAAATTATTTGAACAAAAATTTTCATAATCGCAGTGGTTAAGTCTAAGCGTAATTTTTCAAAATTATGAAAATTACTTTTTAAAGTCCCTTTTGAATAAAAAAAAAATAATTTATGTTAAGGGCTGCCTGTACTAAGATATTGATTGTATCATCAGGAGATGATTTTTTTATAGACCATCATATTACTTTATTACTTGGTAATTTGTTAATAATTGTCAATAAATATGTGTGAAATCGGCCTTCTTTCAATCCTAAAACAGTAAATTAATTAGCAATTTTTCGACCCATTATACGTGTCCTCCCTTAAAGTGATCTTTATTTTATGCATTATACAAGAATACAACTACAATACAATACATAAAAAAAAATTAAAAAAAACACACATCATTAAAAAAATATACAGCAACATTTCACTCGACAACATAAATTCTCTTATTATTTGTGCATTGCTTCAGGATTTCCTTGCATAAAGAAATCTGTATTTTAATAATAAAACACAAAACAACACAAACGTGTGTGTTTGTGTACATACATCAATATTCAACTCTGATAAAATGAAACTAATTACAACTTTTTTAAGAAGAAAATGCAGCGCGTTACGTGAGTTGTAATATAAAAAGTTGGTGAAAAATACATTCCCATTAAAATTTCAATCAGCGTGCTCTTGGCGTGAAAAATGTTTTTCCTGTTCGTTTATTTCAGAGAGAAAATATGCATAACACATATTATAGGTTAAGATTATTATTTTTAATGTGACAAACTGTGTATTTAAAAAAAATTAAATCACATGAAATATTATTTGATAATTTATATTTTAAAACATTTATATTTATGAACAACTAGCACACTGCACCCGGTGTTACCCGGGTTAATATCCACCCAATATGCCCACCCAACATGCTCGCAATTCACGGTTCACTGCGAACTGTTTTTTCCGACTTCATGAAATTTACAAAAAATATCCACAAATTATAGACCTAGATCTAATCTATTCATTAGTGAAAACCTGAATAAAATCCGTTTAGTAGTTACTGAAAAAATCGTGTAAAATTATATTTTCAAACTCTCAGGAAACACAACGTCTCGTCTTAGAATCTATATTAAAATAATAAATATTTTAGCTTTCTTGGAAGTGAAATGTTTTTTATTTATAATTCAATTTTCAGTCAATATATAACAAAATATTAATAGCCACAAACATGCACAGAAAAATTATCTATTGGTGAAAACCGCATTGAAATCGGTTCAGTAATTCTCGAGTTTATAAGCCACATTCAAACGAACATTTTTATATAGAGAGATTGACTGTAACAGTCGTGCACAAGACAGACTTTTAGTCGGCCGATAATTTTCCGATAATCAACCAATAGATTTGTCCCTGATTAAACGGTATACTGATTGCCAGTTGGCAGATAGTTGTCCGACTTTTTAATCAAATGGGAATTGCCCAGCTCTTTTAATTATTTAGTTGTCCTTTTTTAATCGGTAGGTGTTCGCAGCTTCATGATAATAGCCAAACTGATCAAAATCAAACTGTATTTAGTTTAATAATCTTGGATCAATCTATCGACCGACAAAATGTTTGTAGTGTGCGTTATCGGAAAAACAAAAATGGCCTTTGAACAGGTTATGTCTGGTATTACAGCCTAGTTAACAAATATTTACAAGCTTACAAACACTTTCAAACGGGGTATCAAACGTATATAACAGTTCTCTTGGAATTTTTAACAGATAGTTGCATACATAATAATAAGTAAAAACAAATGTATGTAAAGTATATTTACTTAAGTGTATTTACTAATCTTGAGTAAAAACAGTACCAACTTACTGCGCATGCAACTATCTGTCAAAAACTTAAAGAGAACTGTCATATAAGTTTGATACCCTGTTTGAAAGTGTATGTTTGCAAGCTAGCAAATTTTATTAGCAAGGACATTAATTATTATATTTTGTAAAAATTGAAGGTTTTTTTCATGACTTCAGTCTACTGTGTACTCAAATATCAAACTAATTATATTCTTTGTTTTGACATTTTTATAAATTACAGTTCTGATATTCAGTAATTTAAAAAAAAATTAAACCAATTATTATTAAAAATGTTGTCTAAGAATATTTAAAATAAAAATAAAACTGCGTACATATAAAACAGTAAGGTTCTTTGATCAATATGAAAATGAAATTATAGGTATGGTATTTACAGGTATATAAAATTCATGTAAGATATTAAATTTTCTTTTATATTATAAAAAACAACAAACAAAAAAAGATTACAAGAACAATGACAAGAAAATTATATTGCATGGTTTTTGTGGCTTCCTAAAGATCAAAAGCTTTTGAACATTGAAGAAAATTTGTATTTTTTATAACATACATAACTTAATTGTATTTTAAAATCTTGTTATTAAAAGTAGACTAGAATTTCTCCGCGGTTTTGTCCACTGTATATTTTGGCATTTAATATTGGCGTAAAATTGGTAGCTACACACACGTCTGGATCCTCTAAAATCGTAGGCACGACATTTCTACGGCAGCAGTGAAGATGGTTTAATTAAATCAACATCACATTGATTATCCTTTTTAATTTTTTACAATTTTAATAAAAATATATCTGCCAAGTGAATACACAGTACTTCCTAAAATATCGATGAACTGGTTAGCTATTTAATTTTTTGACAATTTTTTTAGAAAATATAAATTTAAAATTTTTTTTAATACGTGCCTGGTTATTTTTTTTTTTTAATAATTTCAGTTAAATTAGAAATTTATATGCTAAGCAAACGTCAAAAAACATTTAATATGTAATAGTAACTAGCGATTGAAAAAAATGGAGATAAATCTTTGTAAGAGAACATTTATTTACTACAAAAGTTGTGATCTATTTCATAGAAAATTGAATTCTCTACAAGAACGATTACTTATATAATACAATTTTCACATATCATGTGTCGTTTTTGATATATTTAAAAAAATAACTATTTCCATATCAAGATTACCGCGGAAGCCTCAGTCTTCCCTATATAATATATATGTACGTATAATATAAATTTTGTTAGAACATAATACTACCCGATAATCTTCTTCTATCTATTAGTAAATTTTAACAAAAAAGGGTTGTTCATTTACGTTAGAACCATCAACTTTGTTCGGGTTATTTAATACCTACATCCATTTGTAACTTTAAATGAACTCATGTTAATAGTTTCAAAATAATTAATTTAAATTATATGTATATGAACTAAGAAACTGTATGTGATCATTTTAACTTTTTATTTTTTAATAACTTTATTTTTAATAACTATTATTATTGTAATCATTTTTTGCGGGGTATTTAATAAGACATATTGCTTAATTTTATCTTACATTGAAATTTTACAATCTTCAGCTAGACAATCTAAAAATATCTGCCATGGGAATCACAGGACTTTCTTATAATTCCATCAAAATCCGGATTTAGAAAAAAAAATCGGCTTCACTATACATACTTATACTATACATATGTATGTTTCATATACAAAGGTATAAGAAAGTAAAAAACTTAATTTGGAAAAAAAAATTGTATTCGTATAATACAACGAGCATCTATTATTAAAATTGTAGATGTTCATATTATGCTAATAATCCTATATGATCTACATATAAGTAAATATATTATTAACAACGGATATTAATTTAAAATTAGTGCCATTAGCTCTTGATTACTACCATTAATAGGAGGATGCAATATAGATTCTCTTTGTTTACAGATCATGTTAAATATTATTAATACCTTTATTAATATAAATATAATGGATAGTTTATCAAATACGATACATCACGAACATTGTGTTGATTGTCGATTGACTATGTACCTATATAATATTATATTTAGTATAGGGGAGACTGTTATAATTAAGATCACTTTTTCTAATATACCACTAAAAACTAATAATTTACATTTTTATTTCAGTTATAGGTATTTTATCTTATGTAACATCTATTCAACTTTAGTTTTCACTATCTATAAATAGTAAGATAAGGAAGGTTAATTAAAAAAATATATTTTATAATTGCATGTAAAGTGATTCATGGTACAAGATGGAAAAAATAATGCATAGTTGCAAAATGTATATAAAGAATATAAACAAACATCTAATATAAATTGTAGATATAATATATTAGATAGTTATAAAATATAATCACAGTGAATAACCGTAATAAGTGTAGGAAGTTAAACTTCACCCCAGTTTGTCTCAATATTTTTTAATCTGTTGTAAGTGATTCTCACCTTTACCCTGGCAGACGACTTATGAGGCCGATGATACCTCGGATCAGTGATCCATGGAACAGGATGTGTTCGTGATCCATGGTACAAGAGGTGACATTTTACAGTTTTAAAATATAATAATTCTTAGAGGTTATGTTTGAATTTAGAAACAATATGTAGTTTTACTCACCAAATTTAACTATACGAGCTGGAATATGGAGAAAACCCTTAAACAATTCTTGAAGTTTGTAAATAAAAGAAATATTATTCTTCAAAAATTTTACTTTATATAGAAAAAACAATTTTACAGGTGTATTCGTAAACAAGGCCTGAATTGCAAATAACAAGTTTCAATTGCACTATAGTCAGTATTATACGAGATAATTCTGTTTGCCACAAGATAGCAGCACAAACAGAGATAGGGGTTACAGGGTACAATATGTCCAAGGTATAACAGTCTCCCCTTACATTATACGATTATATAGGAAAGGTACTGGCACCAGTCTTGGATATTAATCTATATACATTTAACTGTCTTGCAGCTTGATTTGTTGACAATCGGCTAATAGGTATCAAATTGGAGGACATTTAAACTAATTGTTAGTATAATTTATTTATTAATTATTATATTATCATAGCAACTGCTTTACATTGTTTCAAAGACGATTCTTCTTGTAATCATTAGCAAGTGTGTATTACTGCGTACTCATTACTGGTTTTACTTTATCCATTACTGGAGAAAAAACATAAACAAAATAAAAGGCTACACTTTAAAAACAAACTATATTTGCGGACTTTGGTAATTAAATTGATTAAATAAAAAGTTACTTGTTTTATTAGTAACGTGAGTTTATTACTTTAATTACAAAAAAGAAGCCTGCCAATCACAAAAACAAAGTACAGTACCTTATTTACGTACTACAAGTTGTAACAGTTGACCAAGACAATTAAGATGTAACACATCAAGTGTAATCGCCATGTTGAAATCATAATGAGAATGTTGAGATTAATTAGTGACAAGCACCATAACCTCATTTATCATTATTTCAAGTGCTCTCTCGTACGCTGCTGCCACCACTATTCATTTCCTTCGGAATATTGTTCACAATATATATGTAGTACATGTGTGGATGCATTCCTAACCGAAAACGAGTACCACGTTAATTACTGCATTTACATATGTGTATTGTGGTCTGTATATGTGGGTTTGGGGATGTACCAGAGACGTATTTATTTCATTAATGCATGTAACTAATTAAAAAGTAATAGTGAAAATCAATACAATATCTACGTAGAGTCACATGCAGAAGTGGTCGACCAGTTTTCATTCAAATTCGTTCATCACAAATTTAATAGTCTCCTCCCATTTGATTATTAAAATATTTAAATCATTTCTCCATGTACCAAAGACAGATATTTTGAAACTTATATTTGCTAGATAAAGAAGTACTCTTCGTTTATAGCACTCATATACATATATTTGTGCGATTAAATTATTATGTTATCTATTGAAAATTGTATAAGTAAATTTTGTGCTAATTAATATTTGATATTCCGAATTTTAGTATTTAAATATGTTTAACTTGATATAAAATTAATTAATGAAATGGGTGTATATTTGTGTTTTCATTTAAAATGATGTAACTATATAAGCTTCGCCGTAGAAAAAAATAACCGATGATGTTTGTCTTAATATTTTTGAATAAAATATTTATTTATATTTACAGACTAAATAAAAAGTAAGGAATATTAATTCTACAGCCTGGAATACTATTTTTTATAAAAAATGGGTAAGACAAAAACTGTTTGGTACATTTTTTGCTACAACCTAGCTGTCTCATTTTTTTACATGAGGTCAAACTTCAGAGATATGACGTCATTGACCTATGAAAAATTGTTTCATGTACGCACATTAAACATTTAATTGAATATCGATTGAAGTTATTTTCAATACTTGTAATAATTCATTATTCTGATAGGTTAGCTATTTAAATTGAGTTCAATATATCATCTGTACAGATATTTGGTTATTGATTCGATATTATTTGTTTGTTTGATTTATATTTGATATAAATAGGTTATTACACTTTTGTACTTAATGAATGCCAAAGGTAATTTAACTCTAAACGAAAAACTTTTTGTTATACACATTTATTTATTTATATTTTACTATTCTTCTATATCAATCATTTTGTTTTTATCGACCGGTTTTTAAGTGGACTTGGTTCCTGAATGTTACATTATTATTTTATTAAAACATGTTAGTATGAACAAGAAAAGCGGTGGTATCAAATTGGTATATGAACATGGACTATCAAGTTAAGTCAAATTGTGTTTGCGGACCGCACCCACCCACCCCCCATCTAAAAAAAGATTACAAAAAATATAAATATAAAAAAATAATAAATAAATAATTGGTATCCTTTCGAAAAAATTATTTGCATTTCTTACTTCTATAAATTCAAATGTTTTACAACTTTTTTTGTATTTTTTTAATTTCCATATTATTTTAATAAAATAACAAAGTGCAATTAGTAAATTTAATTTAAAAAATTGCCATTATTGGGGTCCTTGCTAAGACTGGTGCCACTACCTTATATATTTAATAAACAGTATATTTTATCTCACTGAAATAAAACATTTTTTTTTATTCGTTTTAAAAGTTCATTGAAATGTAGGTATATAAATAACTTTTAAAATAAGTGTATTATTCAACTCATTTACCGCAACGAACGATTTAAAACAATATGTTAAAAGCATATATATGTATATATCTACATAGCTTGTTGATCTATGGTTCTCTGATTTCTAACCGTCTATAATAACAGTACGGTACATTTATCACATTTATGTTAGGTGAAACAACACACTTGCATTGTAGAATTCTGTTTTGAATCAACATTTACAAACTGAATTTCAATTGTTTTATAACGTCATAAAATAATAGAGTTTAAATATAGTATAATTGAATTAAATATAATTTAAATCAATAGTGCTTACAGTGACCAAAAAATTACGAAATTTATATGCTTTTGAGGATTTTTGGGTTACCATTACGATATGCTATAGAACATTTTCGTAGCTATTAGTGCTAAAAACTTGTATCCAAAAGAAAGAAATAATATTTAAGTAATTTATTAATAAACCAAAACAACTCCGATTAATAAAATCAGGAAAATTAATTTGTGTTTAGATTTCATTCTTAAATGAACACATGAGCAGTTATCAAATGTTTAATACTAAAAAAACTGAGTTAATTATTAATAGGTATCAATATTACACGTATATACGTTTGAAATTTTTTTTCTAAATTTCCACAAAAATTTAGTTAACAAATGTAGGAATATCTGATAATATTCAATTAATTTATACAATAAAATTTTTATTGAGTTATTGGAAATCTAAATAACAGGTCACAGCATTTTACTGAAATTTCTGGAGTTTATAAAAGATCAATCACGATTTTAAAGTAAAACGTAAAAGAAAGTAAATATAAAGCTTTGGAAATTTGAACTGTCGCCGAGGAAAAGTATTTTCCTTATACAGTTCCGTGACGTTCTTGAAATGTCTTAGATTTGCTATTGTTTGTAGTGACTTTATCATATTACTAAAACTTAATTTCATTCCTTTTCAAGAAGTGAAATAAGTTTCCCAGCTTAACATTGAAAATTCTTGAATTTAATGTATATGTTTTTTAGGGATCTACAGGGTAGTTCAGAAAATATATATGTAAGAATATTATTTGGATTATTTACATTTACTTACCAAATCTGTTATTTTATACTTTTCAATTGATATCTGCATTTTATGGCGTTTAAATTTGCTTTTACATTTAATTGATTGTCTAGAACGTTCGTTATTATAGAGAATTTAAAATAATTTATAAATGATAGCTTACTGACAGCTGTCATTACTTGTAAAGTATATATGAATGACCTTGACACGATTTCGCGTATGCTTGTCAAGTAGAAATTAACGGTATTAAAAGACAAAACAGCAACACTGTATTTTTTTGTCAAAATGGCAACAAACCCTATACATTTTTTAATTCAAAGAGTTTTTAAAATACCATGTTGTTTTACTTTTTTGTTGTAAATACGGCATAATAAACAGCATATGATACATATGTAGCAGCTTTACCATATTATATACTAGCTGTGCTATATGGTATCGCGGAGTTTATTTTAGATCTTTTTATTCTACACAGTTCATTATTAGGTACATTATATTGTTCAATATTTAACGGTTTAGGCAGCGTATTGCAAAAGAGCGTGCTGGCGGCAAACTTTTTCCGACTTGATTTACTATTATCGTCACTGCTTATTCCTAACGTAACAAAAATCTAGGAAAAATAATATATCTATATGAATTTTAAAAAACACGTAAATTGGATAAGTGGTACTCAAGTGATAAGCGCACTAACGGACAGAGAAATTTTGCGTTTTATAATATGTAAGGATTTATTATGAGTGCTCTAAAATCCCGAGAAAATTTTAAACGATTTGACAGCTCGCAGATGTTTTGCTTTTATAGAGCAAAATCTTTATAATACCGAACACAAGAGTACATTATTAAGTATGTATATTAGGTATATATCCAATTAGTATCCTATGTAAAAGGTCCAATTTTTTTAATTTTTTTTTTTTGTCTTATAGTCCTCTTGAACTTTTTAGAGAACTTTTATACTTTAATTAATTTTGTTATGTTCCTTTTCATATATTTTATCTCTCGCCATTAAACTTCTAACACTATCAACAATAGACATTTAAAATTTAATGTGTGTGATGACACAAACAACCCAAATACCAAATAGATATTTTTATAATCAAAAGTGACCCAACATCTATATAAAATATGTACTACTAACTTTCAAAAACAAAACTATCAAAATGAATATAAAATCATTTGCAGAACAGTGGTTTCGTTTATAGCGTTCATTTTCCATACGATTTAAAACGTTGTTTTTGATTTAACGTGTTGTTTTGCACACGTTCGTATAAACGAATACTCGAAACGGCTTTATACAAACTGTGAAAATACTAATCCCTTTACCGTATTTATCTCGATGATTAATGAAAGCTAACGCAATTTAAGATATTCAACAGACCTGAAATTTATTATCATTGTAGTTACAAACAATTTATCTTCCCACATTCAAATTAAATTCTCGTAAATTACGTACGAATATATATTATTTCGTCAAGTTTAAATCGTCTCGTGTTGCGAGGTTATACTCAATATTTTATTTCTGTCAATATAGAATTGATTTGCTGTACTATGGGGTATGTTATTATTGTAAGGGCTGCTAACGAGACGAACGGTTTAAGATACAGACCTGCGGTTTGGAAATTTCAACTTTTCACCTCATTTTCTATACAAAAAACGTACTTTTAACGAAATCTAAAATTCAATATTTTTTAGTCACATATCATGCTTCAAATTTACGTAGAAAACTCAATTTAAAGATAAGAAAATTAGAAGGAACATCATAACTTACTTTATAAATAATAATTTTCATTATTTTTTATCTAATCTTTCTTTTAAATCACAGGTATTTAAACATATGCTAGAATATCAAAAAAAGAAAATAGCTTACGTTCACGTCGGATCACAATCGTGACCCGAAAAATTCAAGACCCGCATCCCCATATACCCTAAATTCAATGCCAATGCACACAAAACATAATAAATTAAGAAAAATATGGCAATTACAACGAAAAACTAAGACTTTAGTTAAGCTATTTTATTTTAAAGAAAACAATGGGAAAATAAAACCAGTTTCAGGCAATTTAAAAAACCCGATACTTAAAAAAACGTTATTAAATATAATTTGTTCAAATGTGACCGAGGGCCGCATGTTGATAATACAGCATTTTTATTTTTGATGTATCTCTAAAAATATGGAAAATATATACGATTTAAAAAAAGAGGACGGTATTTGGCGACTATTAACTTATATATCAACAAATTAACTGTAAATAGATAGTCTTTTTTAACGTTGTTTTTCTTTTGTTTACGTTTGTATTGAAACTAAAATCTAATCTAATTGTTCGTCAAGTGTTTAGGCCATTTTGGCATCTGAACGACAAAATTATTAATTAAATAATTAGATAACATTTTCAAAGCTATTTACATATGGTATGTAATATAATATGTAATATAATAAATATGCAGAACACTCTAACTGTGATTTAGTTAATCGCTATTAAGACCTTCGTCCGAAGCACATAATAATTTCTACTCAGAACTGACCTGGTGGTTATTGCAACCGTTTGTATCCGGTGCCCGGTGCATATGTATTAATTATTCAATGTCTAAATTGCATTGCACAGTTTCTGTGACTGACCATGATTATTCCACTGCTTCACAATCTGGAACTGCTAATCAATTTTCAATTTATTAGTGATCAAATTTAATATGTGTGTTGTATACAATCATATTTGTAATCTATTTTGAGTATCAATTTTGTTGCTGTCTTTGATTTATGAAGATTTAATATTTTCGCTGTAGTTTATAAGTACATGAAATTGTACCTAGATATAGTTAATAAAATCATAGACACCCAGAAGCAAATATTCACATATGTTGAAAAAGATAACCTAAATGCGTAACCCCTGATTTAATATTTCCTCAGGGGGAAAATACTTACATAATTTATTTTGTAGAAAAAATATTTTTCCGAAAACTTCGATGACAGACACATGTATATTTAGTGTCCCAAAACGTTAATATCTTTATATTTGTCATATAACTTTTTCTTGATCCAAATTTGTTGCAAGCAATTTTGTGTAGTGGTCTCACTGGGTTTGAAAAATAACATCCGCAAACTTCCATCTGACGTGCACGTTCAGAGTATGAACGTATTAGAAGCACAACTTTTACTGTTTGGAAAAAAGACGCACACAAAGTTTGTGCATATCGAAATACTTATTCATTACATTGAAATTTTAATTTCATTCTTGTAAATGCATGCATGTATATGCATAAATAAAAACGATAATGGAAAGCAACTTTGCTGCAAATTCTAAGTCTAAACTATAACATTACAATAAAGATAAAGAAATATTTTTAAGTGTTGTGCCAAATAATGAATTGATGTTAATAGAACAATAAAGTTGGGTTTTAGCACTTACAGCAAAATTACTTTCCAGCGTCGATATACTTATTATATGCGATATTTCTTGTTATATACGTAGGTATGTGTATATTTTTTTGTAATGTTAGAAATATTTACGAACCAGATAAAATTCGTTGTCAGGCTCCATTCACCCCACGGATCGTAGGTTACCGTCACCTAATTAGTAGTCAATATAAAGTGTTATATATTTCTGTAGGTACTACAATTAAAAACGAATGACATTTAATATTATTATTCAATATTAGATTAGGAAAGACTATGGATATATAACAATCAATACGAAACTGTTACCAAAACTTATGGCGGCCATATTGTATCATTGATATATTTTCCATGAAAATATATCAGGGGCGTCAGTCGAAAATTTCAAATAGTCAAATATGCATTGAATTTGTTCTGTAAGAGAGATGATGGTTGCAAAAAGATTATTAATGATTTATCACTGGAATACTTTTAAACGCAATATAAAATATTAATTTTTAATTAATTGTATAATTCCAACCAATTTATATTTATTTTAAAATCCGAATAATACACCAATGACTCGTGGAGATATTTTTTGTGGAACGATATGGTAACAACGTTAAGTATTGTGTTATGAGTCCTATATCTTTCCTTGCCTACGGATTCAATACACCCAGATTGCCTTTAAAATAAATCATTTCAATATTTATACAGTAACCATAACGATATTATTCAATATTCATGTCGAAGGAATCATCAAAATAACTTTAACAACTTACTTTTGCGCATGTGATTTCAACAGAAGTATAAATACATAATTTACCACTCAAAACTCAAAAGACAAAGGAAATATGTCGAAAAACAGAAAATGTAAACAGAAAATCAACGTTTGATGTAAATATAAATATAGGTATCTTCAAGATGTACATAACGCGAGCAGTGGCGTCTCACGTATAATAAGAAGATATTTAGAACGAAATACCAGAGCATACTCAAAATATTAATATGAAAAATGAAATATTAAATACTGTTATGTATAATAGGTATTTATTATTTCTGAAAACGATCTATACTGAGACTCACTTTTTTATTACTTAATAAGTATACAACAGTATATGCAATAATTAATAATTAAGTGCATCTAATATTTGGAAATTTCCAATATATTTTAGTTGGAGCCGCCACTGAATCTTAACGACTTCTGATACTATTATACATAAAACCATATCTCTTTTGTTTAATGTAAGGTATATGAAATGGAAAATTGTCTCATGCTGAAAAATAATTTTCGTCAAAATATCCTTTTTGTTTGTTTTCAAAGTCTGAAGTTCTAGAACGAGATCTTGTTATTCATGTTAATAAGTAATAAAATGTTATTATTATTAGTAGTTATTATTATTAGTTTGAATTGTTCGTTTAATATTGATATATTATAGTTCATTGAAAGTAGATGAAATACATTTTCAAAAGAAAAACTTATATTATTATTATGTTCCTAATCAAAGTTAAATTTAAAAATTGCTATTAATTTATTGATAATATTTTGTCGTCTATTATTGTATTGCATTTGTACCCAAAAGAACCAAGGAATTCAAGTATTATAAAGTATATACAAATATTATTATCTTATCTTTTAGCCCTTATAAATTAGCCCTTATCATTTCATTGGACAGAGAATTTAATCTTTTAACGAGATCGAACAGGCAAAAATAGAAATCTTAAAAGAAAAAAAAATCTAAATCAACAGAAAATCGGCCTCTTCAAAAAAGTGCGTGTATTATGGACCAGAGTGTTCCATAATACATGATTATGTACATTAGGTGGTTAAAAGATTTGTTTTTTAAATGTATTTAGTTGTTTTTATTTCAAACTTATTTGTTGCCACTGTAAAAAATAGCAATTGCGTGGCATGGAATATGCGGACAAAATCTTCGTAATAAGCACCCCATTTAGTGGACACCATCATAAAGATTTTGTACTAAAAAAATGATTCTTGTGGAAGTGGATAGTTATTAAGTACTCGGTGTTTAATATACTATTCACAGTATTAGCCTCACCACGATTCTGGTTAATTATTACCCTTAATAGTCGTTCTACATAATACCTGCAAACACTTATATTTAAAAAAAATTGGTTAGTACTGAGGCAACAATTGTATTATCCATACGGTCAAACCTTATACTTGCATTTTTAAACAGCAATATAAACAATTGAATACAATAAAAATTTAAGTTAACTTACCTTAACATAAATAATCAAAAATGGAATATTTCATTCCATATATACCGACTCTACAATACATATAAAGATTGCAGCAATTATTCGTTTTAAATTATTTACGAGCGTAACATAATCTGATTATTGGATCAATCAATCTGTTTTTGGTAATCAACAAATGATAAATGACACATACGTGTTACATAATCGAATTCCAACAAAATTGACCGTTATTTAACACTATATTTGACCTTTTATTGGATATAGAACAAGTCCCACATTTTTCAAAAATTATTTCTTAATTAATCAATATATGCACATACCTTTGACATGTTTATTGTTTTTTGATATAGTTTTAATAAATCCACTTTTTTGATATTATATTCCAATAATTCAATAAAATAAGGTTTTTAAAAGGAATTAATATTCGCTACGATCATTTGCAATTGATATCTTCAATAAAAAAAACTTTAATTGTCGATGCTAATATTTAATAGGTAGGTACTATTAAAAAAAAATTTCAAGATTAAAAATATTTGTTGAAAAAAATGCAGATTAAAAAAATTATTTACTATTATTTAATGTTAAAATAGTTAGTGTATCTATAGTTTAGAAGTTATTAGAAATGTAAAAATATCCGATAAAATTTTGCGATTATCTTCAAAACAATCGACATCCCGTTGTCTTTTTCAGAAGATATCACTCAAATGTCAAGCATTATCAAAGAATAAATAACAAGAAAAGCACATTTATTTGTGAATAAAAGCTACAAATGTCAGCAAACTGTTTAAGGATGAATGGCAGGTACAGTCCAAGTCAAATATAGTGTAAATCTATATAGATGCAATGAACGATCGAAATCAAATTATTAATTATTCACTTGAAAAGCTTGTAGGAAAGTGAAATTGGTTTATAATCTACTTAAACTATATTAATACTTTTGTTTAAGACCTCATCATCCAAATCGAATTGTATTTTGTTACATTAAGTTGACGAATAAGTATTTTATTATTATAAATGACAGAAATTAAAATATTATTAAATACCACTATTTAGAAGATATGTAGAACATACAAATGCAATAAAAAAAATATTATTTTTCTACAACCGTGTAAAAAAGTAGGCTTTTTCATTGACATTTCAGTGTGTAAAGTAGTACTTTTGCGCTCGCTCTGCGAAAAAAGTTTTTTCACGCACGGCGTGCGCAAAAGTGTTCCCATAGTAACACATACATTTTTACATTTTTTTACGATTAATTAATTTTATAAATACTATTGTATTATAGTATTAATTAAACAAATTACTAAAATTTAAGCACCATATTAATTATTATAATGAAAAAAAAAAAATTAATAAAATGAAATCAATTATAAACAATACCTTAAGGTTTTTTTCTTTGTACAATTCATGGCATTATGTGTAGTTTTCATATATCAATTTAGATTTTGCAGATAGTAAATTTAAAATTACAGAACTTGCAGCTTCTGATATCTCTGGTGGTGCACATTTATGTTCTTTCTCAGTATCGCCACTTATCTATCTTATATTATAGAATAACATGAAACACATTTGAATGAAAATAGAACTGTCAAAAATTTTGTCCAAAGCTTACTAGAGTTGAATTTTAATATTCATATAGCAAAATACAAAGTATATAAATTAATTATTATATTATATTATTGTTAATATTATATAATAAATAGGGTTGTAGAAAAAATATTGTGTGCACCTCGGGTGTAAAATGCGTTTTTCGCACTCGTGTGATTGTTAGTCTCGGCTAGCGCCTCGACTAACAAACGTTCACACTCGTGCGAAAAACTATCATTTTACACCCTAGATACACAAATAACTATAGTAGTTCATATGCTTACATATATGAAAAAATATGTAAGAAAACAAAACATTTCAGTACGTCATTTTTTTCAATATTTTTCGGCAATAATTATTCTTTCAAACTATGTGGTAAGATATTCTGAAATTTTGTGAGGGTACTTTAGATTTATTAAGGAATAACTTCTCCAAATTTCAACTATTTCTCGTGGAAATTAGATAATAACATCCTTAGCATGTACAAAAAAAACGTAAAAGCGTAAAACAATAATAAAATAATAAATTAATTGCATAATTTCTAGGAATTCTTCTTCCATAAGGGCGTAATAAAACAATCGAAATATCAAACAATTTTGTAAAACGAAACACAAAATAAACTTGACTTGGGTATAATAATAAATATTACTGCGAAAATCTTAAATCAAAAATCATATTGATATTTTAAACATAAATATCAAATATCAAAACGTTTGATAAATTTACATCGCCTTTGATGATATTATACTTGAGTTTCATAGGAATACAGTAAATTGGTAGGTTTATAGACACACAACAAAGTGCTAGGTAGTAATATTAGACATTATAATTTATATAGTTTAGAGCAGTGATTGGATCCGCGGTATACAGGCCTCTAATTACAGATTGCGTTTTAACACTGATGATTATTAAGTTTGTAAATACTTAGGAGTTTGCGAAATGAAATGCAGAGAAAATAATTTTATATAAAAATCAATCATTCCAATTTTTATAAACTGTGAAAATTATTCTATATAAATTAGAATACATTGGATGTAATTTTATGTACTTCTTGTATAAATACAGTTGTCAGGTATTTTGTAGAAAAAATGTCCTCTTAATTTTTTTAAATATTTTTTTTTAATTTTCATCAAATAAAAAATGATTAATAATACAACCAGATACATTTAGAGTGTTGGAGTAAATCGAATAAGATAGATACATAAGGTAATTGCACTAGTCTTGGCCAATTTAAGATCAAGGTATACTTTTTCTTTTATTTTGTTTATATTTTTTCTCCAGAAGTGGATAAAGTAAAACCAGTAATGGGCAACCAGTGATGGACACTTGCTAATGATAAAATAAAGAATCATAAAATTTGAAACAATGTAAAGCAGATATTATGATAATATAATAATTAATAGATTACACTAATATTTAGTTTATACGTCCACCATTTTGACAACCATTGGCCGATTGTCATCAAAGGAAGCTGTTTTACAGTTAAGTGTCTATAGATTATGATTCAGTAATGGCAGTAGTCAAATATCGACAAATATTTCTAATTTAGTACATTTAATTAAACAAGAGTCCAACACTGGGGTATGATCCAAAACTGGTACCAGTACCTTACATACATTTAAAATTTTATGTATCATCCTCTATATGGAATACTCTTTAATTAATAGACTGCAAGTGTGACATAGTTGCTTTGCAAACGTTTCTAATTATACATAGTAATTACAATTACATTATTAACTATATATAATATTCCTACAAGGTGTGTGGGAACTAGGTACATAGTTGGTACATGGGAAAATACTTGAATATTTCATGAAAATAAATTATTTGATAATTTATAATTTATAACAGTTTTTACTTTTTTTAAATAGTCTTAAATTTAATCTGTAAATATTCAAATACCTACATATGTATTTCATACTTGTGTATAATACTTAGTGTATATCATACTTATTGTTAGTGTATAATATTAATTAAATCAGATTAATATAATTTGGTACAAACGAGATACGCACATAATATGTATATTAACATTTAACATTTATTCATTTATGTACATTATGGGTATTATACATATTATTATTATCAGACGTAAAAATCATATTCAATTTTACAAAAAACACAAATTTTTTATATGAAAAATATACGGTAATTCTCTTAAAACAAATATACAAATTGAAGTGTGTAGAACATATGTATAATGTATACTCATCCTACGAAAACACACACACACACACACACACACATATACACACACATAGACGATGGGAATAAATTACAAAAATCACATCAAATCTTTTTAATCTTTTTGTTTGTCTGTGCTGTATATAGGTTGTGTTTTACGTACATTTTTCAAACCAAAACACCAGAATGCCATTTGTTAGTCAGCGCCGCGCCTGCAATCCATTCTAATTTGTAGAAGTCAAGCTCGCAGTTATTATATTTTCATACAAATTAGGTGTGAAAAATGTATTTTAATGAACAAATGTTAAACAAAATTTTTGTGTTCATTTCTGAACATTAATTTGTGGTAAGAATTAAAGTTCTTGTTGACTTCAAAGTAAATGATTTTATTAACATAATTTTTGCTTCTATGGTCGTGAGTAACGTTTTTGTGATTGTAATTGTCTCGATTTAGTAAATATATCTATAAAAACAATATTAAAAATTATCAAGCTTTTTTCCTGATGCGGATCCCGCGGAAACTAATTTATAAGGACGAGTTCATATTATGGCGGATAGTCGCGAATATTTGGAGGAACAATGTTATATATATATCAAAGAAAACTCAAAATGACAACTGATATTGGATTATTAATACAAAAGTCAATGTAAATGACGTGCGGGAAATCGTGTTAGTTTAAAGGGCTTTGCGAACGAGCGTATATATACGCAATCTTTTATATAAAATCTATAGAATTAAAGGACTCAATTTAAATACAACATTGTAGTTCGAATATTAAATAAATAATGTAATTTTATCTATTTCTAGTATAATTGCGCTATAACAGAAAATAAAAAGATTTTTGAAACCGTGTTGAAATTTCAATTTAAAAAAGTAGTACTTTAAAAAAATAGCATTTTATTAAATGACCCAATTACATTTTTTTCAAGTGTATTATTCATTCTAATTAAAACTGCATTAAATATTCAAAATCTCTCTCAAAATGAACGTTAAAAAATGAGGAAATAATACGTTACGAGGATTTAACGATAATTAAAAATTGAGTTGATTAAAAGTGGCAATGACACGTTACATAACACCCACAGTGGTTGCGACCGGGTTCACTGGCAGATATACATACATATGTACATCATATTCCATTATTGATATTGGTTGGGGGTGCAAATTCTACTGCTATTTTTTTATATCAAAACAACGGAAGATAAAATAGTTGAATACATTTGTGAACATAATTAATTATAATTTGTAAATTTACATTTTTTAAATAGTAACATACCCTTGGGTTGAATTAAAGTTTTTTGTAAAACGTAAAATTTCATAAAATACTACTATACTTTTTATACTACTACTCTATTAAATATAAACTTAATCATATACATACATACATTAGAACAGTATTTTAGTCCGCCGGATGGGGCAATCAATCGTCAATACTGCCCGCTTATATTTTACCCCACTTCGAGGTTTTTCCCCTCACGCGCATATAGTAAATACATATGCGCGTTTACACGCACAGAATACATATAAAAAGTAAGACAAGTGTGCTTTGACAGCATTTTTATTATTGTGTAGTTATGACGCAGGTTACAAACTGTCACTTCATTGCGAATAGTAGAACGCGCATCGATTGGTCGATAAAAAATCAATAAAGGTGGTAAGTAATCGGACATTAACGATCTCAAAGGTCGGACAATAACAATCAACGGGTAGTTACGATACGGACAATAATGATATTCTACTGTAATACCAATTTCAAACCCTATATAACATATGTATACAAAAATTTGTAGGTTATGAATGGTTCGTTAATTATTTCATAAATTATGTGCCTGTAAATTATTTTTTTTACTTGTTTTGAAAAGCTTTTCAAATGAAATTAAAATTAAAAATGTTTTTGTTTCAAACAAATTGTCTATTTGTTTAATGTAAATATATGCAAACTGTTGGCAACATAAAAAAGATTTATAAAATAATATTATGTTTTTTATTTGTATTATATTTTATGTGCAAATATGTTTTGTAATTTGATTTAAACTTTTCTGGTAATTTCTTGCATTCATATCAAGGCTAAAAAATAATATTAATTAATTCAATAGTAATATACAATAAAGATAGGGAAATTGAGTCTATATAGTGATTTTGAATCAGTTCAATACAATGTTCGTTCAATAATTAGTTGATCAGGTATTCTATTATAGTAAATTGAACGGTTTGATTCAATAACTTTGTTTTGCTTCCTCGCCATATCAAAGATACGAGAGGCTTTGTGATCGTTTTAAAATGAGAAAAAAAATTGTTATCCGATTTCAAAATTTTAACTTGATCTTTCCGTTTTAGGTCAAGACAAACACTTTTTGTTCCATGTCTGTTTGTCTGTTTGTCCCCTGCATTCTTGTTACATGCATAACTTATGAACCACTGAACCGAAATCAATGAAACTTGGTTGGTTGGACAGTCTCATTTACATTTCATTAAAATGTGTAAGGGGGAGGGATGACACCCCAATACAATTAATTTTTAAGATATCTCAAAAATAACACATGTTACGTGAAAATTTTATAGAATCTTTTTTGTAGGACATTCAATTTTCTATAACATGGATCTTAAATGTCATTTTGATGTTTCCATAATAGAAAAATTTAGATTTAGATTGAAATTGTCAAAAAATTTCAAATATACGAATAAATATCATGCGCTTAAAATAAAAAATCTCGAATAAATATTTTTTAATAAATGGTTAACCAATGAATACTTTATCGGTGATTATTAAAATTCTTTGACAATTAACTACCTTTGGTAAATTTAGTACGAAGAAATACTGTGCAGCATTTACTTGGCAGATATGTTTTTTTTTAATCTTTTCAGTTGATTCGTTCATCCTATAAGTATGATGTATGTATTTATCATTTTATCATTTCATAATTATTATTAATCTATTTTAATAACTTTTAATCAATAAAACACTGCCTATAAATTAGGTACATTATTATATTATAGATTAATAATAATTATTGTTACAATTATCACAACTTTTTTCTACAATATAAATTAAAACATTTTGCAAACTATATGTAAATAATTTTTTATCATAAAACTCTATCTTCAATAGTTTAGGCGTAAAACATAGTGGACGGGTGGTCTGGAACACCCGGTATAACCAATAACATAAATTAAAAATAATAAGTACATTTTAATGTGGTCATGTCACAAATTGAAACAGTTACAACTCCTATTGATAGTGTACAACATGTAGGCGGAAGCATAAAAATAAATATCGATCCTCATTAATTTCAAAATTAAAAAGGTTATTTTCGACAAAAATCCATTAAAATAGTTAATTGTATGTATCTTTTATTACATCGTTAATTTCAGTTTGTTGACAATATCACACGACTATTCATTTATACATATTAATACACAAATATAATTTGTGTATAATATACACATACTTATTTCTTATTGTGGAACCAGCGGTATTTAACAATTTACACATTCTTTTAACTACCTATTGTATAATGATATAAGGTACTGGCACCAGTCTTGGATATGACCTCAGTAATGGCTATTTTTTTAATAAAATGTACTGAATTAGAAATATTTGTTGATATTTGATTACTACCACATCTGAATATTAATCTATATAAATACATTAACTGTCTTACGGCATGATTTGATGACAATCGGCCAATAGGTGTCAAAATGATGGATATTTATTTATTATATACATATAATTGGCAAAAGTAAATAAAAACATATAATTACGTATATATTGTTAAAAACAGTTTCATAAAAATACATTTATTATGCAAAGAATGTCCTAGCAGACTACAAATTTAGTTTAAACCTTTATTATGTAACATTAACCCCTTTTTGTAAATTGGACTTTTAATAAATGTTAAAATTGAATTTTTTAGGCGAATGTTTGTTTAAATAAGTAATTTTATTAAAAACAAAATGTTATGGGGTCTGAGTGATCCCAATCTACCGTCTAAAAGTTAAAAATGCAATTTATTCAAATCATGATTCATGTTCTTTATTTTTAACAAACGTTTTAATTTTTACTTTCAATAAAAAAAACACGAAGAATAATGCTGCAATTATATAGAACGTCAATCTTTTGTTTCCTTTTTTATTAGTTGCAAATCAACCAGCCATTCTCTAGCTCGCAGTAAAATCAATAAAAAACGTAAATTGTAATTAAGCACTAAATTACATCGTTATCATAGCCTATTAAGTTTTTGATAATTTCTAGCAAAGTACCTACAGCAATGGCACACACACATAGAAGTGTTAATTTATCCAAATAATTACAACAAACATTGGTTTAAGCTATGATGTGTATCTCAGCTCACGTCCTTGGCCTCGCAGGAATGTGTAATTGTAAAATCCATAACGACGCATTGGCAGCATTGGAATGGGGTTGCGAGGGCATTTTGCCAAACAAATATCGAACACTACGCCACTGTAGAGATTTATATGTAAGTCAAGGTTAGTTGCCAATAGGAAATAAATTTTACCGCTTTTTGTTTGTTTGCTGAAAGTTCACTGGAGTCTTTCTTTTTTTAATATATGTTATACGTTCGATTTCTATGATTTGGGTATACGAATGTGTTCTTGTTATTGATCTATTATTAATAACAGATAAATTATACTCGCAATTATACCTTTAACATTTATTACATAAATTCAAGAATATAATATTGGTAAGAAAAGTAGACAATGACCGAATTCATTATATTTATATCTTTAAGATATTTTGACATTAAATAAATATGTTCGTTATAAAACGCATGAAGTTAGCTGCACATCAATATAATATAACAATCGTATATTTCTTCCCGGTAACGTTTTCTTTTTATAGATGCAGCTTCTACCGAAACGTTTGGTCGATTTGACCCAGAAACATCTATGAAGAGCTCTATTAACAAAACGAAATTATTTATTTACTTATTCGCCAGTCTACCTTCAAAATGAATCATGTTGAACAGCAAACATTCATTAGTTTGTGTTTATCACAGAAACGTGGTGTGTTACTCCTCCTCAAAGTTGTTGATAGATTAATCTAACCCAACGTTCCCATTAACGTGACTTTTTTTACAATATGGCCGGCTCATTTAAAAAAAAATGTCATACCCGAAAGCTATTGAATTAGTTCAATATTCAGACCTTCAGCTAAGTTTATTTAGCTCAAGTAGACATACATATTTTGTCAATATTGCTGTGATTAAGATAATGTTATGTTTTCATAATTTTTATGTTGTATATTGTATGCATTCACAAATCTTAAAAATTAAATAGAAAGGAAGAAAAATTGAGGTATCTTATTTGATTTATATTAGACTGGGGATTTAATGGCATGTTGTATATAATAATAAAATACTTATGTAATTAAAGAGTGCTTTAAATAGCCCCTAATGTCTAACGGGCCAATTTGAACCAACGTTCTACTGAGGATTTTTAACGTTTCCACTGCCGGGTTAAAAAAAGATTATACTGTAAACAGAATTCATTTTTATTTATGAAAGTTTTCTGAGCTGTGATATTTTCTCGAGATACTATGTGAAAATTTATCGAAAAAAACCGTAAAACTTTCAGTAACATATTCGTTGAAAAAAATTAAGAAATATACTATTTTTATAGTATTTTTATAGTATTTTTATTCACTGCAAGTACTATAACCTAGACTCTGAAATCAAGAAAACATGCTTGAAAAAATCTCAAAAGAAGAATCATTTTTATATTTGAATAAAACGGAAAAATCATAAGCTGTCATATTTGACAGTTTGCCATACTAAAAAATAGATATTTCACGAAGAAAAAAAATGTATCTTTCTGTTTGGGATTCATTGCTGCTCGTATCAATGTCGTAACATTTCAATCAATGTTTCACCGTCATTGAAAAAGACAACGATAAATGTATATTTTTTCATCACTTTTTTTTAATAAGATATTTTTTATTAATTTTGTTTCACTTCAATTGACACTGCGTGTTTATTCTGGTGTAAAAAAAAGATAGTGTCAACATCTGAAATATTTTTGTTTGTGGGTAGTCGCTCATTATTTAAAATAAAATAGATATACATATGTAGAGAGAGTAAAACATCTTCGAAATCTATGAGAACCAGAATAATATATTAATATTGCAGCTTACACTTATAATATATTTTTACACAGTAATGTTTTTAGATATTGCCGTGAAAGTTTTGCTAATTTAATATTTTATTCATACAATACCAGTTCGATATATTTTTTATTCTTGAATATTAAATGGGAGCGTTCACGTCTGGCCAAAAAAACAGAACAACGAGTTTTGGATTGGTTGATTCATGGAATTTCTGGTGGAATGTATCAGAAATTAAAAGAATGTCATTATTTAAGCGTGCAAGGAAGTGAGAAAGAAATAACTAGAAAGAGATAGACCAGGCTAACCAAATAACTTCATGTTGAGCGTTTCTGTCAGAATACTAGTTTCTATCTCTTTCTGGTTACTTACACGCTTAAAAAATGGCATTCTTTAAAATGGTACATTCCACCAGAAATTCCATGAATCAACCAATCAAAGCTTGTTGTTCACTGTTTTTGGTCAGTCGTGAACGTGACCAATTTTATTATATGTTCATTGTACATGTACCTTAGTTACCATACAAAATATTATACGTTTGTATCTATAAATATTAATACATGGTTCAATAAATTTTTATCTAGTAATATTAGCAAACAATCTTCTTATAGCGTACAGGATATGAAAATAAAACTCGTTTATACTAAATTCTTCTTCGTATACTAAATTCAATATTCTTTGTATTATTTCATACATGATATGTTGTTATTGATTCCATAAACGTTGACCAAAATATCAAAATGAGTTCAGGTAGGTGGGAGAGAAGTATTTTGTACGGGATGAAATACAGATGTTTACGAATTTTGTATTTAAATAAAATCCGTTCCATTAGATAATGAAAACTAACAATAAATACAATCCGCTTTAGCTGTTGTTTATCACTATCAATGTAAATTAAAAACTGTAGTTACCTAAAATAGAACATTTAAAAATTATAACATATTACTTGTTTATAACATTACGAAAAATCATAGATATGTAAAATTAAAGAAAAAACTTCGAACCGAATATATCTGCAATTCTATATTTAAATAAAAATATTTCATCTCTATATATAAAAATGTATGGGGCTTATAGACACAACAATTACTGAACCGATTTCAGTGCAGTTATCACCAACAGTAAGATAATTTTCCTGTGCATGTTCATGGCTATTAATATTTTATGAAAACCTAAGATTTAACATCAAAAGAGTAAAAAAATCTTCATCAAGTCTTGTTTTGTTTCCATGATGTCAGAACATACAATTGTCATTTAGGTATATATAAACATAGTACCTATGTATCTAACAATGGAATACAGAATTCTATATTTTTATAATATAATATAAATATAAATTAAATATTTTGAAATACCTATATTGATTGAAAATTGAAATATAAAGAAACATTTTACTTCCATGAAATGTAATATATAGAAATTGATTATGATTGTTGTTAACCTATTTATTTTTTGATTTTCTTACAAATTCTAAGATGGGCCTGGTATTTCCTAGGAATTTGAAAATATAATTTTACACGATTTTCTCAGTAACTACTGAACGGATTTTATTCCGCTATTCATTAATGGATAGGTTAGGTTTAGGTATATAATTTGTGGATATTTTGTGTAAAATTCACGAAGTCGAAAAAAACAATTCGTGGTGAACCGTGTGTTATGGGCATGTTGAATATTTTAAATCACTATGATTTTGTGAATATTAATCCGGGTAACACCGGGTCCAATGAGCTAGTATACAATAAACATACATATACGCCAGTACATTTAACACAAATGTCGACACTAGTATATATTTTTAACTTTTTTTTAAGTATTGATAATAAAGTTCTAAATTATTATCTAACATTGTTATATAAACAATTTATTTGATATAAGGTATGCGTATTAGAACTGCCTTCTGTTTATTTTAACAACTTATGAACCACTTTTTGTATAAAAAAATATATAATATGCATACGAAAAGTGCTACCGTTTTTGAAGAGCCCAACTACTTTGTTGCTCTTTTTACTCGTGAATCTTTTTCTTTGATTTATTTTTAATATATATACTGAAGGTTTGTGATACATCAGACCAAATTTTCGTTTATGTTTTCAATTTGTTTGTTAAATCTAGTTGAATTAATTTTAAAAGGTTTTTGTTTGTATATATCCCCTTGATTTTATTAATCGATATCTATGTATATAATGTAATAGTAGTAAAGTTAAACATAATAATAATAACTATTGTCTAAATGTCAAAAATTCATTTAAAAAAATGTACACGCAAGCTTTTGTTTCATCGAATTATCGTCGGAATAAAAATATAATAAATAAAAATTAAATATAATCATATAATGTAAAAGCATTGATATTTTAAAATAAAAATTCAGTAATATACCTTTTAAAATAGAATATTTGAGAAAAATGTCGTAAATCTCAACAATATTCATGTGGTACATCTTCACCATTTCAAAAATGTAAATAAAAATAATTTATCAGATTATATTGTATCTATTTTAGTCAATAGCATATAGGTATTTATAGTTCGCCGTAATGTAAAGAATCTAAAGCCGTATACTAAATCACATGGATTCGATTTTCCACACGCATTGAATATTTTTATTAAGCCATCATTGATTGCATTTATAGCTTTTAAGACTAATTAGGTTACATATTATGAAAATACTTTCAAGTAATTGATGCAAAGAAAAAATAATTTGATATTTATTTTTTTTATTTTGCGGAATAAACGTAATAAGAAATAAATTAACGTTCTTGCTGTTTACCTATTTTGGTGGCTTCGGGGCTCTTAATTCTTCAAAGTAAAGAAGTGCTAATAACTAAGCTTCTTTCATTTCGATATTCTATACATCAGACATATAAATGAAATGTCGTTTTCTTTATTCCCGAAAGAAATTCTTGTTTGGAAATTTTAGTTAATGAACGATATTCAATCGGATACTGAGTTTAGATTTTGTTTTATCTTCTGTCGAAACTAATCTCTATATAATTTTTATAGAATACATAAATAACATTTTTTTAATATTGGAATTTTATTTTTTATTCTACCTATATTTTATTTCCTTGCAATATCGAAGATACAAGAAACTTTGTGATCGTAATATTGGTATTTTATTTTTTATTCTACCTATATTTTTTTATATCTAATTATAAAATAACACTTTAAAATGCGATACTATATTTTAATACTTTTTTTTTAAATTTAATCAATACATTATAAGACCGTTAATATTTTTCAACCTAACAAAAAGCGATTTTTCTAATGTCCTCGACAATTCCTGAAAGTTTGTCGGTATGTTTACGGGACACCCTATATATGTTTGTACATATAATATATTAAGTATGTATATAAAATATTTAATTAATAATAAGTGGTTCAAATCCCTCGCTACAAGATTCATGGCGTATAGGTATATGTATAATTATATTATATCTTTTATTTCAAGATGCATGGCATGTATGTATACATATGTATGCAGTATGCAGTCATGTGCATATATGCAACATCGAACAAAGGAACTTACGGCATCATATTCATTCTTCAAAGCTGCCACTCTAGGAAATCCGTGTCTCGTATGTATAACACCTTCAGATGCCGGTATTGTGCAAAATATCGCATATAATAAATATTAACATATATGTATGTATGTAGATATGTATATTTGTATATGTTTATTAAATTTTATATATTCACATATATCGTATAACTAATAGTGATAAATTTGACAGAAGTATTAAATTCATATCTTATCATATAAGACAGAGCTGGAGCATACTATGACTTATCATTTCATCTTTCATCATGAAAATGTCATATCTTAAAATATTCTTTAAAGCCTGCATTACGCAATCGTAAGCAAAAATCGCTCAACTCTAATTTATGATTTTGGTTAATGACATGATTCAAGGGTCCTCAAACTTTCAGAGAAAGGACAAATACGTGGGTGTTTTTCTGCATTTATAACTAATCCCAATAGCATAAATACTATTTTATGTTTTTCTGACAGTGGGAAGCGGTTTTGCCGAAAAAAACGTCGGGTCATTTAAGGTGAAATGTATTACTTTTTGTACCAGCTATACCAAAAAGTTGGCAGATATTATTCAACTGTCAATAATGTCATTCTCGTCTATGAATATAATCTCTTGAAAAAAAGCATCTCGATTATGTTGTTTATATGCAATAAAAATTAAAAAACTTAACATTGCCGCGAAAATTATGTAAAATATTTTTATTATTGCTATAATAACATGTTTTGACATTTATTGGCACTCTGGTTTCTAAAAGGCACGGGTACATCTCTCCCTCAATTTAATGATAGATGCACCATCAATTTATTTTATTTTTTTAAATATGCTGAGGGTGTATAAAATGAAAGTAAATGCCTTTTTCCAGGACTCCCGCATTGGGAAGGTGTCTAAGAGGAGCTCGGCGCGGTGAGCAAAAAAAACTAATTGACTGGTATTTATGAATTAACATTTTTAATTGAAAGACCAAAATGAAAATAAAAAATATTTTTTAGGATGCTCGCCAACAATTTTAGTCTAGTAGGGGCCCTGCAGCATCCTGCTTCTGCCAGAGAAACATGGGCAGTAAAACAACTCAAGGAAGCTATTTTAAATTAAATGCCATATCCAGGGAGTATGAAATATGAATGGATTGGATTCGTTGCACGGATTTTCTATTGTTTATTCTATCTGCAAAATTTTATCATCTACGTTATTAACGTAATGTAATAATAATCAAACAGACTCGTAACTATCGAATAAATCAATGTTTTAAAATTAAACTAAAAATCAATATCAATAAAATCATCAGACGTTCTGTCTGGATGGTGCTGATCTCATTGCAGATTTAACTCATTTCAATAATCAAAAATTACTACCTCGGGCGATTAAATATCGGCAACAGTGCGACGGCTTCAATTTCCGATCGTGCGTCTGATTTCAACATCATGCACGATATTCTTTTTAATAAATAAATGATTTAACCGGTAAATGCGATCGAATGTTGTACCCATATGCGTACGCCAATAATAAAAATATTTATTGCAAAATTCAATTTAAAATAGTACATATACGTAGAAAAGTAATGTGTTTACATTTTTATGATAAAATGATGTTCTATATGCTCCTTTTACTTATTAATATTTGAGTTATGTTTACAAAATTTTTATACAACAGTTTAATATTTTATGAATAAAGATATTGAAACAGAAAATTTTTTATTTTTATTTTCTATGCTCAGGTATTAGGGAAGAGTGGGAAATGTTTTTTAAAATATATTTTCCGGTAGAATTAGCAATTCTAGTTATCAATCTACGTCCGTATACCAAATTTCATCTTAATAGGTATATAAATGAGAGAATGAGAGGGATGTAACATACATACAGACAAACAGACGGTCAGAGTAAAACTATAAGGCCATTTTGTTACACAACGGCAAAATCGGTGAAGGTCATTATACCTCAGAAGGAAGTATATAAATGACAAATATAACAAAAGGCAGTATTGGGTACATCCTCTGTTGAATGTAAGGTACTTATCCGATTGTCGAGTTCAACGCTGGCAGCATTTGACGGTGCCGGTAAATTAGCCGGGCCGGTCTACGTGGAAAAGCTCTGATTTGATTACATTGCAACCGGTGCTTTCACCGGCACCGGCACCGGTTTTACCGGGGTGTGGAAAAACGCCCTAAGGGTTCCTAGTTTTCTACGGAACCCTAAAAATGGTGCACAGTATAGTAAATGAGTGCGCAAAATTGACCTACAAAAATTAAATGAGAAGCTATATATTATCTATAAATATTTTTATATAATTATTCAACCTTTGCACGTAATTAAAATAATTTTAGCTTCTTTCGTAATTATATTTATATTAATTAATCAACCACAATATGTTCATCACATGAACGGATCTTATTTAGTTGTGCACCATTCCCACACTTTACTCTACTTGTTTTTTTGTTCATGGAAGTTTTTACAATAAATGATTCATTACAGAATCCTTTGAAAGTTTTATATCGATATTGAATATCTTGTTATACTAGTAACAAAATATTAATGTTATTGAAAATGTTTATGTGAAAAAAGATGATATATGTAGGCATATAAATATAGAAACTATGGAATTTTCATAACATACCAAATAATTGTCATAAAATATTAATAGCACGGCAAGAAGTATTCACAAAAGACGGTATTTTTAATTAAAGCTTTAAATGTTTCACAAAGTTCAGAAATGTGAAATTAAAAAAAAAAAACAATATTAAACATTTTATCTATTATAGTATTATACAGTACACACCCAAAATATTATAATTTCCTAGTTATTATAGATAGGTATATTATCGTTTTTTATTTTAGTAAGTGAGCATACATTAAGTATATTATATATAATTACAGCGTATAGAGTTACACAAATGATATTTAATCTAGGGTAGGTTCAGAACTTAACTTTTAAATGGTATACCGTTATCACTTAATGTGCTATTTAATTTTTGTCTATATTACCCTAAATAAGATATAAAAAAGTAGTTTTATTACATACCTACTTACTTAATTTAATTAATTTTAAATTTTCGACGGTGTTACAATATTCCAATTCCAATAATTTCATTTCATATAATATATAGATTATAGATATAGATATTAAATCAATATATCGCAGTTTTATGTACGTACTATTTTATAAGGTATTCTAATGATACTATTAAAATTTCTTCATGAATAAATAAATATAGTGATTTGCATTACTCGATAGTGAGGAATATGAAAGGAAATTGAATTTACTTCGTAAGATTAAATATTAATTTAATGTGCATATATACACTTAGATACGAACCTATTTATACAGTTAGAAAGTACGAGTACTTTGTAGAATTACATGCGATATTCTATAGAAATTGCAGCAGAGTTATTTAGATAAATATTTCAACTGAAATGTTTCCACGTACCTCCTTCCCTTTTTAAAAACAAATTAAAACTCATAAACTAATAAAAAAGTAAATTGAATAGTTAATATCTCAGCTTGGCGCGATCCTACAGACTCAATTTTTTTTTAAATGTAGCTTACACTATTATCTTTAAGAGTATCACGCGCTTAAAGACCCTCGCGACCTCCTTCCCTTTTAAAAAAACAAATTAAAACTCATAAACTAATAAAAAAGTAAATTGAATAGTTGATATCTCAGCTTGGCGCGATCCTACAGACTCAATTTTTTTTTAAATGTAGCTTACACTATTATCTTTAAGAGTATCACGCGCTTAAAGACCCTCGCGACCTCCTTCCCTTTTTAAAAACAAATTAAAACTCATAAACTAACAAAGAAGTAAATTGCCAAATAAAAATAAATGCCAATCAAAAACTACCATTATTTTATATCTTTACTATTAAATACCAACATGAACATTGTAATGTAAAACATTTTTTAACGTACCTTATCTAATAAATCTATATGTTTTGTAAATTCTTAAAAAACAAAAAAAAATAATATACTTTATAATTTATAACACCGGAAATAATTTCTCTATTTCAATACAATATAACTAGTAACTCACTTTTTTCTACTTCTTTTGATATTTGACGTGTTCACAGAAAACGAATTCAACAAAATTATACTGTAATCGTTATTTTCATTAAATTTTCAAAACATGTACTAAATATAATACCAAAAACAGTAACTCACGAATAAAATTAAACTAGGTGGAAAGATCAATAACATTGTTCAATTTTATAAAATTATATCCCCCATTAAATTAATTTGGACGGTGATTACCTGTCAAATACAAAATTCAAATTCTCGATAATTTTGACAACATTGTGTTCTTTTGTTGTTATGAAACAATTCCATATACGTTTATTTTTTTTGCTAAATGATTTTATTTGGCCTTATATATGTATATTAAAAATTTATTTTAAATATTAATACTTTTATATTATATAGTTATTTTTTAAAAAAAAATATCTTATGGCATTTTTAATGGTAACTGAATATTTTTTGTAATTAAAAAAAAAACTTTTTTCGAATAAAAACGAAGTATTAGATCTTAATTACACATAAAAAATATAAAATATCAGGATATTGCCCTCTTCAAACTGAATAACTTTTGTCTGAAATATTTTTCTGTTAAAAGATTAATTTTTTGTAACGTTTTATTTTAAACACCCATATATGTACGATATCGTCGGTGAACAAGAAAAGTGACACACCTCAAAAATCCTCCTTTTTGAGTTAAATAATATAAAATGTTCATAAAAATATCGACTTTTATCAGAAAAACGACATAAGATAGTTCATAAGGTACTCGATAGAGAGACCTTGTATCACTTAGCCGTTTTATAACTTCAAAATGCAGAACAATATTTTTTAATCGTTCTCCTGTGTCAATTTTCTTGTGCACCAACGATATATGTTTACATAGGGAAGCTCACACAACATACATATGAAACCGTTGTTGGACTATACTTACTCTACCTATATTTTCGATTATCAATTTGTTTGTTAAATTAAAAAAATTATTAATTTTGTAATTATAGTTAAAATAAGCAGATGATTGAAAAGATTTTAAACCTGTTCATTTCGCAAAAAATATACATATATTGGAAACTGATTATGAGTGCCCAAATTGAAAATACAATAAGGTAGTGGTACTAGTTTTGGCAAGGACCCAAGTAATAGCAAATTTTTAATTAAATGTATTGAATTAGAAATATGTGTTGATATTTGATTACTACCATTCCTGAATATTATTCTATATACATTTAACTGTCTTACAAAGTGATTTGATGACAATCGGCCAATAGGTGTCAAAATGGTGGACATTTAAACTAATTATTAGTATAATTTATTTATTAATTATATTATATTATCATAGCAACTGCTTTACATTGTTTCAAATTTGACGATTCTTTCTTTTATATATTTTGTGTCGTAGTACTTATCATCTTGTAATCATTAGCAAGTGCCCATCCATTACTGGAGAAAAAAACATGATCAAAATAAAAGGTTATAATTTAAAAAGCAAACTATATTTGGTGACTGGTAATTAAATTGATTAAATAAAGAGTTACTTGTTTTATTAGTAACATAAGTTCATGAGAATTACAAAAATCAAGCCCATTAATCAAAAAAACCGAAAACTTGCTCTTATAGCGGCCATAACTGGTGTCTTTACCTTATAAAGTACAAATTATATATCGTATGTGTGCTTTCAGTCTGGACAATCACTCACATGTGTCAAATAGTTTGGAGCTGTTTACATAATGGCTTACAATTCCACTCCACATTGTATAAACTTCGCACTCAAACGTGTACTCGATAATGAAGCGGTGCGACAATTTATTATCTAGTTATGTATCACTTAACGTTTTATATAAAACAAATATAGTAGGTAATTAAGAACATATAAACATATTGAATAATCTCAGACATATATAAAAGTATTGTATTATTTATCCAGTTTACAGTTTCTAGTGTGGGGAACTTCAAATAATAAAGTAAATATTGATGCGCGGCATGTTAGGTCATAATATGATAATTGCAAAAATGTGATTTTTCAGAAGAGCGATTAAATATATGTATAGTTAAATTACCAACCTCAGTGCACTTCAAAACTAAATCGTCATTTTTAATTTTCTATATAACATAAAAACAGTCTTTGTGGTTTAAATATAAAAGTTAGATATATGGTATCGATGAAATTATTTATTTCGATAAGGATTAATGTTTTGCAGACCATAAATCCACGTAAACAGAACTCAAACATTTTTAATTTTCTTTACTACATTATTTTGTTCAATATTTAACGGTTTAGGTAGCGTATTGCAAAAGAGCACGCTGGTGGTAAACTTTTGTCCGACTTGATTTACTATTATCGTCACTGCTTATTCCTTATGTTACCTAACGTAACAAAATATATCCTATAACCTGACCAGAGAAAATATCTATGAATTAAAAAAAAACACGTAAATCAGATAAGAGCACGGAAAAAAATATACTGTAATGCCGAGTTTAGACCAAAGAAAACAAAACAGCAACACGGTGTTTGAAAATACATCATATTTAAAAATGCATAGGGTTTGTTGCACTGTCAAAAAGACACGATGTTGCTGTTTTGTTTTTTCGGTGTAAACACGCCATAAGAAATACAGTTTTTTCTGTCTATCCCGTATAGTAAGCGAACATATAATATTTTACTGTCTGAAACTATAATAATATAATTTTAGTCTGTAATGTTTGCAGTTTATCCATCAATTTATATTGAGCATTATATTACATTAGAGTCTATAATTATATTATTACAGTTTCAGACAATAAATGTTTTAGCTTACTATCCGGAATAGACTGGAAAAACTGTAACTCTTACAATATATATTTTACCGTGTGGTTCTTGAGTTATAAGCGCACTAACGGATAGACAGATAGACGTTGAGCTTTAGATATATTAAGGATAAACAATACTGGATACGAGCTCCAACACCGGCCCAGAAAAATAGTAATGGACCGGTCCGTTATAGAAGTTAAGTCTTGATTAATTGTTATATTCATAGTGCCAGGGAGAGATCCGTTATTTTTTCATCTTTTAAGTTAATATTTATATGGAAAATTTAAATTTGAACCATGAAATTTTAGTACAAAATTTCATGCCAAAAAATTTCAATTTGTCATAGAAATATCAACTTAAAAATAAGAAAATAAGAAGGAAAATCATAACATGTTATGAACAATATATTTTCATTATTTTTCATGTAAATTTAAATTACATTTATTTAATAGATCGCTTTAATAGATACATTCGAATATCCAATCATGCATGCTTACGAACAAAGATTTAAAAATTACGTACGCTCACGGCAGGTTACGGAAAATTCACGGCCTGTACCCAGCTCTACCCTGGATTCAACATTGATTTTGAAAATTTTTCCCACTTGAGTGAAGTCTTTTTGACAATTTTTTTAAGAATCTTAATATATTATATATGTTCTCAAAGAAGTATTTTAATGTATATACTTTTTAGAAAAACTAATGCCCGGTATTATAAAGAATTTGGTTGGCTTTAAATGCAAATTTACTCCCAGTTAACGCTATCTGATAGGTGTCAAATTGCTCGATATTTTAAAACAGTGGTAATAAATGTATAATAATGTAAATGCTATGCATTTTATGAGGTACAATTGGCAGAACTTATTTTAAGTCGCTGAATTCTACTTAATACTCATGCGTCAAAGTCATTATATGTTTGATTTCATTCGCTATATCTATAAGTAGTTGTCATTTATATTAAATACCTACCTAGTAAATAGCGTTAGCTGGGAGCTAATTTGCATTTGCAGCCAAGCAAATTCTTTATAATATCGGGCATAAATAAATTTTTTAAATTTAAAAGATGCAATATTTTTTTAGGTACTTATTACTTTCATATGTAAGAAAATGTAATTTTTGGAAATACGCAAACACATTCTATTGACTCGGAAATCATACCACTGATGTACTTTAAAGGAATTTTCATCTTATTTATTTCAAATTAGATTCGTTTTTGCGAATGCGTTCATAAATATCAATACATAATATGTCACAAATATAAAAGTATTTCTAAAAAATATAATAAAAACTGTTTCATTTTTTCATTCACAAAGAAAAGTCATTTGCAAAGAAATTCAAGCTGACAAAATTGTATATGGAATATAACGAAAAACACTTTCTCAAATAAAAGGATTGTTTCACAGTTTTCAAAAAAAATCATAAAAATATTCACACTTATATAAGATTTTTATTTTATTTTCTTGAAACAACTCTGCCTATAAAAAAGCAAATCCATGTGGTTTTTTATTATATGTAATTCATAAATTTACAGTTTGGAAAGCTACAAAAAAACATTTGCCGATTTTAATTTTTTTTAATTCCTGAGTGCTTTTTAGAATAATATTTAATTGATTGTATTTTAAAAGCATGAATTTATTAGAATTAAATAATGAAAATACAGTCATTCAGAAATGATCTAAATTATGGAAAACCAATTAGAACTAATACATTAGAGCAATTTATTCGTAAGCAAATACCGTATAATTTAAAATAAATCCAAAATATAATTGCTCTACATTTTGTAATTACAAATTCAAATATTATCTTAATCGATTCACTTTTGACATAAAGTCAAAATACAAATAAATAAACGTATTTTAACAAGGCAAACAGTGTGAATTATATATCCCTGAGCACATTGGCGTTCTGTGAATAAATGCTGAATTACATAAACGCTGATTAGGAAAATCAATAAATATCAAAATAAAAAAATCAGTTAAATATCAGTTTTTCTGTTTAAAAATGTTTTCCTTTAAAACATCCGATTAACTTAAAGGGCTATGATTGGTCAATGAAAATTAAATATTAATACTATATTTAGATTTCGACACACACTAAATTCTATTTAAAAATATATAACATTGGTTAACCATAAAATTTTTATACAAGGAAGCAAAATATGTTAAAATTTATAATAATATCTATAGAATATAATTAATTTTCAGTTAGTTGCTTGCCATTTTTTTATATAACAAATAAAATGAAAAAAAATCAAACATTTAAAAAGAATTAATAATAAAAAAATAACAATAAAGTATAAAAGCTGTCTAAAAAGTTCAAGAGGAGCTAGAAGACAAAAATAAATTAATAAAAAAAATATTTTTTTTATAATTTAGTTTATTTTAAATTTTTCAGTGAAAATTCTACGTAATTATTAATATTAGACAAACACACAGCTTAATTAAAGACTTACTAATGTAATAGTATATATTAATGTATGATTGTATGCATTAAATACATTATAGCAAATGCCTCTTCAAAAAAACACCACTGTCACCGCACAAATTAATTGCATGTTGTAATAAGATCGTTTAAACACCACCACCGTTTATTGACGTATGTACGCACAGAGGTAATAAGCAAGTAATATGAATGCTTGGTCTAAGTTTAGACTCTGTGTGTACATTGCACAATGTTTGTTTGTTATCTATGGTTTATGCACCACATCGCATTTCCCGGTTATAGCCTCAAATTTGTAAATTATTGTACAAACAATCGTTACTTTTTATTTTTTGTTTGTTTGTTTCTAAAAGAAGTTACAGCAGTTTTATTAATTCCTCTATTGTAATCCCCTGACAATCGATTCCTTTTAAAAGCATCAGAAAAATTACAAGTAGTACATACTGTAGTCTTTGTTAGTTATTGAAGAATTATAATTGATATTTCACTCGAAAAAACAATTAAAGGATTAAAATATCGTTAGAAAAAGAAAGCAATATTAAAAGTATATGCAGATGAAATCTTTTAATATCATTTAAAAATTTATTTTTGTGAATAATAAATAGAAATAAAATTTATAAAAATTACTGTAATGTAAAATTTTTAATCTTTAAAATGGTTTTTAATTTGGTTATTTACACTATGACAATTATTAGTATATTTACAGATGTTTCAATATTCCCAATCTTTTCTCTAAATATATTTCAATCTTTTAAGTTCCTAATTTAAATTAATAGAAAACCAAATTCATTTTTTTTCTAATTATATTAATATTTTTTACGATATCAAATAATTAATTACAAAACAAAAAATTTTAATTCGATACAATAATGAATAATATAATGTTGAAATAATTTAACATAAAATCAATAGTACCTACCTATTAGATAGAATTCAAACAACAATTTCCAAACAACATTATAGCGGTTAGTAATTGTTATTTAGTAGTTTATATATATATCTATAATATAAATATATAACATTGCTTAAACACTGCAAAGTTTGCTATTAGTTTCATTGAATATAGTATTTAGAACTAAAGATGAGATACCGCATTACCGGAAAATCGCGGAAAATGTATAAATTTACATGCAAAGAGCAGCAATGTAACCTAACTTAACATTTCTTGGTTATTATTATTTTTTATAGGAATATAATTTTTTTGACTTAAATTCTGCAGTTATATAAAAAAAATACCGGTCTTCATTGACAACTTTACCGAATTACCGGTAATTGAAAATAGTCGGTAAATATACAATTTCTATTTGATATAATATCAAATTCATATTTTAAACCGGATCGGACGGTGACGGTTTTTTTAAATATGCTTCTTTTATACTAATAATTATAATAATACAAATAAGAAAAAATTAAAATATGTCGAAATAATACTAAAAAGAATAATAATTTTCAATAATTTATTTGTAAACAAACATTGTTAAATTTAATAAATATTCACGAGAGGCAGTGATATACTTTGATTGTCACAAAAATAGCCTCTGTGACTTTATCAAAAAAAAGGTGAAAAATATAAAAATCATTCAAAATCTGTAATGTAACCAACACACAAAAACATCGGAATACATTTTTGTTTTTATTTATTGCCATTTTATGTCCTATAGCAGAATATCATCTATCTTAACTGCCTCAAGATATGACCGAATCCTACAAACAGTCGATTTTGATGACGGTACGGAGTAAATAATAAATAAAAAGGTATACTTATTCTTTCGAAACAATTCAAGGATTTTCTTGTTATTCATATTATTTTATATATTATATGTTCTATTTATATGTATATTCTGACTTCTAAGCTAATGTAAGAGCAATACCATAGACTTTGAGCTATATATGTAGATAGTTACATTAAACTGTTGAGCATGTCTAATATTTAATTTTATACCTTTGTTACATATATAGTTATCACGAAAAACAATTTGAATTTTCAACGTAATAATGATTCTCACTCTTTCGATCTGAGAACGCTTTACAGTAGAACTGGGCACGGGCCGTGAATTTTTCGGGTCACGTTAGGTCAAGGTCGTGACCCGACGTGAGCGTGAGCGATTTTCAAATATTGAATCGTGAGCTTGCGTGATCGTGAGTCAAAGTAAAACAACCGTGCGTGAGTACATTTATGTCGTACGTGAGGCCGTGAGCATATTTCTATTGCGTGTACTAGACATGCAGTTTAGAAGAAGTAATACAAATACAAAATATACACATATTATATTGCACATAAAAAACGTTAATTTTCGTCATTGCAAAATTTTATTTAAAACAATTATTCTATCCAGCTAACATAGGAAATAAAAAAAAGTAAATAATTTGTATTAACATATTAACATTTTTTATATTTTATATTATTTTAAAAACAGTTGGTAACAGAGAAAACTATTTTAAATATTTCTAAAAAAGTAACCAATTTTGTTTCTGTATAATAACATATAAAAATGTATTGTGGCGGCCACAGTAGTTTATTGTTTAAAATAATTAAGTTGTATTGTAGTTTGCAACTTCCTGCACTATACACCTATTAAACAGTTTGTGTTTGGTTGAGTTTGACAACAACTTTACGCAATGAGTTAAAATCTCCTGTAGTCGATGTTGGAATTTTCTTCGGTTGATCACAGAACTTTATTATTTAATTTGTAACTTGGTAAACTACATAGCTACAGCAGGTATAATCTATATATATTTCGTTAAATGATAAATGTGTTTACTCTCCCACAAATTTCTACATTTCTGTTTTTATGTTAACCTCATAGTTATACAATATATACTTACAATTTTACAATAAGAAGTACGAACAAATCTATAATAATAATATTTTAAGAATTTTATTTTGTTACTTTTTATTACATTAGTCTGATAAGATACTCAATTTTGATGAATTTCTACCTTTCAAAAATCTAAAAACACAAAAACACGTTCTTAAAAAAATGTCCGAAAAAACACCCGAGTATGCACAAAGGGGTATTTACACCAAAACATTATTTTTTGAATTAAAATAGTTTAAAACTTTATTACGTACCTACTTAATTTTCCGTACATATCGTCATGCTGATGACGTTGCATTATATCGTTATCTATCTTATAATTAGTATATAAATAGTTCCTATAAAAACCAATAGTTATGATATTAGTGCCAATTTTTCAACTTGATCCAGTCTCCCCCCCTCCCTCTATACATAAAACATTACTTATGTACACAATAATAATAAACACTTCCTCTGAATTTGTTAAGTGTTTTAATATTATTAATATTATTAAATTAGCTATGGTGGTAAAGTATGTTAACATTATTATCATATAGGTATATATGCTTTGATGATAAGCAGTGCACAACAAAAACTATGTGCATGCATAACATTATATTGTAACATAATATTATTTTATAATACATATATAACGTGTTACAGCGCACATTGCAAGTTCTGTTATCTCTATTTTCATCTATGATTACAATGGATGCGATACCTAATTATAAAAATTGAATATAGTTTATAGAAATAAATATATTATGCAAGTTTAATATGTGATAAAATAGTGAGATAAAAATATTGATAAAAAAAGTACCGACCAGAGACATATTATATTTGGGGGTGTTGCATTGTATTCGTAAAATAATTTTCAACGTTACTAATTCATAGTAAACTGTTTCCAACAAATCAATATATTTCAAAGGTTATATTTATATATTAGATTTACTAGGATTGTATATAAGTATGGAAATTATTTTTGTTATTGTTTCTATTAATTTAATTACATAGAAATTCACACAAGACTAAACCAAGAATTTAATAAATGTTTGTAAAATTTAACTGGCTTAAAAAATTTTCACGCCGCACCAACACTAATTATTTTATTAGAAGAGATTGTTTTTATTTATTTATTTGTGATGAGAAAAAACTCAAAAAATTTATAACAACAGTCTCGTTTTGCAAAAATTTTAATCGATTACATAAGAAATTATGCTCGTATTGTAACCATTTACCAAAGACTCGATTCAGTCTCATTCGAAAATTTAATTAATATATTCAATATAAATATAAATGTCACTTGTTTTTGAGAATATCCATATTATTTTAATGACATATTTTTTAATTTTGTTTTATTACTGCGCCAGAATTTACCAGAAAATGAAAATTAGATAAAATAAAAAATTTACTACAAATTTTATATCGATATTATTTAAGCCAAATGGCGTTAATAAAATATTTACAATCTAATAAAATCTTCACTTCACAAATTTTATGTGTTAACAATAAACAAAACCCTAAATATAACGTACTGAATATACTACCTACTTATTAATTATTGTTTGTAAATACTATATACAAAATATTAATATTGCATATACAATTATACAGTATATACGCAGATGTATAACGAATAACGTATAATATTAGTTGTTATTTTAAGCAAAAAACTTTATATGAACATATGTCCTGAAATTTTTCGTGAGAGAGCTATAACTAGTTGCCCAAAGATTATTAGTTTTTATTTAATATCTGAAGAACCAATTGTGATATAGTAATTAAAATTATTAATTGGTTTAATATTAACTAATGCTATCGATTTTTAGTAACTATTTAACATAGGGGTTTAATAAAAAATAAAAAATAGAAGACCAACTGTACTACAATGTGTTTTTCAGATATTAAATAAAAAACTAATGATATTGAGGAGCTGTAGCTCCCTCAAGAAGAATTTCCGAACAAGTTTTCATGTTTAAAATATCATCCTCGATCAATCGTTTAAGTTTTTTACATTTTTTATAAACCATATATCATAAAATTACTAACTGGAGAATATAAAAAATATATAAAAGTTGGGAGAATTATTTATTCAACAAATGTATGTATATAAAACGAAAAGCTGCGTTATACATATCTTTTAAATATTTTATAAGATATTTTCTAAAATAGCAACCCTTTTATACACTCATAAAAATGATGCACTAATGCACTTAAAATAAAAAAGAACATTAGAAAAGTGCATAAAACTGGAAACCATTAACGGAAGATTGCAGATAAAAGCATTGTTTGTATACTTTTTATTTCAGCAAAATATGTACTTAAAAACAAACATGAACGCGGAAAATTCTTGTTCTAAAACACGATTAAAAAATGTATTCACAAAAAAGTATCAGAAAAAATAGATAAAATCTGTCTTATGCAGCAAATATTTTAATTACTTTTTCCCCGACCCTGTGGAAAAAGTAAACATGATTTTTGTGTACAATTATGTTTGTATTACTCACGTAAGATATTTTTAGTTTGTTTTCATTTGGTACTGTTTGAACAATGATGAAACATTTTATCTTCGCTGCAGATTTAACAGGTACACATATGAATACGTGTTACACTATTAAGGCTTTCACAGACTGAAGCGAATATTCGCAGCGGCTGCGGCGCGGAAAAAACGCGTTCGTTGCGACAGCGGAATTCGCAAGTCTGTTCACATCAACGTGACGCGTTTATTTTATCAAGTTATTTGTTTTTCTTATACACGTGCTATTCGATGCTATCTTCTATATGACATAGAATTGGTAATATTTTGATTAAAATTGTTGAAAACCTTACTTCAAATTGATATTTTATAATAAAATCGTTTAAAAGGTTTTAAAAATTGTAGTTGTTATGTTAAAATTTAAAAAAAATTAATTATTTTGTAGATATACTTATGCGAATATCGTAACAATATTCAAAAGAAGTTATAATTAAAATTTTCAAAATATTAATTCTAGAACTTGTAGGTCATTATTTTATAATAAAATTATAAAATATAAAAATATATATATATATTTTTAAACATTAGAAAATAAATTTGAGTAGGGGGGATGGTCCTTAACATCCACCATGTCAACTTTTCTTAGTCCACCACTAAATAACATGATTTCTTACAAATTATATCACTTTTTTCGGTCTTCAAATTAGCGCAGTAGCGATTGAAACGCTGTTGAATAAAAACGCTGCAAAACCGCACTCTCGGCGATTATCTGCCATACGTACATAAGCCGCCATATACTTCATTTGTGCGGTACGAATTATTCGCAGCCGCTGCGAATGTTTAACTTCTGTCTGTGAGAGACTTTATATGTATTTTCTATACAACACACATTATGATTCTTAATATCAGATTTCAATGGTGTCAGCTCTGTGGGGAAACAGAGGAATTTAATTCCATATTGTATTAGAATTGAAATCATAAAAAGAATGTAAATACAATTTTAATACATTGGGACAACGAAAGGTATTGTAGTGTGCATTTAAGAGGATTATTTTGTTATGTTGTTTCCTTGACATTTTTTGTCCAATAAAGTTGAATTCTTTTAAAAAATAGAAAAGCAAATAATGATATTTAACTTAACACCTAAATTCTAAATCAAATGTTTGTACTAGTATATTTTAGGTATTTGATTAAGAACATCAACAATAAACATAAATAATATTTTTAATTATCTATAGGTATAATTTAGAAAATCATTTCATTATTTTTTAATAATTGATTATACGTGTTTTAGCTTTTAGAGCATAGTTTTCAAATATATAAATAAAAAGAAAATTACATATACAACATAAATTACAGAGGCTATAACATCAAAGATTTGTTTGGGAGGTAATGACAAATGATCAATAATTACTGGCTCGATCGTAAACTTTAGTTTTACGATGGCAACAAGTATTAAATCACAGTGTATCTGTTAAACACGTGATAAATTAAACAAAATGATTCTCAGATGTTTTTCATGATCCTAACAGACGAATATTTATTGTACATTAACTAGAATCAACCAAGCACTTAACTATTAAAACAACGTTACTAAAATTATATCGAATATATAAAAATAATTCGGTCATTACATACACGGGTGTATGCCATAAGGGTTCCGAAGTACGTATTACGTGGACTGTTTAAAGCCACAGGTGCATTTTTGAGTAACAAAAATATATAGAAATAGGATCATATTCTACTAATCGAAATCTACATTTCGACACCCCACATGCCTAGATATGAAAATAAAAATAAAAAATTCTATGACGCCTCTCTCTATTTCTCCAAAGTCTCATTACCAATTTTTTAATAGATTTTTTGAGCGAGTAGTTATCGAGCTAGAGGGGGGGGGGACAAAATAAATTACTACTTGGAGCCCCATGCAGGCGCCATTTTTGAGTTAGAAAATAAAATAAAAAATATGGTCAAATTCTACTGATTAAGATCTACATTTCGATATACCACACGTCTTTTTTATTGGATTTGTTTTAAGGCCATCAGCAGGTGCCATTAAAAAAATATTTTTTTGTCTTACTTTAGCCCCTTCGCGCCCCCACTGAAATATTATTTTTTCCAAAAAAATGTACATATTTTACTAAAGGGCATTCAGTAAGAATTTCAAGTTTCTAGCTTATATAGTTTACGAGATATTTTGCTTAAACTGAAAAGGACGGACGGACGACAAAGTTTCTTCGGAACCCTAAAAATTACATAGTTATATTCCATACGTATTTTGATTTCTTGCATTGATGAGTAAATTATATAAACAATAAATTAAAACTTTTGTAAAAAATGAAAGAAAAGTCATATTGCTACATTTTTCAATCAAATAGGTATCTTAATACGAATATATCTGGAATATTTTCTGTTATAAAATACAATAGCATAACAGACATCTGATTGTGAAGATATGTACATAAATGGGAACGTCGTTTCAATAATAATAAAATGGGAAATCATAATGCATATTTCATCATCATAGATGTTCTGAGATATTATATTTTCTATCAGCATACTTTATTGAACCAATTCTTCACATACCGTAAACAGGTGATATTTTATTACATAAACAATTTATTATTGATATATAAAAATAATAAATAAACTGATAGGGCTGCACACGAAACGAGAATCAAGAAGTTGTCTTATTTCGGTTTTTGGAACTAAACTCGGTTTTAGTGACAATCTGGTCTCGATCAAGTCTCGTGAAAATTAAAGCCATCTTGTCTCGATCTCGACTCGCACACTCGAGATCGAGAGAAAACTCGATTTCATGTGATTTTTTTATAAAATATATATATAATATATATATATTTAAAAAAAAAACATTTTATGTAATAAGTATATAAAGTTTTGAAATATAACGAATATTGTATCATATATTCTACTGTAATTATTCATTTAATGATTATTATAATATCAAATAGTAAATTTGAACAATTTAATGAAAATCTTTTAAGACCGAGATTCCAAACAGTTTCGTACGAATCTAAGCCAATCTCGTCTTGGTCTCGTTTCATCCAAATTTAAGGCAGCCTTGTGGTGATGTGCAACCCTACTGATAGATATAGGTAGGTACATGATATATAGAAAATTATATAGAAAATTATATATTATACATACAAAATATCTGTTAAGAGACCGTTCACAGGGCGCCGTAACGGCTTTTTCCCGTACAACTTCTTAGTAGTGGCAATACATTTCATATGAGTTTTCACACGACATACGGTCTGCCTTGTATCGTATGAACACTCTCATATGAAATGGATTTCCACTACTAAGAAGTTGTACGGGAAAAAGCCGTTACGGCGCCGAGTGAACGGGCTCTTTAAAACTGTGGCAAAACTTCAGTATCCGACGTACACTCTGATTTGATATTTTTATTTGGTGGCAATACTGTATTTGAGTGATGCGCGCGCATATGAGTTGTCAGTGACCGAATGGTGCTCAAACGGTAGAATATATGCGACCGCCAATACATTGTAATATAATATTGTATTATATTAATAAACTTACTTATTATGTTTATCAATATATGATTATTATATTATATTATATTTTATTGTTATATGTACTGGTATTTATAATTATCGAGACCGTAGTTTTATGTTCACATATGAATGACACTTCTAAAATATGTGTGTGTATTTTATTTTTCATATATATGTATAATTAACCAACGTAATGTGTAATAAGAAATTCTGGTAGGTTCCGTGAAATTTTGGGTTTGGTGTAGATTTTTCCTTTATTTGTCTCTTTTATATATGTATGTAGGTATATAATATAATTGACGTCACGTTATACCTACATTTTTTAATTAATCGATTTAAAATTAGCAAAATATGATTCAACATACACAAAGGAATTGCCGGTAAAGGATTGGAAAAGGTATAATACAAAATTTCAAAGCAATTTGTTTTGACTTAAACCGATCATCAAGTAGCTAAGCCGGATATCAGCATTAAAAATTTTTTGGATTGCACGTACATATTGTTTTGACTCTTATCGGTCATCCAGTGGCTATCCCTATGCAAATTAATGTAGGACTATGTCGGATACTGAAGTTTTGCCAAAACTGTCCTGGATTACATACATGTACAAATGTACACTGTGCACATTTAGAATTTAATTATTAATAAAATGAGCTACTGGTGTGAGCGTTAGCGATGCCCGATTAGACGGGGACCTAATTACCTCTACCCCACTGTATAATATGCAGTACATAGATATACAATATACATATGTACATACAGTAGATAGATTATCTACTTTTCTCGGAAAAACTTCATACAATAAAACATATACCAATAAAATAAATTTAACCGATTACCTGGTAATCCCAAGAACACAGAAACGGCTCGACAATAACGACAATGAATGTTTTGTTTTCAACAGAGTGAGTTAAAAAAGGATAAAATACACTTTATTGTGCATCTAATACCTTAATCTGTAATCAAACACAGAAGATATATAAAGAACGGGCAAACGGATAATTAATATTGTACGTATATGTACTTATTGAAAAATGGATGATAATTGTGAATGGTGGACTCATATGAGAATTTTTTTTAAGGATTATATGTAAAAAAACTTATTATTTACTGTTTGGAATATAAATGTACATTTACACTTAAATAAATAAATTAATAAAGAAGATGTAAGACTATGTAATGTTGAGATCATCGAAATTGTTTATTGGTCTATCTAATGTGGGCCGCATATTTTCAAAATAGACTAATAACCTAAAATAATATTTTATTTTTCAATGTGATTTTTTTTAAATTTTATTTGCTTAAAGGAAATACTGTCAATTTATTGAAGTAGTGATATCTAGAAATAAAAATCGGCCAAGTGCGTGTTGGGCACGCACATAATAGGGTTCCATATAGTCATTCACACTACGATTTATAAAAAAAATATTTCATCAACTATTTTTACTATAATGTTCGATATAATTTTCATTGAAAGTGCTAATTAAAAACTTAAATAGATGGGGGGACGCTCTGATAACGACTTTGAAAAACAAATATATCGTGACTGAAGGGTTAAAATCAAATGGTCATTTAACATTTTTTGTTGCAATTTAGGAGACGTATCTAAAGGGATAAGTGAAATTTTTTTTTCAATATACTTTTGAGTCTATGAGAAGGGGGTCAAAAAAATGTCTTTTTAAATTTAATCGTTTCTGTTATTGAATCATTAATGTACATCCGTATACCAAATTCCATCTTAATAGATATACAATTTTTATAGGTAGACGGACAGAGCGAATCTATAAGGGTTCCTAGTTTTCTACGGAACCCTAAAAATTACTAAATTTAGCTAATGTAATGTACATACATGTGTATCAAAACTAAATGTGTATAGATGTATCACTATTTAGTCTAATTGTAAGTACTTTGTGTTACCCTATAGTACACTGCACTGTAGATTAAGATGAATGACTCGGTGCTACTCTGTCATCTTGTATTATCGACTGAACCTCATTGTGTGAGAAAATATGAAAAGCAAATTTGCAATTGCATAGCTCTACTATTATAAAGTCTAATTATGTATTCAGTTCAGATGAAGTGTCATCAACTATAGGATGTCGACCGTGGCTAGTTAACAAGTTTTGAATCTGCCTCAGACCACAGACTAGCAGCTATACCTATATTTAATGAATATATTACCACCGTGGAATAAATAAAGATACATCATACGTGTATATTCATAAATACCAACAAAAAGAATGACAAGAAAAAATATTTATTTTATTTTAATTTAACTAACACATATTATAAATATTTTTAATTCGATATTTTACTGAATAGAAATGTCATTTTTCAATGATTTTACCATTTCATATATGCGATTTGGAACGTTGAACAAAAGCTATGGTAAATATATTTTGTAAAAGAAATCCACAAAAGCCTGTTACATATTCAATTTATTATACACGGTAAAACATGAACGAAATGTGCACTGTAGCATAAACACTATGAAAAAAAATTTGAAGGTCGATGAGCTTTTTTTATGTTCGGATTCGTTTTCAGCGCCCAAAATACATAAGAACAACATAGTCCGGTTAAGACCTTTTTTGTGGGCTTGTGTTATTGACAGTGGATGTACAACATCGTACAATCGATTTTAATTTTTTCATAAAAGTTTTTTACGTTGTAATATTGTCCTAAAAATTATGTTGTCAAATGTTTTAATTAAAAAAATAATTTACTACTAAATATTTTATCAAAACTAAGAGAAAATGTACAAGATACAAAAATATTTTTATTGGTCTATTAAATGTGGAGAGTTATTTTTTTAATATTTCGTATTTTTTGTTTTTATTTTACAATCAAATAAATGGAAAAAGTTTTAAAATTTTTAAATAATTCTTTAAATTACATTAGACCAAAATAAACGAATTATTTTGTAGATATCTAGGAAAGCTAAGGTTCTTTAAAAAAATTCAATGAAAAATTACTCAATAAGAGATTACTTAATAAAAGCTTTAGGTTCTTTTAAAAAAAATTATGTTAACCTTCAAAAATCCTTGAAGACCATGTTAAAATATCATAAATATTACTATTCCATTACCCCTTCACAACTAAACATTTTTTGGTATAAACAATTTTTTCAAGTATGCAATGGGTATGTAAATGGTATTTAAGTGCCCCATCCTGTAAAAGTACTAGAACCAGTCGTGAATTCTAAGCTGGGTATTAGAAAGATACAAAATATAAAAAAGTTTGTAAAGATACTTCCTTCGATGCAAATCTCCTAGATCCGTTAGATTTTGTTCGCTGAACGAAAATAGAAAACGTCAAAAATCATCAATTGAAGATTTATAGAATAGTTCATTGAATATGGACTTGTTCGACTCTAAAAAGAGTTCGCATTTATTCACCGAGTTTCTCTAAAAATTATTGATTGGTATAAGTGATAAGAATATGTGTAGGTATTCTTATGTGTGTATATTGTATATAATAATATGATAAACACAAGAAAATGTGTTTAATTATCAACATAATTTATTTTCAATAATTCTTTACGTTGAATGCAAATCGGAACAGTATTTAGGAACAGAGGGAGTATTATTTTTAGATACACTTCTTAAACCAAAGAATTGATTGATAAAGACCAACGAAATGTTTTGTAAGTTTTTCTCGTTTATGTTATTCTAACTTTCTTCTCAAAAGTTAGCACAAACATTTATCTTATTTATTGAAACTGTAACTTTCATTTGTTTATGTATTTTAGTATATAGTAAACCATTCTTCGTTTTGATTTTCAAATAAATATTTGTAAACCTGTTTTATATGCACTTATTTTACAATTTTTAATAATGTAAGTATTTAAATAAATATCAAAATAAAATAAATCGTTAAGTCGCATTAGATTCTGAGCGATCTGGGATTTCAAAAGGATAATGTTAAACATAATTATTATAATGAATATAAAAATCTCATTCAATTTAAAAGATTTTGATGATACAAAACCGGTAGTTACTATCTAATTTCCTAATAGATTGTTGTACATAGGTACAGGAATTACATGATAAGTAAGAAAGTTGTCACGACTAAAATAATTTTAATGAGAAATTATCTAGTTGAGAATTTAGCAACGAAATTGAGAAAAATGAAACAATTTTTATAAATGTTAATCTACGTCACAAATGTAATTTAAATTTTGTAACTTTATATATTTTGCGTCGTAGAATATGTTAACAGCTCAGTTTACAGTAAGTGTAAGCTAAAATTGTACGTAATAAATTTAAAATAAGATTAGCTATCACATTTTATACTAATTGTGAAATATAATGTCTAGATTTAGTGCTGAAAATTTTCATGATGTTATTGCGAGTTCTTAATTTCGTTATTACTCATAAAAAAGGTTTTAAAATATTTTTTGTTGCTCGTGCATTTAACAGTTTCTACTGCATTAATAGTTACCCACGTATTTACTGGATAATAGTTGGAACAAAATATAGCACTCTAACAAATAGCATTAAGTCTAGTATTTTATCACATTAACATTAAAGAAAAAAAAGGTAATTGAATTTTAAATAAAACGAGCTATTAGTTCACATTAAATTACATTTATTGTGAACATTATTTTATATTCTATTTTATATATTTATATTTATAATCTACTGTAATTAGCTATACACCTCAACATCGGGCCTCTATGAACCAATTTTAATTAAGCCTTTTACATTTGGACTGTTTCGATGCATAGGTCAAAATTTATATGTTCAAATTTTACGCTCGGCCCTAAATTATTTGTTATGGTCATTTCATTAGAAAGCTACCAATGAAGTATAGAGTGACCTCTCATATTTTGTTGAAATTTTCATGTGATGTAGGCCATCATCAATAAGTTAATATAATCAGCAACTTTTTTGCATTTTGATACGTCGTTTCTCCGTTGTGAGTGACGAAAGTTTGAAGTTTGCATTATAGCTGCCTTTTAGTTACATAATTGATTCTTAAAAGTACATGATTATATTATACAAGGGCTAAACTAATCACATGAGTCGTTAGATCTCCAGATAAAGTATTTAGGCCCCGTAAACTAATACAATTTTATTGTTTGTTATTTATGTACGATAAAGTCACAACATACTGCAACACAATTCAGCAGGAGTCATTTCCCGGAGTATCCATAGCTCTGAGTAATCACACGCGAAAATTGATAATTTTATGTTTTTATTTTTGCATTTTTAGCGTCCGAAAACACGATGTTTGCCAAAAAGTACGAGAGTCATTTAAACGTTAAAAAGTAGGCCTATATTATATAGGCCTTCTTTATATATTTGAAAATACTTTTGTTATGATTACAACTACCTTTTTATAACCCTTAAAATCTATATATTAATACGTGAACATCGAAAATTGTCGTACGTTTGTTTAGTATTTATTATGAAAGGACGTAAATGAAACTTATATCATTCGAAAGGTACCGTGCTATAGATATGAAGTTAACAAACACACATGATTTCCCCTCTTGCTGTTTGTTTATTTCTTCTCGCATCGTTTAACAGCATAGCAATACTCCTAGCGTCAACGAGCGGCAAAAATAAATAGTTTTGGGTTTCTGTCAAACGTAGAGAATGTGTATAGATATTTCAATTCGCGTTCAATTGCAGTGTTTTTATTAAGAAATTTTTGTTGTAAAAGCAGGTTAGGTTAGGTTCGGTACTGTGCCATAGATGTGCACAAAAAAATCATGAGTGTATGTTGCCGTTAAAATAGGTAAAATATTGGTCGAATTTCGATCATAGGCGATACCATTTTTGTTTAAAACATCAGTTTTAGGGGGCAATCTATATATCTATATATAATTGGATGATTAATTTCAATTATAAAATATGCTCAATAGTTTTTTTAGAACGAAAGGTATTTTACGTTACAGAGATTAAACAGTGGCAGTGATAAAGTGATACAGCTTTTCATAATAAATATCCCGTTTTAATTTCCATGAATCTAATTTATACACGACTGAACATATTCATAAGATTATAGCTCATTTTTCATTTACTTATATGAAAATACTGTAATACCTAGATGCTTCCTCATATTTTAATATGCATTAACTACGATGTTTTCAATTAATATAAAATATAATTATTAAATGTCACAGTTTTAAAAACATGAATCCATATTAACGGAATATTTTATACCATGCTAATAAAGAAAGCTGACGACTTTGTCTGAAGCACTATTTTAACTAACATTTTTTTTGTAAATTTGTTAATAATGGATAAATATTTATGAAATAACTAATCCCTAATTGGAGAAAATCCTTCAAAATAAAGCCCGACGTTGACACAAAAAAATGAAACTGTTTAACGAATATATATTATGTACAATATTGTTACCATATACCAATAATATTCTTTATATAATTATAGGTAACAAATTTATATTATAGGTATATATATTTCTATAATTTTCTTTGAACATTGTTGAACAGTATTTATGTCTTTATAATAATGTTTATTTCAGACCATATCTCACAATTTTCTTCTAATAAACAGAACTACAAGGCGTAAGTATAAAGAAACATTTCTAATTAATATAAATCAATTGTTTTCAAACAGGTACCGACATGTATTATGTAAAATATTTCTACTTACCAAATATATCTTCTTTTCTTCTGTAATCCACTCAAAACTTTAATTATTTATGAGACTAATTAAAGTCAATCATTTCAAAAAGTGTGTAGGTATAGTTATTTCACTTTAATGTATCTAACAATTTAAATGTCACACCACATATACAAATTGTACTTTATTCACATTTGAGTTGATGTGAAATAATGTTTTACATTTAATTTAAATACATTAATTATATATGATTTCAATATTTTTATAATACCACTTATTGTTAGTATATTTACTGTTTATAACGAATATTGAATAATGTTAAAATATGAATGCCTGCAACATATTATTTAATTAAATAATGAATAATATTCGTGTTAATATTAGCAAGAAATGTTATGTAAGTTATCTATACTGTGCTGTAATGCAATATAAAAGTAACTTTTGTATAACACATTATGAATATAAGTTTGTAATAATAATCTGAAACTATTAGGCTCCTGATTATTGTTTTTTTTTGTGGTTTAGGTGTATATTTATAAGTCGAGGCTGATCGTGTTATCGGCCAACGTTTCGTCACACATTGCAGAGGACATCTTCAGAGTTCTTCTAAAAGTATAAACTACAATGTGTGACGAAATGTTGGTTGTTAACACAACCAAATCGACGCGGCTTACACCCAGAAGCCAAGATCCATGTATATATATAGTTTAAGTTGTAGTAACAGTACCAATATCAGTGACGATAGTATTTTGAATACCTTCTGTTGGTTTACTTCGTTCTAAATAAAGAGAAGTTGTCCAGTTACTTATTTAGTTTGTTAAAATGACTTTATCTTTATAGTTAAAGCGAAAACCACGACATCAGTAATATAAAGTGTTTTACTACATTTAATATAAAAAAAGATTAAGAAAGTTATACGAAATGCAATATTTTAACTGACAGAAATAAACATAAACTCCATTTTAAACGATAATTTAAATAAACCTGGCCAAGCGGCCAAATATAAAAAAGATATTCTCGATATCAAAAATAATTTGGTCTATATCAAAACCTAATCAAACGCTTTTTACAGAGTATTGAATTATTTTATATTTTCCATGGAATTTTGTCTGAGTAGAAACTTTATAAAATGAACATATAGGACTCATAACACACTACCTAACATTTAATCTAGTATACTTTGGAAAAATGTGCTCTTAAAATAAATATCAATTGTTGAAATCTATAAACTTTGTTATAAAATTAATTATAAATGAATCTGTAGAGAATCATCTATTTGAAACCATATCTCTCTTACAAGTCAAAAATGTAATTTTAAAGCATATATGCACATATTAAATTCTCAACCAACATCTATGGAATATATAAGTAGAATAATATTTAGGAAAAATAAAAATATTTATATTTTTCTTATATGTATATCTACTTAATTAATAGATTTTACAAAAACTCTTCAAAATGATTTTTTTAGAAACCAGTATTTTTTATTAGCGATAATTTATTACTTTCAACTAATTCTTAGTATCTTGATAATTTTAGTTTTTTATCAAGTATTGGAGATCTAAAAGAACCCTGATACCACTGAAAAAATATATTTTATACCTAGAAACAAAATAAATACTATATAAATATAAATATTTCTCTACATTTTTATCTTTCATTTTACTTGTTTACATAAAAACCTGCTTTAATTACATAAAAAAAGTGTATCCAATATGAATATACTATAATTATATTTAAAAACTTCGTGTAATTAGAGACTAGAGGAAAGGTCTACAGCAAATATTCCATGATCAAAAGAGTTAAAACCTTTGTTAACTTCATTAAAATTGTACTTGGAACACATGTTAAGGTTCAAAGTCAAATGTTAGTAATACAGATTTGACGAAAATTTCATTTCGCAAATCACATTTTGGAAATGACGTGAAAATTAATAAATTACTCACGTTATATTTCAAAAGTCTACAGGCTGTATTTGAAATGTGTGACTAGAAACAGAATAAATAAAATGGTTACACTTTTAATACTTTTGTATCTATCAATATTACCTATTTTATATGTTAAATATTATAATTTTTCTGACAATACCACAATAGCTACTTATTTATGTTATTCAAAGGTAAGAATTTTTTGCAAATTATAATGATTGAATGTTTATCTTGATTTCTGTTTCATTACGTTACTCGTACATCTTTAATCAAGAGAAAATTTTGTAAGTTTGTATTAAATATTTTATTTATTTATTCTCTTGAGATAGATCGATTTAATTTTTGCAAATGAACTTGAATAATCACTTTTTATACAAAAATATAAGAGTAAAGTTTTGAAAATTACTCCATTTTTTGTTAAATGACAACCTTATTAATTAATAAATTTTAAAAAGTTTAAGGGGTGTGCATTTTATGGCCAATATTTATTTACATTTATAACTAACAAAATAAAGATAATAAACCTAGCAGTGATTTTTCTGTGTAAAGTCTCTGATAGTTTAATATTTAGAACTATGTACAAGAAAATAAAATTTTAATTTAAAAAAGACTAATAACTATAATGTGAAATTAAAATTGAATTTCACAATACGTCGTTATGTAGTAGTATCACTGCAACAATAAATAAATAACATTGACAAAGTTAAAAACTTTAGTAATATGATATTGTTATTAAATATTTCTTGCAAATAACAGTCCAAAAAAATTAACTTGAGAAAAATTGTTATTACATTCGAAATCAAATTTCAGCTTTGAAAATTATTTTTAAATTGAAATCTTTATCGAGATTTTGATAAGTATTTCTAGGCTAAAATAGGTAACAATATTATTTCACTTGAGAAAATCCTATAAGAAACATTTTCTCGGAAATTCGTTTCTGAAAAAATATCTTATTTATATATTTATATCTAAGGATGAAACCAAATATTAATATTTCATTTTATCTTATGAAAAAATCACTGATAAAATTTTCAAGTACGATATGAAATTTTATTTATAAGAAATTATACGGTAATAATATTTTACTTGAGAGTTCCTCTAAGCTGAGAATGTATCGTGTAAAAGGGCTTTAAATTTTCACGCCACAAATCCGACAAATTGCAGACTTAAGGAGATTTCCACTTTATTGTAATTTTAGATGTATGGTGTTAAATATGTAGTTACGTATAATGGTAAGTTTGTGGTAGTTTTAATAATATTTAAATATGATAATATTGAGATTTATCGTTTCAATTCAAACGAGATGCGTATTAATTTATATTCATTAGATATTCATTCAACTTTTTTTTATAAATAATTTTTCTTTTAACTGACTAAAAAGAAGAAAAGAAAATTCGGTTAGACTTTTTTCGTACTAAATATTGCATTTAAAAAAAGTTGATTTTGTTCATACTAGAAGACTTTATTATTTTCTTTTGATTTTCATACAAATTCTAAGACGGAATCTGGTGTTTTCTGGGAGTTAGAAAATATAATATTAGACAATTTTCTCAATAACTACTGAACGGATTTAATTCCGGTTTTCACTAATAGATAGGTTAAGTTTAGGTGTATAATTTTTGTATATTTTGTGTAAATTTCATGAAGTGGAAAAAAAAATCGTGGTGAATCGTGTGTTGTTGGCATGTTGGGTGGGCATGTCGAGTGGGCATGATTATTTTATGTTTAATTAAATTAATATCTCCGGGTAACATCGGGTCCAATGCGCTAGTAATTAATAATAATTAATAATAATAATAATAAGTTCAAGATTTTTAATTTAGATATCAACGATTCTTTAAAAGTATAAAAAATGTCTTATATATTTTTTTATGATAATATGTCAAGCTCGGTTTAAAATTTAATAAAAAGCTCTGTCTGTAGTGGGATGTCATTCTTTATGAACTCATGTTCCATAATCCTTCAAAAAAAACAACTTTTTTATTTACCTACAACAAAGAAAATCAGAAAGGATTATGTAAATTCTAAAAATATTCCTTGTAAACCTCTGAGTCTACGGACAACACATTTCGTGTCCTTTAAAAATTATTTTTAAATCCAAATGAAAAATATACAGGAAAATAACAACTGTAAATCCAAGAAAAAAGATGAAATATTTTAAATATTTAAGACTGCTATTTTTATAATTAGTTGGACTTATATACATATATAAAATTGTGTAATTGTTTAATCATATAAAAGTTCTTTAAACGAATCTACTAAAGAAAGTTTTCAGTTAAAAAGATCAAAAGATGTCTTTTATAATATAATTGTTTAATTACAATTTACATATTTAAAAGCGTTAATTATAAATAAAGTTTTTTAATTACTATTTGAAATCAACGTGGATATAATTTATTTTATTTTATACAATTACTTTAAATTAGGTGAAGACACATTTATAATTTATACCTGATTTTGAATTTTCTATATTAAGGTACAAAAAAATAATTGTAATTCTTATTTTTACCTATTTATATCTAGATATTGTGAATTTAAAATTAAGTCAGAGTAATAATTAATGATTTACATATAAATAGCAAGAATTGCTAACAGTTCGATCGCGACTTTAATTTCGGTCGACCGCGAATTGTAAATAAGAATTTTGGGGCTGCAGGCTAAGACAAGACTTTTCTTGATTTCAGTTTTAATAAGTAAAAATTTTATTCAATATTTAAAGTAAATTATACCTATATAAATATTTGTTATATTTTAAGATTTTTTGTTTATTACTCAAAGATAAATGGAGAAAAAATAATTTTTAGAAAATTTATACGAATCCAAGATTTCATTTTTACGGGACGAGACTGAGACGAGATGGCTTCAATTTTCACAAGACTTCAGTTACAATAACCAAGACTTAGTACTGATAGACAATTTAGTAAATATACTTGTTATATGTTTAATTAATCTTAAAATATTTAATGACCGTTCTAAAGTTAAAATTACAAACTATGCAAAAATTTAATTTTTCTTGTATAAGTAAGATCTAAAAATAATTTCAATTTTATAAACAAAATATATATATATTGACAAAAATTTCTGTTTTTTATGCAATCAAAAATTTAATTATTTAAGTTACAAAGACTTTTATATGGGCTTAAATTTATTTATCTTCCAATTTCTCATTTTTGAATGCATGCTGATTAAGGTAAGCGCATTTCAGTTATAAAAAATAGATGAATTGTAAATAAATTAGTGAATGAAACTTTCTGTTTTACTCACCCAAATTCTTCGAGGATAAGTATTTTTACTACATGCATGGGTATCTCTATTAATGCAATAAATTAATAAATTAAATATACAATATTTTATAAAAGAATAATAAGTACTGAAACAATATTTAATCAAACTGAACTAAATATATACATCAGTTAAAAAATTTAACTTTTTGATTACTGCAATTAAAAAATCAGGCATCAATATTTTACCATACCAATAAAATCATTCACAATTTTACACAGATCGCGCTTCAGATTGACCGAGATAATAATTGATAGTATCCACTGTAAGAGGAGAAAGAGAGCGGTCGCGTGGCCTCCCTTGACGCGTATCGCGGTAAAACTGATCAACAAGAGCGCGCGCGATATACACTCCCACAGGTGTTCGGTGCGCGCGCCTGGTGCCGGAGGACGGTCTTCGTGGCGCCGCTTCTTGGTCAATACGATCTACCTTGTGATGACATGCTAGTGGTGGAGGATTGCTGGTTTGTGGAAGAATTAAAAAGAAATTCGTAAAATACCCCAAACTAGAATCTTATTGGTAGGAAGTTTCAATTGTCATTTGTTTTTCGCTCATATATTTGTGTGGATTGATTTGTTAATTTGTAATTACGCCTCTTGTTAGGTTACAGTCCAGTGGTGTTCCGCAAACATGTTATAAGTGATTCGTGAAATAATAAAAACAATTCACAAGCAGAGCTACCGAGCCCGATTTTCATCTCATCCAACAGTTGTTTCAGTGATTAGATCATTAATAGAAGAAAATATTGTACATTACTTTCTTTCTCTAAATACAGAAAATTACGATTGAATTCGACATCCATTTGCTACAGTTAAATACCTATGTCGAATTACGAATTTTCGTTTCATGAAGAAGAAAAGTTAATTTATCGACGGATCGTGTTGAAATTTTCTGACCTGGCTTGGAATAATTTTGAATTTTTGTGCAAGCCGAATACCTAATTATTTCCATAAAAGCAGACAATTTTGCTACAGTTTTCAACATCATATTTGTGTGTAATGGCCGAGTGAATAAACAGTTTCTATCCACTCAGTCGAGCTTACTGTCTCGCAGTGGCGAAGCGTCCATGGAAGCAGGGGAAGCAATGCTTCCCTTACTTTATGGGTATATTAATACAAATCGTGTGTTTTCAGTTAATAAATAATTTAAAAATATTATTAGAATATTCATCTTTATGCGCAACTCAAACATTTTAACCAAAAATCAATTTACACGCTCAATTATAAAACTATAATACATCTACGTCTTATTTTCTTGTATTTTAGTCGATATTTGAATGACGAGTTGAAGTTCACTGCAGGAAATTTCACTAAAAAATTTAGAATTTTTGATTTCGTTAAAAGTATGTTTATTGTATAGAAAATTACGTGAAAAATTGTTTGTTTCAAACCGCAGGTCTGTATCTCAAACCGTTCTCGAGATATAGCCTCTCAAAGTTTTAGTTTTTTCAAATTTTTTGAGAAAAAAGGCCATAACTTTTGAACGCGTGGTCGGAATTGATTTTAGTTGACGGATTTGAAATCAGCGTGTCAAAATCTATATAATGACATGTATAATAGTTTAAAATCCGACAAAAAAATTTTGGCCAAAAATCGACATTTTTTTAAGGTATACCCCTTTGAATTTTTTCGATTTTTCGTGAAATTTTTTTTTTCGAGTTTTCAGGTATTATATATGTCATTATATAGATTTTGACACGCTGATTTCAAATCCGTCAACTAAAATTCCGACCACACGTTCAAAAGTTATGGCCTTTTTTCTTAAAAAATTTGAAAAAACTAAAACTTTGAGAGGCTATATCTCGAGAACGGTTTGAGATACAGACCTGCGGTTTGAAACAAACAACTTTTCACGTAATTTTCTATACAATAAACATACTTTTAACGAAATCAAAAATTCTAAATTTTTTAGTGAAATTTCCTGCAGTGAACTTCAACTCGTCATTCAAATATTGACTAAAATACAAGAGAATAAGACGTAGAATCATTTAATTACTATATAAATATATAAGAATTTATTTTAAAAAGTAAAAGTTTGAACTTTAAGTGTTTCATAACTAGTTTTTTTTGTTAATAGGAGGGGGAGGATTGACAAAATATGCTTCCCTTATTAAAAATTTCACGCCTCGCCACTGCCGTCTCGGTCGAGTGCTCGTCCCATGTAAACTAGGCTTTAGTGTGGATTGCACTGAGAGTAATAATGACAATTATGCTGATTCAGGTCCATAAGTTTTATGATTAGTAGCTGTACTTTCAAGAAAACCCAGGAAATTTTTTTAAGTGTCGTCATTTTTATGCATTTTGACACTGAATCAAATTTCTTTGTAAAATAGGCAATGTCTTTAAATCAGTTTTGGAAGAACAGAATATTACCGACGAAAATAAGGATCTGATAGTAATAATATATAATAATAATCTGATGTAAATAATTATAATTATTTACATTCTCACATTTTAAGTAATAATATTACTAATTAAATAAATATTTAATTTTTGAACGTAGACTTTCGCGGTTGTTCAATTGTATAAACTTTCGATTATTGGGTTTTATTCCGCGCACTATATTGTCACTTGACGTTTCGACCAACATCTCGTGGTCTTCTTCAGAAGTGAAGTGTTGAGTACAGAAGATGTAGTTGCTTAATTAAATAAACGTTGACACAAAAATGAAGAAGACCACGAGATGTTGGTCGAAACGTCAAGTGACAATATAATGCAACGCGGAATAAAACCCAATAATCGAAAGTTTATACAAATATTTAATGTTATATTCAATACTCGATGGTCGTGTATATTTATAAGAAAACAGGTAACCGTCGGTAAGCTTAACACAATCTTTGAAGCACAGATTTCCCGTTAAAACTACTTCATATATTGTTATATATTTTTAAAGATTCAAACCAATAAACAAATCCAGATTTATATTTTTTCAGTGGAGTAATAGAAATGCAAAAGTAACATTTATTAAATATTTTTAATCAATTTATATTTTATACTTATAAATAAGTTCAACAAAAACGTTAAAAATATAATTACACACCAAATTGATTCAAAGAAGTTCTTAGAAAACGTATAGAAAATTCTATCACGTACCTACCTCTACAATCTGAATTCATGTTACAATTTGGTTACATTTTAACTCAACAGAAGCCAAGGAAATATTCAGATTGGGAAAATAAAAGACCGTATCGTATGTATAATTACACGTGAATTCATAACTGTAAAATATTAATTGCTTTTGGCGTATTACTTCGTCAAGATTTGGAATTTAATTTTCCTTACTTCCTAAATAAATTCTACTCTTATATTTCAAATACATTTCGCAATATATTGATTGGTAGCGAACATACGAGTAAAAAAATTGTTTCAGCAAATGTCAACGGTTTTTCTCGGTTGAAGGAAACTTAATATCGGTAACCAATTGTTTTGTAGAATATATTAAGTATGTATTTTTGGATTTGGGGTCGGATTGTGAAATTTTGTATATTTCTCGATTTTAAACGAATTGTATATTATTTTGTAAAAACTAATTTATTATTAGTGCTTTAGTTTTGTATTTAATTTATTATTTTTAATGAATAGAAAAATATTTTTGATATAAAATTTGATAAAATAATTTAATAAATAAATAATAGACAAAAAATATCAATTTTCTTTTTTTATTTATACCTAAATAATTTTTGTTTTTATGAATGTCAATTTGATATTCGGTAGGTAGGTAGGTATACCTAAAAATAAAATTAATAAATAAGATTTGAAAATATGCTTAAGTATCACATTGCATACATTACAACATATATGTATTTTGATGAAAAATACATCGAGCCTTAAACGCCGAATTATCGTAAGCGACAAAAAGTTAATTTTACAGAAGAGGTATTTTTCAGAAATACTTTCAGTTATTTTATTGAAGAAATAATAATAATAATATTTAACAGTTACGGTAGAATATCTTCTTGATGTCGTCAACAATAAATATTAAAAAATTTTAACTAATGAACCAAGCATCAAAGTTGTGAAAAAAAAGAAATATTAAACTTTTTTCTAATTTTTTAAAGGGAAATCCCAGGTTTACAAGGATTTGTTTGATGATTATGAGTATGATGACGTCATTTGCGATACAAAACTCAATTTCGGAAAAATCGTCGCTTACGATAGTTTGGCGATTAGAGCTCGACATTATAAATAAAAAAAATATTAATTCTCTAAAAATTGAAAGGCACCCTAATATTTATTAATATTCCCCTATTCATAATATTTAATTCGATTCCACTTTATATGCTAAAATCATATAATTTTGCATACAGTGATAAACAGGATATGTTATATTTAACAACAAAGAAGATAATATGTATAGAGGTCATGTGGAACAATGTATTCATCGAAACGTAAGGAACACGCCTGCGGGAGCATATTAAGATGTGGCAGTCCTTCCAATAAAATACCTAAAGCAAGCTTTGTACGAAATACAAAACGTATTATACTATTTTATTGACTTTAATATGTGCATGAATGTAATAACAATTTATTAAGTTTTATTGTACCGTTGTGAACATATTATTATGTGTATATAGACTAGTATAGAGATCACAAAATATATATAGAGATACCCATTACACATCCTTTGTAATGTTAGTTACGTAAAGGATTTTAATAGTTCACCGTTGAAATATTTGAATAATGAAGATAGGGTATTCTTTCTTAAATGGAAAATGGTGTCTATATAGTGTACATTAAAATATACAATTTATGTTAATTTTAAAATTATTTGAAGTTGTAAGATAATACATAAATATTAAGAACTATATTAAATATCGGTATATTATAGAATAAAACAAAATTATTTATTTGATATAGGTAGGTACAGTGAAATGCAGAATTGGTCGACCAGTTTTCATTCAAATTTGCTTATCACAAACTTGATTATTATAATATTTAAATCGTTTATCCATGTACCAAACAAAGATAGAAATTTTGAAACTCATTTTCTAGGTAAAGAAGTACTCTTCGTTTATAGTTCTCATATATATTTGTGCGATTAAATTATTATCTATCTATTGAAAATTGTATAGGTAAATTTTAAGGCAATATATATTCGATATTCCGAATTTTAGTATTAAAATATGTTAAACTAATTAATTAATGAAATGGACGTATATTTGTGTTTTTATTTAAAATGATTTAACTATATAAGTTCACTCTAGAAAAATATAACCGATGATGTTTGTCGTAATATTGTCGAATCTATTGTAATCGATTCTGACCTTTACGGTGGCAGACGACTTCTGAAACCATATTACCTATATATTAATAATTGGAACTTAATTCATCTGTCTACATTTAGCAGCGGTATAGGGATTTGCTCTAATTTTTAAAGTAAAGAATGGATAAAAAATATATATCTATCAAGTTTGAATCCAGAGTGTATTGTACATTTTATGAAAAACAATTATTATAAAAGTATGAAAAATTCAAAATGATTATTTTATTGTCTTAACCTACATACTTGGGGAGGCAACGTTGATTTGGATATATTTTGTTTAATTTACTGATTCACCTTCAGAAAATCAAATGATACCAATAAAAATTAATTTGAAATGCAAATTTTCTCCAAACTCCCCCACAAGTGGAATTTTCATTTCTTTTCCACTAAAATAAACTCTGGATTTTCATAGTATTTAAATATATTGTTATTTAATAAAATATAGTTTATCTTATTGTAAATAAACAAGTTATACTATATTTTAATCTAGTTTTAAAAATAACTCATCAAAATCGTTGATTACAGCAACATACAGTGCGGTTTTTTTTATGTAAAACGTGGTTCGAAACGAACGACCACAATAAAGTCGTGATAGGGGTACCTGCAGACGCGTGCAACTGTTGATTTTCAACCTCAAACAAACATCGATTATATTTACCTAAATTGCTTCTCCAAAATAATGTCAAACACCCGTCGGACGAAATAAACAGTTTCCTCATTGTACCGTTCGATTGGTTATAAATAATTTCATACGTACCTTTCTGAGTATTCTCATTTGGCCCAGGCTAATTTTACAATACTGCAATTACGATGGGTAAATATTGGAAAAAATATTCCGGAATTAATTTTTCTTATTTTATAACGTCCAGTAGTTGGAAATTTTTCAAGCGCAAAAATCATATAAAGTGTAAAATCATTATTCTACCCCCTTACAAATCAGCTCTGCAGATTGGGTGGTGTATATAGACCTTAAGTCTCGCCTCACAACCAGTTACAAAATTCTCTTCAAATAGAGCCTTTTAAAGTTGTCAATAAAATTGATGATGGGCAAATACTTTTTTTTAATGTTTGCCGCTCGATTCATGATAGATTTTTTTAATTTTAGCGTCAAATGGAAAAACTCTCATTTGCTTATTATAATATTTAAATCATTTCTTCATAGACCAAACAGACAGATATTTTGAAATTCATTTGCTAAATAAAAAAGTCCTCTTCGTTTATAGTACGTCTACTAATATATATTTGTGCGATTAAATTATTAATTATGTAATCTATTGAAAATTATGTAAGTAAATTTTGTGGCAATAAATATTTGAAATTCAGACTTTTAGTATTTAAATATGTTTAACTTGATATAAAATTAATTAATGAAATGTACGTATATTTGTGTTTTTATTTAAAATGATGTAACTATATAAGCTCCACCCTAGAAAAAGATAATGTTTGTCTCAATATTTTCGAATCCGTTGTAAGCGATTCTGAGTTTTAGGGTGGAAGACGACTTCTGAAGCATAGTACGTCAACAGAATATTTTAATTAAATAATGTATCATTTAAATAGCGAAAGTAAAATTAAGACATTAAAATTTTCATCTGTATTTTACAAGAGCAAACAAATTCCCGTATAATTTTAGTCTCAAATATGTGATAAGTATATACAAACTGTTGTAGATAACAAATGTCAACAATATACGTAATGGACCTTGAGATTGTAAGCACTTTGTTTAACTTTGTTTATTACCTGAATGTGCGAGATGCATATTATGTATATGGATGTTTCACCAAATCTCCAGATCAGAGTCGAACTTTTGATAAATTAACAAGAATACTTAATATCTCAGCTTGGTGCGATCCTACAGACCACAACTTTTTTTTAAATATAGCTTCTATCATTAACTTTAAGACTATCAAATGCTCTAAGACCGTCGTGAACCTCCACTCCAGCCTGTACAGTGATTTGAACCAAAAAAGTCACTAATGCCCCATTGTGCGCCGCCCCACCTGGCCTGGCGCCCTGGTCCGACCCCCCCCTTATAGCCGACGCTGAAGTAAGTAAAGCCTTTTCAGAGACGACAATATGTAATTTATTCTTATTCCTGTTCTGTACATATGTACATACACCCACATATGCAAACAGAGAGAAAATGGTGTTATTGATGATTCATTAGTACTAAATGGTCCATCTCAACTCAATATAGAAAAACGTTGGTGTGTATATTTGTATGTTTTCTCAGCAGGCTTAAACCACTGGACGTATCGAAGCCATATTCACATCATATGTTCGTTTGGTTAGGTAGATGGTTTAGGGTAGATGGCGCTGAGGTCGAGAATTTGTATTTGTAGTCCGATTTGGCTCATATTCAGAATTTATGTTAGTTACGTAGAAAGAAATATTTTTACAAAAAATGGACCCGTTTGGTGGCTCTGTAGTCGATATATTTACGAAAATGTGTATTTATGGTCTGATTTTTAAACAAATTATTTTTAGGCAGAACAACGTTTGCCGGGTCAGCTAAAACAACAATTACAACACTCCATACGTGAAAGGAGTGAAATATTAACTCCCGTGCGAAACCGGAACGGGTCCGCTAGTAAAATGTATGTTTTTAATATTTAATATTATTTAGATAGTGTATTTTTGGCCTTCATTTTATCAATGCAAAATTTCTTGAAATTTTAAAATAAAATCAGAATGTATGTTTAGGAAATAAGTAAATACAAGAAGTTTATTAATTCAACAAAAAAATACTATAAAATTATTGCAATTATATTATAATATTTAAAATATTTGAGTTGTACAGTACTATAACTTAAATCTAATATACAATATACACATAATGAAAAGTATAATAATTGTGTGTCACCAAAGTTCAATGTCCTATGTACTTATTTCATAATCTAGTATTTGATAACACGTAGTTATTCTTCATAAAAACTAAAAATAATAAATAATAATTAAATATGCTGTATTTTTTATTGAAAAAACTATGGCTATACCTACATAAAAAAATTAGTTTAAAAAACTAAAAAAACACACTAGGGCTTATTGTTAGCTATTGAGGAGTCGCTATGACCATGCACCACATCATCATACAAGCTCGATGGTAGCTTATTATTGTAATATCATTTGTCACCAGAATTAGATAAATTTACAAGTTTTAAATCGATACGACAAGAAGTGGGTAAAAAGTTAGTTGTAAGATTTACTTACAATGTTAGGAAGTTACAGGTCAAGCTAATAAAAACATGTTTTAAAATGATAAAACATCAACACGCAGTACGAATAATATTTAAAAAAAAATTGTAGCAGCGCCACTCTGTACAAGTGTTACCTACCTTTTCAAATATTTCATAATTTCCAAAGTTCGTTTACAAGAACTGTGATCAAAAGAAATATTGGTAATCATACACATTTTCAATTTTTCATGTATTAAAGATTCCTTTAACAGCATTGTTAGTTTGCTCGATCTGTAAGGTAAATGGTTGCCATTCTGTATTGCTCGCGTACACTCCTTTAAAGCTAGTAGAGATTTGTTATTTTCAACAACTTCTTTAATTTCGTTTTCGTCTTGCGACGTTGTTGATATTCGTCTAAGAACAGCAAGATCAATAATAAAAAGTTTTCCATGAATTTCTTTTGTTTTAGAATTTACCAATGTAAACTATAAAAAAAAAATATAAAAAAATATTGAATAAACCTTACCACAGTATCGCTCTCCCTACATATTTGTTTACCCCTTTTAAGGTTAAATGTAAAAAATATACTTACTTGTAAAACCAAATGAGACTTGGTAGACTTTCTCTTCGCTCGTTTGACATAATGCAGCACATCTTTGTATGAACCTACAAGCTCTTCAGTAAATTCAGCATTTTTTATTTTACCAATTCGGCTTCCAATATTTAGTATTTTATTTTTGCTATCCAACATATCATATATCCTATCCAAATAAATTTCCAAATAACTCATAAAGCAAACTCGTTTTTCTTTGCATACTTGTTTATTCAAACGTTTAAACATATCTTGTATAGTTATTTGAAAAATATCGTTATCTGTTATTTTTTTATTTTTGTCATGTCCATAATTAAAACAAGCACCATGCCCTCCTTTAATAAAAGTTTTTAGAGCATTTTTGGTAGTATTTGCATATATAAATTCTGCATTATAATTATTTTCAAAAATATGATCGAAATTAAATTTTTGATCACTGATGTATGAACTTAAGTCTACTTTAGTTTTATGTTCTTTAAAAATTATTGTTTTATTATTAACTATGCTAACTGTTTCCATTTCTTTTTTATTTGACGGTAATTTTTTTAAATATATACTCATTCTATTGTTCTTATTTAATATACTCGTATTTCTATGCGAAGTTATAGGTAAAAAAGTAAGTCTATTAGATTTGTCTTTTAAAATATTTTTATTCAAGATTTCTTCTTGTGGTCTGGTTAGTTTTGAAACATTATCTTTTTGAATATTTTTTTGTACGTAAGTAAAAGTTTCATTAATGGTAGGACATTTTGTAAAAGTAGGCAACGATGGATTTAATATTAATAAATCTCTTATTGGTATTTGTTTCCCTAAAATACAGAAAAATTTAATTTATAAAACAATAAGATTTTAAGTACGAATTATAAAACAAAGATCGTAAGTATGAAAATGATCGAATACCTATATACTTAAATAAAATTGAATATATTTTATTTATTAATTTTATTATTATTTAATACAAACAACCAGGACTTTTTTGCCATGTAACGCGGTGGAACGGCGTTCCGGCACCTTTTTTCATGGCAAAGAAAAAGCTGCTTAAACTTTAATTTAAATGATTTTGAATACAATTTTCTCTAGTAAAAAGTTTTACAAGAACTAAGTTCCGGTACCTTTTTGTTTAAAAAAGGCCTTGCAAAGAACAATATTGTTCGAAACGAAACGTTGGCCGGTAAAACGACCAAACCAACTTGATTTATACCCAGAAACCAGGAACCATAAAAAATTAAGTAATATTTTGTCAGTATACTTATTATATTTATTATTCTTTGGTACATATTCGCATTTAACAATAAAAAACTTGACTTTTAAATATTTTTTAAGTAATCAATATCATTTAACTAACATAAGTAAAAAATCCTCCCCACTTTAAGTTTAAGACCGAATTTCCTGAGATCTATCCATATAATATATATGTCTAAATAGAAAACACATCTCTCCAGGGCCTGGATTTTTTTCTTTGCTTCGGAATTTCGGTATAGCTACACCCTACACCACTGACTCAGTTTGTATTTTTAATAAATGTTAAATCTATCTGAAGTTCGTTCAGCAACTGTTCCAACTTATTGTAAAAAATGACTAAAAAGTTTAAATACCTGCTACTTCATCGTCTTGTAACCACACAACATTTCCTATCATGTCGTTAAAATCAATATTTAAAAGATTTACTATTTGTGTAGAACCATTTGAACGGGCGATTTTAACTTGAATATCTATCAAATCGCTAATGTTCATTTTTAACACGTACTTATATATTTGAAAAAATGAATTACTATTGATTAAGATGACAAGTCTCTAAAATTGTTCCAACCAAATGATTCTTTTCTAATTTATGTAATTATTTAATTTAAACCAGTGGTGACTAACAGGATTATTTGTAAATCTGCATTAAGTTACCAAATTATTTTTTTTAAACAGAAGAATTTTTAAGATTTGTCGATATAAAACAAGTAAAAATAATTATATAATAAAAAGTTAAAATAATTTAAATACAAAAAAATATTTTAATTAATTTCATGTCATTACGTAGTATAATTTGATTTGTGCTACATGACGTATTTATTGATTGTAATCAACAGTTATGTACCCAACAATCGGGTAAATATGTATTGTTTTGGCAACAATCATGTCAATATACATAATGTAAGTACACAATTGACCAGAGAAACATTTTGATAGCTACTGTTTACATATGCGCCTCAAGCGTCAAATCACGCAAACTCAGTGACACTTAATTTCGTAAAATGTCATTACATTGTTGTTGCTGTGATATTAAAATTTGTTAGTGTGTTATTAATTATTAATAATTCTTTTCCATTCCTACATTGTAGCATTTATCAAGCAGAGAAGATTATATTATGATCTATTATCAAGTAAGATTTATTTAATATTTTAATTTTTTTATATTTCCCTGTACATAATACACCTATCTTCTGTAGTATATGGTAGTATGTATCAGTACATTTGATTATACTCGTAGAATTAAGAACAAATAAAACAACAAATACCTATCCAATGATCTTGAATAAACATGTAATCTGTAAGTTATATTGCGAAATTTGAATATTTTATTTAAAATATATGTCTAACTTTATTGATCTGTTGACATGTTGATGCTTTAGTAAGCATATGTAAATAAAATCAGTGCAGTAACATGTAGTATTTCTTCATTTTAGGTATAAATCCATTTGTGAACAATGGAAGAAGTAGACAATGATGATTTGATGCAAAACAGTGATGAAGAATGGATGACAGAAAATGAAGAACCATGTGTACCGTCCGAGAAACAATACTTTGTCCCGAATGCACTCCAACCAAATTTGTTACGCTCTAAAATAAAATTTATTGGACTCGGTTTTCTTTTAATTGTATCATCATTATTTTTATTAATATGTCTCCCCATGTATAGTCGTGCAGTTAATATCGGCGGGGATGCTTATAATATTATTTTATTTCTTTCAACATTTACATTTTTAATTTTACTTATGTTAACTGTTATTTCGAAAAAATGTTTTCCCATTCAATCGAATAATAAATTATTCAATCCGCCAATAGAGTTTAAAAATATATTGATGATTGGTATCATTTTGGCTCTAAGTTCATTATCAATTATTTTTGCACTTGATCAAAATAAAGTCATGTGCCACATTCAAGATCCTATAAAGGGCATAATCCTTGTTTTCTCCTTAGTGTTTTACTTTTTCTTTTGTCGGAAATGTGAGTATACATTTTTTAAAAATAATTATTCTTATAATATCCAGTATTATAAAATGTGACAGTTACCTTGAAATATCATGAAGTATTATTTCCCAAAATTATGTTAGTTTAAGCGATTCAGTTGTTAATAGTAATACACTGTCACAATGCCAAATTTATCCCCACATGCTAGTAAGAAACCTTTTTAAAGCCTTTTCACTCACAACCTACTAGTATATACAACTCAGCATTATCAACACTAGGTACACAATGCTGTATTGAATTATTTTTATTACGATATTACAGTAATGGGCCTACAAAGAATTTTTTCCTGCACAACAATCATAGTTGGATTATTCATAGCTGTTGATTATGGTTTATGCGATGAATTTCGATGCAGAGGCTATGAAAGGGAAACTAGAGAAGGTGATGCTGGAGAATGGCCGACGCACATCCATGCTCTGTGGACTGCCATTTATGTTGGTGCTCTTGCTTTGTACGCAACACATTTCACTATGCTTGAACGTTGTCTTGTACCAGTTTTTACAAGAGTAAGTGATTAATTAAGTATATTTAAGTTTTTAAATCATATCACTCTATGGCCTTCCTCACACAAAGCAACTCAAAAGAAACTGAAATTGGCTGGTAACTAAAATCACCAACCAGTTTCTGACAGGAATTTATCAAACATCTCACACGATACTACTGAGTTTAGGGATTTTTGTGTGAATTGTTGACTAAAATTTTTTAGCATTTCAAAGAATCTTATTTAAATTTAGTGGAAATGTTCATTCCTTTTATACACAGGACAAATAATCTGGGTCGCGAGAAACTGAACTGGGAAGAAACCAATTACTTATCAGTAGGACAGTGTGCGGAGCCCCATTGAAATGCACATGTAGAGACTGATAAGAAACCCCTTAGGAACTTCAGTTTCAATTCAGTATTTTTTCAGTATCTTTGTGTGAGAAAGGCCTACATATTTAAAAAATAAATAGAGTATTTATTAAGTCTCTGGAAAAAGTGTATTAAAAGTTTCATTGATAATTCCACAAAACATTGATATGCATATATTTTTTTTGTGTAGACCCAAATGTATACAAGTATTTCATCTTCATTCTTGGCTACTGTATCCAGAATAGTTGCAACATCTGATACAGCACCGTTGACGTCAACTCCACCAACTCGTATAGCAAATCGAACAAAATATGAGGCACTCCCTATTGCTCTATGGATACACTCTATCGTCTGGATTTTTGCTCTTGGATTATCATGGACAGATATGGTTCCAGGCATTGGCAAAGTAAGTAAAAATGTATCATTACTATAAAAATGAATGTAATTGATAATGTTTATATGATTTTAGATTTTTCAAATATTTATTAATGACCTGAATTTAGTTTTTGTCCTGCTGCATGTCTAAGAGTTTGCCCATACTTGGGTTAATATTTTCTCTATTTTTTTTTTACAGAGTAACAGTATTACAGAGTTTTGGAATTATACATCTCAAGGTTTAATGTGCCACTTCAAAATACCTCAATATGTAATTCCAACACATGAAACTAATCTTCTCGATTTTGACAAATGTTCAACAGTAGCTGCGATTGCTTGGCCATTTCTTCTGGTGTATGTTATATTTTCTATAACTTACATACATTTTCTAATCGTCAGTCAATCTGCTGTTTTCACTGTTGCAATGATTGTTGTTGCACTACCTTTGTCAGGAATTTGGTGGTCATTATTTGAACTACCAGGAAATGGGAATGGTGAGTATAATTTATTTAGCAGTAATTTGATCACATTGTTTTTCATGTGGTTAGTGAATAAGTTGAGATTATTGATTCTGAAGATGATGCGAAATAAAATAAAATTGATTTGAAAATATCTTTTAAAGATCTTCTTTTGTGGGCCCCTGCTGTTACTGGAGAATTCATTTGTGCATTGCTAGGATTACCAATTGTCTTTCTTGGAATTATTTTGCTCTGCAAGTCACATTTTAAAGAAATTACTGAAATGGAAATTGCATCATCCATAGATACATCTGTTGTAACAGATCATGATTATTCATCGGCATCTACAAGGCTTGCTTAATTTATTTATGTGTGAATTCATTTGATAATTTTGCTTGTTTGTTATGTTATTAGTTATTATTAAAATTTGAAATTATATTTATTTTAATAGTAGTTTGTCTACTAAAAATGTTAATTGTTTATGAACTATTGATTTTTAAAATTATTTATAAGTATTTTTAACGTATTTCTAAAAATACTGTCAAATAAATTTGGTGTAAGTCAAAGAAAGATCTTAATTAAAAAATAATTTGTCCTGCTTTAAATATTTTATATATAATTATACTAATTTTAAGGGGATATTCTAGGAGTTTGACAAAATTGATTTATTTTACATATAGGATTAAAAATAGGCTTGTAAAATATTAGAGCAAAAATTGTAAATTAATTATAGACGATTGGAATACACAATGCGTGATAGAATAATACCTGCCTGAGATAATGAATAATGTCATAGAAATCAGCTCAATGTGTGTGCACAAATATTTTGATTAAAACATGTGTTCTTAAAGCATTTTTAATGATCAATAAATATGTGTAGGTTCCAAAATGAAGTAAAAAATAATCTAAAATAGAATACCCTCTTAAATATAGGTAGTATATTCCCAAAATGCATACGTGACTTATTTTGATATTTTTGTTATAATTATTTGAGCGATGTATTAAAATATTGGCCTACTTAAAAAAAATGTAAACATTCCTATAAAGAGAATTGTTTTAGAATTTAATTATATATCAATAAAGGAAGTCATAAATGTTAAAAAAAAAACATAATAATGGCCTAAATATAAACAAAATAAATGTGAAAGTGTAAAAAATGAATGTATTTTGTGTTTATGGTATATAAAAATAAAATACAATTAAATTTAATATAATATAAAGTAAACACATTTACATTCAATTTTATAATATATTATGAAACTATGATATATATATACATACATTGTTATAAATGTAATAAAAATTTGTGCTGTGCTCTGCTACTAAATGAGAATATTATATTCATATATAATTATACAAGTAATTGTTAAAATATGTATTTATAAATGTGCCAATATATTAATTGTAACGTATATTTGATGGTGTTTATGAATACAGCCTATGGTTCTAAAACAGTATTGGTTGGTATACTAAACGAAGGCTACTTTACTAATAATATTCATTGTTTTAAAACTGTAAATTTTTTATATGAAAATATATTATACTGTTTTTTTGACTTATAATACTTTCTCTTCTATTATTTAATAAAATTTAAATGCGTTTTTTAAATCAAAATATTAGGAATCTATTCATATTAAAAAAATATATTTAAAAAATGCCAAAATTTAATCTGGTCTTCCAATTATTTCATTATTTTTAGATGATAGATTCCTACATATTTGTTAAAGTATCTAAGAATAGAAGTTATTGATATCTAAACCAGTAGAACATTAGATGATATTTCCTATCTATAATTAAATTAAATTTTGTAGTTTGAATATAAAAACCTAAACTAGCTATTATGTTTATGAATATAAGACTGTGCAATATTTGATTCAGTGATTATTATGAAGGGTTTTATTTAATTATAATGAACCGTAAAGCCAAAATGTGTTGCACAGCTCTATATTAGAAAGTTAAATAGTTATATGCATTGTAAACCATAATGTTATTTATATAACAATATGGTATTATTTAGAAAATCTAAATAATATAAGATCTATATGTATTTAAAATACTGTGTGCTTATACAACGTGAAGCAGTATTCATCATTTTCCAACGCTATACATTTAAAGTAATGAGTTAGTTGTTAACAGAAAATTTACATTTTTTTGGAGAATGGGGATAAATCTTCGTAAGGGAATATTTTACTACAAAAGTTGTAGTGGCCTTTTTTTTATAGAAAATTGAATGCTCTAAAAAAAGATTCTATAAAATTTTCATGTAACATGTGTCGTTCTTGAGATATCTTGATAAAATAACTAATTTGTGATGTCACACCTCTTCCTTACACATGATTTTAATGATTTTTACATGGGACCGTCCTCTAGCCAGACCCAACCAACCAAGTTTATTTATATCCGTTCAGTGGTTCATGAGCTATGTGTGTGACAAGGATTCAGGAGACGGACAGACACACACATAAACCCAGAAAAAAAATAAAATAAAAAGTGTTTGTTTTGACTTGAAACGGAAAGATCAAGTGAAAATTTTGAAATCAGAGAACGACTTTTTTTTTCATTGAATTATCGCAATATAGGTATAATATAAAATTTATCAAGATGATTTTTTTTTATAATAAAAGAAAGAAAAGGGGATGGTTTGAAGTTAATATAATGGCAATATAAATTAAAATAAGATAAGAATGCTGTTTCATCTTGTATAACATCTATATTTTGCTTTTTTTTATATGAGGAGCTGCGGAACAAAACCGGATAAATCCAATTTTGCAAATTAAAACTCTGTCTTTATAGTGGATTTGTTAGCTTTTGTTCCACGACACGTTTTTAAAGCTATTTTAATATTTGATCCATGCAACTTTGATCAGTCGATGATGGTTGAAAATGCCGAATAAAAAAAAATCATTTTAGTTCAAAGTGGATTTATCCGGTTTTGTTCCGCAGCTCCTCATATATCATGTAACTATTAAAAATTTGATATTATTTAGAGAACTGTTGCAGTATTGTAGATGTAGGATCATAGGTTGTGTTTTGATGTAACCAGGTATGCATTTATAGAAGCATTTACTCATATATTCTGTGTATTCTTAGGAAAATATTAAAATTACAGAATATATTTTTATATAATTTACACTCATATGCATATATGGTAAATAAATATATGACTAACAGTAGTAATAAAATTATTAGTAAGGCATTTCAATTCAATCAATCTATTTTTAAAAGTCTTAAACAGTAACTCACACATTTAGATATTACCATCATATGCTAACTGCACATATCTACAAAATTAAGATTTTTATATAATTGAAAGCTTAAACATTGAAAAAATCTGTAATTTCAGTAAATTATTATAAATGAAACAATTAATTTAGTAAATTTTAATTAAAAATGTAGTGGATGTTTAGAAATTACAATAAGAAAAATATATCAGATTTACTGCCATTGAAAAAAAAACTAAATACCTGGTTACATTTTGTTGTAGAAAATTGTATTTTTGAAAGTTTATATAAAATTAGTTATGTAATAAAATGAATAGTTTTGGATATTCTACAAAATGTAGTGTTGTATTATGCACGTGGTAAAATATATATCTATTTATCAAATTTAGTTTAAAGCACAGATAAAATCTTAAAATAAATGTGCGAAAATAGTTTTATAAAAAGGTATGTGTATTACACTGTTGATATAAAATGCGTAACTAATAATATTTATTATTGTTAAAAGATGGTTAGTAAATCAGTAAATAGATCTAGGAAAAAAATTTACTTGTAAAAATTTTAAAAAAAATAATTAAAATAAGATTTTGTACTTGGAATTTACATTAGTCATGATTTAAAAATTATTAAATATTATATTATCATAAATACATAATATAATTAGATGATAAAATATAAAGTAGTAAAAATAATAACTTTTTCTAGATCTAGTAAAATTACTGATTGAAAGATAATACCACAAAATATCAATTCTTGATTTATTTTTGAAACAATGTCTAATTTTTCAATGTACACTCAGGGCAGCATGGAATTATTTATTTATAAATCATTTTTTAAACTGGAATATTTATATAATTTCTAGTAACCTAAAAAGGTGCCTAATTATATAATTTTTGTTTGTTTTAAACAATTTAATGTGGTATTATCAAATAATGTTGATACGTCCTAATTTAGGTACAAACTAAAGAGAACGGTGAAGCTAGTCCTGTTATTATAGATGTTAGAAATATTTATACATATTATGATATTACACAATGTTCGTGAAGGCTTCCTAAATATTTTATTGTTATTGATTGTTACATGTTGTGAGAATAATTTTCTCATTTTGAATGTCCTAAATAACCAAAAAATGAACATTGGTGTATTTTTAAATATCAATTCCTTAAAAAAAAGTATTTAATCAATATGATCTCTCCCATATATTACCAAAATAAAATGCATTACGTTTTAAAATTTTGTTTTGTCAACTCTGATTGAATATGAAGGGAAACATTGTTGGTAAACTATCAATTGTTACGTGCAATCTTACATTAGTAGAAAATAGTCACAGTATTTAGAAATGATAAAATTATTAATTCCTAATTTTAAATGAACATTATTAATATCTTCCTCTAACTGAAAAAAACTGAAACAATCAGCAAATATTTAAAAAGAATTTAAATTAAATATTTTTTTAAGTACCTGCTTGCAGAGATAGAATGATATAATTATTGTTTGTTTATTGAAAAGGAAAAATTGTTGTTTATTTTATAAAAAAAGGAACAAAATAGTTTGCTGAAATGTACTGCTATTAATGCTCAATATATTGTATGAAATAGGAAAAATACACACATTATACTTGAAACCAATATTTTATTTATTATAAGAATTACAAAAAGAAAACTTAAAAATTAATATCCTATCCTTCATAAAATTTAGGTAACTGATCACCCAAGATGACGCGGCGCTCAATACCTTTTTCTGTAATAATTCCAATTCGAACCACACCACCTGAAGATCCATCACGAGCCATAGCCAATGTCAATGCTAAAATATAATAGACAATTATACTATATATTTATTTTCATATATTCATTTCCATATGACTCATTTTTATTTGTGTTAATTTAATCGTTAGAAAAATAGAACTGATTGTGTTTATTTGAATCACCGTGATTATTTAATCACATATATGTGCGTTGCCATTACAACTAGTGTGTTTCCTTTTTGCGACTAAAAATAGCATGTGCACGCAGGATCTTAGTGCTAATACAAAAATAAAATTAAAGGTTAAGTTGATTTTTTTTAAATTAATGAATTTAATGACAAAGTTATACATACCATTCACAACTAAGTTAACACTTTCTTCTTTCTTCATATTTGGTTTAAAGTTTGCATCAACATATCCATAAATATATGAAGATCCTGATCCACCAATAGACACTTTCTGACGTACACACATCCCTCCAATAGGTATAGAATATACTTGTCCACCTCTAATTTTATCCCAACCAGCAACTAAAATACCAACTGTCAACGAATCTCTGTAGTTATAACAGAGCTCACGGAATACTGCAGCTCCAGTTTCTACTAATGGTTGCTCGCCTAATTCCATTCTGTAAAAATGAAAACAAAAAAATGTAAGTACAAAAGAAGCTAATACTCATAACTGTTAGAATATTTGCAGTTGATACATTTACTTACTCATGAAATGCTAAGTGGTATGATACGATATCAGCGACGGCTTGGGTATCAGCTGCCGATCCTGATCGACAGCAATAAATATTGTCAGTTACCTTTGTTAATTTATCAGTTACTCGGTTAGCAATGTACACCCTAAAATCAAACTCTGATTTAGTTTTTTTTTATTACTTATATATACTCACATTTAGTACAATAATTTATATTTTTACACACCCAGTAGTTGTTCTAGAATCGGCACCAATAATAACACCTTCATCGAATTCAAGGGCCATAATCGATGTCTAGAAATATTAAATGCATCAATAAAATAGTAGGTACATATCAATTTATAATATTTATATATTAAACCTTTAAAACTGTACATAACCTCTCATAGAAAATGCTATGTCATTATTTATTACAATATTATTATAATACATACCCCTGTACTGTGTTCAGAATTTAACCAATCCGGTGAAAAATTATCCATTAAGACTGGAGAAGGCATTTTAACTATTGAATAATTATAAATATTTTTATATTTTAATAAACTGTTCCTAATGTCAATGATTTTTACAAATCATAAATACCATAGAAGACAACAGACGCAATAGATTATAAATTCTATAAATGCTATATACGTCATCAGCGATTATATTTTCTTAATCAGTGTGGTAAAACAAAAATAAGAAGTAACAAATTTTAAAATATGTATGTGCGATTTTATTGAAAATATGTAACTCTGAATTTATTTTCCATGAAGTCTGTTCATTAAACAGCTTTATTTAAACATTTTAAATTGTTTTTATGAATTATTTTTGTCTGTAATCTTTGATATTTCTAATAATACATGAAAAAAGTTAAATTATTAAATTAAATTAAATTACTTCACGTGAAAATTTAATATAAAAACATGTGTTAAATTAAATGGAAAGGGAAATAAAGAGGGTAGTTGTAATGAAGGTCACTGTAAATTACAACCCACGCGACATTTAAATCAACAACCTTTGTCATTTTAACTGACTAAACAACTGCCCTTTGTCCAAAATAAAAAGTAGTTAGTTTACTAGTTACGCCTGCACTAGATGTACCATTCACAAGTTTTGAAGACAATGATTTATAAACAATATAATGTACAATTTATAAAGTAGGTATCAATGATTACTCGTAGTTACTTTAATAATTTATAATGATTATACTTTTTAATATAGACCCCCTATCCTTCTCTATCCACAAATATACCTAGCTTCTAATTATAAAAATTATGTACTATACAGATTAATTAAAAAAAGGTTATATAAATAAACAACTATGAAAATGTGGACCAATCAGAGAGATAAATTTATATGTGGTAACGTTGATGTTTATGTTTTGACAGATTAGACAACGCTGTAACGTCGTCGCGACGATTTCGAAAATGAATAAGAGTGGCACTTTAGCTAGCATCACGATTTGACGCTGGGTAAAGTGCCAAACTCATTAATTTACACAGTTTAAATTTTTGAGCTCGACACTACAGTGCTGTCTTATTTGCTAATGTTTTAAAAAGTGTTCTACAATTTATTGGAAAATGAACAATAAGTATTGTTTTTATTTTTTTTTTTAAATAAATTCACCAGTTCAATACCTAGGTACTTCAACAAGAAAAAAGTAGAGTAAAGAACAATTCATTTATTGATAGATCGTTTTAAGCTGAAAGTCGAACTTAAGCCTCTGCGATTGTAGTTAAATAATAAATAGACAAAACATATTTTATCAAATATTTTTACCTACCTGCTGTGAACACAGCTGAATTTATATATTTTTTAACTAGTGGGTGATTTTATTTTGTAATACAATAAAAATGATAATTTGGATAAGCACAATGTGATATAAATATACATAATCGTATATTGTATTGTGATTTTTTTTCTTTTTGTTATTTTTTGTACAATAAATTACGGTTATTTATAGTAGCGGATTCGAGTTTTGTCCACCCCACACAACGGAATTTTCGCCTCTGTCTTTGATACACTTTAACTGTATTTCGTAATAATGTAATTTGCATTTACTGAACGTGGGTGAAAGGGTAAACGGTCTGAATTATTATTATTTTTTAGAATTACTTATACATTCTACGTAGAATTTTATTTTATACATTTCGACGTTTCTGAATTTAGAATTTAATTAAGTTTATTCGGGGTAGGTTAAAATTACTATGACCCTACGTCTTCTGTATCTTACTTTACCCTTACAACCCTAACCTCATAAAAATTTAATATTTTATATAGAAAATAAGCTGATTAAAAATATATCAATATCGAATGATTAGGTATAATTTGGACCAGGGACTTGAATTGGAATTTATTTATGGTTCGGGTTCAAATATAAATTACAGTTCGGGTTCGGATTTAGGCTCAACATGTTGCAAACTATTTGGGTTAAAAGTCGTTCTTTTTTAGGGTTCAGGTTTGAGTCGGGTTCGAGTTTGTAATTGAAAGAAAATTATTTTGTTCGAAAAAAAATTATAATTAACAAATAAAACATTTTCTGAAGAAGAAAAAAACATTAATAGCCATTAACCATTACTTTTTAAGGATTGAAAATTCTATTTTTCAGTTTTTTTTGCAAATTGAAATGTAATTCAGTTATAGAATTAAAAAAGAAAGTAAAAAATATGTAAATTTTAGTAGTTGATTTGATAAGTCACATCATACAATAAAATTCAAGCAAATTTCCAGTATTAGTACATTTTATAATCTCTTTTAAAAATTATTGGAGAAAAATATTAAAATATTTACAGTTCGGGTTCTGCTTCGGGTTCAGGTTCAAGTCCCTGATTTGGGCACATGAAAATGTATACAAAATGCTGTCAGTTTTACGAGTTTCTTCGCGCCCCTAGATTTCACCTAGTATATTATAATCATCGAAATCTTAGACAAGGAAAGATAAAGCACAAATAAAACATTACCTAGCGTTGTTACCATATCGCTCCACGAGTCATTGGCGTATCATTCAGATTTTAAAATAAATATCAATCGTTTTTTTCTATTACAAAATTAATTAATAATAAATGTTTTATATTGTCTTTAAAAGTATTTCAGTGATAATTGATTAACAGAGAAATGTCTATTTGGAACTATCATCTCTCATACATACTAAATTCAATTGTAATTTAAAGCATATTTGCATATTATAAATTTTCAACGACGTATATGAAATTTTCATATACGGACTAGCATTGATTGTTTTGTATCCACAGTCTATCCTAATCTAACAATAAGATCGAGACGAGCATATCTAAACAAAGTGTGAATCACAATATTACAAAAACCCCAAAAATATTGCAATTTTATTTAGCGATATATCATTTTAATTAAGATTTTAGTTTACTTCATTTTGAAATTACTGCAGAACTAAGACATATTTTATATCCTGTGTTAAATTTTATTATGATGGCATAATTTATTATAATTCAGGTCAATTTTAACAATTACACGTCAGAAAATTTAGACCTGAAAATAAATTTAGTTTTAGATTTTATTTATGTTTCTCATAAATCAACTGCGGAGAACGGATCGAAGTTAAGTATATAATAGCATGTATTAATTGAAAAATGAGACCTAATTAATTATAGGCTTGTAATTCCACAAAGTCTGATCAAAGATAAGAATACATTCCAGTGTTATATGCCGTCATACAACCCGCTGTAAGCTTTATATAAAATAAATTTTATAGTGACATATTGATGTTTAATATTTTATAGTTTATTTTCGGGTAGTTTTTACTTAATTTTTATTATGATGTAGATTTATTAACAGAATTCTATTATAATAGAAATTATTTACGGGTTATTTTTAGGTTATGTCTACGATTTAAAAATTAAAATATTTAAACTTATTTTTTCCTAACAATTCCCCGCAACATTTTTTTCGAAACTATTAAAATTGATTATATTGCTATTGCTTATATAAAAACAGCGTAGGAATAAACTAAAAAATATTCAATTTTTTTAAATTTACAGTATTTAAAGGTAAGTATAAAAAAAATGTTCTTCGATTTCAAAATTTTAACTTGATATTTCCGTTTCAGGTAAAGACAAACACTTTTCGTTCCGTGTCTGTCTGTTTGTGTGTCTATTTGTCTCCTAAATCCTTGTCACACGCATAACTCATGAACCACCAAAATATTAATTTTTATAGAGCAATTTTTTATAATATAGGTTACCACACGTTCGTTGTAAAATATTTCCATTTTACAATCGTTATGTACTTTGATATATTAAATGACATTTTGACGTTTTCATACCAGAAAAATTTAGATTTAGATTGAAATTACGAATAAATAATCAAGTGCCTATTAATTATCGGTGTTTATTTAAATTGTTTGATAATTAACTACCTTTAGTGAATTTAGCACGAGGAAGTAATGTGCATTTACTTGGTAGATATTTTGTTTATAAGTAACATAATAAATAATTATTTAATCTTATTGATTTTAGAAAATACCACAAATCGTCCAATTTTTCATCGGTTTATCAATAATTTGTTTTATCTCAAAACTAATAAATACCTTTGTCTGTATATTCTCGACTGTTTGTTTTAAGTGATTGATCGTAATGCTTTCTCAATGAAATATTAATAATTTTAAGTTGAGAGTTAGTTGTATATAAAAATTGTTGCCATATACTGCAATATACTCGTCATACTTTCTATAGGACAGCCGACTATCAAATAACAATCCTCAGGACATTGGCATTGGTCTGCCGAAGACGCAATGAAGAAGTTCATAACGTACAGGACAGTATTAAATTTTATTGACATTAGTGTAAGTAATTTATTGGTTTTAAATAAATATTTAAATTCTACTTGACAATCGACTTATTATAAGTATATTCGTATGCTTTTTCATATGTAAACATTCATGAATGATATGACCACACGTTCCTTTGAGATGCCTATGGTGTTAGCTAGCTCATTTACTTTAACTTTGCGGTCATTCAACACAATTTCACGAATTTTTCTAATATTTTCTGGAGTAACTGCCTCATTTGGCCTTCCTGAACGTGCTGCATTTGTGGTTGAATTAGTTGGGGCAGATGTACCGTAACACTTATTGAGCCATTCTTTTGTTTGGACGATATTTTCCCCCATCAAAAAACAATGTTTAATCAAAGCACGAAATTTTATTTTTTTCATGATTAAAAAAATAACAAAAGTAGCGTCAATTCGAAGGCTGTAACCTGAACAAGAGTACATGAAATGTCATGCAATTTTGACAGTATTCTAGTTAAGGTTGGTTCTCTATGGGAAGCATAAGGATTATTTGTTTATGTTATATCTATATATCAGGCCAAAAACTTTTCAGTCCATGTAGTAAAGGGTAAGAGAAGTTGCATATTTAAAATTGTGCGGTAGTTAGCAATAAGAAGATACATTAGACCAATTGCCGATTGAAATTAAGATGATATTACAAATATATAGAGAACTGTAGCTTAGCCCGGTACTGGACATTACCCTATTTATAAGGGCAATGCGTCGGACACTTATGAAATAATTATGTCAATAATTAAAACATTTTTCGGTGTCTGTGAGTCTAAATAAAAGGGAACACTGTTCGTGTAACGTACATACTTGTGTTTGTATTTTTTCTGGAATCGACCACCACATTATGACGGCAGTATTAGCCACACATGTCACAATATTGTTTTTGTACGGAATTCTCAAATGACGTAGCAGTTGGTTAATTTTTGTTTACCCCCTCACTAACAATTTAAACGTGTTTAATATTTATTTAGAACATTTGACAATATTATTCTAATTGTTTTTAAATTAATTTTGATCCTGTAAACAAAAGTAAATGAATTGAATGTAATCGTTTTTTGTGTCAGCTGGTTTAATGATACTTTAATTGCTCTTATTAGTTACGACTATTATTATTAATCTGCATGTATATTTATTTTAAGAGTTTTTCTACAAATTTTAACAATTCAAAGTTAATGGAAAAATATGTCCAACATCCTATAAACTAGATAAAATCATCAATTTTTACATTTAACATAACATTACACTATTACCTAGTCTATAGTCTATAGTACGTTTACACAGCGCTGTTATTCCGGTATTACTGTAACCGATGTAGTTAAACCGTTTTAAACGATGCTGTTTACACACACGAGAATAAGTAACGCCAGCTGGAATTATAATTCCAATTTGAAGTATGCTATAAGTTCAAAAAATCCCAAAAACACTTCGTTTCTTTTACGTCCCACGAATCACGCTTTCTTTTGTTTTCCATCTTTTCGTCTCAGGTGTTTTAACCACATTTTAACTGACGACGCTAATGCGAGGTGCATTACGATAAAATCCCTATACTCCGTATATATTTATATTTTTTGGGGTTGGCTAAATTTTACACGTGTCTTTATACCGTCTCTATTCCGGTTTAGTTAAACTATGCCTATAGGTCAAGAGGAATAGATTAACTAAACTTTTTTAAGCCCGGCTTTACTACACCGGTTAAAATAAAACCGGAATAACAGCGCTGTGTAAATGTACTATATTAGTAACATTTTGTTTGTATTTTTTGTCAAACTAATTGTTCGTAATAAATAATCATACCACAGTTTTGTTTAAAAGTTTTTATATAACTTTTACAACATATATATGTATAGTGTACAGATGTTCTAAAGTTTTAACATAAAAATACATTTTATACCAATAATACCTATGTAAATTTCAAATAGTACCAACCCAATAATTAAAATAATTTCAAATGTAAATAATATGAGAATATCACGCTATATATTATTAAAAACGAAGGGAAAAATGAAATGAGCGCGTTTCCCTGAAATTTAAAATTCAAATATCATATAAATTTATTGAAAAAATATGCAAAAGTATTATTATAATACAGATTTCATAACAAACCGCGAAATGAAGAGCTACTGAACGTAATGTGGAAGTAGAGAGATGAAAATGAGTTTTTAAAATTAGGGGTTTACGTAGTTGTACAAGGGTTAAAAAGGGGGAAGCGATGCATTTAAAAATTGGCCAATCCTATTAAATGCACAGCAAAGAGAAAATGACGATCATTTAGCCCGTTGGAATTATTGGGGTGCGACGTGCAAACTATTGTATACCGAGTGTACCGGAATTTTTTGTTCATCAAATTTTTTTATTGTGGTGTATAGTGTATCCTGAGTTTAATTTTTTTTATTTATCAATAATTTGAAAAATGTATACAATTTATGCTCGAATTTGTTAAAGATAAAAAAAAAAACATCTGCCAAGTAAATGCACAATGCTTCCTCGTGCTAAATTCACTAAAACCGATAGTGTTCAGATAAATTGCCTGGCATTGGTTAACCATTTAATTTTTATACAAATTTTACTAAAAAATCTTAGTTCGAATTTTTTCTTAAAACGCACCTGAATATTTTTTCATATATTTTTAATTTTTTGACAATTTCAATCTAAATCTAAATTTATGCAAATGTCAAAATGACATTTAAAACGTCAAAGTGACATTTAAAACGCCAAAGTGACATTTAAAACGTCAAAATGACACGTAATATATCCAATCAAATATCAATTTAGAAAAACAAAACACGAATTTTTAAAATTAATTTAGATATATCTTTGTAAGGGAATATTTTACAACAAACGTAGTAGACCCATATTATAGGAAATTTAATTCTCTACAAAAAATATTCTATAAAATTTTCTCGTAACATGTGTCGTTCTTGAGATATCTTGAAAAAAGAAATATTTTGGGGTGTCACCCCTCCCCCTTACACACGATTTTGATGATTTTGAAATGGGACCGTCCTCAAACCAAACCCAACCATCCGACCAAGTTTCAATAATATCGGTTCAGTGGTTCATGAGTTATGCGTGTGACAAGAATTCAGGGGACAGACGGACGGACGGACGGACAGACATACAGACACGGAACGAAAAGTGTTTGTCTTGACGTGAAACGGATAAATAAATTTAAAATTTTGAAATTGGAGAACTTTTTTTTTGTCTCAATCTGAAACGATCACATAGCTTCTCGTATCTTCGATATTGCGAGGAAGCAAAACGATTTCAGTCCTGCTTGAATAAGAAACATTTTTTGTCATATTTTTTTTCAAAATCAAGTCGGCCTTGATAATTACAATATTGATATATCTTAAGGTAAAGTGCTATTTCTTTGTATCAGATAACAAAATTTTATTGAGAAATGCTTTTCAGAATAAAAAAATATACCTCTGAACAAAATTACAGTTCAATATTGAATAAATTTAAAGAAATTGTTTATTGTCATATTTAAAAAGCTCAAAATTGGTTGAAGAAAATTAAATTTTTTAATTAATTGTGTTTCATAATAAACATAAATCGCATTTTTGTTATTTTGTAGTGGTAATTTTTTTTCCATCACCCTGTATAATTTTCTCCATCCTTTATACGAATGTAGGAGCGTGGGCCATGCATATGGCAATCGAATTTAACTCTCAAATGTACGGTAAAACTTTATTTGCTAGCAATGATACTGTGCTGTATTAGTAATTTAGATGTACCGGGATTTTATTTTGGTTAGAAAATGACACATAAAATAAATAATAATTTTATTTAATGTGCGGGCACAAGTAAGGTATTATTTAAATTATTAATGACAGTTATTATTTTTATATGCATTAACAAATTTATAATAATAACATAATAGTTTGTTTTTATTTTTTCAATAACAAATTTTATATTATGTAGGTATGTAATATGAACTTTCCAATTTTATTTTTTTATTTTAAAATATTTATTTGTATATATGTTTATTGTTATAAAACAAAAAATTTAAAATTGTTTTGTTCTGAAAATAAATACTTTTGTTAATATAGTATAGGAGATAATTAAAATTCGAGTGAGAAATAAATAATAGATCTATAATCATAGCTTCTGTTTTCCCTAACTATTTCAACCCACATCGCCGTTAATAAATTCAAAATTAATGGAAAGAATTTTTTCTAATTACGAGAATAAAAAAACTCTCCCCTACAATATGATGAACTTCGTCAATCTCGAGAGATTTTTATATACGTCCTTTGGGAGTCCACAAAATGTTTCGGGGTTCCATTCTTTGAATAATAAGTATGTTACAGTAATACAAGTATACAGACACGAAGAGAAACTGTTAAATAATATAGTGCATTTTTGAGTCGCATAAAATATTTTATAAAGATGTGTCGTTATTTGATAAAATATAAATATTATATTAAATATTACAGTAGTATAAAATTAGTTTCGAGTCTAGGTTAATTTATTAAAAGAGTATAAAGAATAAGAACATAATTAATTAATACACAAATATTAATAATGTTTCTGTTAATTGTTAATATTAATATTTTAGTTTAATTTAAAAAAATTAAATTGTAAAATTTTACAATAAAATATCATCATCAAAATAAATAAGTATATAAATCTAATAAGTAGTGGAAGTAATATCATCGCAATATTTGTCGATAAATAATCTTATAATCCACTTGAAATATTTATCGTACATGCAAAATCCCTTTAATAAATTGTTTTAATCTAGATATGTATATTTTAGTTCTTTTACCAATACAAAGTTATTCAGATTGTATTTTAATCGAGTCAGAACTACAGTACTTTAACACTTAACTGTATATCATGGATATATATTATATAGATTTAGCGATATATTTCATATTAAAAATTCTAATCCTGTATCAGGGTAGCTTTATTAGATTACGCTCCTGAAATTTTTTTGAGGATATAGCACGAGCCTTTGTTGCTTTTCCCTCACAGTGCTCTAGAATTTTCTTGTATAAAAAATAATATTTATAAATTCCCTGATACTTCGTTTTAATATATCTCTCTGGAGGAAATTTGAAAATGTGTTTTAGAAATTTTGGTAGAAAAAATTCAAAAGTAAAATTATGTACCTCGCTATTTCAAAATAATCGATTTTTGTAAAACAGAATTTTAGAGTATATTGAATGAAATCTCAGATACCGTTAATATTATACCAACTAAAATATTCTCAGAAATTGATTTACCTATGTATATACGTATGAGCTTTCAATAGTTTTCGTGGAACTCACTATGTACAATTAAATATTGGGGCCTCACTGCATTAGATTGTATTTTTTCACATCATCATACGAAATCGACTGTAGGTATATGTGAATTTATACATAAGAACATGTAAATGATTGATAACAAAAATCTTGGTTTATTAAATATAGCTTTTAGATTTCTAACATAAAAATGTTATGTTTTCTCTTTTTTACTATTAATTACAAATTAATTATCAAAAGTTTAATAAAGTATATGGTTTTAATATTTATGTATGTTAATAATATCTTATCAAATGTTATCATTTTTACTTCTATGTTCTGAAAGAAACTGAAGTGTTGTAATAACGTTCGAAAAATCGTGACCGAGATAAGAGCAGATTCTGATTGTACTACCATCAAAACGTAAAGAAAAGTTGATTTATGCATGGCGGCTGTGCGTGTGTGTCTGAATGTAGAATTTTATTTCGTTCACGATAACTACCTATTGTTAAATTGCGCCGATTTAAATTATTTTTGGAGAAAATGTTTGTCTAAGTGAGTACTCCAGACATATTGATTTTGGTGATAATGTATAGTTTTTTATCGTCTAAAAAGTGAACATTACGAGTATTATCTCATCAATTTTTATATGACTAGGTACACTTGTACTTCAAACGAGTCTAAAGGACACTTATTTTTATATGTGCTTGAACAACCATTGAATGGGTGAAAACCACCCTCAAAATTTTAATTTTGAATACTAATAAATATGTCACCTAATTCAAGTTGCCTTGGGAAGAAATGTAATTAAATTCAAATTAAGAATTAGTTATTCTACAAATATGTATCCTATTACTGACATTATGATTTTAGAAAGATAATATTTATAATACAAAGGTGAGTTTTATTTCTGACAAATTCTATTGAAATTTTTCATATATTAAAAATTATTTAAAAAGATATTATAGAATATGGAAGTCATGTATGGTTCTACATACCGTTAATTAGTGTACCGAAATCGGAAAAAGGAAAACTTATAAATGGATTACCACATTTTTTATTTAATCTCAGTAAATGGGGTAACAAATAAATGCTGACAATTCAAGGAATTTAATACATAAATATTTTGTTGTTATTTAACAAATTAAAAAATATTTTTTCCGTCCATATCCTCGAAAGTAATAGTAAGAAAAAACTGAATAATGGGAATATGTATAATAATGCTAAGATAAAAATTAAATTATCAGCATGCATCGCACATACATACTTATTGTTTCATAAAATAATTTAAATTTAGGGACATATTGAGCCATCTGTTTTAATTTAATTAACATTATCGAGTAAATTGAAAAACTATACGGTTAATATGTGGACTCGACTTATTTTTGACATTTTTTTGTAATGTGTCTGTAAAATAATTAAAATAACACAAATTACCAAGCAAGAAAACTCATGTCCTAACACCACCTAAATAAATATCAATTAAATTTAACCATTTAAAGAAAGTAATCAAACAATATGATTCAAAAAAGGAATAAAGACACAGGGTGTAATGATAGTGTAGTAGAAACGGTTCTCCAGTATCCCGTGATTAAATTCCGTGACTAACTACACTTTAGATCTCCGTACAAGTGCAGCAGCAGCCGGCACTTGTACGGGCTGTCGGGACAGACACTTCAAATCGCCATTGTTGTATTTTATATTACGCCTACGCCGACGTCGCGCATCGAGCACGGGCATCTGTGATTCCGCCGCCACGCCGTTTAATAACGAAGTTAAATTTCATTTCGGGCTTGATTTAATTCGTTTTTCGATGTGGTGTGAAGTTGTAGGGCTTCATATCGAGAGGAGGGTTTATGGTACCCTTGGGGAAGTAGGTTAATGTTAATGAAATGATACTAAAATTTTATTTTTTTATTGATTAAATATTATTGTGGTTGAATTATAGATTTTTTGCAAAGATCAGTCGTTCGGAAGCTAAACAAAATTCACATATTTATATAATTTAATTAATTTTGTGATACTCCATTAGATAAATTAATTAGTACAGCAATTAGAAAGTTGAGAGAAATGGAGTAAGTGATTTAGTAACTGGATAATTCAAATTTGTAGATCTTCCACAGTAATTATTGTTTAATCGGTGAATAAAATTTCAGAAATAGTAGAAAATAATAGTCCGCAGAGATTTTTGTTCTCGCCATTGTATAAATTAGGTATTGTGGGTAATATGCATTTTTTCATTATTTTTCTTTATTGATATTAATATACTCAAATATAATCAATACTTTAATATCAGGCTTAAAAATTACCACGATAATTTTTATTTTTGATAATTATATCATGATGATTATAGGATAATTATACAGCCTGGGTTTGATCCATGGAAGTAAATATTTATTTTATTTTTCTTCATTAAGATATATAAATTAAACATCTTTTATATATTTTTTAATAACTTGTTAGTAACTAAAACAAGACCAAAATAGTTAATTTTCTATATATGTAGGTAATAATCTTCAAAAGAATTTCAAGAAATTTTTTTTTAAGTTTCAATTAAATTAATTAGGGGAATGTTCTCATCATCATCATCAAGATAATATGTGCCCCTCATCTAGAAACTGTGGCGAGACTCATTATGCTTACCAACATTTTTGTCGAGATAAATATCGTAATAATGATCATTTCGAAATCTGCTTGATATTTTTAAATAATGTATTTTTTTTAAATAATGTAAAATAATGTCCGGCATTATAAAGGAGCTAGCAAATTTGCTAGCAAGCAAGCACTTTTAAATGAGGTATTAATTCTGTGATAGTATCTGTGGATTTAGATTGTAACACAGTTGACGACTCTGACCGTACAAAATAATTTTCATAATATCGCCACTGTTTTAATACCGTTGGTGTTTACATAAACACGTGCACGAAAATTGTCAAACACTTCATGAAACTTCAAGAGAACTGTCAGATAAGTTTGAAACCTCATTTGAATTATATTTATATTATATTTAAAAATTTCTACATCAAATCAAGTAACTAATCATAAAAATTGAATAAAATCTAATATAAAACAAATGACGATATTAAATATTCTCTTTATAATCAGAAACGAACGTTTAATATGATCATATTATTAGAACTGGGTTTGCATTGTACATAGATGTCAGTTTTACTGTTTCCCTCAAAATGACACAACGAATTAAACCCAAGCATCTGAACAAGATTATTTTCGTAGTGAACAGAAGGTGTAAGCCTTTTATAATCTTTATGTATAATTTATTCATAGTGAATAAGGATGTTGTTTATAAACTAATAGTAAACATCAATTTAATACGAAGGGTAAACTTGAGCGTAGAATAAATAAGACGTGAAATTAGTAATTTTACTATGCTATTATGTATTTATATTAAAATATCCTTTTTACTGTCTATTAACTTTTTTTATTAGGTACATATTTTTTTACTTTCCTTCTTTTTTAGTCTAAGGTTCTTTTATTTAGGACTTCCTACTATAAACCATCAGATGGTGTATATAGGCTGGGGTCACAATTTGTTTTTCATATAAAATTATAATAGTTGTATTTTTTTTGTTTATGAATTTGAATATTCATTTGAATAAATATTCATTGATAAAAGTAAGACACAATAAAAGTCACGTAATAAATAGTCACAATTTTTATTGTTATTTTTTTAAATTAACTGTTTTTTCTTTGTTTTTAATTTTTTTCTGGTCGAACTATCATTACATATTTTAATTTTCAGATATTATTTTACTTATGTATATACATTTTTTTTAGTTTCAGGTCAAACTCGATTTAGACTACACCAAGGAGTATTTGTATGAAAATTATTTATTTTTATTTTCAATTATTTTAATTAGTTTTGGAAATGGTTGATTCTTATATTGTCATCGATAATACATAAGTATACAAATTTTTAAGACAATCGGACATCGGGAAGTGGGTGAAAAATGAGTTACAAGTTTTGATCGGAACGAACAAACAGCCAATTTAATAAAATTCTAAAAAAATAAATAAATTGTATATTACATTATAATTTACACCATTACAATCTGAACTTTTCACCGACTTTGAAACTTTTCGTGATTATTTCAAAAATATATTTTCATGAAATTTTAGCGATACAGTTACATTTATACATATGTAAATTATCATCATAAAGTAGCATACTTTTATTACAAAACTCGCTATAATGTAAAACATTTAAAAATGCTGAACCAGAACGAAGCAAAGCTCTGTAATTTTCACCGGTTCACATCTCTGATATTTACACACATGCATGACATAATAATCTAATGCAAAGTTGAGCATCGTTAATTAATTATACACATCAAAATGAAAATAATATGTGCTGGAAATTTCAGTAGTTGTACAATGTATAAACCTCAGTTGACTATGTATAAAGGAAAATAAATACGTATCTATTGAAATTTTCATTAAAGCATTGGTGATTAATAAAGCCCGGAATATATGCAATTTAAAATCGCTAAAATATGCATGCAAAAATGTTCGAAAAAAGCCCAAAATATGCAACTTTTTACTGTTAAATACATACTGAATTAATTTTTTGTAACTTTTGACAAAAAATTTGATGTCACAAATTAAAAAAAAAGAAATATTATGTTGTTAAATCTCTATATATAAAAATGAATGTTCGTTTGTATGAGGCTTAGAGACTCGGGAATTACTGAACTGATTTTAATGCGGTCTTCACCAATAGTTTGATCATTTTTGTGTGCAGTATCGTGACTATTAATATTATATGAAAATCTAAGATTTAACATCAAAAGACACAAGATATTTCGTTAAAATCATTTTCAAAATTTTGTATCATCTTATACTTTTGCAATTTGCAAATATGTTATTAAAATAATCTTTGGTAGCGAATTAAAAAATATAAACGAAAATAACAGTTCGTGATACACAAATTCAGGTGATAAATACATTTTTATGCAAATAAATGCATATAATCTGGGCCTTATTAGTAATTAATTGATATAATATGATCTTCTTTTTCAATATTTGAAGTTTAAAGTATATTTTCTTAATTTTAGTTACCCTTTTATGACATATTTGATTACTGGTGTAATTAGTTCAACTCCTAAATTGAAGTACCAATTCCTGCCTTGTATACAAAAAAAATACAAATAATGTAATTGTATACAACGTACAAAAGGATTTCATCCCAAACTAACTAGGCAAGCCGTAAGTTAATCCCAGTAGATATTAGCAACACAACGGCAACAATGCTATAATTCGCATGGGGGTTGGACACAAGTAAGTATTTGATCTAAGCGTGCGACGTCCGACAATAATCGGTCGAGCGACGCCTCCTCTGATCGCAGTAGACGACTCAGAGTCAGTTCATGGCCTGCTGTGGTTCCGCGCTGTTAGTAGCTTGCCAGCTGCCGCTCTATAAATATCAACGGGCCCGGTGAAATCTATGGCACACGTTACAGACTTTTAACTTTGAAATAATTAACTCAATTAATAAGATGTTACGTACCGCGTTCTTTATTCAAACAGTTGGTTTTAGTTTTTTAGTTAAATCCACGTGTGTTGTTATGTATTCCGATTGAGTTTTTCCTTCTTATCGACTTTAAAGTTTTGTTTTTGTTTGTTCTGTCGTAAAGTTTAGTGGAACTTTTTAATTTAATTCATATTTTTTTCGTGGATATATTTTCTAAAAAGTTTATAATAAGAGTTGATGTTTGAAAACTTTCAATGTTTTTGTAACACACAATTTAAGTGTATTATTAGAATTAAAAACACATTAAGAGAAGTTTATTATTAAGGATATTAAAATATATCTGCGACGTTTATGGTATGTTATGAATATTTAATTTTTTTTATTTGCTTTTTGTTTAATAAAAAAACTTTTATGAAATGAATATTTTGTAAAATATTTATTACATTCTATAAATTGTCCAAGCAATTTATTTTTTTATAACATTTCTTCAGTTATTTAATATTAATTATATTAAATAAATGAAGAAACTAAAAAATATAATATATTACGTGTTTCATATTGTCCATTATTTAAATTTGTATGATTTGCGTTCATAGAGCGTTACCTCTAATTGTAAGTAGATTCCTAGGACGTAGAAGAGTGAAGGCGCCGCGCTGTTATGTTAGCGCAGTATGAAATTTGCAGTTTGGAAGGCAAAATTTGATACAACCTATTCAACATATTATATTATGAATGTTTATACTCGCACTATTGAACCAATATTACTAATTAAAATGTATACAATTAAATATCTATTCAACAAATTATATTATAAATGTTTATAGTCGCACTATTCAACTAATATTATTAATTATTACTAATTTAAATTATTAATAGGTGTTTGATGCAATAACACAAAGAGTTTTCAGTGGCGTTAATTTGATGAAATGATGCAAATTTGTAATAAACTTTTGAATCCTAGTTGGACTACGATATAATTATTTTAAAGAGGGTGTATATACTTTTAAAAGAAGGATCATAAAGATTAAGAAAGTTAGGGCGTAATCATTGTAAAAGCTTGAAACTCTCTAAAGATTATAAAATAATAGAAATCAATATTAATATAATTTAATTTAAAAAAAGTATCAATTTTGTTTTCATTTAAAAGAAACTCACTTTAATTTGCATATTTCTGCCTTCAGATTCACACGCTCCCAATTAGTATTTATTCGATGTGTAAATAATAAAATAAATAACTAATATTCGATAAATCATAATTATAGATATTAATTTTCATATCTTCATTCATGCATAGGTTTATGCAGGACTTCTAGTGATGTTGTAAGAATTCACAACATTGTTTTAATACTTTAACTATTTTGTACCCATATTACGTACAGCGTGCAAATTTTAACGAAGATGTAAATCACAAGTAGTACGTATGCAGCAACAACATAAAAGTTTAATAATAGTGGTGAAGTTTTTATACACCACAATGTTGTGTGGCGTTGTTCTCCATGTTGAATGTTGGAGTGTTTCACACGAGAGAATAGAAAATGTGTATGGTTTAATTATGAAATATGAGAACTAGCGCAAAAAATAGTTTATGCAGGTGTCATTCTGTTAATATAATTTATATTATTTAATATACTTCCGTGCAATAGCGTAGACTAGGAGATTTCTATATAAAAAACATATTTGCATAAAATATATTAAATTCAGAAGAGTTTTAACTTGAAAACAATAGAAGAGATTGAATTAAGGAGTACATAATGTGTTAAAAAGATCTTAAAAGGTTGATAAATTTTTATGCACGTTATTTATAAAATTATGGTTTCGAAATTATTAGTAGGTATAAGGTCGGTTTTGGAGATCCCCCTCCCCCATTTAATAAGTAAAAAATGGAATAGTTGACAGACAAATTTCTGATTTTTCGTAAGAAAAAATGTTAGATTAGATTGTTTTAAAATTAAAATCCTTGTCATTTTTCCTTAAAAACGAATGTTTTTTACTGTGTGGTCATCCGCCGCCCCTCCTTGTCTAGCACACATTACGTTCGCCTTTTCTCGCCCTATCACCCCTAATTCCGGTATTATTATTTAAATTAAAATAATTCTATTTACAAAACAATAACCAAAGATATTTTTATTAATTAAAGTAAAAAATCTGAAATAATTATGCTAATAATTAACTAAATTAACATTAATAACCTTTCTGCTACAAAAGCTTCAAAATAAGGATTTTTAAATAATTAAAATAACCTCTCTTACTAATTTCTATTGAGATACTTAAACCGAAATGTGTTGAAACGAAAAAACACAATTATATAAAAGTAGATATATATAAGATACATTAAGGCCTATTTAGAGTTTTATCACAAACATAAACCCAGATTCTCTCTCTTTAATACAAACAGAATTACCTGTAGAATACGATAGAAAGGAGAGAAAAATATATTGACATTTTGTTATTCAAATATATATGATGTATAATGTATATATTTCAAGAAAGCAGAAAAAGTTGCTCAAAGACAGTCATCGCATTTGAAAATATCCTGTAAATAGTAAATGATTTATTTGACAAATAATGATTGTAGCATGTCAGAGTTACAGAGATGATCAAAGTAATGAACCACCTTGTTTAAGGTTTGGAGAACGATACGGACGACATTTATATTTATGAGCTTTACTAGCTGTATATATGTACACGTTACGTCGTAAATTTCACTTAAGGATCGTCAATACAACTTTATATCGATGTTCCAAATATTTCGTCATTAACTTTCAAAATCTATAATTGGAGTTTTGGATGTACAGATATTGATATATATATTATTCCTAAGTATAAAAAATGGCACAAATTGGGTAGGTCATAAAATTAATTAAGTAATTGCGTCTCGGGCAGAAAATATTTATAGCGTCCTTTTTATATTTATCTATTATAAAAGTTGTAAATTCTTATAAATAACGAAATAAATACCTTCAAAATTATTTTCCTAGTAAGTCGTTTCACTATCGTCAGTAAAAACTATTGGGAATGGATAAAATACCATTTTATTATATCCTATCTGATCAATTAATTCATAGTTTCATCAAAATCAGTTAGATACACCTCGCAACGTTACTTTCTTAGACGATAATAGGCACAAAATATATGCAAAATTTCGAATATATCCAAAACCTCTGATTTGAATCGTATCAAAATTCAATAGATCGCAGTCCCCACTGAGACAAACATTTAAAAAAATCAAAACGAAAGAATTCTACATCCAGACAGACAGACACGTGCACAGTACAATCAGAATCTACCCTTATCTAAGAGACGATTTTTTGACGGTATTTCTTTCGGAACATGGAAGGAAAATCAGCAATCTAATGCAAGTTAACCTGACATCTACAAAAAACACAGACAATTACAATTTTAATAGTAAAAATGAAAAGCCTCTAACTACAACAATTTTAATTTAAATAAGACACTAAAGTCTTTTAAATGACACCAAAAATGTGTGCTTTTAAGTTAAAAAACGTTGAAAATCTTCATAATTTGCGAAGATAAAAACGATCACTGATTGCTGACATTTTCTGCTATCTAATAAATATTATATAGGTAGAAATATCTGAGAAAACTCGTCGAAATCAAGAAGTGCGCAACATTAGCTCCTTTATGAATTTACTTTGAATAATCCTTTACAAACATATTGTTAACCACACAATCATCAAAACAATATCTAATTGCTGTGTTGCACTATTACACTAACGTGCAAAACTTAAGGAAGCCCCTGAAGATAATTGGAAAATTATATTAAGCAATACATAATCCTTTTAACATTATGACCGTTATGCATAAATTAATATGCATGTACTTGCAACTAGTGTGGTTTTGAATACAAGTACTCTCTTTCAACTATGCCATTAGCTGTTTAATAACATCGTCTTTGTGAATCGAGCGCTACATGCATTTGTTTTTATTTTAAATTAACTATCATATAAATTAGTGCATGTTTATCGGTTGAATCTTAAGTTAGATATAATAATTGAACGTCGCTTATAACAAGTTATAATAACTAGGGTTGACAATTTTTGTATGCCATTAAACGATATAAATAGAAATTATAAATTTATAATTAGTGCCACCTATGGCCGAAATTCGACCAATATTTTACCTGCCTTAACGGCAACGTACACACATGATTTTTTTGCACATCTATGGCACAGTACCTGACGCAATCTAACCTAACCTAACCATTCCCCTCCTTTTATAATAAATCCAAAAAAAGGTACGACAATTTTTGATGTACACCTATTAATATATAGATATCTCAAAACAACAATAGATAATACAAATATATTTTCCGTTTACTTTTAGATAAAAATAAATCAAATCGTAACTGTAATTTAAAATGAATAAATTAAAAATTGGAATCTTACTTCATTTTCTATTATTAAGCGTAAAATCTATTATTCACAACAAAAATTTCCAAATAAAAACACTGAATTTAAACGTGAATTGTTTGGTATTCTCTACGTTTGACAGAAACCCAAAACTATTTATTTTTGCCGCTTGGTGGCGCTGCTATACTGTTGAACGATGCGAGGGGAAATAAACAAACAGCGAGAGGGGAAATCATGATTAGCTTTATTTTACCTGTCTTAACGGCAACATACACATATGATTTTTTTGTGCACATCTATGATACAGTACCTTTTGAATGATATAAGTTTCATTCACCTCCTTTTATAATAAATACTAAAAAAACGTACGACAAATTTCGATGTTCACATATTAATACATATATATACATACATAGATATTTAGTTCATAACTATGTATTTAGCTTTTTCTTTACTTAATTAAATAAATATGTACTTACAAATATGAGGGAAAGATGAACCCTAGTAATACAGTTTAAGCAGAATTCGCAATATTCATAAAAGTTGTTTAGCGGAAACATTAAATATATTTTATTATTTCCTTGTATATTAATACATTCTGTAACTTTTTTTATAAGTAGAAATTCAGCTTAAAAAATAATATGAGATTTTTATAAAACAAATAGAATTTTGTTTTTGATTATTGTAGATTTTGACAACCCTACACTGTTCATTGGCTTAGGGCTCAGTCCATCAGCATACTTATAATGTATTTAAAATTTGCTGACAAGTACATAAAAAAACACTACAAACACTAACAGAGGGATTTGTGAACGTAATCTCCAGTTTAGAAAATTGATAACGACATGGTTGATATTTTTGGTATTTAAAAAGTAAATTAAAACATTATATACTACTTAATAAACGTTTTACTCAAATAAAGAGTTTGTTTTGTACGTATTTTAATACAAATATATTTAAATGGTATATTGCAAAATTTTAAGTTATTTCGCTATATACAGTTTTCTTGCATACAATTGTTGTTGAAACGAAAATATCAATAACTAGTGCATTGGATCCGGTGTGACCCGGGGATAAAAATTTAATCTGTAATAAACCTATTAAACATTGTTTTTACGTATCACTAACTATTTACGCCGTGCAGGCAAGATACCTTTCCGACGGTTGTTTTTTTTCGACTTCATGACATGAAATATCCACAAATTATACAACTAAACCTTCCTCATAAAACACTATCTATTAGTTAAAACCGGAATATAATCCGTTCAGCAGTTATTGAGAAAATCGTGCACAAAAAAAAAACATTTTTTACTTACATTTGGGCCCGCATAAACCTTATTCCCTTACTGTATACTTTATTACGTTATCTGATAACAGTAAATTAATTTAAAATGTAATTAGACTGCAGAAACTTCAAAAGTTTAATTTTCTTTCACTAAAAAACTATGTCTGGTTCACAGTTTTATACAAAAATTACTATTTCGACCGTACCAAATGGCATTAAAAATAAAGAATACTCTCTAATTATCTCTCCATGCTCATCAGGCATACTTTTTAAAACCTAATTCAACATAAGTGGAATTGAAATCGTCTAATTGCGTTTATTATACATAGTAAAATTAAAAAATTCGGCAAATGAATTCACAGTTAGTTTTATTATTCGATGGGGTACACTTTATCATTTCCGTAAAACCTAATTAATAATTAATTTGTATCATTATTCACTTCGTCATGCCACATGGCAAGATTAGATTATTATCTTATTTGATTATAATATTATTATCGTTTTAATAAAATTACTTTCTAACCTTTTTATTATATCTATGTTGTTTTTTTAATTTACATTTTTATTTTATTACCTATATCCATCTATGAATATTTTAAATGAAATATTGATTTTGTAAGTAAAATATTTTTTGTATCAACGGAGTCTGTTAACTTGTTAAAGTTTATGTAATTTAGTTTATCTACAAAGTTGGGTCCCTAATTCCCAGTTTAAACTAAAATACGAATTATAGATCTAGGTACTGCTATAATAAATTCGGTTGAAATATTTTATGTATCCCAAGATGCTTTTCGGTATTATTGTAATAAATATGTAGATACGCAATAGATGTAGTTTATCTCTAAGGCTTTAACGGTTGTTGATTGGACATTTCGACTAAAATTTACAATTTTTTATTTATTTAAAGTATACGACTCAAGTTTATTAACTTATAAATGCTCAAATTTATTATAATGAAGAAAATCTAACAAAACAGGAAAAAGAAATACCAAAAACTAATCTGATAATTCAGTATTATATGGGTATCATACCAGGAAAAAATTTCAATAATAGGCGATTACCTATTTTTAGATTGGATAGTGTTTTTTTTTTATTATAAATATTTTAAGTTTCATGAGAATTGGGAAAAAAAATTAGCATGCATTGGCCATTAGTATTGGCACACCTAAAACTACATCTAATAAATAAAATATACGTTAAAGATAATTCCATTGTAAATTTTCTTACATAAATTATTCATGTGTATTATAAAAATTCAGCTTCTTCTTTTTTATTGTAATAAAATAATTCCCACCCATCTCTATTAGTTCTTTGATTCACTTTTTAAACAACACAGTATATTCTTATGGTATTCATTATATTTTATAAGTGAATTAAAAATAATAAACTATCTTTTTAATTAATAATTTTTTATTGTAATAGGTATATTAATATGTTAATATCATATTATAATACTTCTGTTAGAATCTATTATACATACAATCTATATTGATAAAGGTTTCATTGCTTGCTCAGGTAGTTTCTATTCAAATATTTACCATTAGTAATATCTACGCTGCAGTTATTTAATTAATATTATAGTTAAACTGAATTGTAGAAATGTAATCTTTTGTTATAATTTGAACTTTAATTCTTATGTTATGAATGTAAATATTATTTAGTAAAATTAAATTCAAGTTTTAAAAGTTTGCACTAGAGCTGGGCGCGGGTCGTGAATTTTTCGGGTCACATCCGTGACTTGACGTGAGTCAAATTAAAGCAACCGTGCGTGAGCATATTTTAAAAATATTTTTTTATAAACTTCTTTGATCTTTTTTTAATATCTGAACTAATAATGCATAGATATAATAATGTTTAAAAAAAATGTGATATTAAAAAATACAGTATAAAAATAAATATCATTTTTAGAAGCACTTTCACACAGTCAGTATTGCCAACTCTAACGAAGCACCAAAAAAGATTTTAAAATGCATTGTAGCTATTTTCTTATTGTTTTGTTTGCTATTACTTGTACGATAAATGCAGTTTAGAAGAAATAATATGAATATAAAATATACACATAATATATTGCACGTAAAAAACATTAATTTACATCATTTCAAAATTTTATTTACAACAATTACATTAAGTCATGTCACGTGCGTGACCCGCCGTGCATGATCGGGCGTGAGTAAAAAAATAGGATTCGGGAGCATGCGTGATCGTGAATAGTTTTTTGTAACCGTGAGTGAGCGAGTGTGAATAAAATTTTTTCTCTCGGAAGCGTGCGTGATCGTGAGCAAAAATTATTCACGCGCCCAGCTCTAGTTTGCGCTATTAGTATTACCATTATTTATATACATACGATATTATATAGTACAATATATTTTTTTTATCTCTGCTAGTCATCTTTTTGATTAATTTTTAACTTTTAAAAATTAGATTAAAATCTAAAAACTTCAGGAAGTAATTAAAAATTAATATTTTATATAAAAATCACAACGCACTTTTTCAACACCTCTAGCAAATATATTCTTCATGTAATGACATGAAGAATATTTTTTTCAATATTTCACATCGAATTTTTACGGTATCTACATTTTTCAAAACTTGCATACGCACCCAGTCAGCTGTCAGACGAAAAGATATAACTTGATATTCATTGATATAAGCGTCATTAATTCAACGTCTGCTAGTATAGAGGGCACCCCTACCCCCTACCCTTTAGCGCCTCCCATTCAACCGGAGTCTACGTTTGCTTCGAGGGGGGTGATACACCATGTTAATTTGCTTATGTTGATTTATAGCTAAAACTTAATGTATAATAAATATGGTTTGGATTAACAAATGACGTACCCCTTCATTAGATACTATACTTTACGATTCGTTGATTTTTGGTAACTGTTTAAAGTAGTGTGGGGTTGACTGGTGGTTTTCAACACTTGTTTAGTTGTAGTTTTTTCCTAATAATTTGATAAATTGTTACTTTTTAATAAAATGGTATCAGGGAACGAATTTTTCCATCAGTTATAATTACTTTAAGTATATATATAGAGAGAGCTTGTATATTAAATAGTTATTTATTTATACTTCTACACAATAATTAATTACTTCATAACAGTGTTGGCAATCCCAATATTTTGTTTCGTTGCAATATCGAAGATACGAGAACAAAACTTCTCGTATCTTCGATTAAGAATGAGATAAAAAAATTGTTCTTTCCGTTTCAGGTCAAGACAAACACTTTCGTACTTATGTGTGTTTGTCCCCTGAATCCTTGTCACACGCATAACTTATGAACCACTGAACCGATATTAATGAAACTTTGTTGGATGGTTGGGTCTGGCTTGAGAACAGTCCCATTTTAAAATCATCAAAATTGTGTGTAATGGGGAGGGGTGACATTCTAAAATATTTTTTTCAAAATATCTCAAGAACGACACATGTAACGTGAAAATTTTATAAGATCTTTTTGTAGAGCATTTAATTTCCTATAATATAGGTCTACAAAGTTTGTTGTAAAATATTCCCTTAGAAAGATTTATCTCAATTAGCTTTAAAAAAATCGTGTTTTGTCAAAAAATTTAAAATATACGAAAAAATAATCAGGTGTGTCTTAAGAAAAATTTCGAACTAAAATTTGTTAGTAAAATTTTATAAAAATTAAATGTTTAACCAATGCCAGACAATTTATCTGAACACTTTATCGGGTTTTATTTAAATTGTTCAATAATAAAAAAACTACCTGAATTTAGCACGAGGAAGCACCGTACATTTACTTGATAGATGTTTTTTATTATAAATATAATTTATTCCGTCTTTTGAAACGATTTAATGATTTTTTTATAAATATTAATCATTAGTTTCATTTATTGACGCTTATGTTAATTATTTTCATGATTATTAGATAGTCTTGTTTTTTTTGTTTTAAATGAATTTAAGTAACTTAATTATACATTTCATTCAGTAATTTTATTAAAATATGTTTAAAAACTCGCGAACCGTTTGTTTCCAGCCTCTGATCTTCCAGTCAGTGGCGTTAGGGTGTCCTCGCTGTCAGAGGGATCTGAATTAATGGCTGTTGTAACTGTGAATATCAAGTTATGTCTTCTGATCTGACAGCTAACTGTTACATGCAGATTAACAACTGCAACAAAATAAAATTAACCGCTGATGTATGTACCATAAATAACATATTTGTAATTTGGATATTGTCCAATGCATCTTTATTATCTTTTCTCTTCTATAAACGTATTCACTGGATATATGTAAATAAATTTTGATGTTTTAGATTATACACAAATTAATTTCTATTTTGGAACTATTTTGACGTTTCTCAATATTATTATCAATATTAATATATAAGTCTATAGTTTTTTGAGCAGTTTTAAAGATAATATAATCCGTTTTTTTATATCAATACTACTAAATCGATTTTGAGAGAACTTTCACGGTTCAAAAGCCTGAAATTTTATAAATCCTTGGAAATAATATGTTTCCAGTAAATAGCTAACGAATAATAGTTATCAAATTAATGCTTTGTTAACAATTGTAGGATTAATTAAACTAAGAAAATATAGTAACATTAAATTAAACATAGTCCATACATAATTCTCTTTTAACGTTTTTGAAATATCACTAAAATAGACAATTGACGTAGATATCCGTTATAATTTAGTTGATCTTTTCAATATTTATAATATAGTTTAGAAAGATAACATGATAAAAAAATCTTTGTATAAGCTTTTTGACCACAGGCTATTTATTATTCTAATCTGGTATTTTATTTATTTATTTATTTTATATTTAATGAGTAGAAGGCAATGTTCTTATTACTCGCCACTTTCTTTTGCCTCGTGTCAAGATTTTGTTATCTCTGGAGTTTGGAGGTAATAATTTAATTACCAATATGTAAACAAAAATATATAGATATTTGGTTTTTAAATGTTAGCCGCATCTTGTCAATCATCTTGAAAAGCATATATATTGCATATATTAAAAAATGTACATTACATTAATTTTTTTACTATATAACAAAACGTTGATCAATAATAAATCTTACAGAAATAAATATTTCAGTTTCACCTCTATTCATATAAAATTTTAAATAAAAATATTTCAACCGTAATAGTTTAATACTCATGCAATTTATAATAATAATGTAGCATTTTATAACCATGTAATTACTTGTATACCAGCATTATTTAGATTTTGATAATAAATTACGAATATATATTATACTTACCCCAAGTCATTCTACAATTCCCACCCTTATAAAAATATACCAAGAATAATTTGATTTTTTTAACATTGCACTGTTAAAAAATTAACTTGGACCAAAAAATCATTGTTTTATATATAACGAAAACAATATTTCTTAATATAAAAATATACTGTTAATCCAACTTTGTTATTGTTTCTCTTTAAAGCAATATTGTCGAACGAAAACAATAATATATTCATATATCAAGAAAATATTGTTTTCGTTATATATAAAACAAGGATTTTTGGCCCAAATCAACCTTTCTATCCATGCGAGAAACTACAAAACGGAATTTGATTATATTTAATTTAATTCATAATATTTTTTACTGATTTTCAATTTATAGATTTTCCTCTGTAATGTATTCATCGTGAATTTAAAATAAAAAATGTATTTTCGCCTTGGACTACCACTGACAAATAAATATATCGTATAGTATGCCTAAAGAATAAAAAGAGCATTCTTTATTTTATTTTTATCCCATAAATTTTATGGTCTTTGATCTGAATATATTTTTCTGGTTGACCGCATTCGATAGAAAGAAACATACTCTTTTAATGTAATTTTGATCGCATAAATAAACTATAAAAATAAGACGTTACATTTTTGGTTCGAGAATTGAAATTTTAAATCAGTATTTCTCAAACGATGGTATAGGTACGTTGCAGATTTTATTTCATTTTTCGATTTTTTGATCAACATTCTCTAATAGTTATTTTAATATCTGCCAAATTTAAAAAGTAAACAAATACATTTTTTAAGTATTCCTACCTACCCTTGTAATGCGATTTGAGAGAAACATTATGAATAATAATAGATATATAATTTATAATTGACATTTTAATTTCACCAATCAAGGGAAATATTTCTTATACTTATGTGAAAATTCAAATATACGATTCATATTTTGAGAGGATAAAATATTTACCTATATAATGTTGACAGTGCTAGATTCTAGATATAGTGCAACATCATGGTAATATTTTTATTATATATACAAAGAAAAAACACAATCTGCTTTCGCGTGGAAATAAAATTTGCCATATACACCTGTGTCTGAAACACCTTTCGTAGGCCACGTGCCTGCCTCTCTTATTTTCTACCTCGTCCTCTCCCCTTCTATTCCCTGCTCCCTGTTTTTGGCTACAACACACCGGGGGGCTTAGTTTAATTTTTGCGCAAGGTACACTAATACCTTCCAGAGTCTTTAATTCGATTAAATGACGCTATAGGTGTATGCGATTACGGCCCTCGCAAAATTATAACAAATTACTTGGTGTAACACATAATTTTCACGTGATTACACGAAGTGTGTAAAAATAAGGGCTGTTTAACACGAGCTGATGACTAATATTATTAATATACCTATTACCAAATTTGAGAATGGCAATTTTGTCTTTTTTAAATAATACTCTTTTTTTTTTTTTTTGTATTCTAAATGATTTTGAATGTAGTTGATGTTTGCTATCTTTTGTTTTGTTTCAAGAAGTTATAATTTAATAAAGTTTGGTTGCATTTTAAATTTCTTTAAAAATATATTGTATTTTTTTCGCTCAGATATTTTTTGAAATACAGTATCGCATTCTTACTGAAACGTTGTTTTTGAAAAAAAAAATTATACGTCTCCCCAATTTTCAAAAATTGGACCAAACCAAAGACTAACATGAATTATATTTTTTTCGAAAACTATGTCTCAAAATGAAAAGTACTAGTTTATCATGTGATGATAATTTCTAATATTTTTGTACATTAAAACATTTTTCAAGTATAATTTTACGGAGAAAATAATTTTTTTTAAATGCTAAAAATAATCGTCTTGAATTGACAATTTTAAAGAAAAAATATTTTACATTTTTTTTCTTCAATTTTTATATATGCAGGTATCTATTATCGAAACAAAAAGCAAGTAGGAATTTTTAACGGTAACAAAATAACCAATTAATTTCATCAAAACAATCATGGTTTTTCCAATAATTTAGGCAATTTAAAGATATAAACTTAAAAATAAATTAACACTTTTTAAACGTTTAAAAAAATATACATGACATGATTCTTATTAAAATATTGCAGATTAATTATGGCAAAAATGACTAACACCGTGTTTAAAATAAATCACTATTGTTTGTAAAAAAAATTTCTACCCTTAATGCGAATCAACGGGAAGAGATATTAGTCACTAAATATTTATCATTTGACTACCTGTAGTTAATTTATACGTAGTGATACAAAAATGTGGCGTGTCTAGGTGGTTGAATGCGTGACAGTCGACTCAGACACCCCTGTGCGCGTAACAGGGGTGGCGCAGTCATTCTCTGAGTCATCACTGTCTATCAGACTACCCTTACTTACTGCACAGTGGCGGCCACTGTGTATGATCACATATTTATATAATATATGTTACATATTTTTTAATTGCCAATTAAATAATAAAAAATGTATTCGTTTTTAAAAATTTTATAGCATAAAAGTTGTGATAATATGTGAGATACTGGCTATTTCATAAAAGGTTAATTTGAGAAGTTTTATTTCAATTTTAAGGGGCTATGTTCATCTGCAGATATCTACTTACTGTTACATTATTATATGTATTATATTAAATAGATATTTTATTGTTTAGATACAATTAAAAAATATTGCTATAAATATTGTATTGAATAGTGGGCACGTGTGCAATAACATTTTAAATATAATTGTAAATTATATATCCAGAAGCCATAATGACTAAATTCACATTCGATTTTTTAAATATTACTCTGATGAAGAAAACAAAATACTTATACATAGATGCTAAAAAACTTCCTATTAAACTTTAATTTTTTGTAAATAAAGGCGCTTTGATTTATGAACAGATCAAATATTCTAGTTGCAGTTTCCATTATTTTTTATGACACAGTGCCACTGTTCAACTGTACTACCCTAGCCTGCTGGGTTGCTACAAGATGTAACGTTTGGGGGTGACTTCCACTTGAGTGCGCGTACTGGATTTTTTTATAGCTTTTTATATTTAAAGGGTTCTGGTTGTATGCAAAGAGACAAGTGGATGTAATTTATTGAAGTTTGAAGGCATTTATTAATTCTCGAGTCTATCGAATGATGTGAGGTTGATTGTGAATGAAATTTGATGGCAGTGCAGAAATATAATATAAAAATTATATAAATAAATTGTGTTGGTGGATATTTATAAAAATCAAAATAGGGTTGAAAATTGTAACATACATCATCTAACTATTGCTGAAAATGATTGAATCCATTTGGTTAGGTCACCGTATTAGTTAGTTTGTAGTACATGTTGAAAAAAATTCGGTCAAGACATACACGAGTGTATGCCATAAGGCCATTAGGGTTCCGAATTACGTACTACGTGGACTGTTTGGAGCCCTACATGCCTAGATATAAAAAAAAATTCTATGATACCTCTTTCTATAATTCCAAAATTAAAATTATATTGTTGACCTTAGTATTTGTCGTTGGTAGTCTCACCAAAGCCTCGTTACAAAAAATAAAAAAAATAAAAAATAGGTATTGAGATCTACATTTTGATACCCCACACGTCTTGGTAGTACATTTTTTTGTTTTTTTGGGATTTGCTTTAAAACCCCCTGCAGACGCCATTTTTGATTTAGAAAAAAAATAAGATAAAGAGTCAAATTACATTGGTTTGATTATACATTTTAACGTGCCACATGCCTTGGTATACATTTTTATGTCTTGCTTTAGTCCCTTCGCGCTCCCTATGAAAAATTATTTTGTCGAAAAAAATGTACATACTAGAGGGCAACATTTTACATTTTCAGTAAAAATCATATAGTTTTCGAGATATGAAAAGGACGGACGACAAAGTGAGATTAATAGGGTTTCTTCGGAACCCTAAAAAGATACCTAATTTTCTTATCATAGTCAGACTTGAAAAGAAATGGCAATATTATGTAAAGTCCAGTCTTCAACCCCCTCCCACACCAGAATATCAAAATTGTAATTATCATTCCCCTATTCACCTCATGACTTGTACACAATTTTTCCCTTGGGACGACCGTGCTATCATTGCTGGTGAGTGGCTAGTAACCTAGATACGGCCCTGAAGTCTTTCATTAATGATTTTTACTTTAATTCAACAAAATTAACACATAAACAGCTTTCGTGGAATGTCAATTGCGAAATTGCTATGTATTTTTATGTTTTATGGAATTGAAGTTATCATATATTTTTTTATATATAGCCCCGTAAACAATTTAAAATCAAATGGGCGCTTCTTGAGAAAAATCACTAACGAATCAGTTATGAAAAATAATTATATTTAAAAATAAATTAATATTTAAAAAAAAAATAACAAATTGCAATTATTGAGTATACGTACGTCATAAAAAATTCAATTATGAAAAAAACTCTTTTCGTATTGTTAAAGTTCTAAGATGTACTATATTGTTCTTTATTCCTAGTTTGTGCTGATTGTGAGATGTATTATACATATATACAATTGTATATATACATTATACATACATGCACTCACACATATGCATTCTCTAACAAGTACATATTATGTACAAAATCAACATAAAGTATTTATATTTATATAAGTATGAATATTTCAAAATGCCGCAGACGTATAATATTATTCTAAGGAATACAAAAACATCAAGCTTTCTTATGCAAGTTTATTTCAAGCTTTATTAAAAATAAACTGTTATTGTTATTATTACAAAACTAACGTTGATCTTAAAATTATTAATATAAAGCGCTTGAAATTTGTTTGCCTATTGAAACACAAATAAACTTTGTTTTCTTTTATGTATTTTGTAGGTATAAATTGAACTATTTTACTACATAATATATATTGATTGTTTATTTTGTATAAATTAAAGGATCTGTAAGTAATAATTACAATAAAATACTTTTTTCTGGTTCTGGTTCTTACCGGAACTAGTAAATTCCGACTGGGTTTGTTAAAATGTTAAGAAGTATATTGTAATTTAATATTAACAATTTTTTTTTTCATTTACTCAATAATTTTTAATATTTTATGCATGGAATATGGAAAAAATCGTAGTTATATGTATGTATATGTAGTATATGTATAAGGAAGGTTTAAATGAATTATAAATCGATGAACGAACTATGTATATTTTAAGTATACATATTTTAAAAGCAAGTCAATATTCAATTCACTATTAAGAGCTATTAACCTTTTCACTGACCCAGGCTTATAAAAAAACCTTGAGAAAGAATACATAATTGTCAGTTTTTAATAAAAAATACTCATATGCAATTGTATTATTAATATTTATATCTAAATGTATACCTTTTTAGTGAACGGTAATAGAAATTAAAAGTTTCCTTTTAATTTCACTAATTTTCAGTAGCATTTTAATCATCTTTCTGAAAATTGAATAATCTGGGAGAATATTTTTTTAAATATATTTTTTTTAATGTAAACCCTTAAAGGATGAGGGCCGTAAAGTGGTTAAAATTTTAAATACGTCGTATTAATGTAATAATAGTGTTTTTATTTTTATTTTTGGTGCTTGTACTTTAAGGTTTATACAATATTTTCATCCTTTTTATAGGATTTATGTATCGTTTAGATCAGCTAATTTTTACAAAAAAGTACACGTTTTTGCATTTCAACTGCATTTTTTAATATGAGCGCAATTACGAGACACCTTTTTCTTCATATATATTGTAGAAAACATTAAAACGTATAACATATACAAGAACGAGCGTGTTTATACTACCTACGTATAGTAAGGATAGTAAAACGTTTCGTCAAACATTACAGTGGACATCTTCAGGGCTCTTCTGGAAGAGCCCTGAAGATGTTAACTGTGTGACGAAATGTTGACCGATAACACGACCAAATTGACGCGGCTTACACCAAGAAGCCAAGATGTATATCCAAATCACCGTGGAAGCCTCAAAATATAATAATTCAATGAAAATAGTTGCAACATTTACATACGTAAAAATAAAACAAATGTATGACTAACGCATGTATTTTTAAATATCACATTTGGCTACCATTTAAAAACTTTCAAATAAAAGATTTTTAACAATTTTTTTATATGTGTAATGACTTTACCTCACATATAAATAGGTAAGAATATACGCCTTATGGACCCTCATCCTTAAATGGATTATTTCCACAATGAAGGTATTCGACTTATATGTATATAATCAAAAATAATAATGTATTTCATTAACTTTAATTATTCACTAATAATGTAACACGAACATTCGTACTCTATATAATGATACTAATACTAGAAATTTAATTTACAGAAAAAACGAATGTCTCTACAAATCCGCAATGCATCCACACGAACACCGAACGCTGGATAAATAAAGCAAGTACATACGGAATAATATTGTTCCGCCGCGTACAAGTTAAGTGTAACACAAACAGATAAACTCGTCAGTCGCAGTGGCAAAATCTAAAATAAACGTCAGTCAGATAGAATAATAATGTTACCGTGGTTAAATAAGAGAATATATATTTTATTAAAACATCTGTGGACAATGATCATCGCCGCAACAGACCACAGTGAGTTTTCCGAATAAAAAAAAGTGTGTGTGTTTATTTTATCTTGGAAAAATATGAGCCGAAGGACGAATATTTGGTGTGTTTTGTTAACAGCTCTCAGCTTATGTGTTGTCGAAGGTGAGTTCTCAATTTTCTGTCTCTCTTTTTTTAGTAAAAATATTTTTATATGAGCATAAGCGATCTTCACTGTTGTCAAAATAATCCGTGTTTTTGTTTTTTCTGTAATGATTTTTAGGTCATCTTTTTTTCAGAGAAAAATATTGTAATAGAAAATAATAATGATGATATTTATTTATTTATTTTTGTTTGCAAGAGAACTTATCAAAGTTAATGATGACAATCAAAAAGTATTGGAATTTAAATTCTTCACTCTTTAATACTTAATATTCAATTACCCATTAGGCGCCAAGTCGATAATATTTACGAAATTCATAAATAATTCTGACTTTACATATAATCGTTCTTAAGCGTGTCACTAAGGCATGCGGGAAGGGAAAAATAAGTTTTTCGCCAAAAATATAGAGAAATCAGCGAATCACTGATTGAAGTGATGCTGATGTTGTTGGTGGGGGGAAACTTCAGGATTTCATATGGTGATATCCTAAAGAACCATTATGTTGAAAAAAAATAATCTTCTACTTAAAAATGCTTGTCATCTGGTTTAATCCAGTAACAAACAAAAAACATTTTTTTAAATATATCAAACGTATTTTTCTTGCGAATTCATGTTCTAGGAAAAATATTTTTTTCGGAAATAAGTTGAATTAGAATTTTTTAAAGTAAATGTTTTACATAAATATGTATGTATATCTATTGAACAGGGGAGGCCAAAAAATCGATCGCGATCTACCAATCGATTGCGATGGATTTTAAATATGAATTATAATAAATAAACACTCTTCTATACATATTATACAAATAGTAGATCGCAAAAAACTAGTTTGCCGCCCCTGCTATAGAATATATCGATATCATTCCATTTATTTAGATAAATATTGTAAAAAGTATCACATATGCAATATAAAATGTATTAATATTTTTTTGTAGATTCAATTGAAAAAAAAATTACATGCAGCTTATATATCCATTATACTCATTTATGCATATGCACTATGCACTTTATAATATAGAACACATATAACCGTTATGTCTTTACAATAAATGCATATACTGGTACCAGCAAAATATTTATTACATAAAAGCACAAATAAATTCATACAGTATATTACATACCATATGCATTTAGTTTTATATAAACATTACTATATTTGCGATAAAACTACAAACACAATGCAGGCTGATGTGAACCAATTTTCAAATAATTTATTACATAAAATTGATTTCTAAGTCAACTGCAGACTGAAAAATGTTCTAATTTATTAAAGTAGTCTGGACTACGACATATTGCCCATCGTTAATATACACTTAGACGGTAATAATTTTGATTAAACTTATTTTACCTTAGACGTAGATAAGGGCGTACAAGTAGATTTATTACTATTGGTTTTCTCGGAAAATTATATTTGTTAATCAACATTTCAAATAACAGCTGAATACTGCTAATATATTATCTTTATTAAAATTAATGTTAAACATTTAAAATGAATAGATAACGAATTTCATGCATGAATTTACAATATTATCTTATAAATATTTTATATTTTTTACATCCTAAGCTTTTATAACCGAATAATATCTTACAGCGTGATTTGATGAGAATTGATCATTTTGTTTAAAACCTGTGGACAAATAATTATCGCGTTTCGGCACACTATCAAGAAAAGTGTATTTTCTTATTTAAATACCTTACATTAGTTTGAATTTTATGACTATTTTATAACGTTTGTGTGGTACTGGAGAAAAAATATACAAAATAAAAGGCTATAAAAAAAATATATTTGCGGATTTTAGTAATTAAATTGATTTCATAAAGAGGTAGTTGTTTTATTAGTAACATGAATTCATAAGAATTACAAAAAAGTAACCCATCAATTGCAAAAAAACAGTATACTTTGCGCTTAAAGGGTTCAAGACTGGTACCACTAACTTACATATTATATTATTGACTTTAATTAATCAATTTTTATACTGCTAAAAACCTATTATTATTTTACTATCAAGATAATTATCATGAAATGTATCATTGATAAAACTAACATATTATGTACTTTATTTACTTTTAAATAGAGTACACGCATAGTTATTCGAGATCATTAAAAATTTAACGGTACATTTCATATAAAGTACCTAGTAGGGTTCCATTAAATACATCAGATTTTTGTGTTGTTTTCATTTAATAATATGTTTATTGTAAATAGCTTAAATAATGTTGTATATTTATTTAGCCATAAACATACGCAGGTTTAGAATATTTTGCCAACGATAAATAACTACATTAATCATTACAACGACAAGATGTATGAACACCCTATCGAAGTTATTTTCATTTTGTGTCTAAATAAAGTGCACGAGGTCTAAGAATGTGAGACATTTGTTGTACCCTTGACGACCAGTTAAATAACTTATATCCCTCAACAACAGTATAGAATTTCAAGAAGAATTCAACCTATTTTTTACTTGCACAGGTGGTTTTCTTATCTTCAAGGAAAATATAAATGGGAGTTTAAAAAGTTATCACAATAACGATATAGCATCATTATTTATTTTGTCATTTGTAATTTAAAAAAATATTTCTTTTGAGGATCTTTAGACATCAGTTCTATTTTTGTTGTAATAATTCTGTTATAACATTTTAAAACATTTATTCAAGATTTTGGTTATCATTGAGTTTTAGTTTCAGATATTTATGTCCGCAAGAGAAAAAGTAAAGAGAGATTAACATTTTCAAGTGATGCATTCAGGAAGGTGGATTTTTTTTAATTTCCTCTTTATATGTTCGAAGATGAGTTGAAAATCGAAAAAGTTAGGAAAATCGGTCATGTGCATCCCGAGAAAATTGCATAATTGTGCATTTTTGATACATTTTGAGTGTATCGCTATACTGTTTTTGGAATATCTCCAGTTCTATAGGTCGTAGGATTTTTTTTTTAAATACTCGTAAGTTAGTATAGTATAGTAAGCACTTTTAGAAGAGCCCTGAAGATGTCCACTGCAATGTGTGACGAAACGTTGACCGATAACACGATCAAACCGACGCGGCTTACACCCAGAAGCCAAAATCCATATAGTAAGTATAGGTAGCATTACTTTTCAAACGCATCCTAACCTCAAAAATCAAAAAATTGTCGAAAAACTAATCATTTTTAAAAATCCCTTGATTTTTACGAAAATATGTATTAGTAATAAAAACAGTTTTTCGACAATTTCTTGTGGTTACTATTAGGAAATTTCAAAAACAGTGTAGCAATACACTTGAAATGTATCAAAAATGCAATTTTCTCGAGACGCACATGGCCAATTTTCCTAACTTTTTCGATTTTCAACTCATCTTCGAACATATAAAGACAATTTAAAATATATAAAAAATCCAACTTCCCGAATGCGTCACTATTCATCACTTTTTTGTCTCTATTCCCTCTTCTAAAAAGATGCCTATTTATATATCATAACTTATCTTAAATATATTATCAAATTTTAAAAATATATTATTATATAGTATAATAAAGTGCATTGAAGAAAACGGAAATTTTCATGTCTACATTATCAAGTTTATTAGATATAGTTGCTATAAATAACAACAACTGAAATACAACCCCTCATCGTTATGTTATATAAATGCTTATACGATGTCTTTACATATATCATGAACAATGAGATTGATATATCCTTTCAGAAGGGTGTAGTACGGAGATAGTGGGCATAAAAAGGGGAAGAAAATGTATTTATTCATTGTATTAAAAATCCTAAGATTTCAATTCTTTCGTATATTTTAATTTTATTATTATTTATTTACACATTTAAATTGAGTAGTTATTCGAATGTTTATTTTGTTTGTAAAGAAAAACGATGTTGTTTATTCTGGCTAGTTTATTTATTTATTTTATTAAGAACCAAAACATTAACGATATTTTCTGACTATTTGACTTTTCGGAGAAAATATATTTTCAGTTTTATGTATAACTGCACTAAAAATTTGATAGTAGGTATGCACTTTGTACACTTGAACATAAATTTTAATACTTTGCACTTAATTTTAACTCATATTGAAGAATATGCCGGTATGACGTCACAATTGTCAAAAATCACATGTATACAAAGCTATTCAGAATAAAGTTGATGCTCTAATAATATACACGTTAACTGTCCTTGGTTAGGGCAATTTATTTGAGCGAATGCAGGTAAGTTAGTTTTGGTTAGGTTAAAATATAGAAAATTACAATAAATATATTGAAAAAGGTAATAAATACTCATCAAAAAATTACATTAAATATATCAAAACATCTGTGTACTATCAAATTTTTGTGATTTTAAAAAGTGCATTTGAATGCAAGCCTTTATAAAATCCGATTTCAAATTAAAAACATTTATAAATAATAATTCATTTGGAACTCCCTCAATTTTTGTAGTTAGTTTGAATACTGTATTAATGTATAAAGATATTAAAGTAAAAATTATAAAGCGTGTTATATGCAGAGCTATGCACAAGAACAAAAAAGGACTTATATATTTTTTATACATAAGTACAATTATTTTTGAACAAATATATATAGGTCCAAGTACATGTATTTGTGCTTGGTAAAGTACTTAAGTACCTGGAGAACTCTGTTACAAGTAATTAAAATTTTAATTTATAATAATAGTAAAAATTATTAGAAATAAATAAACTACACTAAACTATTTTTAAAAAACACGTATACGAACTATGATTATTATCCTTTAAATCCACGGTCGACTTTGTCGCGTTTATATTTAAATCAATTAACATTTTCCTATTTGGTTTTTAGAACAAACTCACGTATTGATGCATTAAAAAGTAGACCGCGTATTTTATTTTTAGTCCAATCGTTATTTTTATTATTTCCAGACCGATTTTTATGGTAAACAAGATTATGTTCCATGTGTGGCGAACATGAGAAATAATCGTAAAAAATTAAAACAATATGACAGCTGTTGTATTATTTTTAATTTTTGCATTACATTGTACACGTACGAATGGAATTCAATGACAGATTTCTGTTCTCGTTTTGTTTGTAAAAATGATTATACTATTGTTTTTGTCAAATTACTGTAGTTGTGAGTTTATTTTCACTGGATGAACATTTATCGATTTTTCGCGGTTATCCCGATAATGGAAATATAATTAAAATAATCAAATAACTGTGTTTTCGGGTTTTACATGTGGTTATATGGTATGTATATCTTGAAGCGCAGTTAGTATAGGGGTGTTAGAGTATATAGCTTCAGGCTGAGAAATTAAATGAAGTGGATATCATATAAATCATAATTTATTATCGAGTAATTTTTTTACCGAAATTTCATATAAGTTTATTTATAATAGTACTGATGCATGTTAAAATATATAGAACATTTTTTAGATTTTTTTCGACTGGAAAAATACATTAAAATTTAAAAAAGATACGTGTAAGTTAAATTTCTTTTACACTTCAAGAAACCAACTTGAATTAAAGCAATACTTCACTAATATTGTAGAGAAATTGAATCTTTAGTAACTTACGCCATCGTGTAGTATCCAGTACCGTTTCAAGGCATTTTATGGTTCTCAGTACATATTGTCAATATATTGTATACCTATAAATAATTTAATGAATTACTATAAAATATTTATTTAAATTGTCGTGTGCATAAATGATTAGAAAAAATAATTTAATTTGGATTTACGGTTATTAAAACAGTTTTCATTTTCTTGCGTAGAAAAGTTTATATATTTATTTAAAGAAAAAAATAACAAAACTCATCTCTATGATTGGTATTCGTACGAAACGTTTTACAATTAGTCTTAAAGTAGTTTTAATTTACCTTGATAGGATGTTGACTTATGTTTTGTAATCAATGTTCTTTAATATATTTGTCATTAATTAAAAAATAATAATTTTATTAGAATATTTTACTACAATTTAAAAATGTCGTTGTCAGAGTGCGTGGCCCCTAGCGTATTCCAGTTACGTCTATACGTTAAAACGGCACTAGTAATATCTATGAGTATGTAGGCACATATACACACACATACTCACATGTTTAATCTATTTAAAATTGCACAAATATTAAGCTCGTGTCTATAGAGCGAGATAAGAGTGTTCCATTTACTTGAATCGCCTAATTATAAATGAAATAATATACATTATATACATGCGGGGGTATAACTATAATTATCATTACGCAAGTTTTGGTTTCATGGAGCAGCACGAAGCTCGTGTACCCCCCCCCCCCCCCTCTCGCTTTCCCCCCAAAGACCCCTCTTATGTTGGTGGCGTCTTGGTGTGGGTGTTGATATAACGAGACGATGGATATAGCCCACCGCGATACATATAACATTGAGGCAGGGCCGGGTTTACAAATGAAGCTAAAAAATAATATTTATAAATAATTTGATTTATTTTTTTTTATTTTTACACATTAAAGAAAATAAATTGTTTTCTGAACGCATGAAAATGTTATTTCCAAAATGTACATATGTGTTAACAAAGCTATTTGAAATGCATCTAACAAAAGTAGGTGAACTTTAATGTATATTTTATTACAATATTAAAATATCGGTATGGATATGACTTCCTTAATGTCAAAAACATGATACACATTCGTAGAATAACTAATTTGACAATTTGAATTTAGTTGCATTTGTTTCCAAGGCAACATGTACATACATATATTTAAAATTCAAATTTTGAGGTACGTACAAATAATAAACGCACCTAAAGTTCAATTAAACTGCAAATGTATGTGTCTTATCAAAATTAGTGAGATAATACTCGCAACATTAACTTTTTAGACTACAAAATTTTGAATATTTCTAAAACTCATAATTCGATTAACACCATAATCAATAGATCTGGAATACTAACTGAGACAAACATTTTCCCCAAAAATAATTCAAATCGGTGCATTTTTACAGTAGTTATCGTGAACAAAAGAAAATTCTACATCCAGACACACGGATACATAGACACACGAAATCAACTTTTCTTTATGTTTTGAAGGTAGTACAATCAGAATCTGCTTTTATCTTCGGAACATGGAAGTAAAATTAAATTCAATAGAAAATATTAAATTATACATATTTAGACTTTGAGTAGAACCGAGTTTACGGTGTGATATTCGATCAATATCCATCGAAGAGTTATAGATGTGTGAAAATGTCTATAAATATTTAAATGCAAATCATTCTACATAAATATTTGAGGAGTGGAAATAGAAAATCTTGAAAGCTCCATAAATGGTTGTGAGAGCAAATAAACATTTTCTGCATATTTTTAATGTACATTCTCAATATAAACTTCTAAATGTATATGCTGTCAGGAAAAGAAGTAACGAACCGATAATACAATAAATATTAAACCAGAAAACTGTCATAAATGTTAAGATTATCGATTAGCTGGACTATAAAAATTGTGAAAATATTTATTTAATATCGGCACTTTTATGAACGATTAAATTGACCTTGAGTCTCGATCTCGACCAAACAAAACCAAAATTTTTAATCAAAGTATTAAATTATATTAGGTTGTAGATGTATCCATACATTTTATATCTTGATAAAATAACTCAAACTATTTGATCGATCATTTTGAAGTTTTGCCATTTATAGGTAAAATAATTACCTTCTATGTGAATGTATAATTTCTTGATAGTGATTTTAAAAGAAACTTCATTTTCATTAACAAATATAGTAAACATTTCATGAAAAATCGAAATTTTTCGAATGTTACTTATATCTGGATTTTTTAGATTCACATAGAGCATGTGGGTCTTAAAAATTAAAAACTTATTGTCTCTGATATTTTATATCAATGCAGCGCATTTTTAAATATAAAAAAAATGTTTTAGAAAATGAAAAATAATATGTACATAAAATTTTAATTATGTAGAGTAAATAGTTTCGACACAAAAAAATCTTTAAACTTCACTTATTTTAGACTGCCTCGAGTAGGCTTCCCTTAAATTTGTTTAATGTTTATCAGCATTATAACTACTTATACATATTTTAAAAATGAATTTCAAACAAAATATAAAGGCGATTTTTCAAAGTTCAAGTCTAATAGGGGTAAAATATGTTCACAAAAATGAAAACAGCGCTGACGATGTCGCGTAGTGTTTTATTAACCCTCCGTTGTGTGAAATGGCCTACGCAGGCCATTTTGATTTTCAAAGGTATATATCTTTTTTTTTCGTTGTCTTATCCAAAAAAGGCAACAATATACCATCACATTCTACGAACTGAAGAGATTTTGAATTTTATGACCATATCGGGCTATCAAGTAAAAAAAAACTGTTTTTACTCAAAAACTTCATATGTGAGGGTAAATGGCCTACGCAGGCCACAGGTATTATTATGATTGGCATTGTTTGTATTTCTTGGGGTTTTTTTAGGTTTTCTCTGTATAAACTGTATAACTAGTTTTTGTTTTGTTTTTTTAGTTTGAATTAGTTATTTATTGAGTGCGGACGTAAAGTAAAATTTTTGAATATTATTATTGGCATTGTTTGAATTTTTTGGAGTTTCATTATTGTTTGGCTTGGAATGCATATATAGCCGCAGGACTATGGAATAAATAAATATTTTTTAGATGCTAAGTGTTTTATATTGTTTTACCCCTGTAACTAGTAAAAAAAAAAATATGAATTTTTTTTTTTTTTTAATTTGTTCTCTTATATTTATAGTCACATACAACATTTTTTGATATAGACGACATAAAAACCTGTTTACATACACTATTTTCACACCATCCATTAACTAAAACACGTTTTAATAGTCTTTTCTCATATGTGGCCTGGCCAGGCCATTTCACACAACGAAGGATACAAAAACTTTCACACAACGGAGGGTTAATATAATACAACATAATAATATCATAGAACAACAAGTTCGGCTCTGTTGCGGGGGTGTGTATCTCTCACCAAAGCCGTACTGAATAAACATCTTTATTGCCTACATGACATATAGATGAATCGGAGAAGGGTCTTTACAGGGGTTGTTTTCTTTTATTGTTTCACGAACTACGTATGTATCGTACGATGCTACTTTCATGTGAAATGTTTATGCTGAATATGCATATATGTTGTACATAGATGCCTCTTTCTTCGGATTAAACAAGAAGGTTGGAAATGTGTATGAGGATACCAGATTTGTGATAATACTTTCTCTCTTTATGTACATCTAAAAAGTTATAATTAAAATATAAGATTTTTATACAAACTCCACATAGAATGATTTAAAAATAAATTAAGTAGGTATATATACCTATAATATTTATAAAAATGTAAATAATAATGCACAAAAGTAGCAATTCTGAATAATATTGAGTCGCGTAATTGTTTGCTGAAAAAAGTGTATTTTACAGAACGTTTCATTTTACTCGCCCTAGGCTAATTTTTCAATAATAAATCAACCAACAATTTTAAAGAAAAAGTGCAAAAGACAAAAAATATGTTAATTTTGATTTTATTATAAAACTTATAAATATATTTTAATTTTTTTAATATTTACTAAAGAACAAAATATACATATTTTTTGTACTATTTGGTTTCTAAAAATTTCTTAAAATTTCAAAAATCTCAAAATATTTTGTTAAATGTCTTGAAAAATTAAAAATTAAATAAAACGGCCAAGTGCGTTTTTGGCCCGCAAATGATAGGGTTCCGTATTCATTCTCACTACGATATATAAAAAAAAGTTATTTCAAAATTTTTTATAAACTATTTTTGCTACATTATTCGTTATAATTTTCATCGAAAGTGCCAATGAAAAACTACATTCTCAATTTTTTTCTGATTATGACATATATTATTATATTGCTATAAAAGCAAAATTTTCGTGACTACTGAAGGGTATGGGAAGAGGGCCATTTTTTTCAAAAATATCATTTCTGTTTTTGGGTTATATCATCTTAATCGGTATAAAATTTATATAGATAGAGAGACAGACAGACGGACGGACAGAACAAAACTATAAGGGGTCCTATTTTTCTACGGAACGCTAAAAAAATAAGAAGATATGGAGGTTATCTTCCTCTTATTTAAAGGAAAGATGACCTCCATATGACATCTCTACCAAAAATAGTTTTGATAGCACTATCTGATGTCCCTCTTTAAAGCATTCAACTTTCGTTTGAAATATTTTTCTCTCTTGCTTTGTTTTTGAAATATTGCCTTGAAGTGATTAAAATGGAACATCCTGTATAGATATATACGAAACATTTTTCATGTGTATATTCACAATCTAAAGTTATAGTATATTTTACATTTTATAAGATTTTCTAAAATTTTATATTTTTGCCGACGTACCGCTTTTTTCATTTCACAGGTAATAAATAAATTTTACAACATATACCTACTCAGCGAAAATTATGTTCATATTACTTTTATAAATTTTATTTACATGTTATCATTTTTGATAATAGGTATATGTTAAAAGAAATATGTTCATATTTCTGGTTATCCTCAATCTTAGAAGTGGTTAATATATTTAAAATAAACATTTTATATTATGCAATTTTTAAACATCTATTTTAAGATAAAAAAGTATACCTACATTGTTTACATATTTTGAAACAAAATAAAAACTATATTAAGGTAGCCACATCAAATATTTCAACCTGCATTGCGAAAAACTGAAATATAAATATTTCTTAAAAGTATGACAAATATAACTTTAAAAAGTACACGGTGGTTAACGTTGTTATCTTTTCGAACATGTTGAATATCATCTATATACATATAAAAACATGTCCTGACTGCCTGACTGATTCATCATCGCCGAGTCGAATCCCTTGGACCTAGAAACGTGAAATTTCAGGGGTGTCTGCCTTTTATGATGTAAGCACCCACGAAGAAATAATTTTTCGAAATTGTAAAATTTCGTATGGGAAAAATATTTTTTTGGTCGGAATTGCTTGAACTTAAAATAAATACTCTACAATACAAAAAATGAAATACGTATTTCAGCATTTCCCAAAATTCAACCCCTAACGGGTTACACATATTATTTGTGCTGCCAACATAAAAAAATTAACAACGCGGGCGAGTCCGCTAGTTAAATAATATTTTCGAAATCTTTATGCATTCTTAAAAAAACATACCTGGGTAAACGTTAATAATAATTTTAATAAGCAGCAATAGTAAGCATAAAATATGATAATTTAAGTTTTTATGTACCAAAATTTACAACGTAATACAAACTAAAAAAATTCGTGTTTCAATGTAATAAACACATTTTACAAAATTAACAGCCACCAAACGAGACATAACACGAAAACAAACATTACATTACATAATCAAGTTATCCCTGTCCATATTCCATTCAGTAATTTGTATGTTTAATCATTTATTTAATTATTTTAACAAGCACACGTAACATGTGTTTATCATATAATCACTTACTACAATTAGTTAAATATAATTGAGAGTGAGAATGCTTTAGTACCTTTCGATTTTAAATGGAGGGGAACGTTGAACTTGTATTACAGATATTATGTCACTCATATGGGTTATAAATGATTTGTAATTAATTAATATCAGATTCAGCGAATGAACTATCAAGATATTTTACCCTGTACTTATTTGCTATATTACGTGTTATATGAGAAATTAAACATTTGCATATTTTAATATGTAGGTAATAATAAATCAAAAGAAAAATTTTAATTGTGTGCTTAAAATATTATGGCATGTGGTTAATTCTTTAAACTAACAAAAGTAAGCACGTATTTGGGGTTAGACAATTCAGGGTTTTAAATTATTTAACACTTAATATATTACGTATTATATTATATTATATTATTTAATACATCATTTTTATTAAATAAATTAAAATTAGTCTATTTATTTTGATTTAAAAGTATACTTTTTTTAATATTATAAGTTTTATATTTTTAGAAATAAAAAGTAACAAAGCATTGATTCATTGTCAAACAAAATTTTCAATGAAAAAAGTTGTATTTTTTATAACTTAAAAAGTAATCAGTGGCGAACAATGTGGTTCATTTAATTCGCATTATTAATGCTTATTCCCGCTAGTCGTAGACGTCTGCATGTAGCAAGAGTAAATGATGTGAACACTCGAGGAGCAATATACATACATATATGTACATATATACACTATACACATACTTTTATCTTTATATATATATACAAATGAATATTCGTTTGTATGAGGCTTATAGACTAGGGAATTACTGAACCAATTTCAATGTGGTTTTCACCAATAGTTAGATAATTTTTCTGTGCAATATCGTGGCTTTATTTTATATTATTTAATATTTTATGAAAACCCAAGATCTTTATCAAGTTGTGTTTTGATCTTATGATGTCAGAGCATACAACTATCTTTTAGGTACAGTTGGACTCCTATAAGTTCGAACCATTTAATAAGTTGTTTCCCTCACTCCTTACCGTCTTTGTGTGATGTCCAGAACGCTTTGCAATACTGAGCATGAGCAAACCACGCGTAAACGTTGAGAAAATAATTATTAAAATCAGTGGCGAAGCATACATGGAAGCAGGGGAAGCAGTGCTTCCCTTTCTTTATGGGTAAATTAATACAAATCTGTGTTTTCAATTAATAAATAATTTAAAAATATTATTAGAATATTCATCTTTATGCGCAACCCAAACATTTTAACCAAAAGTCAAAAATAGCATTTAATATTAATTTACACGTTCAATTATAAAACTATAATACCTCTACGTCTTATTTTCTTGTATTTTAGTCGATATTTGTATGACGAGTTGAAGTTCACTGTAGGAAATTTCACTTAAAAATTTAGAATTTTTGATATCGTTAAAAGTATGTTTATTGTATAGAAAATTACGTGAAAATTTGTTTGTTTCAAACCGCAGGTCTCAATCTCAAACCGTTCTCGAGATATAGCCTCTCAAAGTTTTAGTTTTTCCCAAATTTTGAAGAAAAATGGCCCTAACTTTTGAACGGATGGTCGGAATTGATTATAGTTGACGGATTTGGAATCAGCGTGTAAAAATCTATATAATGACATGTATAATACCTTAAAACTCGAAAAAAAAATTTTTCGCGAAAAATCGAAAAAATTCAAAGGGGTATACCTTAAAAAAATGTCGATTTTTGATCAAAATTTTTTTGTCGGATTTTAAAGTATTATACATGTCATTATATAGATTTTGACACGCTGATTCCAAATCCGTCAACTAAAATCAATTCCGACCACTCGTTCAAAAGTTATGGCCTTTTTTCTCCAAAAATTTGAAAAAATTAAAACTTTGAGAGGCTATATCTCGAGAACGATTTGAGATACAGACCTGCGATTTGAAACAAACAACTTTTTACGTCATTTTCTATACAATAAACATACTTTTAACGAAATCAAGAATTCTAAATTTTTTAGTGAAATTTCCTGCAGTGAACTTCAACTCGTCACACAAATATCGACTAAAATACAAGAAAATAAGACGTATAATCATTTAGTTACTATATAAATATATAACAATTTATTTTAAAAAGTAAAAGCTTGAACTAAAGCTGTTTCATAACTAGTTTTTTTTGTTAATAGGAGAGGGAGGATTGATAAAATATACTTCCCTTTTAAAAATTTCACGCCTCGCCACTGATCAAAATGGTTTCACAATTATATAAATAGAAATATACGTACAACAGACGAAAAAAAAACAATATGTAATCAAAGACTTGCATTAGTATTCAAATAAAACTCAAATATAGTCAATATCTTTTTCTGAAGACGCCATACTTTACAAATGATGAACTGTCATATAACTTTTCAATTTTACCACCAGAGTATCATTCACGTGGGTTATGTTTGATAATGCTTAATTTAGGTTACTATCTTGTTGAACAATTTGATGATTTTTGACATATGTTAACGATAAAATTTTTTGAAATACCTATATTGATTGAAAATTGAAATATAAAGTAACATTTCACTTCCATGAAAAATAAAGTATTGTGTAAAAAGTCGGAAAAAAACAACTCGCAGTGAACCGTGTGTTGTGGGCATGTTGGGTGGGCGTGTTGGGTGAGCGTGAGCATGTTGAATATATTAGGTCACTATGATTTTGCGGATATTAAAAGATACATTTATTTTCTAGATAAGTTAATAAAATAAGTAAAAATTCAAATACTTGAAATAACCAGACTGTATAATACATTGTTTAATGAATAGAGAAAATCAATATTTAAATATTATTAATATAAACGTAAGTCAAAATTATATATTGCTGTAAGGTAAAATGTAAATTTATTCATCTATAATAACGTATATGGTTAATTAATTATTCTTTCTTGTTGAGAAAAGTATTCGTGTTTTATTTAAATTTCGTTGACAGTTTGTTTTGTTCAAATGCTGTTACTTTGAAAACTTTATTTATAATATAGTTTTACTGTGTAATTATATACAATAACTAAAACAATACTAATGTAACATTATAATTCATATTGTTTGTATGAATTTCTAATTACTTAATGTTAATAATTTAATATTTTTCTTTTAAGATTATTAATATTTGAATAACATGAACACCTACACGAAGCTTTATAATTTATTTTTACCGTTAGTTTCTTCATGCCAGTTTTAATATAAAATGTTTGACACCTATGTATATCTGACCTTTTCATTCATGTGAAAATCACACCTTTTGTCAGTTTTCTTATTTTAATACCTGAGTAGGTTGACTTTAACCCTCTATGACATTATTAGTGAAGCTAAATAAATAGCTGATAAATGTGTTTTTAATTATTTTAAATTCTTAAAAATATATAATAAAAAAATAGCTATTGAGAATAACATGTACCTATCTAGCCCTCTCCACCATTACATTACATTAAAAAAAAAATAGTCAGAATGGATTCATGGAAGTCAAAATGGATAATTCCATCATTACGTATACTATATTTACTTCATATATGTGACCAAAGCTGTCAATGCTTCAAGTAAAATACTTGAAAAAGTGCTTCAAGTTCTATTTGGTACTTGAAGTACTTTATTTCAAGCACATTTAAAAATAGTAAAAACTACTTGATACTTCAATTTTTTTAATTTAACAAGTAAAGTATATAGTTGAGACATACCTTCACATTTAAATAGCTTGAAGTACTTAATACTTTTGGTACTTTTTATTATATAAGTACCTAATTACTTCAAGTACTTTCAAATAGCAAAAATTATTGATAATTCAAGTACTTCTTACAGCTTTACATGTGAGAATATAAGAAAGTAAAAATAATATAGATACATAGGTTCGAGTTTTAAATACAAATAAAGGAAATAGCAAGTACGGTAGTCTTGTTTATACATTCATAGTGCCACTAACACTCGGTAAGTGAGCACATGCTCGTGCAGGTGTGACCATTACAGACAGTCAGACTCGTGCCCATTGCTCATGCGTCCCCTCACACGTCTGTGCCATTCTTTGCGGCTTTCGTCCGGTCCGTGTAATAGCCGTGAAGCGGTCCCAGTGAGACGAGTCACATGGGCAGTCTTGATATATATTGATTTGTCTGTTTATCGTGACACTAATGACATAATACACTTAAATATACTATCATTCTTTATTTACATCAGCAGTGTGTGCTTTTGTTTATATAAGACGTGCTTTGCTAATGGATATCTTGCTGTGATCTATTTCTTTGCAAATTGAAATAAAAATTACATTAAACATTAACTATTGAGAAAGCAGTTAATAGATATTTAGTTGTAAATAAATAAATTCATATTATACATTATTATATTATTCATGTGGGGACGTGTTTGGATGAAGGATTTCAATTAGCTTTTGTGAGGTGAAACTAGACTAAAAATAAAAAGACACGTGTTTGAACATTTATTTGAATGCTCATTATTAATTACGATATTCAATTATGAAAATTGTTATATTTTATAGATATGTACTAATATATGTCGTCGAGCGGTTAACATGCTGGATTGAGAACGCGGCGAACTGTGGTTCGAATCTTTTTATTTTTATTTGTAATTGTTTTTTACTTTTTATTAAAACATATATTTCTGGATTAAAATATATTATGTAGGTACATTCAAAGATTTATTTATGAAATTAGATTCATTAATAAAACCTATTTTGTAACTAATTAAATATTAATAAATAATTAATATCCGAAAATCGAAAAAAAAATTATATGAAAGTATAGTATATACGTTATTAATAATTAATTTGTTACAAAATAGATTTTATTAATGAATCTAATTTCATAAATAAATCATTGAATTTACCTACATAATATATTTTAATCCAGAAACATGTGTTGTCGAATTATCAATAATTATATATTTTACCTAAAAAAATCAAAGTTAAACGAAAGATAGTCGAAATATGTACAAGAAACAATCTATCAAATGAGTCAGTGAATGTTCCATAAGTGTTATTACCATTAAAAAAGTAATAATATGTAAAATAGTTTTAATTTATTTTATTTTTATTTATACAGCCATAATAATATTTTTAGTTAACAGTAACATAATATACATATTTATGTTTTCTTGTAATCCCTATTAAAAAAAATGCATTAAAAATTATGATTATAATAAAATGTAAATACTATGTTAATGATCTGTTATAACTTTATTTCAAATGGAATTATTATTTATTTTTCAATGTTACTCATATATCTTTTATGTTTCAGAATTACTAGTTCATCTACATAAATATTATTTTTTAAAGCCCTTAAAATTAAAACGTAGAATATAATATATAATATATAATCTTATTTTTAACATTTAAATTAAAATATCTTAAAAATCATTTCTCAAATGTAATGTCTTGTCATATTATTATAATATTATATAAATGTTTAATTAATTCATATTTTTACATTTCAGAAATATTCTGAGAACAATATTAATATCTATTAAATCTTCAGACCCTGAAAATTTTTTAAATAAATGTATTTTTATGTATACCTCTATTGTCATTTAAAATTAATTTTCAGAAGTAGCAATAAGGAAAGGATATGACCGCACGCGATGCTATATTGTACACACATAAAACCAGTTCGTGTGAAGGTGTCTTTACGTCATTGCAGCACGTGACCCACCTGCCGCTTGCAATGTGCAGCGAGATAAAGAAAACGGTCGATTTCGTTTTGGAAATTGTTTTAGTTTATAGTGACCAGATGTTCGTAATGTCCGCATATATAGCTACAGATTGCCTCGAGGATCTTTTAATATTTGCTCTCTTCGCTTCTTTTCTTATCCTCTGAGGCGTTTTGGTTTATACGTACTTCCAGTGTCGGCTTTTAGGGTTCACAAGGTCAACCTTGCCAAAAATTTTATACAAATTAATCAGATATATTTGTTAAGTATAAACTTTTTTGCAGATCCCATATGTTCGATTTAATTCTTTATTCTTTAGACCAGTGGTCTTCAAACTATGTATAAGTATAAGAAATACTTTTGATATTTAAATTATTTATTGAGCTATATCAATCAACCTGAGTTGTATACTTAAAGGGTTTCGCAAAAAAATTATATGTATCCGTGCTACTTAAAAATAAATTCGCGTATTTAGAATCTGCATAACTTATTCATTTCGAAGGCTTGGGTAAACTTGGGTTTAAAATCATTTTGTTGAGATATTTCTCTCTGTTTACAGTAATAAAAACAAAATACAGATTGATTATTAAATCAATAATTTTTTTACTCTCGATCAGGGACTTACACCGGAGATTATTTATGGTTCGGGTTCAAATATAAATTTTGGTTTGGGTTCATCAAGGTGCAAACTATTTGGGTTCAAAAATCGTTCTTTTTCTGGATTCAGGTTTCGGGTTCGGGTTCGGGTTCAAGTTTGTAATTGAAAAAAAATTATTTTGCTCGAAAAAAAATTAAATTATTTAACAAATAAAACATTTTCTGAAGAAGAAAAAACATAAATAGCTTATAGATAATTCTTATACATACGAGATATCGAAATTAACACCGCGAGCTACCGATATTTTGTGATTGACTGTTTGTGTGACCGCTAACCCCTGCTGGCGCCATTTTTGAGTTAAAAAAATAGGCTCAAATTCTACTGATTGATACGCCTTGGTATACAATTTTTTTTATTTACTTTAAAGCCCCCTGAAGGCGCCATTTTTGATTTAGAAAAAATAAGATAGAGGGTCAAATTCCACTGGTTAGGTTATACATTTTGACGTGCCACATAACGTGGTGTAAAAAAAATATTTTGTCTTGCTTTAACCCCTTCGCGCCCCCTTTGAAAAATTATTTTTTCAAATTTTTTTTACATGTTTTACTAGATGGCATCATTTTACATATTCAGTGAAAATTTTAAGTATCTAGCTTATGTAGTTTACGAGATATTTTATTGACTGAAAAGGACAGACGGACGGACGAGAAAGTGAAATTAATAGGGTTTCTACGGAACCCTAATAACAAAAAAAGTACTATCTATCAAAATAAAGGTATTAATAATGACAATGTCATGTTTCCTTCAAAATGATTTAATATTTCTTCTCTTAATCCTAAAAATAACTGAAAAAGACACGTCGATGTAATACAAATTAATGTTGAATGTATATTTTTTTCTTTCGGGCGAAATTTTGGGTACCTATACTATTGATTTAATCTCTACATACGTGACAAAACAGCATCTGACAATAATACAAGTTTGGTATAGCTTATAATAAAAAAAAATATTTTTTAATAAAATAATTTTAAATGAAGTACAAGATAGAATTGTATAAAAAATTTAATAAAGGTTGTTTTCTATGCTCGTACGTAAAATAAATTCACATGCATGTACTTTCCGAATCATTTATAATTTAAAAACATGCCAGGCCGCCACTGTACGATAGCAAAAGTTGAACTTTTATTGAAAGTTATTTTTTTCATTTTGCTGATAGTTTTCGCTTTTCGGCATTTTTCGACAGTTATGTTTTCATAAGTTATGTAAATGTCTGATGCTTAAGAAGGAGTCTTAAATAAATTTAGCAATTTATGAAAAATGTAACACTTTACGTGTTTTCGTTCAAGCTTGAAGTAATTTACTCTGTAAACAAATTTATTTGAGATAGAAATCTTGCTTGACTAAATATGACTTTAGAATAACAGTGATTTATTAATAACAATTAAACTATATCCACATTCTTTCTTTTTAATAGACTTAACTAAAAAAGACGGTAATGTGCACATGTATTTGGTATCTGACTTCAGTTATGTATTTTATTGAAAGATATATTTTTTCCATCTTTATAGTTTTCTGGTCAAAAAATTATTCATAAAACACAAGGTGTATAAAGACAAGCTAGTCTCAATATAGCTCCTTGACCAATCAGCGTTGGCGCGGGAATTGAAGTCACCCAAGGGATATATTCAAATTCAAATGTTATAAATTTTTTAGCAAGTATATCAATTACAGAAAATTCCTTTATTTATTCTAAAAGTGCAAATTCGATATTGCAAAATCATTAAAAGCTGTCAGAATCATAGAACTTATTTCCAACTTAAGAATAGTAAAAATGATGCTTTCCGAATAGACCAAATTGTCTTGTCAATTTGTCGATCATGACCGGGTTCGTAGGTAATTAGTTAGAGTTGGTAATTTATATTTTTAAGTACACTAATTCTCGATTAAAAATATTTTCGTACAATTCCGTTTATATAGTACACTTGTTATTTGAATACTTATTTCTTTAAACATTCTATTTATCAAAGTGTTTTTGTTAAAATGACACAATGTAAAATATATATTTCCGTTTATACAAGTGCACTTACACTGTACCAGGAAGTAAAAAAAGGAAATTTGTAACTATTGTTTAACTATTCTATTCAAAACTTCGTAATGTAGATTTAAAAATTCTACTTCTTTAACAAAGGCCATTTTTCTTTAGTTTCTTTACAAAGACATGAAAAAGTTTATATTTGTACAGCATTATTGTTATTCTTAATAAATGATGAAAAGTTCTTCCAGACGATTATATATCAACACAGAGATATTTTAAAAAGTATTTGTACAATATTCATAGTAATTATTTTAATTTATTTATTACTAGCGCATTGGACCCGGTGTTACCCGGATTAATAGCCACAAAATCATAGTGACCAAAAATACTCAACATATCTACTCAACTTACCCACCCAACATGTTAACCCAACAGGTCCACCTAAGATGCCCACAACACACGGTTCACCACAAATTGTTTTTTCCGACTTCGTGAAATTTACATAAAATATCTTCAAATTATAAACCTAAACTTAACCTATCCATTAGTGAAAAGCGGAATAAAATCCGTTCAGTAGTTACTGAGAAAATCATGTAAAATTATGTTTTCAAACTCTCAGGAAACACCAGAATTAGAAATTGTATGAAAATCAAAAAATACAAATAAATAGGTTAGCAACAATCATAATCAATTTCGATATATTTTACCTTTCATGGAAGTGAAATGTTCATTAATATTTCAATTTTCAATCAATAGGTATTTCAAAATATTTAATTGTTAACATGTGTCAAAAATCATCCAATTGTTCGACAAAATATTTGAATACAATACAATACAATTGAAATTTTGGAAGAAAAAATAGTTTTGATAAAAAAATCCAAGAAAACCAAATTGAAACTAATTCCAAAAATAACTTTTGTTGTCTTTCTCCCTAAATTCTAAAGAAGCGTATAGAGGAGGCCAACAATAGGGATCTATATCTGACAGGACAATAGTCTTGTTACAGAATGATAAATACATCCCGATTTTTTGTATTGCGGAAAGATTAGATAATTTGCTCGATACAATCTTCTCACGTTTCTACAACAATAAAATGTAATTACCATTAAATGAGATGGATAATAAAATTTTGTTAGTTTGTTAGAACATTATCTCACATTTGAAATTGGCATGAACGAAAATGTTCAAAGGAAGTGGGAATCATGTTAGCATTTTTATAATTATTAGTTTGATAAAATATATTATTATTATTATATGTACATATATAAATGAAAACTTGTAATTATTTACCAGAAAAACGCATTGTATCTGAACCATAACGATTTACATAAAATCTCTGTTTTCTTCCAATAAAAAAGGTTATATATTACAGGTTGCCGAAATTTAATTTCTCTGGTTTGCTAGTATTGAAATATTTAGTAATTACTGTCAGCGTTCTGTAAATTATCTAATTGCAATTCTGGGTAAAAATTACGTTTTCTGAACATTCGTTGGAAATTTCAGTGGATATATAATTTCAAACGCAAAGTTTTTTCTTTCCATGAGTTGAGAGAAGGTTGGGAATAATATATTTACAATAAATGTAGTGTTATTAAAAAAAAAATTATAATCTTTTATTATTTATACAAAAAAATATTATAATCTTATTTATGATATATGTTATATACGTACTATTATTTTTGTTTTAATTGTTGTTGTTTTTTTTTTGTCAACTAGACTTCATCCTTTTCTGAGAACTCCTTTTTGTTATTATTTGTTATTTTAGGTCAGAACCCCATTAAATTTTTACAATATACACATTATTTCATGTGTATATTACTATATAATTTTAATTAAAATATTTTAATATTTGTGTGATGTATTACAATATTATTATATACAACATTTATGGACGAGTTTACTTACATATTCAGAATCATATAGGTTGAAAAAGGTAAAGAATATAGGAAATGTTATTTTTAGTATTTTGATATACCCGTATTACCTCATTTATATTCACAAGATATGTCGTTTCGTATAAACACAAAAACGGAAAATAAATCCTACACATCAAATGGCTTGTGTTATCATGTACATATATGTAATACTATATATATTTACATGTAATTTACGTCACGAAATCAGAACAAATTAAATAGAAAACTATTTATGAGTACACTAATTACATATACATATGTATATTACATTATATTTATTACCTATTCATAGGGTTCACAACTGTATTCATTTTAAGAGTAGATATACATATATAGCTACTTAACATTTTGAATTTATACCCCTAGTTCTGTTTCTATTAAATATTCCCTCGTTTATACTATATGTAGGTATGTACATTGAACAAATAAATCGTTGAATTTATCTATCATAGTTAAATTGAACCAAAATAATTTGTCAAATACGGATAAATCAAAATTAGGTTGAATGACTAAATCTATTCGTTAATAATATTGAATCAACTCAATATATTTTCAAATAAACCAAATATTCTATGTTTCTAATAAAATTGTTTGGTCAATAATTTACGTTTAGTTAAAAAAAATTAAATGGTTTTGTTAAAAGAAACAATAGCGTTAAATGATATTTTGCAATTTGCATAAAATCATGAATAATTTAAATATTAGTACGGACAAGAACAATTTATCAGCTTGGATGCTTTTATAACCATCCTTAGGTAACTCATTTGAGGTTATTGGTAGACCTGAACCGGAATTTATTTATGGTTCGAGTTCGGTACGAGTTCAAGTATAAATTTTGGTTCTGATTTGGGTTCAAGTTTGTAATTGGGAGAACATTATTTTACTCGAAAAAAAATTATATATAACAAATAAAACATTTTCTGATGAAGAAAAAACATTAATAGGCTATAAAATATGGCTAGAAAAAAGGGTAAAAAATAAAATTACATTTTAAAGATTGAAATCTCAACTTTTAAGTTTTTTTTTTGTAAATTGAAATGTAATTCAGTAATTGAATTTAAAAAGAAAGTAAAAAATATGTAAACTTTAGTAGTGGACTTGATAACTCGCATTATATCATAAAATTGAAACAGATTTCCAGTTAGGACATTTTATAATCTCTTTTAAAAATCATTGAAGAAAAATATGAAAAATAATTTATTGAACCTTTTACAAATATATGGTTACCTGTTATCCATGAAAAGGTTCGGTTTCAGGTTCAGGTTCGTTGACTTTGAAATATAACAGTTCGGTTCAGGTTCGGATTAATGAAAAATACGTTTTTTTTCGGGTTTGGTAGACCTTATTTTATAATCAGAAATATACTTTTCCAGTGAGAGTTATTTATCTTCCTTTTTATAATTTCAAACGAATATTTACATATAAATGGTGTCAAAGTACGGGGCCACTTTGACATGTCATTAAATTGACTCAAAAGTCAAAGATAACAAGCGTGCGATTACTTTGATACCATTTTAATTAAGAAAATAATTTTTTTTACATTATAAAGGTAAAATATATAAATATAATATAAAATATATAAAATACATTTTAATAGAAACTTTAATTTTATGTCACTTTGTAATCAATCAGGATATTAAAATAGACATCATTGCTTACAAATAATCAACATAATATTTATAAGCAACATTACGAAAATATATTGATCAGTATTTTCACATATCTCGAATTTATAGGATGGATTTTTTTGAGCCTTTTTTATATATGCCACACACTCATTTGCCACAGGTGATGCAGCAAATCCGATCTTTATTCAGACGATAATAATGACAGTCACATTTGCAAATTGTACAAAGGTTTATTATTACCTTTCTTCCTTTTTTTCGCGCGTCAGGTCTATCAAGATAATATTATCCTATCGTCATCGGAAGAAAGGTCATTCATAGATTGTGGACTAGGTCCCACTGATGCCCATGAAGTTTTTACATTATTATAGTCTTATACTATTATAGTTATCCCGGTTCGCTGCGTACGTGTTTAAACAGATTTTTACGCTCCTGTCAAAGTAATCCCCAGTGTCAAAATAACCCCAGTTTACTGTACCTTATAAATAAACATATAGTCACACACATTTAAATTAAAAAATACCTTTTGGAATATCCCGATCTAAACAATTTATCAGTCTGTAGCAATTTCGCGAAATTAATTAACAATGTCTCCCATTAATTTCAACAGCGCATTCCATTTAACCCAAGTAACATATGTGTATTACGTGGACGTACAAACACGTATCTAACATACGAATATATAAATAAATATCGTATCTTTATTAATTCGGTACACATAAAACAAAGCATCTGGGGCTGTTTATCAGATTATATCAGCTGACTCGTGCGTGCATAGGTTCGGCCAGTATGGAAAACAGATGTCAAAACTTGCGATATATGACTAATGCTATCTCGGGGGTTGGGGGTGAACCGTACCAGCTCATACAGTTTATAATAATATAATGCCCTTATTTTATCTGTATTAGTCACGGTTTGTATTTCAATGAAAACGTTTAAAATTTGTAAATTTTATATTTGCTAGTCAAGGACGCAGCATGCATTGAATTCTAATTAACCTAATAGGTTGTACATTTCTTCTTCCTTAATATATATAAAGCTCAACGTCTCTCTGTCTGTCTATCCCTTTAGTGCGCTTATAACTCAAGAACCACCTTACGTGTGTTTGTTTTAAAATTAAATAGATACCTATGTTTTCTGGCCAGGTTATATGATATATTTTGTTACGTTAGGTGACATTAGGAAATAACTTCAAATAAGTTATATACGGTAAAATATTATTAATAACTTAAGACGAGTCGCGTCGGAGCGGAGCAAAGGAAGAAATCACAGGCTGGCATTCGGACTCCTTCGGCTCGGCCATTGTCGTTTGATCGTCAGTTGTTTATTTTGTTTTCAATAATTAACTTTTAAATTTAAACAGAACAACAATTATTTGTACTTTATGTTCTAATCCGATTTTGTTAGGCAACTTATCGTGTTTGTTCTTAACTCAACTATATATTTTTTTAAACCCAAACAATAATTCTGTAGTCTACGCAAGCGAAGCCGCGTGCACAGCTAATTAAAAATATATCAAAATCAGTGGCGGACTTAACGAGTGTTGGAACTGGCGCCTGCCAAGAGTTTCCGATGAAAAGGAGCCCCGATTTTTTTTCAATAAAAAAAAGAAGAAATAAAAAACAACAGAAAACACGCGTTTTATTATTTCTTCTTAAGGTTCCGTAGAAATTCAATTACACCCCCCTCTTCCGTCGTCTATCTCGATATGGACTGGCTATAAAAAAATGTTTATAGGGTTTTGGTGATAGTACCAACGACAAATACCTACTTAAGTCAACGATATCATCACAAATAGAAAAATATGAGGAGGAGGCGTCATAGATTTTTTTTGTTATTTTCATACCTATTTTATTTTCATAATTTATGTGCAGTATCAACATATAGATCTTAATCAATAGAATTTTACACTTTCTATAATTTTTTTCTGCTGGGGCTCCAAACAATCCACGTATCTACGGAGACTATTCTATATACCTTCATAATAAAAATACTTTATTATATATATATAGCTTATCATTATATTATTATTATTATGAATTTTTTAGTAGAGAGGAAGGGTACCCAAGAAATCTAAATCCACCTCTGACCTAAAAATAATACAAACTAAATATAATTGAATATTCAGTTTGTGTATACAGAAGTCAACACTATTCAGTCAAAAGGTGTGAAAAGTTACATTCAGAATACAAAGATAATCTATTATATTTCACATAACTTTTCAAAATATCAAATGTTTTGTGGTGTAAATTGCTTCAGTTTTTTATATACAGTTTGAAAAATACTGTTCCACTTAAAATACAGTCGAGAGCTATGCAAACACGCGACGTGATTAGCGAAGTAATGCATAATTAGTACCTTAGTTCTTTGACAATTCTTAATTAACCAAAGCATTTAATTAGCAAACAAATGACATGATCTTATATAAAATCATAAGAAGCATACCTTTTTATTTTACATTTATTAATAACACTATATTTAAATGTGTTTATTAACACGTATAAAGTGTTGTTTATTTATAATTATAATTGTAATTAAGGGTTGGTTAATTTTATTTATACTTGATGGCAGTCATTTTATTCAAATTTAATTTTCAATGAAATTCATATAGACGCCGGTTGAAAAACAATTATTTTTTTAAAATCCGAATGGTACGCCCGCGCCGGTGACTTTTTGAAGTACATTTTTACGGAGCACACTGGTAACAATATAGCGTGTTATGAACCCTATATCTTTCCTTGCCTAATTCCCATTTTCACCAATCTATTTTACAACTAACAGCTTGATACCCATCTGTTAAATAGCAAACACTGAACTCTGATTGGTTCATTTGGAGATTAACAAAGCTGTTATATCTTTCTTGCCTAATTCCCATTTTCACCAATCTATTTTACCCATCTGTTAAAAAGCAAACACAGAGCTCTGATTGGTTCATTTGGAAATTAACAAGGCTGTTATAAAGATCACACTTTGGTGAAAATGAAGGTTAGGATTAATCAGCCAATGCTGCTAATGGACTGATAAGAGCAATTATTTGTTGAATTAGTAAACCACAATAAAACATACCAATTTATATGCAACAAATGAACGTTATACAAGAAAATAAAAAATTTACTCTGACTATCGTAAGTGTAAAAAAATCGTTAATAGATCGGCTTTATCATTTATAAAGATTTATCAATCACAAATGGATATGTGTCGTTGAATTTACTTTTTATAGCCTAGGTCATTTTAAGCATCACCAAGGCTTCAGCGGTGATATTTTGACATACATAGTTTGTTAAAATTACTTTTGCAACCAACACAGAGCAGACACAAGATGCTGTGTTGAAATATTTCAAGCCGCGGTCACAGGTACACTGTTATTTGCGGTGTCCATAAATCGGGAAACGTGGCAACGCGGCCGCAATGGTCAACGGTGCTAAGTTGTAATTTATGAAGACCACATTAGGATGAACGCTCTCTCTCTCTCCCTCTTTTTCTACCTCTCTGTTTTGGTCAGTTCTAACGAAATGAAATGCGAAATTGTGGCCGGACGGAAATGGGTGCGAGTGTGAAGCTCGATCTAATTTGAATAAATTTTATTTTGATATTTTCTAGCGTGGATACAGTGGCGGGTTGAATTTTCTTTTAATTTTACTTTTTATAAAAAAAAATACTTAAATATCAAGTTTATTTTATTTTCAATTATTTTTCTAACTAATAATGACGATTAGTACTTTGTTTCTATTTCTATGTTAATTATTTAAGGGTAACTTTATTTGGTTCAACAAAGAAAATAGCAAATACTACTAATGGACTATATGTAAATACTTTTAATTAAATTAGTGGTTATCATTTAGATAGATTACATTAATACAGGTCAACCTACATATATTACTTTGAAATATATAAAGATAAAATAAATGTTCAGAACAGGATTCAAGGAAGGGTAACATGGTATTAGGTTCTGGGCATCCTAATAATGTAATGCAAACTAGTGCTGAGGAAGAGTGATTTTCGCTCACGGTCACACACTTACACATTTTTTTTCACACGTACGGTTATAAAAACAATATATTTCTTGATTTATTTTTTAATGAAAACATTTTTTTGTTATTATTAATTTAAAGTTGTTTTAATCATATATTTTATGTTCGCGTTACAATTTTTTGTAGAAGTGTAATTAGTTTTATAAAAGATTTATTATAATAAAAACTACCGAAAATTATTTTTTTATCTCCGAAATATAACTCACGTACAGACACGTATGAATATTTTACATAGTCACGATCATACAAGCGCATAAAAAATGAACAATTCGCGTCCAGCTCTAATTGACGATTTTGTGTCTAAAAAGCACGACAAATCGTCACTGATGTGTTTTACTAGTCCACTTTTGAAAAATATTGAGATAAGCAGAGAAAATTAATTTTTAATTATAACTTGATCATTTTCACTATTGAATTGGTAACAAATTGGGTTTCATATCACTGATAATCCGATCGAATATTAGGCTTCGACTTCGGCTAAAATTAGACCGAAAATAGTCATTCAATTATACATTGATTTTTTTTTCATTGAAAGACCATAAAAGTTCATCCAATTTTACATATTAAATTTTTTTCAATTTTTTTAAATAAAAAGCGAAAAAAATTCCAGAAATTGACTTGCTATGTTATATGCTAATGGTATATTAATACCAACAAAATTAACAATATTGAAGATAAATATTTTGAGAATTTTCTAATAAATATCAACAAACATTTATAATGGATCTTGGCTTCTGGGTGTAAGCCGCATCGATTTGGTGTTATCGGCCAACGTTTTGAAGATGTCCACTGCAAAGTGTTACGAAACGTTGGCCGATAACACGACTTACACCCAGAAGCCAAGATCCATATCAAGATCACCGCGAAAGCCTCAAAACTTGTAAATGATTTATAATGTTTGTAAAGTAAATCTCCAATGAAGAGTTTTTTTTTCTTGTATGGTATACAATTTATATGCCACCATATTCAGAAACTATTAAGTAAGTTTAAGATACATATAACAAAGGCTTTACAGATGATAATAAAAACAGTTCTTGTACCTCTGTGAGCTCACATAAAACACGCCATTGGTATTTACATAACGCGTACAGATGTTCCGTTCCCCGATGCGTTCTGTGTGTATGAATTGAATTTTCGAGAGATATATTTTAATGAGATCCCTAAAGGTTTTGCGCTACGTGTTTTTTGTTGTTCTGTCACTAATGTCGACCGTGTTTAGTATTGTTATACCCGCGCGTCTGTGTTTTGCAATATATAATGTTAAAAATCATTTCGAGACGCTGCAAAAAATATCATTTGTGTGTATGGTGTATAGTTGTTGGTATTTTTAATAATTATATTTTATTTTTAGGTAAAGTAAAAAACTTCTATGTAATATTAGATAGTGAAAAAGTTTATTTCATAATTAAATTTTATAATGAACGTGAAAATAAAAATAAACATATTTTCATTGGAAAGAAATACGACTTTAACAAATAGTTATCAAAAAGTATTTTCTTTAAAAAAAGTATACCCATAATGGTTTATTTAATGAGGTACGTGCCTATTTCTAAGTATGTACTTATATATTATTAAAAAATGTCTGAATTTTTATCGTATACAAACATTCATAGATTGTATTCTGAGAAAAAGTTAAGAACTAAAGAACATTCAAACTACGGATTTCTGCTTATTACTGCTCATTAGAGTCGGTCAAATTTCAGCTTTTTAAGGGTTTATTCTAAGAACTAAAAAGGTTCTTAGCATGTCAAATAAACTGTATGCAAAATTTTAAATAGGTCGGATAATATCTTTTGTTTGTATTTGAGTCGAACTAAACTTTCCTCTTTAAACTTCATATCATAAATAGTTAATAGATTTTACCTTTGACAATATAATTAAAACGTCAATTAATAGATATAAATTATCAAATCACTATAATGTACTAACTACTTAAAAATGGCACAAAATGAAGAGAAATAGAAAATAATAGTTTAATAATTAAAGAAAATAGCCTGCATTCTTATCTATACGTTATGTTAATCTATACGTTTGTTGAATTACATATTATACTAAAGACTTTAGCGAACTCGTGCACACTGAAGATAGTATCGGATTACTTTCAAATTTTACACTTTTTGTTCACGAAATATAACTCTTTTTGGCTATTGTATTACGCTCTGAAAAAAGGACATTCGACCTACTGCACTGCTCATATTTCTTTAACTTTATTACAGTTCTTTTCAACGTTTCGTCATACATTGAGTGAACAAAGTTTCAAGAATACACAAAATAAAATGCACAAATGTTTAAAGTCACTATTTTAACCTTTACTTAACCGTCACGTTCGTCATGTACTCGCGCTGATCAACACAGTAGCAACATCCTCTTCATGTCGTATCCAGAGTTACAATTGTACATATATGATATAATATTATGTGATATACTAGGAACGTAGATACTGGCTAAATACGTAAATAAAAGCTATTAAAAAAATGTAATTCAAATAATAATTTAGATAATTATTACATTGAATTTATTTGCATGCTTGAAGTTTTTTTTCACTCTAATTCCCAAAGCCCAAAAAACAGTTTGATAATTAGAGTTCATTTAACTGTATCCATAACTATTTAAATATAATATATGTTATTAAATTAGGAGGGGATATGATTTATTATTTTTTAACGTTTCCGTTTTTCACCGGAAACAACAAATAATTTCACTGAATTAAATGATTATTTCTGTTTATTCATTTTTAACAAATTTGAATTTAATCATACATTAGTTTTAGCTAGAAAATATGTTTATTAATTTTTCTCGCAACCGTAGATCAAAACAAAAATACAAAAAAATATAAACACTATTATATTTATTTTACATATTTTCACTTTGATATTTCGCTTCTGAAATGCAAACGTAGTCATGCTAAATCTTACACAAAAAAATAATGTGCTTAATGCTGTCGTAACTAAGCAACGACATAAGAGATGACGTAAAAACAAACAGAAATATGGCTTTCAGTCATATTTAAATTTTTCCACAAATATAGGTATATGCGAGTATAGAGGAAAGTGTTGTACCTCGGACAATATAGAAAATATAATTTATGTTATATATGTAACTTTTAAAATAAAACTAATTGTTAACCAGTTTTTCAGATAATTAATTATTCAAATAAACTCAGTATATTTATTATAATCACAATTAAAACATATTAAATAGGTTACGAAAATATTATATTTAAGAATATAAAAATTGACTCAAGTTATAACATCTTCCCCTATACAGAGAAATGTAATTTTAAAAATTGGATTTATTTTAAAAAATATGCAAAGTTAAACTTAATGAAACAAAGATTATGGCTTAATTATAAACAGGAAAAATGTCCTCTAAAGGTGTTTATAATTACATTGCTTTATTTTTCATAACGTTAATGAAATTAATCTAAAAGAATTTTTATGATAAAAGAAGTTTCATCGCAAATGAGATGAGTGTAAACATTTTTGTCACCTGTACATTAATTAAGATGTTAAGTCCATGGATGAAATCTGACCCAAGTTTAAAGAAGCCTGCGCGTGCTGTACCTGTTCTAAATTAGTTTAGAAACAGGATCTTCCGTATCGACCCTTCCTCACCCCGTCACCCGTCTCACTGCCATCTGATATTCGAGATACTGGAACATTTTGTGTTTAGTGGAAAAAATATAATTGGATTAGGAGTTAAGTTCGAATTACTACTTTTCTCTTAACAAAAATAAACGTGGAAAAAAATGCTTTAATTGTATTTGTAATCTGTATTTTTATATTGTCACGAAAACTTTTTTGTTTGTATTAATTTTAAATCATCATGTACCAATATAGGATGTTAACCCTTTCAACCCTGAATTTTTATTATTGAAAATAAATTTCAAATGTACAGATTAGTACAACAAGTAGAGGTCTGTAAATGTTGTGGTGGCAATTGCCACCACCAGAGCCGAAAGGCTTGTGAGATACAAGGCCGGATACGAGCTCTTACATCCTGGCAAAAATAAATTTTATAAAGACCTGTCCTTATATTTAGTACCCTCGACTTGATTCCACGATGGAATTTTGTTTATTTAGTAAGTTATGATTTTTCTTCTTATTTTCTTTTCTTTAAGTTGATATTTCTATGATAAATTGAAGTTTAATGCATGAAATAATATCACAAAATTTTATGATTTCGATTTGGTTAAAAATGAAGTGGGAAGTTAAAATTTTCAAACCGCAGATCTGTATTTCAAAAATACGATTTGAAATTCTCTTTTTGTTATAAAAATATCAACTTAAAGATAAGAAAAGAAGGACAATCAAAACTTACCAAATAAACAAAAAAAAAAATGCCATGTAATTTTTCATTTAAATCACATTTTTTTATCTTTAATATATACTTTAAAATATCCAATCACGAATCAAAATTTGAAAATTTCGTACGTTCACGTCCGTAGTTCGAAAAATTGTTTAGCTCCAGCCCAAATACAACTAAAAAGTGATGTTCATAAAGAATTCACGTTTCGCTGACAGAGCTATAAGTATAAACGGATATAGAGTTTAACAGATACCAAGTCAGAAAAAAATCCAATTTATTTACAGAAAATATGTAAACAACTAAAAATCAATTCCGAAAAACACTCTACATATATCTACTTATAGAATGAAACATCTTTAATTTATATTATCTAAAATTAAATTAAAATTCATGAAAACTAAAATTTTATAACAAAATATTAATAAGTACTTAATTAAATATGCATTGAATTTGATGTACCTACAATTGTTTTGCATAATAAGATTTCACGTTTGAGGTATTTTTTTTTCACATGGCGAAAAACGAAATAATTATTACTCTTTCGCAGAAAAGAAAAGTCGGTATTGAAGAAATGAAGCTTAAATTTAATTATTTTGTAACCCCACTTGACAAAAGTTGCTCTTTTCGCACGAAGCCGTACATATTTGATGTAAAAAACACAATAATGAATACCTACAGTTTTCATGAAACAGTTTCGAATTTCTTTCTCTTTTAATGAAAGTAAATTATATTTATAGCTCTATATACCTATACGACCGTCACTTATATTTTTTTTAAATTAAAAAATATTGTTTCACATTACAAGTATATTTTATTTTACAAGTGGACATTACGATGTAGAGATGAGAGATTTTAGTTAGCTTTTGGGAGGTGGAACTATAGTAAAAATAAAAATATAGCATTCAATCTCATGGGCGTTATTAATAATGATATTCAATTTTGAAAATTGTATTCTATGGTCGAGCGGTTAATGTGCCAATTAGTTTCATTGATAAAGTTTATTTTATAACAATTTTTCATGAATAAATCATTAAATTTACCTACATGATAATATATTTTAATCACCAGAAATATGCTTTATTGATAATAATATTTTCTACCTAAAAGAATCAACATTTAAACGAGATATAGCCAAAGTATGTATAGAAAAATAATAAAAAAAAAATCAATTGCAAATAAAAAAAAATGAAATTCTCAAACCGACTTTAAAACTAGAGTTAACCGCGTTACTTAGCTAGCACATTAACCGCTCGACCATATAATACAGTATAATACTTATGCATAAAATATAACAAAATTGATTATCTTTATTAATAATGACCATGAGATTGAATGTTCGGACACCTGTAATTTTATTTTTACTTTAGTTTTACCTTCCAATAGCTGACTGCAATACCTCTTCCCTACATCGTAATATACCCTTGTTAGTATCTTTTATATGTATAATAGATATATTACGTAACATGCATTCTTATAAGGTTTCACAACTTTTTTTAAATTTTAATAGTAGTAATGACATTAGTTTTATACTCAAGGTTCAAAGGGTAGATTAAAAAAGATTTTCATGCGTTTGGTGCTCCGATAAGTTTATAGATTTTTTGGAAACTGTAGGTGGCGCTGGGGTTAAGATATTACGAAAAAAATTATTTTTTCTATATAAAAATACATCAAAACGTTGGTTCACACCATATATTTTGTGCTCCGTTTTTGAACTCGGAATGTGTATTTACGGTCCGATTTAAGTTACGTGGAAAGAAATATTTTTACAAAAAATAGAGATATTTTCGAAAATGTATATTTATGATCTGATTTTAAAATATATTATTTTTGAGCAGAACAACGTTTACCGGGTCATTCAAAACAACAATTACAACCCTCCATACGTGACAAGGGGTGAAATATTAACTCCCATGCGAAGCCGGGATGGGTCCACTATAGTAATAAATAAATTTTAATCCAATTGAATGTTGAACATAGCTCTTTTTACCTTTCTCCTTATAATATAAATATAATATAAAATGCATGTTATTTTCTATTGTTAAAAAATAAGAAGAACCCTACTGTTTTCATTTCATTACTTCTACTAAATAAAAAATACACATAAATGGTTATATTTACTTTTTCATTTTACTTGCTTTGAACAACTTTAGCTAAAAAAACGTAAGGGTATACAAGTCTTGAGGCTTGCAGTGGACATCATTCTAAAAGTGCACTTTTAGAAGAGCCCTGAAGATGTCCACTGCAATGTGTGACGAAACGTTGGCCGATAACACGACCAAACCGACGCGGCTTACACCCAGAAGTCAAAATCCAAACGTAAGGGTAATTAGTGCACAGTATAGTAAATAGGTACGCACAATTTTGCGAGAAGCTATATTAATCAATTTTTTATAATAGGTATTATTTTTCATTAAAATATTAGTCTTTTGTATTGTAATATAAATAGATAATTTGCTTTTGTACGACTTTTTTTATTTGGATTGTATTTTCCAAACTGCGCAGCATTACCCAAACCCTGTGTATGATTACTCCTTGGGGTGGGGAATTGTGCGCAAATAAATTTTTGTATTCTTTGTAATATAACTTCAGTATATAGGTTTTCATCAAAGATTTGACATAGTGAAAGTAGAATTACTAAACTTCTTTCATATACGTATTTACATTTATGTTCCTATAATAGGCCCTTTCTTGTGATATTTAATTGCTTTGGTGCGCAATATTATTTTCTAATGTTCTTGCATTTATTTCGTCTCTTTCATTTTAGACTAAGAGCTAAAGACACGAAAAATTCCCTTTACATTTTTTTACCTCTTTGAAAGCTAGGGATTGCTATAACCGAATATTATTTTGATATTATTTTTAATTTAAAGTATTTATTTAAATAGCCTAGTGAACGAAGCAATGACGAAAAAAATAACGCGCCAGCGTGAAGGGTTGAGATTCACCCCTAAAAATGGGGTAAAAGGTTAAACATCGCGCCCCCTCCTCCGTTTTTTCGATTTATTTAAAAAACCAAATCAATTATTATGATTGATATTTGTAGCTGATATTTAAACGACCAGCTAGATAAAATTTAACCAAAAAACACCCCTTCCAGAGGGTGAAAAAGCTTTAAAATTGCTAATTTTAATTGGAAATTACTTAGATAAATTTATCATATGAAAATGTTAAAAAATAAGTGAAAGGTAAAGATTTTGACATTAACAGTGCATGCAAACGAAATTTTAATTTTGTTTTAAAAATTAACATCTATTTTCGTTGATTTTCCTGAAAACTTTTGCTTTGGTGAAAAACCACAGTGAGATATATTCTATTCTCAACATTCTACCGAACGAATGATTGCAACTCTTTGTAGAAAAGTGCATAATAGTACGATTCATTAAAATGTTGGTAAACACTGGAGTGTATAAGATTTATTTAAAACCGTCATTGCTTCGCCCTGTCAAGTCTATGGTGTTCCTGTACGGCGCATTAACCCCGATGGCATTTGTTCTGCCTCTAGTTTTTGTAATAGTATAGTTACAAAGTGACGGTCAACCTCATTTCATTCACTCGAGTAATTAATTTTCATTTGTGTAATTCATGAAGACAGAAAAAAAAATACACTGTATACTAAGAATTTTATTATTCCAGTCGCCTGAATTTCAGTATAATTAGATTAAATTTTAATTAGGGTCTTCTTTATGTGTATAAACAAAAATAACAATTAAATATACGATGAAATTATATTATAATGACACGATTCGCCGATTTGATTTCAAAAATCAGATTAAATATCAAAATAAATTTAGTACCTACTACAGTTTTGTAATAATATTAAATGCATGAAAAATAAGATTTCAGTCTCATTTATATGTTTAAAAAAATAAATACATTTTACACCAGTGACGAGACTACTATTCTTATATTTCTCTTGATTTTGTAATGTATACAGTATATTTAAATATTTTAATTACACACTAACTTTAATATTACATCACCAGGGCTCAATAATTACTACCACACATGCCAGTAAATAAAACAAATCTAGCAAACTAGTAATAAAATTAATTTCGTTCGAATACTGAAAACATGAACACAAATGGAACAATATAATCAAATTAGTTATCATTGCTGTTTTACAATCTACAATCTTCGTTTAATCACGCGTATTGGAATTTCAGACAAATTGATGTACGTATAAACATACATACAACAGTTGAAACGTACTAATAGTGTAATTAATTAAACGCCACAAACAGTCAAACATTGTAGGTAATCGAACACCTCCACTTTAGATGATTGCGTCCTCCTATTATCTGAACAATAACTTTGGTGAAACTGCGTTCTGTACGAATATCTAATTACATATGTATTATTATATTATTATTAGGGGTATGTAATAGGAGACATGTACAAATGTATATATGTATGGCTATTCAAAGTGTACTTCCAGATATGAACGATCAAACTTTGCTGAAGAGGAGCTATGATGATGAGAATAATCTGATGAATAGTTCAACTTTGAGGGGGAGTTGTGTAATGATATTATTAACTCATAAGTATAATAAAAAGTTCACGATATAATCGGGGCGATAGGGGGGGGGGATCTCGCTAAGGGTACGATACTCTCTAATGCTGCAGCATTAGAGAGTATCGTACCATGGTCTTACTAATGAATACTTTGGAATCCTTTATTAGAATTATTTTAATTTAACTACGAAAAGGTCAATTTTTTGCGACTAAAATTAGTGGCGTACTGAAACTGGAATTTTCAATTCCGACCGGAACCGGAATTCAAAAAAAATCCGACCGGAACCGGTTTATTTTTAAAAAAATCTAGTTATATGAGTATTAATAATAATAATTAAATAATTAAAATAATATATGCATGCTTTATACATGATTATTATCTTAAATTAATAAAACATTTTAAATGGTATGGAGAGTGGAGAGTCCTACATTGTATTATAAAAAATAGTCGAAACTCCTTCCCCTATTTTAAACAAATTAAAATTGATAAATTAACAAATAAGTTGAATAGTTATTATCTCAGCCTGGCGTGATCCTACAGACTCAAACTTTTTTTTTAAATATAGCTTATACCATTAACTTTAAGAATATCAAGTACCCAAAGACCGTCGCACCCCCTTCCCCTATTAAAATAATTAAAATTGATAAATTAACCAGAATAAAATCGTGAATTTCTACTGGCATTCCGGTACACCCTTAACTAAAATTAATTTTATTAATATAAATAGGTAAAATAGATTGAATAGTAAAAATGAAATCAAAAAATATAATTCTATTACTAAACTTGCTGCTTTCATGCATTGTATTCTATGTCGAACAAAAACTGTGAAATAAAATATTATAATAAAACCTAAAACATTTTGTCTAGCCCTGTCTATAACAAACTCGTGTGTGTACACACACATTAGGGGCACTATACCTCAAGGCAGGTGGTTGTTGAAACGTAGGCGTGCTAGTTTGACACTTAAACCCTGTCTGCAGTTAAAGCTACTGCTCTTCTCTGTACTGTGGGCAGCTGTGCAACCAGCTTCAGCCGACCAATAACGTCAGATGTCACATATACACATACACACACACACTTTCGTGTTCACAATAAAGAACAAATTGCGCACTGAAACAAAAGTAATTTTATTGTTGAATTAAAGAACGAGTTGCTAAATGGATACATTACAAAATGTAATCAGATGTCGAGGAGTGGAATCCTTGTCTTATGACAAATTTAATAATAGCGTTGAACAAGTTTTTTATATGTAACTTTATTAATTGAAATTTAATACAAAAAATAAATACTTAAATTGTTCAGAACATAAAATTATTTACATGAATTATATCAATGTATATAGTATAGGAAATACACTAAATATTAAAAAAAAAAATTATCATATAATAAACTACCAGTGATACAAGTATCTTCTTCTTCATCTTCCTCTTCTATCTGCGTTCTTTTCTTAGTAATTTCTTAGTATTACAGCCAAGTAGTTTCTTCATATCTTGATTGTCTTGAGCGTTAATTTATTAATTTCTATTTTTTTGCCTATACATATAATAATATATATATATTTTATTGATTCTTGTTTTGAATTCTTATATCTATATAGGTATATAACGGGGACACAGAAGGATTTTATTTTGCCACTGTGCCTATCAGAGCAGGAAATAACAAACAGTACGGCAAAGATTCAAAGGATGAAGGTTTGTGGATGTGATACAAGTATCATTAGTGCATTTATGCTTCCGCGGTGATCTTGATATGAATATTGGCTTCTGGGCTCTATTGAATAGAGCCATGATGATGTCCGCATTACAATGTGCGGCGTAGCTTATCTCCAGAAGCTATGATTCATATTAGTGAATTTAGTTTTACAATAATATACAGAATTTCTGAAAACAGTTTAATATGTAATCCAGGAGAAGTAATTATAAAAAAAATTTTTTAATGAAAAACCTGTTATGAAGGCAACGGAACTTTCTTATACGTAGTACGGAGAGTAAACAGTACACAAGTTTCTTATTATATAAAAAAAATGGAGTAATAAATATTTTTTTAAAAGCGAGATTTACTTTTAATAATAATCAAAAGTTAAAAAATTTAAATTCTAGGTAAATGTTTTTTCCGAATTTTAGAATTATTTGATATTAAGCATGAATGTTTATGATGATATTTTATTATAATTACAGAGCTTTTAATATTTCCTTCTATTTACTAGAAATAATCAAATTCCTTAATTGTTTTGATTAATTTAAACTATACAGACAATTTAACAGAAACGATAACAATATTTTATGTAAATGCATGAAATTAAACATTGAAAGAAATAATAAATATATGTAAGTTAGTTTGATAATTGTTTCATCTATCAAATGGTACTATATTAGGTACTATATTGGAGTTATATGAATCACAAATATTTTTATAAAACAGAATACAGTATAGTATGGCCACATTAGGATCAGTACCAAAACTGATGCATTCACTCTAATTGTTTTATTGTATATTAATGCATATTCACTTTTATTTGTAATGAATATTAAATTGTGGTTATATTTCATGTTTTTAATAGCCACATCGTAAAACATAGTTTATTATTATAAACTCCAAACGAAATAACAACATATATATGTACATTTCAAATATATTTCAGTGTGCAGTGTGCATATTAAAGTATTCAATATTAAACAATGAGTTATTTAAACTATTAATAAATATTGAATAGTTACAAGCACAATAAATTGGAATATGATATATACATTATATATATAGGTATGTTATACATATAAAATACAAAACTAAATAAACAACAATCGCATTTACTTGCACGTGTCTATAGTATCTCTCTTCTCACATACACATACATATTTATATATATATACATATGTGTATTGTATATGTGTGTATACAAACATAAATACACAACCCACCCTTACACAAATTATAATGACATATATCAGCTTAAAATTTCTGTTAACGTTAGACGGGCCAAAATAAAACAGATACATTTAATAACAATTGTTTTTTTTCTCTTGACGAATTATTTGTTGGCGTAATCTTCTATTTTTGTTGTTTGAATCGTGTTTATGTGTATTATTTATTTTATTTTATTTTTTTGGTTGTTGACAGGAATGCAAGAAGGATTGGGAAGTTGCTGACGGATCGATCATCGCTGGTCTTGACAAATGGGGGAGGGGGGTATACATAAATAAAAATTTACTAACATTACCTATAGATTTAGTTTTCAGTTTCTTATAAAAACTATAATGTGCTCGTTGTATTGTCACACATACTCAATCAATCCAATTTTGTGTTGAAAATGTGGTGAGTTTATATGGTTAAAAAACTAGTTGAATTAATTTATATTTTTATAAGAGAGTTTATGAATAAAATTAGAGTCGATATAATAAACGATTTATTGTAAAAAAAAATTCTTATAAAAACATAAATCGTTAAAGCTTTTACAACGATTCAAATATCAAAAGATTTCTGTTTAAAGTTTCGATTTTATAGAAATCTCATAAAATAGCATGCATCCGTGCTTTGCGTATATTTCTAGCACTAACACCTTTATAAAACTACCCCCTGTCAACCCCCTCAACTATCGCGTCCCTGCACACGCACACACACATAGGTAAAGCCCACTAGTAAAGTATCTGGTGCTAAATGGGAGGGAAAATTGACTTACTTGAAAAGGGCAAATTGCGAATAGAATGTAATTCAGCTGTGACGTATATAGAGATAATAATAGCCCCTCTGACCCCACCGCCACACGCCCCTGAAGTCATTGTAAAGTTGAGAAGTTCCGCATTGTGTTTATAATGCACTAGAAAGTTTTGGGGAGTATATGTGATTTTTTGTTGTTTTTTAACATCGCGTTCAGTCGAAGGAATAGAAATCGATTTGGTTAGAAGAGTTTTGGAATTTATAAAGCGTATCTCTTTATTTAACTCAAAAATGAATTCTATATTTTACAGAATTCGTCTGATAGGTATACATATGTATATTCAAGTTGTTGTGTAAAATTGAACAGTATATTTCATTTAAAAATGTTTATATTATATAGAAAAGTCTTCAATGTCCTGAAGACAAAATAGCTATTTGCTCTTTGATTGAATATAAAAGAGACGTTGATTATATGTATTAGCGTTTCTGTTTGTAGTTTTTTTTTGGGATAACTTTGAAATTCAAATCAATATTTTTATGCTGACTAAATACTTACTATAAAAAAAATGTAAAAAGCAACAGTTTTCTGTAATTCACTATCAACGAAAATAATCAATTTTATCTGTACAATTCCAATATGTTTATATGCATACATACATAGATTTGTCGATATACAAATAAATTTTTTAACTCCCATACAAATATAATTCTTGGAAGAATCACGATCCTTATGTACAAAATATAATAAAATAAGCAGTAATTGTTCTTTTGATATTTTCAAAGAGACATTTCAAAATTCTCACACTGAAATCTCAGAAAATATAACGTCACGATAAATTTAGGTAATTATGCTCAAGTGAAAAATATTAAATTTGTTCAAACAAAGTACAAAGTACTAAATTGATGTAAAAAACAAGCGCATTGAAAGTATCTTTATTAGTATTGTATTGAAATGATTGTTTTTGATTTTATGGCCTTCAGCTATAAACGACCTTTTCATTTTATAACTACAAATCTATTTATTTTAATTAATTGTTTTATGTTGTTTGTTTCTTTTGTTTTTTGTCCTTTTTAATAATGAAACAATTATTTATGTACTCAATGAGTAAAGCCAATTAGGTATTCGTATAATACCTACCTACATCTCCTTCAAATAATCTAAAATTAACATGGTTTAAGAAGTACTATATAGGTATAATTTAATAAAATTGACTAATAATCGGCACATATCCTTTTTGAGTGATTGTAAATACGTATTTAATAACTTTTTTAATGTATTCATGGACTTTTGTAAAAGTGTTTGTAAAATGTTGCCGTAAACTTAGTTTAAATAAAAATATATATAACTAGTATTATATAATATAGTTATTTCTTAAGATTTGTAGGAATATAAAAACAATTAATTAATATTTAAAATTAATTAATTAATATTAAAAATGTTAGGTCGTAGAGAATATACAGTCATTTTTTTTTAATTAAATAAAATCGTGGACAAACAAAATTTAATTTTTTGTTGTTTTTTTATAATATGAAGTTTTTCATTCTTTCAAACTCATTAAATATTTTAATTTGTACTTGTACCTCGTAGATCTAATCGAGATCTATAATATGAGACCAAAACCCGCAGTATCTGGCGCGAAATACTTGTCGTTATTCACGTCAAAAACTAAAATTAGTAGTAAAAGCCTATATAGAAATCAAGAATAATCCAAAGTCGTTCTGATATCAATACATCTTAAATAGGTTTCTACTATAACAATATTGAAACTAGTAATTAAATTAAACAAGTAATTTAATTGAAAATTAAAAAATATATTTATGTGTCTCTAAACATTCAGTCTAATTACTCAATTGTATCCTTTAAAAGATAAACTTATCAGATTTAAACACCGCCCACAGACCATCTCACTTTCCAACTAATGTGAAGATTCTATGATGCGACTCCAGTCAGAATTGTACATAAATCTTTTGCCGAGATGAAAAATTGAACTCGACAGTGAAATTTATCATCCTGTCTATTAAAATCTGAATTATGTAGTATATGTTTAGGTGTATCCGCGTGCTTCAGGTCAATAAATAAAAGCATGTGAAAGCTCTAATGCAAGTGTATGAGCTTTACACACTTACCGTATCACGTTTTTATAATGAAAGCGGAAAAATGTTTATAAAAATAATGAATCTAGCCTACATTTTATGAAAAATAAATATACACAGGGTCGGACGTAGGAAAGAAGAAAATAAGAGTTCGTCAAAATGAATTTTAAAATTATTCAAGCTATTAGTTTAATTAGAGGGGGGGGGAAACATTGGCAAAGCTAGGGGTTGGAAAAATCTGCCTCCATTGATGGCACAAGGTCAAATAGATAGGGGAAATGAGGCAGAATAACTTGATGAAGATTAAAAAAAATATCTACACAAACTCCAAGTACAAGTGAGTTTTAGGCGGCGCGGCGCCCAAATCGACATGACAACGAAAAAAGAGGTCTTTAGTTAGAGGAAGGGGGGGGGGGGATTCCAGCTATCGCCGGCAGTTATCTCTAGCTACGCCACTGCGTAAGAGAGAGATTGAGATTTAAAAAAATAAAAAATAGATAATTTAGAATTTACGTATTTCGTTTCATTTTTTCAAACACGGTTAAACCTAAAATGAAGAAAAATTATTTTAAACCTCAGGTTTCTGTTATGAACTTATTCAAATAAATATTTGTAATTACATAAGTTCATATATTGTTACATTGACATTGGGTTTAAACGGCCATATATAAGATCTAAGTAATGTGTAATAAATAATATATTACTTTGTACAGTGCATGTATGATATATATTATTTATACGAATATTTTTATACATAGTAAAAGGGGGGGGGGGGTCACCTTCATTCATGTGTCCAATTAATACAAAACACATTTATGTATGTATATTTAACGTAAATTTTGGGCATTGTAAAATTAGAAATAAACTATTTTTGTTTCTTTTGTTTTTTGCTTTCATTAAATATTTATAAGTTTTTTTTTAACAATGTATATCATACATATTGGAGTTAGTCATTTTGGTTAACAAACGGTTTATTTATGGAACAAAATGAAATATATGTGTATTTAGCAATCATCCATATTTACAAATGGATCAATACAATACACGTATATATGCAAACCATATTTATATGTATAAATATGTAGAGAATATATTATATTACGAGATGATTGCTTCTCGAACAGATATTATTAATGCATTACAATACATTCGTGTGTATTTGCATTTAGACAATAGAAACGGGATAGCCATTAATGGTCGTGGTCAACTGAACCCATTGTGGATGGTATTTCCTATTTGTTGTTTTGATATTAACGCGCTATGTCCACAATGCTTCCAACACAGGGGCTGATTCTTGATAACACAGAAGTCCCAAACATTACATGTTCACCCTTTTCTGTTTAATGAGTTAATATTGTCTCAGAAACGTTTTGGTTTTGATATTACATTTAAGCGACGTTAGGTATGTGACGGTTCTATTTTAACATGGCTTTTATCAATTTGTTTAATTTGGTACCACAGTATATTTGATTAATGAACGAGATACTTTTAATTAAAAGTGGGTGGGTCTGATTATAAAAGTATCAACTATAAACATACATATATGCGTACTCTTTAAATAAGGTACTGGCACCAGTTATGGCTGCTATAAGAGCAAGGTTTACTGTTATTTATTTAATCTATTTAATTACAAAAGTCCGCAAATATAGTTTGTTTTTTAAATTATAGTATTTTATTTAGTTTATGTTTTTTCTCCAGTAATGGATAAAGTAAAACCAGTAATGAGCACTCAGTGATGGACACTTGCTAATGATTACAAAATGATAAGTACTACGACACAAAAGATATAAAAGAAAGAATCGTTAAATTTGAAACAATGTAAAGCAGTTGCTATGATAATATAATAATATTTAGGTAATAAATAAATTATACTGATAATTAGTTTAAATGTCCACCATTTTGACACCTATTAGCCTATTGTCATCAAATCACACTGTAATACAGTTAAATGTATTTGTATTAATATTCAGAAATGGTAGTAATCAAATATTAATAAATATTTCTAATTTACAATCTGTACATTTAATTAAAAAATAGCCATTACTGGGGTCATATCCAAGACTGGTACCAGCACTTTATTTAAAATCTATTACACGAAAAACGCTTATCTGAATTTTTCGTTTTTCACAAAATTTCGGCAGGTTTAGTTCTATAATCCAGATTAGTAGTATTTTGATAATTCCTTTTTACATATTTATATTAATCATTAACTTTTCAGGCAGAATTTATGTTTTCGTATACATACAGAGATTTCATACAATTTGTAAATTAATTAAGAATTATTTTAAAAACAATTTCATTTTTTTTGGATGTACCTATGGCATAAAAATCGAGTTTTCATATTTTTGATTATTAATCTTAAACATATTTTTTAATAGATTTAATATCGAATAATAAATCTTCATTTAAATTCACTTATTTAAATGCCAACCAACATTTTTATTCGCTTAAATTAATTCCAAATTAGTTAATACATCATTATTGTATTAATAACTATAACTATTATTACTAATATTTTTTAATCTCGTGGCAGATGTTGCGATCGTAATTTAGCACCATAAAAAAAATTACAGCCTTCTTTTAATTTTATGATTGTATATTTAAAAGACTTAAACAGGTGCCATAAATTCCAAAACAACAAAACTTTAATGTTATTTTTAGTATTATTAAATTTTCAAGATGCTTAAATATGTACAAATCATTATCAATAATTCAAATAACTTCACCAACACCGTGCTTCTTAAAGAGCCAATGAACTTAAAAATCGTAATAAATATGCATATGGATTTAATATATGTAAAATTTACAAATATACTTATTTAGGAGTAAATGGTTAAAAAAATAACATGTATAAAATTTAAGTGATTTTAAATTTTCAAAGTTTAAATCATTGTGAATTTAGCTTATTATTATCAATACTAAATTAAAATTTTCAATTTGAAACGTTAATTACATTTACACATCACTTAACGAATCCTCAGAAATTGAAGACTCCTTATAACGAAGTCATTAAAATTGCGTTTAAAAAAATGCAATTACTATGCAATCAGTCCATTGGCACTAGTTCTCTCATTTTCGTGTAAGGCGTCAGTCAAGCGTGAAAAGAAGTGTTTTGCAGCAGCGAGATGTTACTTGATACAAAAGAAATGCACAGCGATCGACTCTCTGGATTCATTATTACAGGAGTCTTCCAATACGGAGAGATATTACTAAATGAAAGAAATCTTGCTTTTTTATTTTGAAGCTCTGTGGTTGTTAATTAGTTCTTTCTTTTGATTTGTTTTTATATTGAACATCTATAATAATTTTTATTATATATTTCTTTTTTAAATAGTATTTATGGATAAGAACCCAACCGAAACCCTATTTTTTGGCCGAATCCGAACATGAAATTCGGCATTTTATACATTTTTGGTCGAAAGTCAAAAACAAAATATTTTTTTCCCAGACGTAATAATAATGCTTTTTACATCGGGAACAAACATTTATTAACTTATTTATTATTAAAAACAATCAACAAAACATAAAATAAAATATAATAATCTTTTTTTATCTTATTACCGAAACCGACGTTCGGTCAGACTATTAAGGATGATAATATATAATTTGTTACTCAAGATATTATAATGTATATTTATATGTAAAATAATATTTAAGAACATTTTTTTATAAAAAAAAACTATTTTTAAAATTATTTGTGACTCTCGAAATACGATTTGATTTAAATTAGAATTGAATCAAATCCGCAATGGATTCAGCTGCCCACGACCATAAAGAATAAAACTGGCAATGAGATAAGAATCGGTGTTTTCATTGGAGTACGTGAGGTTCTATATAAATTGGCGAAAATTCATCACATTCATCAAAAATCTAAACTGCAAAACAACATACCTACCTGTTTTAGCATTTAACATTTTAGTATTTTAGTTTAACATTTACTAAAATTTACACAGTGGTTTCTCGTGCTAAACTCACCAAAATTAGTTAATAATCGAAGAATTAACCGATAAAAAATTCAGATAAACTGCAATTGATTAACCATGTAATTTTTATACAATTTCATTAAAAAATATTAATTCGAAATTTTTCTTAACACACGCTGATTGTTTTTTTTTAGTTTTTAAACAATTTCAATCAAAATCTAAATTTGTCTGCTAAGCAAACGTCAAAATGACACTTAAAATTTCAAAATGATATCAAAAAAGAGTTCTAGTTCAGAAATAGATATACAGCTGAGAATAAGAACTTCGAGTATAAATCCAAATAAGTAGTAAACGCATTAAGTTAGGTTGGCCCAGGCTTGCGCCAATGCTAGCCAACACTGGGCCAAGATACAAATGATAACTTTGATCAAGACTCGGCCAAGGCTTATCGACCAAGGCTTGCTGTACCAAGGCTGGCCCAGAATTGGCTCAATCTTGGGTAAAGAATAGGTGACCCGAAGCTCGGTATTTGAAGGTTGGCTTAAACTGAGGCTAATATCGAAAAAGTAACACTGGGCAACCCAATATTGGGTCAAGCTTGGACCCATTGTCAAGGCTGGCATTTCCTACATGGGCTTATAACAGTGATGAAGGATTGAAGTTACATTGATATTTTCGATACACATCAATATTACATCAATACACAACGCGTTCCTGTAGTTAACGTTAGTTAACAATGCACGTGCGATAATTAGTGTTTGTGGAATAGAGAATGAACAAAAGTGACACATTATACGAACCGGTCCTGCACTTTCCGGTAAAATCTAAACGGAAATGGACATAGCAATTACGCCGATACCTATAACGATCTGTATGGTTTTGTTTACACTGAATGTCCGGTTGTTTTTAACCGGCTTATTACATTGTTATGATTTATAGTGGACACGGGCTTGTTTAGGAACTCTGCTTGAATAGTTACGCATATACAAGCGCTTGTAATTATTTCATTTAAATGATTAAACGATGGCAATTTTAGTGTAATCAAACGTGATTTTAATAGAGATTGACTTTATTATATATTCATGAAAATAGAACTAATAAAATTTAATTTTGTGTTTAGCGTTGGCGTATGGAATGGCGGTAGGCTGTGGATGATGATGGTGATTGTTATTGTTGTGGATAATAGAAATATTGTTTGAAGAGTAGTTGTCAAAATGTTTAACGCTTAACAATCAGATTTTCATTCAATAATTTTAGTTATTGATATTGAATTGCGTGTGAATTCGAAAAGTATTTCAATTAAAATATATATGTACGCGGGAAGTTGGTGAAACTAACATAAAATATTTGTTTTTAATGAAAAAATGTTTCAAAGCAATATTAACATAACATTCCACCGATCATATTCAATAAATTAGGCTTTCTAAAAAATGATATGTATAAAATAGAGTGCTCTTGTTTTTTGAACAAATGTAAACACCATATCCAGCGCCGGATTTAACTTTTTGGTGCTATAGTTTTTTTTCTTTTTGTTATTTATTGTTAAATTTTCAATGAAAATTATTGCTTTGGTTTTTTTTCATTTTGAATTATGTTTCAAACTTGACCAAATATAAATGCATTTGAGAGAGATTCATTTGTTTTTTGATTGCTATATTCCCATAAAATACAGTATAAACTTGAACTTAATTAATAATAATTTACTTAATAGAAAATAGTATGTGGTACATGGATAGTATATATGTATAAAATCTTTGCCTTGGACTTGAGGCGAAATTTCATGTTTACATAATATACTATTTATTATTATTATTGTAATGGTAATAACATCTCAATTAATAGAAAATATTGTTTTCATCTCGATTTGCAAATATTGCAATAACTTTTTATTATAATTCTTATTATTAAAAAGTGCTGAAACCATAATGAAGTGATCATAAATGCTATAAGTCCTGTGAAAACATATAATTTTGAATCAGAAGTCTAATAAGCGAAATAGTTCTAACTAGGAAAAAAAGTAATCTCTTTTTGTGGCGCCCCCTCTGTGGTGATGCTCTAGGCCGGTGCCTAGTATGCCTTATTATAAATCCATCACTAACCATATCCCAGACAATAATATAGAACAAAACTAATTTTATATTTAATTTTTCGACATGTAACGTGATTAAAATTGGTCCATAAAATCTAATTATTAAAATTTATAACCATCTGCTGAACTACATTTAAGTGAAAATTCTTTTAAAAAGAAAAAATTAAAAAATGGATAATTATAATATTTGGTAATAACATTGCTTGATTCTTTAATTATAGTTTTTAATTTAAATGTATGTACTGTTAGAAAAATTAAATAATTTCTATTATTATTATTATATTTTTATTTATTTATTATTATTTTTTTTTCTTGACTGTAACAATCTGCGAAACGAAGAATATTATAACATATAATTATTATCTACCGATTTTATATAAATTGTTTCAAAGTCTAGTTTGAATATGCAAATAACAAAACACCATTGTTACAGATTGCGCATTGAAGCTGGTTGAACTGCGGGTGCCAGGACGTGCGGTTCTCGGCCGCAGCGTGAAACTGGAGTGCCACTTCGCGCTGGAGGACGACAGCCTGTATTCGGTGCGCTGGTACAAGGACGGCGATGAGTTTTTCCGCTACTTGCCCCGTGACACGCCGCCAGTGCAGACGTTCCAATTACCCGGAGTCACTGTAGATGTGAGTGTTATTGGGATTCCGATAGTTAATATACTGCCCAGTCGAATGTGTGGTTTTATTTTTCATTATAATAGGAAATATCGACCGATGCGATAAATATGTACATATATATACATATAAGTTGTATGTTTTTTTTAGTTACGACATAATTTAATACGTAATGTAAAAAAAATAACGACTCATATTATTTTTTAGATAGAAGTTAAAATGATTAACTCCACCGTTTATAGATTTTTCATACCTATACTTTTTCGACAAAATTTTCGTGTGTGAGATATGAGTTTTTGTGTTACTTTTTGTCACGAAATAAATTTGTATTTGTATATTTTAATTTTCACGTGTCGTATTCCACCTCAGTATAATAATCTATTAATACCTATGTATAAAGTTTGACCTCACTCATTCACTCATCAACGTACAACCTAACGTAAGCACCCATTAAGAAGGGATTTTTCGAAATTTTCTTAAAATACCACCAATCTCTGCATAACAGCTTGTAATGCTAGAAATACCTAATTCGTGGACAATACCTATTTTCATTTATACGTTTCTCTGTCTGCAGAAATCGAAAAACACCGATCTGAATTAATATAATACGATATTCTTCTTCAAATAGTAAATATTATATTCATTGTCAGTGAATAGATTTTTGTACAAGTGAATACAACGTAGGTGAAGCCGTGGGCGGGTTGTAAATAATATATAAGTCGATACTTATAGTTGAAACTAATAAAAAATTCACACTTTTATGTAAATAAAATTAATTTGAATGGAAAAATATACATAATATTTAATTTAGTTTTTCACTTTGCAGCTCCATAACTCATCTCAAAATTACGTTGTACTGCAATCAGTCAATTTATCTAGCAGTGGGCGTTATAGATGCGAGGTTTCGGGAGAAGCTCCAGCGTTTCAAACTGTCACAGAGCACGGAGATCTACTTGTTGTTTGTAAGTACCTCTGAACATTAATATCTGTTCGTAATTAGGATTTGAAAATTAAATATTCGATAATCGCGTCTTTGTTTTACCTTAATCCTGTTAATTCCTGTTTAATTATTTTACGTCCCTAATAAAAAGCTAAGAACGTTGATTCTACATCTTAAAATATTAACTTTATTTGTAAACATCATACGATTAATTTATACAATCGACAAAAAAATAATAGGATTTTTTCTATCAAAAAATAAACAAAATTAAAGTCATCACGTATTCGTTAAAAAATGTCGCAGAACAATAATGAGAATAGCATATTGAAGCTTGATTCTCTTCCTTATTCGAGATTAAAGCGAAACCATACATCTGCATAAAATTTTCAAAAAATTTAATTTATGTGCGATTTGATCATATTTTGCTTACCACACAAAAACTCCTTTTGGTATAAACGCTAATGTCGATTATTTTATTTTTATTACATAAATATCGTATTTCACTGTTAGTTAGCATTAAACTTTAATAAATTTGGAAAAAATTGTGGAACAAAAATAAAAAAACATTTATAACATTGAAAATTCAATCAAGCGACTCTTCTACGATTTCTTCTCATCGCATGAGAGACTGGCAAAGTTTTAAAATTACTATTTTTCCGGCTTCATTTTATTATTGTAACTATATATTTATTAAATGGCGATTAATTTTTAATTTTGAAAAATCAATAAATAAAGTTATTACAATTAATTAATTACAAGTGTTTTTGATTAGAATTTTACTTATTTTTTAAATAGTGTATTCCTTACGTCAATTTGAAGAAAAAAATAAGATTTTATCATTGTATTTATTAATTTTGAAATTAATAAAAACATAAGTATACTTTCTCAATTGACAGTTTTATCTAGTTTAATAATATAACAACCATAGTTAATTATCACCACATGCATTAATTAGAATCTGTTGACTTTTTCTACCTATTAATAAATAAATACAATTCACATGTCACTGTTTCAATAATAGGTTGTGAATGTTTCAGCTTTACCCGAAGAGGGTCCGCGGATAACGGGGGGAAAACCGCGTTACCAGCCAGGTGATACTGTGCGAGTCAACTGTACATCTGGAAGCTCATATCCTGCAGCACAGCTCAGCTGGTTTATTAACGGAGAGCCTGTAAGTTATATATCTAAAATCGAACTGTTTATTAAGAACTGTCGTTAGTTTAATATACATACCTACATAAAAGAAGTTATTTATCGTTATTGCAAACTTATTTGTATATTCAACATTGATACTTACATTTTGTGTATATACTGAACAATGTGGGGTAAATGGGGAAAAATGGGTATGAGGGGTTATTGGGTGGTATTTTTTTTAGAATATTTTCCATTTGCTTGATATGCACTTTAGAGCTGTAACAAATGCATAAATGTGCATAATTGGTTCTACTATAGGACAAAAATATATTTGCCATTTTTGTTGTATCCAAAAAAGTACAATATATTTTTTTGTCGGCATAACGTGTTTTTCACTTTGTCAACATTAAGCAATGTTTTATTATAGAACATACTTATATGAAGCTATGTTAACATCCTTACTTTCTTTACAAATGTCGATGGGGGTGTGGTGGGTGCTAGAAAATTTTAGTACCCAATCCCCTCCCCCTTTTGGGAAATTGGGTAGTAATTTTTAAATTCACAAAAACATGATATAATCTTAATGTATAAAGAGTATAAACTTATTTTTGAAGTGATAATCATAAAATGTTACTTTTCATTCTGAAACATTTACACTTTAAAAGTTTTTAGTTACCACCCAATCACCCACAGGCCTATGTATTTTTTTAAATATGGTCAATACATCTGAATTTGTTAGTTTAATTTGTTATTCATGCTTATGGCTTAAGAATATTAATACAAAATATTTACATGGTAGATAAGGACCTATTAGTGATGCTTTATTATTGCTTTGACAAGTTGCGAAAATTGTTGATTTTTACAAAGTTTTGAAGCTTTGTAAAATAGGTTTTCGATGAAGTTAAATATCCAAGTTAGGTTTTTCTTCACTGTATATTTAGTTTCAAATTAGTGCATCTTACCTCTTTTTTCAAAAACGGAGCAAGTAATTAACTTTACATGTACTTTTTTTATGTGAAAAAAAATGTTGAAACCAGGGTAAACATATAGGTACTGTTGTTTTCTTATGAGTTACAGAGTTACCATCCAATTACCCCGAGTGGGGGAATTGGGTGTTGTGTGTTTTTTTGTTTTTTTTTTACATTCAAAAGTAATACTAAAAATTTAATTTATCATAACTAAAAAGTAAATTGGGGTAGAAAAACGAGTGAGTACTAACTTTTAAATTTTTATGAATAATTTAACCTGTAGGATTGAATTTCAAAAACGTATCACACATTTCCCCCCACGTACCCTATCTAAAAAAAAAATTTTTTATAGTTTTTTGACCAATTTTTCGTTAGTAGAATTTTTTAGTCATACTCATATACATAATTTCTAGGCTGACCGTGATCTACTCCATGGTCCGTACGTCTTCACAAATGGTCGGGATGGTCTCGAAACAAGTCTGCTAGGACTAGAGTTCATTGTGAAGGCGCGACACTTCAAACGCGGTGATATGAAACTCAAATGTCTCGCTACCATCGAGGCTGTTTATTGGCGCAGCAACGAGGAAAGTGTCCAAGGAGACAGAACGTTCCAGAAAGCTCATGCTAGGGAATCGGCAATGTCAATGTATCCAATATCAAATCACATAACTAATCAGAATCTTCCTGAATGGTCCAGAGCTGATCGGGTTCAAGGTAATTACTATTTTTTGTAAAAATAAAATGTTTTGAATTCAGAGATACCATACATAATATGTATGAATTTTAGTTTAAATTAGGTGAATTTTAGATATTTCAGAGTTAGCATAAAACTGTTATCATTCATAAATTGCACAACCAGGCGATATTTTTTTACGTACTTTTCGACGCTGAAAATGAATTTAACAACAAAAAAGCTCGTTGAAGTAATTTTTTGTCGCTATTGCCAAAAAAAATAAACAAAAAATTAAAACATATTTTGAGAGCCTCCACAGACGTGATAATTTTTTTTACCAAATCTAATGAATGCATTTTTTCTCTTCAATTTGATTTTTTATATTGAAGTTATGAAGACTTTCAGCTTTCCAATTTGCAGTTGGAATTTTTTGCAATCATTTGTTCCCTGGTTACCTATAGGCGTTCAAAGTCGTATAGCGATACAGAAAATAGTTTAGAATTTAAGATAAAACTTCAACTCAAATTTTAATTTATTTTTCCAGCTGCTGTATCCACAGGATCAATGAAGAAAGTCTCAAGTGTAACGAATTTAATCACATTTGAAATAATATTATTTATTTTATCAAAAATTTGGTTCTTCGAGGTGCCAACAAATTTTATAAATTACCAAAGATATTTATTGCATCGGTAGTGAATGTGAAAAGATACTTTAAAAAATACTTTTAAAGTATTTGTGTTTGAATTTGTGGCGTTGAAAGTGTCAATGTTACTAAAGTGTATTTTTATTTCTTTATTTATAAATAATAACATTGTCAGTGAAATGTATATTAGTTAAGTTATCACCAACGGTAAAATATATTATATAAAGTTGGTATTAACTTAAATAATTTTAATTCCAGAGGCGTAACTAGACAGATATAAGGCCCATAATAAAATAATAAAATGTTTCCATTATCTAAGACAGTTTTTATTTATTTATTCTGCCTATTAGTTACGCCACTGATTATTATCATGTCAACACCAAAAAACTATAGAAATATATTGATGCCTCGAATTAGCGATTGTAAATTGTGCTAAATATATTTGGATATGACATGCTTTAATTCAAATTGTAAAATGTAATAATATTCGGGGTAACACTGTATTTCAATATTAACAGCAAGTTAATCAATTATTTTCATTTTTAATAATAATTAAAAATAAAATTTATACAGCATTCCTTATTATTTAGGATGGATATCATGCATGTAATGTAACTGTAAAATATAGTATTCATTATATTTGAAGAAAACCAAACAAAAAATTTCAATTATTTATTTGGAAACAAAAAATACATATAAGTACGGTAATTTCGCATGAAAGTCAAAAATTCAAAAACTGTATAACATACAGTGATATGACCCCCCCCCCCCCCCCCCAACTACTGGCAGTGTTGTAACCAACGAGTGGCCAGATGATTATACCATATATTAAACAACTAGTGTGTTTAATATATGATTATACTATATAATATATGTATAATATATATTGTATATGTAAAATAATAAGAACTTAATTGTTTAAACGTCAGAATTTACATGAATATTATTGAGATTATGACATCTGTCTCAAATTTTATTTCCTTCTAAAAGCCTGATGATGATTATGTGAAATCGGAAACGAAAGCTAACATTTACTTTTTTCTTTAATCAATTTTGACGTTTAATTCTTATAAAAAAATCTGGCTACGCCACTGCTAACATTACAGTGAATACGCTATATAGCGAATACAAAACCCATAAATATTCAGTATTATAATAATTTTCCACTTAAAAGATGAATTTTTGTAGTCCATTGTAAAATTGCCAATAGTGTCTATTATTACTGATATCATAGATAACATTTTACAAAGGCATAATTAAATGGATTACAATTAATTAATTTTTAAAATGACATTAAATCTTTTTTTCAGTTGATGCTTATAAATGCTTTTTTTGTAATAACTATCACACAGTGAATTTTATGAATGTAATAGGTATATTAATTATATCAATATAGGTATATAATATGATTTATTTATCAGTGATATGAATATATAAAAATAATGTGATCTAATAAATTAATAAAAACGTCAAAAGTTTGGCAAATGCACAATTTTTTTTATTTTTATGAATGTAAATAATTAAAGCATGTTTAAAATATTTAATGAAAAATAATGCATTTTTATAATGTTTTAATTATTTTAAAAATGGTATTTTTGCTTGAACAAAAAAATATATAATCCGTATACGATAATTTTCAGTTATATAAAGTAAGTTTCAGCTCATTGTGTCAAAGTATTTACAATTGAAAATAGCATGTTTCATGAAAAATGTCTTATATATAATTAATGTTAAAAAATTACTATATACCTTAAATTTTTACCATTATGTATGTTTGTTACCAAAATAGAAATAATTTAAAATAGGGCTCTCAGAATGGTAGGTGTATTATTTATATATGGGAGGAAAATATATTGTTTTTGGATACTTAAGAGCCCTAATCTTAAGACAGTTTTTATGAAATGTACATATGTATTTTTATAAGTGTAGTCATTTAATTTATTCATCAGAAAAAAAATGTAATTAAATTCATGGATATTTTGTCACTCATAATTATTATAAATGTATTGAATGGTAATATTATAATTATAACAGATAAATATTCAAATTTTTAATTATACAGAATGATTCAGAACTGACGTGCCAAACTAATTTAACAGTAGGTTGAGAAAAAATTTTCAAGCAAATAACTTATATTTTTGGAGGTTTTTGTGTATTCTTTGTCATATAATCTTCTACAAGTACCTAACTCAAGAAAGAAAAAATAAGTACTTGATAAAAATTGGTGGGACCCACTGATCTCATACAACCCTGGTCTAAATTATTATTAGTTGATATTGGAAATCGATAGCACTTATTATTACTAAACTAATTACTATTTACATATTAAATTGCATTACTGTATCATAATAACGGGTTCTATAGATATAAAATAAAAATTAATTTTGGACTTACAAAAAATGTCTGAACAATCGTAAGTTTTTTGCTTAAAATATCTTTCTGATCTACTTTTTAAGTTTGGCACGACAGTCCTGGATCTGAATCGTTTTGTATAATACTTTAAAATTATAAATTTATTACTTATATATTTTTGTATTTCTGCTAGTCAAATAATTATTAAAATTTATTTTAAATCACATTCATGTAAGTACACTGTACTAATAAAAAGTCTTGATTATAGTTATTGTGTTTATTTACATATTATACATTTTAAGTAACATAATTTTAATCTTACAATTTGAAATCACAAAATTAAAGATACCACTACTAGCGACATCTTTGAACAAAATTATCAACTGTCAATAACCATTTATACTGTTTTATATTTGAAGTTTCTGTAAAATTTTTAAATTAGTAATATTTTTTTATTTATTTAAGACTTTTAGATAATAAATAATTTTAATTGAGTTTTATAAATTTCAGAAGTGTATAACTGCCATATTGTGGTATTCAATTTCGGTTCAAGTTCTAAAGTTTGTCAGTTCGGACAACGGGTTGAATACATACGTATAACTTAAACAAGTGGTCATTTTAATCGTTGAATAGCTTGGTTTAAATTTTGTGCTAGTACAGCAAATGGATGTTAACTTTTTTAATTTCACAACTACTTGATTTCAAGGGTAAGTCATCTTTATATTATTTAATTCATAAGGAAAATAAACAATTATTGTGGTAATACCTACTAAACAAAAATGCATATTCACAAAATATATCAATTTTTTTAAAACAATAATTCAATAGTTATATAATCTCATTGATGAGATTATCTATTTCTAGCGCACTGTAATGAAATAAACTAAAGCATCCTGCAGAGTCTTTAAGTCTTATATTTGCACTTTTTATTACGTGCATTTCATATTGTTTTGATTCAACTGAGAATGTACATATAAGATTGTTATAAGTGACATCGATTTCTTTATCTTCCGAGCAAAAGAAATGCACCGTATCTTGAACAACACATAGCCCCACATTTTTAAAAGCGTTTTCTTGCACACTTACACCTGGTCCAAAATAAAAAACTTCTAGATTGGTAAAGTTCTGTTTAAGTCCAAGTAGATAATTTCCTATTAAAAAATAATGTATTAGTAACAATAAGTAATTTTTAGTTTCTTTACTAAGATTAATGTCTTGTTATATACAATGACAACTATCTGAATCTTTTGAGTAAAATTAACGCATTAATTTCCACCTCTTACTAAAATTTTCAGAATTTTAAAATTAAAGAATTACCGCATATATAAAGGTTGTCTCCAATAACAAATGGAACATAGCTTTTAAAATTTTTTTGGTTTGTTTTTGAATGGACATTATCTTTTTGTTGTTTATAAAGTTGTTTTGGGTCATATATTTTTAAAGCAATCCATTTCAATGTTTTAGGATCATATACAAAACTTTCTATTTTACTTCTTCCACCACAAGTGACATATAAATTATTATTATATTCACAGCATTCGACATTATGAATCTCATATGGAAAATGGATATTTGATGACCAAGTATCTGAAAGTAATTATACATTATTTTCCAAAACTACCTTATTGTTTAAACATTAAACGTACCTGTTTTCAAATTATAACAATCCATATTATTTTGGACAACTCGATATCTACCAGTTCCGCCAACGACATAGAGCTCATTACCTACTACACATGTTTTAAAATGCCTTCGAACTGAGGGTAATCTGTTGAAAATTTGAAATTTAGATCATTCATTTAATAATTTTATTATAATATGTGTAGATCAAATTAAATCCAATGATTTCAAAACTTAAGGCTATGTGAGGCTATGTTCTTAACCATAGATGTAATATAATAAAAAAAACAACTTATAAAATACTATTGTTAGATTCTAAAACATATTTAAAATAGATCAAATATTATAGTAGCATCAATATTTCTTACACTGTAAATTGAGACCATTTTTCTTTAGTTGTATCATAAATCCAACAAGCTTTACTCCAGTCACCTGACCCATACATATATTCTCCTCCTAATACTAATATTTTGTCTTTCCAAACTTCTACTTGATATCCTTCTAAATCTGGACCTTCACCGTCTCCTACATGCTGTAGTTGAACCAACGGTTTTAATTCCTCGTGTTCGGAATCTAAAATTATTACTTTGCAACTATGTGTTGAAGTAATATAAAAATATTTATATACTTTTATAAAGACGCTATGTCTATAGGTACTATCATAATCTTTGAATTACAATCAATGAAAAATTACAAAGATTATTATTAATATTTAATGGCAATAAAACTATTTGATTTCTTCAAGAGTTAAAATGTAATTTATGTTATTTAAATAGTATTACATACCATAATAAACTACATAAGAAATATTCAGTTTCTTTTTATTTGGATTTTTACTTTTATCACATTTTAATATTCCGACAGAACATGGTAACTTTGAAATGTTTCTAGCTTTACATGATAATAAATGCATTATATACTTTTTCACTAAATCTGATGCTTCTAAATTACTGTTATTTTTAATTGATATCATATGATTTAATATTTCTTTAATAAAGGAATGTTGACAGATACCAGGGTATGTCAAAATTAATTGTATATCAGGTACTTTCACATTATTAAAATCAATACACTGTAATATAATTAACAATACAGTTGTACAGTAGTCAAAATTTTCTTCACTTGTAAAATTTTCATCTGAATTAGTTTCGTGTGAACATTTACTCTCGTTTCGCTCTTTTTCATACCACCATTTAATAGCTGCTTCAAACACATCGAGCTCGGATTCAGAATGCAAGCTACAATGAGCTAAATAGCAATGCAATTGTTCAACACTTAATTTCAGAAATTCATCTGTTTCTATAACATTGTTGAATTCTTGTAATGCAATGCAAAGACTCTTTTTTGCTAATTTTTGTAAATCTAATTGAACAGCAATGAAATATGCACCAATACAACTGTTGCTGTTTAAGTTGCTTATTATGTTGTCGATACAATAATTTTTTAATTCTTCTACTTGGAGCATACATGCAGCTTGTAAAGTTTGTAATATATCGTCTTCATCAATATCGATATTTCCATTAGTTAAATAATCTAATATAATTTGCATTGAACGAGGTGTTATTCCCTAAAATAATAAAATGACATTATTTAAATTTGTAGGTTAATATAAAAATACGGACATACTTTAATCGAGATCGTATTTTCTGATATTTCTTTAAAATGTCCACTGAACATGGCTTCAAAATATAAACTTTTTGAAGCCAATAACTGCCTATGAGCTGGAAATAAATTTCCTTCAATTTCTAATGTAACGTTTGGTTCTGACATTTTAAAACTTTTAATATATATCTATAAAATATATGTTATTTTTATTGCATTATTAGTAGAAATTGTAATTACACTATATTTAAAAAAAATTCAATTCAAATTGCAACGAAACATTCAATACTTCATTACTTTTCTCGTTTTATTCACAGTTTGACAGAATGTATAATTAAAAACATGTGATTTTGACGTTTATATACTTACAACTTTTTACTACGTTTACATGTTCTCATTGTTTACACGTTTTTTTAAAAAGGCAGTTTTTTTTCTTTGCAGTTAACTGAAAATGTAGAAAAATACGAAAATTTTACAGTAAAATGTTAATGAAAATTAATTATTATATTTTATTATATATTTACATATAAAATACACACATATTTAAAGACACAATAATATTTATCTTGCATAATATACAAAATACATATTTACAAAATAAAAATACTATTAGAGATTAGAATCAGATGTTTCAACATCATTTAATTGAATGCTCTTTTGTCGATTCAGATGTCTAAAAAATAATTAAAATAATAAATTAGAAAACTAAGAAAAATTGTGTAAGCCAGCAGTATTTATAGTATACCTATTTTTTGCAAATATTGTAATTTCTGGTTCATCTTTTGAGTCAAATGGATTATGTCCGAAATCATCAGTAAATCCTTCATTTAAGAAAGCAACTCGTTTTGTTAAAACTGTAATAATATAATAAATATGTTATAAATAAATACATGATTAAATATTTGGTTAAATAATAATTGCTATATTTAATAGTAAATGTATGGTATATTATGTCCAAACTCCAAATATATATAAGACATTTTGGTTGGTATGTGGTTAACAAATTTGAAAGGTAATAACTTATATTAGTTTAAAAAAATTTACTATCAATTAATTTCAATTTATTAAATTTAAAATACCAATTTTGTCCTACAGAAATAATTTAATTGGTAAACATTTTTTACATAGCTATCGAATAAAAAATGTGTTTCGGCATTTAAAAAGTAAAAAAAAAAAATTCACACACAGCAGTTTACTGAATTATTAAAAATATAGAAAAAACTAACCATTACTGTCATCTGTAGTGTAACTGGGTGGAGGTGATGTATAAATTTCCTCTTCTTGTGGTTCTATGAAAAACCAACTATCATACTGCGTGTCATTATTTGGTAGGTCACTATCATATAACATCGGTGGTACCTCTTGATGCACTGTTGGAAACAATGAACTGTCACTTTCTCTCGGTTTTTTCTCGAACAAAATACTTTCTCTTTCTGTGTAACGTTGTTGACTAAAAAAAAATTTTTTTTAAATAATTAAATTTGAGGATTTTAGAAAAGATTGAAATCAAAAAATAAGTTGTATATATAATTACTTAAATTCATCAACGAAGAAGTTATTTCTATATAGTACATAAATAAATACTATAAACAGTAACATAATTCCAACACTAATTGAAAGCCACATTGAAAGAATAATAGTTTCATTAGGAGCTTTGAATGATATAAGATTCATTTGGGACAACAATTCTTCTGAATACGTTAACCACATTTCTTTTAAATGGTCAGCATCAAGTTCGTAATCATTTGGTTTTGAAACACTTTCGTTTAAGAATACAGGAATTGAAAATGTTACAGCAGTGCATTTTTCTATGTTTGGCCATGAAATTGGGCAGTAAGCAACATGCGATATTAGGATGTTTGTAGATCTAAAATAAAAAATATAATTTTGTGGCAGTTAAATTATTAAAACAAAAAATAAATATTATTAAAATTCTTACGTGATCTCAGCATCTAATGGTATATTTTTATCATTGCAATATACATTTGCCATTGTAATCAACAGTTGTTCAAAATCATCAAGACTATCAACAAATTCTATAGGTGTTTTTCCATCAATATAGACAGTTATTTCTGGTCTATTGCCATTACTTTGTGTAGGTAAAGGAACTTCTGTTGTAGGTTTAGGCGTTTCAGTGGTTTCCTCACCTAAAATAAAGATACATTTTATATGCGTTATTATCTCAAGGACACACAATTTCATAGTGATTTACCATATCTCTCCCATTTAATTTTAAATCCTTTCATTTTATTTTTGAATGGCGATCTTTTCTGAACGACAAATAAAATAAAAACTGATTCTGATTTCATTATTCTGTAGTGTTTTGGTGTATCTATTTTCCATGTTAATATTACTCCAGTACCAGCGTCTTCCATACTTGTTCCTGTAACAAATAGTGTGTAATTGTGGTGTTCCGAGTATATTAATATGATATTAATTAAAATTTCAATTAAATTCAAACAAGATAAGAACCTGTGTCTTTTTTTATGATGCTTATATTTATTATTCTGTCACTATATACCAGTGTTTATCAAAGTGTGCTACACGTACCTTTATGGGTACGTGAAGCTGTTTTGAAGGGTTTGCGGTGTACTTTTTAATGTTTTTTTATTAAATCATTTTGTGTTTTGAACAAAAATTCTGCATAAATGCGATTTAAAAAAAAAACTTTCTTTTAAAATTCGTTAACAGCTTTAAAATAGTAATATGTAATGCATTCTTCTAAAAAACCGAACTTCCAGACTCGCCAATAAGTGTACGCCAGTAACACTTAACTCTCAGAAAAGATACATGGTGATTCTAGCTTTGGTAAACATTGATATATACTATACACTATACATTAAGTCTAAATCTATAGTATATAGTCAGAAATCATTTAGGATATATAGCGAACATTTGTGTGATCTGATTAAAAATTATGATGTGGAATTATAATCCATATATTTACCTGACTTAATTAAAAGATAGTCTCCTTCTTCGCCATTAATATCTAAATCTTCAACTGTAATATCGATACCATATGGAGCGTCAAATTTTTTACTAAAATTCATACTACCTTTAGCATCATATGCTTTTGGATAATTAGGTGATGTAACAAAACCAAATATTTCTTCTGGTTCTTCAGTAGTGAGTGCTCTTTCTGATACATTTTCAACAGTGGCATTTTTCTTTATTATTAAATATAAGTTTTTTGAATTGTCGTTAGTAGAATTTTTGTTTATTGAAATTTCATTCAATTTTACATTGTATATTTTACTGTTATTTAAAATATTATTATTTTCCAGTATTGTTTGATTTAAACTTTTTCTTAAGTAAATTTGTGTATTTCCATTGATTAAAGCTCCTTTATGCGTTCCATTATTTTTTATAATTCTAAAATCTACATTTTCTGCACTGGTATCTGAAAACACTAATATTCACAGTTTTTATAATAAATAATGAATTTTATTTATTTATACAAAATTTATATTTACCATTAAATTGTCCATATAGTAACAACAAAAATAATGAAATATTGAGTTCCATTTTAAGGAAATTATAGATTTATGCAATACACATTCATATTATTTTATTGTTTATGATAAAATGTAAAAAATATCTCAATATTATCTATAAATACTTAAGATAATTCTGACTAATTATCATTGTATCATTTTTATATACATATGTACATATTTCATACTTTAAAATATAGATAAGTAATTAATTTACGTAGTGAGGTTTATATTTTAGTTAAGATACGAACCATTATATGTTGATCAAACAGGCAAAAGATGGCGCGCATTGTATCTTGCAGATAGGGTTTGCAGGTAGGGACGCTTGCATGTAGGCTTGCAGGGGTGAATTTTATACGCTTGTATTAATCAACCATTCATCAAAAATACAGTATTGTTTTTTCCAACAATTTTTGTGTTGTAAAAAAATATCAAAATATAACATCTCCAAATAATATAATTAAATTTTTAAATTATTATTTCCAACAAAAATATATCATATATTATGACAATTAAAAAAAATTCTTGTAAAAAAATATTGTCACCAATTTTTTGGTGAATTAAATGGTGGGTGAATTTATTTGTTAACGGTACACTTACAAATATTGAACAGATGAATGATCTCCCAAGCAGTGGCGTCGCTAGGGAGGGATGACACCAGAGGCGGAAATCGATAGTGTCCGCCCTCCCCCCAAATCAATATGTTTTATTTTTTGCACATTAGGTGGATGTCACCCCCTGTGAATTTTTAACGACAGAAAAATTATCAGTGGGCTCTATTTTTTAAAATAAATTGGACGGTTTTCACCCCTTTATAGACTTTTAATAACCAAAAAATGTCAATTGGCTCAATTTCTTACACATTTTATCCCCTGAAAGTTTTAGTTCTAGCGACGCCACTGTTCCCAAGTAACATATAGCAGTAAATAGTAAATAAAAAGTGACACAAGGCGGAGAGCATACATAGTATATAGGCACTAGGTATAACGATAAAAAAATACAATTTACAATTTTTTATTATTCAATTAAGAACCCCCTTTGGTGAATTTGGCACGAGGAAGCACTGTGCATCACTTGGCAAATGCTTTTATTTACGTATTAGGTACTATTGCAGTTTACAATATCATAAAATTAATCACACATATTACTTTGTTAAAACTGTCAACTCAGTAAGTATGTAGGTATGTATTTTTTAAACGTATATTTAAATATGATAACCCGATAAAATCCATTTACCACCTGCTGTTTCTTCAGGGTACATTTATGTTTATTGTAGTTTTAACATAAACCGACATATCAACATGTTTATGGGCGTTGTAAATTTTTATTGACTCGAGTTGTCGTACCTTCATTGTTTAAGATACTGAAATTTAAAAAAAGTATACTGAATTATGATGGCGTATAATTTTATGTTTAACTTGATAAGGTATACTTGTGTGTCGTTCTTATATGTGAGAAAAATCTTAAGAAAACTTAGTTTTCCTTTTTAAGTTGTTGTTTATTGATTCAGGATTTTATATACTACTCTCTATAAAATATATTCTGCATTGAACGATTATTCATTCATAATCTAATATTTCTTATCAATTTTTGATAGCGTAGTCTTAAAATTTTTGTACTTTGATAAATTTATCAAAATCTTTGAATGCATAAAAAGCTTATTTTAAAAACGATTATCTCAGACAATTTTTTTCTACGTATTGATTACTATTGATCGATCAGTTAACATTTCAAGCATTTCTTTTAAAAAACATTGCAGTTACATATACATAGGTATAGTCAGTAACAAGCAAGGTGCGAAATTATTAACATAATTATAACTTTCTATTAATATCAGTAAAAGGTAAATAATCTTTTTTTTATATCAATATCAAAAATATTTATCAAGATAATTATCGCGATACTTATCATGACAATTATCATTCGCACTCTATTAATAAGTATTTGTATGTATGTAAAAACAGGTATATCTTCAACATGTAGGTACATATCATTATCATAATATTATATACATTGGTTAACATCATAAACATTTTTAATAATTGCCCACAGGAATTTCATAAATGCTTATCAAACAAATTTCAAGAATTTACTAATTATCTATAAATATGCAATGCACGCATTGTATTGTATTAAAGATAAAAAATTAATGAAAACGGTAATTAACAGAACATATATAAAGGCTTTAAAAACTGAATCAATTTAGCTCAAAAGGAAATCCAGCCGGACCAGATAATAATTTATATTTTTTTAAATCTCTCAAAGGTATGACATAATAATAACTATCTAGAATTGCTCTGTTTTATTGTATATTTATTATCAAAAGCGATGCACCCTAGACTCGAGAGTAAGTAATCTCAATCACGATATGGTTAAAACAACTGTCCGTATTATGGGCATCATTTCTCTATCGGTGCTAACGTACTAACTGCAGAAATGTTATCAGATTATAAATTAGCGCATTAATACTTCTAAAGCAATACGACGATGTAAAATGCGATTGAAATTTGTTTTGTTCGATGCTTTTATGAATAATTGATAAAACGTTTTTACCGTAAACTTTTTATAGATTTACATTCTGCTTATCCAGAAATTCACTATAGGTATCTATTAAATAATTAATTTTTATTTTTGTTTCCTTTGTTAGTAAAGTGTAAAGTTCATAATGTATTCAACGTTTGAACCTTATTAAAACAATTTTTTTGGATGAAAATTGATTTGCCTGTACAATTTTTACGAATCTTAATTAGTAGATAAAAGACGAGAAAAGTGATACTGTCACATTGTCAAATTCATTATAATATAATTACATAGGTACGTTTAGAAGTTTTTTTTAACTAATCGCAACTTTTTTGAAAAAACAAATTTTTTTCGAGTTAACAGTATTAGGTTTACCTATGGAAATATGTATAAGTACCTATACAGTTTTCTGAAATCGAATCAAAGTTAAAGCAGAGCTTGAATATTTTTCGCTTGATGAACTAAAACTGAATAGTTATTTAATGTTTTGATTTGGAAAATACATATACACTAATAGTAATAATGACAGTTGATGACCTTTTGTTTCTTTGCTACCTTAAATTTGCCGCTCCCAATCCACAATTTTGCGCCTTCTTCTAATTTTTATGAACTTTTTTTTTTCGTTGCTACCTCAAATTTGCTGCCCCTAGTAAAGTGTTGTCCGGAGCGAGCGCTCCCTTTGCCTCATTCTCGGTACGCTACTGGTCTTGATGTGGGATTCAATTTTTAAATACAACTAAAGGAGTTACTAAATAATACTCATTTTTGTATGTATTTGGTAGTTAGTTCGATATTACTCATGCATAGCTTCAACTTATGGATTTTCTACATTATTTCAAGAATGTGTCTACATTTTTTGAGGATTTGGTGTTTGATGCGTTCATAATATTATTAACACAATCTTGTTTTTTACTAGAGGGTAACTGTTTTGAAGGAGTGTTGCTTATAAATCCAATAGAGTTTGGTAATAATTATTTGCGATTAATTTTTTTACAGTTTCTATGCAGTAAAAAAAAGTTTGACATATTTGCGTAATTTATAGTCGTATCTGATTAATTGTCCACGTGTGTATAATTGTCAACTTCTTTGTTGTCACCTATAATTAATTGCTTCTTCGTAGAACGGCTGTACACGACATGCGCTAGATGTGATAGGAATTTTTATTCACTGCAATCATTAACACTTAACATTTATGAGTATTTTTCTTGTGGAATTTACAGTTAATTGTGTTACAGTCAGTAGTAATACAATTAAATTCATTAACGCGCATTTTGTTTCGGATATTTGTTTTATAGAGCATTCGAAAGAAGAGTTGAGGTCGTTTCTTCGTCGGTGTTTTTTTCTTATAAAATTGCACATTTTTGATTTCTATCTAAGATTTTTGTGATAGTTCCCTTGCTAGATAGTTATCCTTTTAAATATATTATCCTTCTGTCTCCATGGTTCGACAGTAAATAATTAAACGTATAAATCCTAAACTTATTGTGTGCTTCTCAAAATTTCCTCAAAGTATTATTTTTAAATGAGTATTGGCTATTTAAATAACCTGTTGATAAGTATAGTACCACATTCGAAGATATCCGATTTTATTATAAAAACATTTACACACCACTGGTCAAGATAACGACGCCTTCTCGATCACATTATAACATTTCGTTGTCAACAACCCGTATCAATAATTATATATCATTAATTCATTTTTTTGCAAATACATGGAACATTAAGGATGGTACAACGATCAATAACAGAAGGATCTTTCAGTTGCTGACAGCTATAAATCATAATCGATCAGTATCTAAGAGATCCATCATATGTCTGGCGACAAGGAATGGTTTGCTACATCAGTATGTATAGCCAGTAGTGAATTGAAATATATGCTATAGCTATTCCGAATGACACATGTATATATGTATATTGTTTATGTACCTGTTAGTTGATCTGTGACGTGCACTATATTTGAATGAAGTAGAATGAAAAATCCTTCATAAACTGTGTAAACTAATATTGTTGGTCTAGCATTGGTTCCCAAAAATTTTCCAAAATTTTAATTTTCTTTTCTTTTATGCACTATGTTTTGTCATATAATCATAATACATATATTTGTGTTACTGGTAACAGTGGTAACTAAGAACTAAAGAGCTCTTACACTAGAGACTAGACAATTGAGCCGGTTTCAGTCCGGTCTCGTTCCAATCAAATCTTATGATATTTACATTAACGAGTCGTTCTCAGGCCGGTCTCGGTCTGTCTCAATCCAGTTAAATCTTATGATATTCACATTATCACTCAAGTTTAGATCACGCTTTACTCAGTGATCAGTACTAGAATGATCGAAGATGAACTGAAGTTCCTATTCACACTATGAGTATAATCCATGCCAGGTTCAATCACGCTCCAGTAAAATATTCTTAAATACTATACTGTAGAGGAGCGTGATTGGACCGAGATCTGACCGATACCTATAGTGTGAATGATTTCATTGTTTATTTATATTTGATTGGAGCGAAACCGGCCCGAAAGCAGATCAATAGTGTGGATCAAACCTATGGGTACGAATCCATGCCAGGTTCGATTACACTCCAGTAAAATATTCTTTGAACTATGCTATATCGAAGCGAGTTTGGACCGAGATCTGACCGATACCTTAGTGTGAATGATTTCATTGTTTATTGTTTATTTATCGACCCTAATATTGCAGTTTTTGTTTTTATTATATATTTCAATTCGCAATTATAAATAAAAACCATTTTTAGAATACCAAAATACATTTTTATTGCGTATATTCAGATGCATCAAATGAGAAGGTAGATGATTGAGGATATCTATGGACCCGAAAACATGCTGTTTGATATATACTTGTTTCATCTGTATGTATGTAATATAGTGCAAGTGCATGCGTCAGCACAACTCACATATACACACACCTTTAGATATTCTCATAGACCGAAGGCGATCTCCCCACTCTCCCTGTCTCTCTCTATGTACGTATGTATATGTGTGGTAATCATAATTTTGTGAGCCTTGATCTAAATAATTATGCAAACGCGCCGATGGATTTGTGTGACGGAGATAGAGAACGCGACTGAATCTTATTGAATTTTATGGGTTGATGAGATTATTTTCTGATTTTGATACTTATGTAAACATATGAAGAATTTTTAGAAAAATGGGAAAGTGTCAGCTAACATGTATTAGCTGAAAATTTGAAAAATTAATACTTTTGAAGTATGGAATCGTAAAAATTTATAAAAATGTATATTTTCAGTATTAGATATTGGTTTAATAAAGTGATTTTAAATTTTTTTAGGTGACGGTACTATAAAATAAAAAATTTAAACTCGCGAACCGAGTACCTTTATATAATTTTTAGAAATGTTTTTTAATCCATCAACAACTAAATTAATTTGGTCGATCTATTTTTGCGTTCAGAAGAGAAGTTTGAGGGTGGCACCAATTTTAGCTGATGTTCAACTATATTACGAAACATATGTGTATAAAAAGAAATATTTTATTCCTTATAATGTCCGCAAATTTGTTTTTTATATATGCTTTTTATAATTTTTTTTAATTAAAAATAAAATAATTTAAAATTGTTGTTAATACCTATAAGCTGCCAATAGCATACTTACATAATATTATCTCATTTTAATAAAGGCCATTTCTGTTAAAAATAACCGTCCCTTCTACTATACTTTGACCTTCGATGCCAATCTTTACACACTACTCCATTTTTATGCAGTTTTAATACCACTGCTGTAACAAATCTGTTGTTAACTTAAGGTGGAGTGGATCTAAATCATTCACACATACACGCACGCACACACATACACACATGTGAGCACACGAATGCTCGTAGCGGTTTATGGTAAAAGTAGTTTGAATGCGATCGTAATGAGGCGGGGTTATTTTTCAACGGGGAGATGGATGCATTGTGTAGTAGGGAGTAATGATGTTTGTAAATATTAAATAATAATTCTTGGTATCTGTATATGGCATTTAATTAAGATCCGATTGTGCTGTTTAATTGAAATGGAAAGATTTTGCAGAGATCCCATTTCAAATAATTTGTATTGAATTTTTATTAACTCGAAAATATATATAGTTTTACTATATTGCTGTGCTTAGGTAAAGAACAGTAAGGTGTAAAAAGTTAAAATGAAGAAAACTGAACTCGAAGTTTTTGATTTTTTTAAACTGAATTAATAATTTTTTTTTCATAAAATTTATTTAGCGACCAATAAGTTAAATGACTTCATTATAAGTCATTTGAGAGATATTTTAGTTTAAAATACATCAAAATACCTGGAAATATAAAAGCAGTGAGATGTAGTTTACTGCCTTTGTACTCTGTAAAACAGAAGTACTGCTTTTAGTTTTTTTGTCAGAGAGTGCAGAATAAAAATTTAGTTTTATTTCAATGTATATAGTAATACAATAATCTTTGTCTATATAATGAGTATCGAATTACAAAATCTTAAATAATAATTCATATTTATTGATCTTTGTTGAACACACAACGAAAAATTAATTTTTATGACACTTAATAATTATAAATTGATTGAAGAATAATTACAATAAAAAAAACAATTTACTGTATTATTTATTTGAAGTAGATAGTTTTTGAAAACTGCCTTTTCGAAATTATAAGAACGTGGAATGATTGTGAATATTGTACGTATATTTTTCAGTCGATAAAAACAGTAAACTTTAAAAGTTATTGCTTTTTTATGTTGAAAAATATAAATATAAAGATATATTGGATAAATTTAAAAAAATAATATTATATTAAAATAACATTCTTAAATTTTATTATGACAAGGTAATATGTAGAAAATCGTTTGAAAAACCAAATGGCATCAAAATTACTAAAAGGCAGTAAAATAAGTTTACTGCATTTTACCTAAACACGGCAGTATAGTTTCATTAATATTTTTATAACTTTAATCACAACGATGCAGATTATGTTCACAAAAAATAATCGAAAAATAATTGAAAATATTTCATTCATTAAGATGATAGAAGAATGCAAGACCGGATACAAGCTTCAACACTGGCCTGGGCAAAAAGTAATGAACCGATCCGTATAAAGTTTAGTCTGAGGGGAAGGGGGCGATCACCCACCTCGACATGAATCTATAGGGGCTTTCTATTTATTTAGATGATTGTTTTTTATTACCTGCATGTAAAAAATTTCCAAATCAAAATTGATCACAAGTTAAATATATTTAGGTATAATTAATTTCATTTAATTAAAAAAACATACACATTTTAAATGATATACAGTAGCGGAAAATAAAATAAAATGATATTTTAAACATTCTCTGAATGTCGAGTATTTATTTTTGTGTTTTTATCTTACAGTTCGCCATCTGCTTTCGTTTCGGCAATCTTCAGATCTCTTTCTGCAAGTCATTCATTCACTTTAATCGGCAAATGTGTACGCTGAGTGGCTAACATTTACTGAATATTTTGATCTATATATTACTACTCATACACCTGTACAGAATTCTAACGTACATTACGTTTTTATATATGTGTTTATAATCTAAAATAATACATATAGTTGCAAGGTATATTATGTGGAGTGTAACAGTACATTACTTTTAATTTGATTGACATGCTAGAAAAAAAAGGTTTAACATTGGAATTAATAGATTATTTATTTTTGTTAGATAGTAAATACAGTAATTCCTCTTCTATTTACATGGATTCACGTTTACGCGATTGAAAAAGTTTGGAAAGAATTGATGGAAAGACTTTAAAAACACAATGTAATAGAGTAATTTCTATTTACACGGTTATTTTTATGCGTTGTTTTCATGGAACCAATTATCCGTATAAATGGAGGGATTATTGTAATTTATTTTGAAATGCAGACAGTGGCATTGGAACTAAATATTTTCTGGGGAGTTAGTACGAACCTCAAAAATTAAGCTGACCTAATTTTACTTGGCGTTCTTAAAATTCAAAATTGACTTAAATTTTCTTTAGCTTGCTTAATCGTATTTGTTAAAATAAAAATAAAATATAGAAATACTTACTTTTTATTTAAAAAAATACAGAAAACAGATTTTTTATAATTGCATGTCACTTCAAACTCGCCCTAAAAAACACCTCTCCCTACTGTTGGCGCCACTGAATGCGGAATAAGACTATCTACTTAGGTTTACTATTATTTTCAGAACTATAAAAATATTTAATTCTGTCTCAATTATGAAACGTCCATAAATCACGTAACGCTTTTTTCTAGAATTTTTTAACCTCCTTCCTCCACATACCTCCATGTAGACAATAACCTTTGACCCCCCTGCCTATTGCTACGTAACGGAGTACCATATAAATAACAATATGTTGGTTTGGAATATAGTAAAATGCAGGTACATCAGGAATAAATTACATTTATTTAAATTACTAACATTATAATAATTTGTATTTGTTTTTATTTATATAGAATTTGAAAATTTTAATATGACCCACTATTATCCATGTAGACAATATAGCTATACTCACCTTCCCATAAAAGAGTTACGTGGTTTACTTTAAGTTTAGATTAATAAATAAATAATTAAAACACTTTAGAGCATAACAATAAAATTATTTATTATTCAAGTATATCGTACAAATTAAAATGTCTTACCATTTCTAAACTAAACATAATTAGTTTTTTTAATAATTAACTAACCAGAATAAATAACTATAAATAAACTTGTATTAATAAAACTGAAGTTATGACTATGTTACATTAGGTTAAGTTGATCGTAAACTTAAATAACAAAAAACATCTTTATTAAATTGTATTCGTAGGTGAGGTATGTTCAGGTGTGTATAGAGTTAATTAAAATTGTACAACTTCTCTTATTTTACTACAGTCATATATAATTGTTGCTGGAAACACACACAGAAATACAATTTATGTTGAGTAAATGAAGGTTAGCAGTATTCTCTTCAATTCAATTTTATTCTGTAAGATGCTGAAAACTGCTTGTCGCTTTTATGTTCATTCATATGAAAGTTTTCTTCGGATGTTATGCATTCACAATTAAAAAAATATTTCGATAGTTATGTTTTTTTAAAAGAAAGAAAAGACTACATACATATATAGTAAACAATTATGTGAGTCGATATTAGTTTTTTTTTATCCATAACATACTGTGGTGACCAGATTTTAGTTTTGATAAACCCTGAGAATGAAGACCCCTTTTTTATTTTATCTTATATTTTTTATTTTAATTTTATTATTTTTATTTTTATTTTCATAAAATTTGTTACCATAATCTGCACTGTTATGTCCCCTGCTTTATTTTTTTTAAGTCGTCATTTTTTGCAAAACCCGGAGAAATTGCACCCAAACCCTAAGCCTGGAGATCCAGTGTGCAAACCCTGAGACTCTGGGTCAAAATCGGAGACCTGGTCACCCTATATACAGGGTATCCCATGGGAAGGTATTGAAAAGAGGAGAGTCAAGAATTTGAGAGCCGATCATAATAGTGGGGTTATTATCTTTGTGTTGATGAATTAAGTTTATGATATCCATTAAAATGTATTTGAATTTTTGTTTATTCTGCTTAGGTTTTGCTATACACCTTTATTATCACTGATCACTATATATTTTGGGACCATCCTAAAAAGTCTCTAAGGCTTAACTCATATGAGCCACTACACAACTGCTTGTGAGATTATAATATAATGCTCCTACGCCATCCGGAGTTTTTGATCCATCAAAATGTTGTTTACAAATAAGAATGAATGATTACTGTATTAAAACTATAAATAGAATAGCAAATAAGTCATTAAAATTTAATTAATTCGTAGATATTATTCGAGCTAATAACATTAAAATTATACTGCAAAAATAAATAAGAATCTTATGTATTTATGCATAGCAATAAAGTAACAACGTATAACATATGTTTTAATAGCATTGTAAATAGCATACAATATACAATTTGAATTTAATAAATACTATTTAGTATCAGCTCATTAATTACACTCAATTTGAAAAACGTTAAAGCCTGTAGTTGCCAGGAAGTAATTTAAAATCACATATGTATGTATTCTTATCTCTTTATGGAGGTGTTATTATTTAAGTATTAATTTGCGGAAGAACTATTTTACACATGACAAATGATTTTTTGCAATGGATGATTTGAATAGCTATTGAAATGAACAGATGTACTGACATGAGCAATTTGTTACGTAGGCTTGCATACCTTTATTTACAAAAGCTGAAAATCGTAACTGTATTTCATTCGGTCCAAATAAGACACAGAAATCAATTTGCACCTCCACCCGAGAATTCATCATAAATTAATAATGTACCATAATAACAATAATAACCTAACCATTTTTAATATAAACTCAAATTATATTTTTTATACTAACAATAGGTATCTAAGGTGACCAGGTCTCAGGTTTTGACGAGGAGTCTCAGGGTTTGTATACTGATTCTTCGGGCTCAGGATTTCGGTGCAAAAAATTATGACGACTAAAAACAAAAAAAAGGTCGTCAAAAATAGAGCAGGGGGTACGAAAGTGCCGATTAAAGTAATACATTGTTAATAAATTTTAATAACACAAAATGGCTTCATCATCAATTTTTTTTGACAAAATTAATTTTTTAACGTAGCTAATTCTATAGAAACCATAGGTAAATTATTTTAAAAATTACCTTTTGTTCAACTTCAAAAATTATTCTTATAAATACGAAATTTTTATAAATTGAAAATAACTCTCGTAGAAATTAAAATCCCAAGAGTTAAAATCGTTGTAATGATATAATAGATTGCGTGTGCATCGACGTGTCAATAAGTCATCTGTGCCAGCGGGGTTCTGGGTTCTGTTCTCAGTTACAACGTTTAATAAAATGTGTGTAGGCAAGAGTGCGGTGGAAATAAACAACGTAAGTATGCGTTTAGGCTCGATACATGTCCGCGATATTAAAACTAGTGTGTTGATTTAATGTAATGCTATTTTGCATGAAAGAATATTGTTCAGCAGTCGTGAATTACAACAGTTATCTGCAACTAGGTGTTCTTGGCAGGGTTATACGATTAAGATGCGGTGTTTTATTAAAACTATATTCGTTTGTTTCTATTATAAGATTTTTTACGTTAAAAGTTATTCGTATCAATAGCATAACTATGTAATTCTAAAGTAACAGTAACATTAAAATTTAATAACAATAAAGAGCCAGAACGAAGAAATCAACAATTTTTCATAACGAAACGAAAAACGTTTAAAACTATTTAGTAACAATAACAGAAAAAAAATTTAAGCTGTAACGAAATCAATAAATCAACTAATTTTTTCCTGTATACTTTTAGTTATGTTGTATATTTTCTCAAAGTCTCCATAGTGTTAATCGTAGATATAAATAAAATGTTACTTATCTGTTTTACTCATCCCTGTATAATACGAACAGTACAACTATTTTATATAAAAAAACTTTTCCAAACGATCATACATAATGCATGGTCAGAGTTCATGTTTGATTGTATATTATTACTAGCATTTTCATTTCGAAGTCATGTATTATTGGCTCTACAAGTATATCAATTACGCCAACGTGATATAAACTGGATTTATATTTTGTAGTACAATTCTAATGCATATACATTATTATATGTACAATGAACATGCATAACATAACGTACATTTACAGCAACTATGTAGATCGAGGAATAATATTAAAAATGAAAATGGCTTCATTAAATCATATGTAATACTTTTATTGTAATTGAAATGATACGTTATTTCATTTTTTTAAGTGCATTTAAAACATTGTCCAGAATGTTAAATTGTGTATTTTTCTGCATTCATGGGTAAAGGCCGTGTTTTCTAGATATTAACAATTTTTATATTATATATATTTTTAAAACTTCGAGGGTATTTTTCACCCCTTCAGTAACCGTAAGGACAAATATAAAATATCTGTCATGGGAGCCACGGGACTTTCTTATACGTTATACTGGGAGTGAACAGTACACGTGATTCTAATTTATAAAAAAAAATCTGACAAACTAACAAAAGATAGAATAAAAAAAATTGGATATAAATTAAATATAGTAATATTCTCTACATTACTCTGCAACATGTATCAAATAAATATTTTTTTAAAGTAATTACTTAACCGGAAACGGATGCTTACACTTGTCAACGTCTCTAAAGGTCGTTGTAGATCGTGATAGAAATTAAAAAAATTCATGAATTTACAACAATCTCTAGAGATCTTTGTAGATCTTTGCAGGTCTCCACAGATCAAAAACCATTAAAAAAAGATGATCCTGTCTCAAAATGCAGATCTATCAAGAGTTGATTTGATCATTTCAGATCTAAGATTTTTTCTTAGGTGAGTATAAGAAAGTAAAAATAAATGTCCCTTGTATATTCGACTGAACTATTAATGTTTATAATGCATAAATACTGATTGAAATTTGTTAAAACATAAACGTCTCGTTATGGAGCGATGATGGATCGAAGAGCGCACTATGACGAGATCTAGAGCAAGTAGGCCGATGTCCCACTGCGTGTAATCCCTCTATTATAATTTGTTTGATTCATTATCTCTACGGCTAAGGCATAAAGCCCACCCGTGACCCCCGTGTTGCTGTTGTTATAGGCTATATTATCAGTGCCTACTTCCTTACTTGAGCAATGTGTTTTATTTTTCTATCTAGATGTGATTGAAAAGTTTATCTACCAATTTGAGGTGAGGATAGATTATATTATAGGTGAAATGGATATTTACTTTATATTCCATTTTTCATATTTGTTTCCTTTAATTAATTTTCTTAACACATTGTAGTAGGTATATTTTATTTTATTTTTTATCCCAAAATACTTCTAGAACCCAGTGGAATATAATTTAAAAAACATTAGGTATTTTTTCTATGATTTTTTACTTTATAATGTGAAATTTGTTTAATAAGCACATAAATTATACAAGTCTTGAGGCTTCCGCGGTGATCTTGATATGGATCTTGGCTTCTGGGTGTAAGCCGCGTCGGTTTGGTCGTGTTATCGGCCAACGTTTCGTCACACATTGCAGTGGAATCTTCAGGGCTCTTCTAAAAGTGAAGAAGTAAAAGAGCTCTGAAGATGTCCACTGCAATGTGTGACTAAACGTTGGCCGATAATACGACCAAACCGACGCGGCTTACACCCAGAAGTCAAGATCCAGCACATAAATTATTTTGCTTCTTCTCAATCTCTATCAAAAAAGGAGGGAAAAGGAATTTTTTTGATCTTCGATTTCAAAATTTCCAGGTAATCTGGACGCATTTTAATAAAAATTTGTTTGTTAGTTAGATCTCGGCCCACATTAAAATCATCAAAATTAGGTCGAGGTAGGGGTGCTATTCTAAAATTGTTTTTTTTTTCAAAATATATCAAGAACGACGTACGCTATGTTTTTTCTCAAGCATTAGATACATTTTCTAAAAAAAAGGTAATTGTAACTTTTGACGTGTGAATGATCTCATCAGAAAAAGAAAAAATGCAGAATTGACTTGGCAAATGTATTATATATCTTCCTATTTTTTTATAAAAAATATCTGTTAAAAATTGATTTTATTATACATATAGGTATTTTTCAATCAGCCTTTGAATACAATATTAATACCATATTATGTTTTATTGACAGTTATTGAAAAATGAACGGCAAAACGATAGAACTAAATAGTTCGCGTGGTTTTTACTTACTGTTTTTTTACAACACGAGACTCAATTAGGTTTTTGTAGCTTGTTTAAGTATTCTATAACGAATATACAGTTGATTTTGATGAATGGATTTTTACGCGATGTTTTCAAATTATGTTTTAATTATAATAGTTATTTATCTAACTGCTATTATGTTTTGTAGCATGTACACTTGCGTTTGTGTGATCTTGTTTTAATTACTATTTTTTATAGTTTTAAATTGATCCCTACTCTCGAGTCTCGATGGTATGAAAAGATAATTTTAATTTGTTCAATAAATAGGAACCATAAACATGTAGAAATTTCGCTGTAAAATTGATTTTGTTATATCTGTCAAAATAATGTAAAAAATGGTGTAATGAAAACTAAAATAGCGAGAAATATACCTACGTGATAAATCGTTATTTTTTACTTTGCATGCACTTTTTTTTAAATTTCTCTATTTTTTTTGTAAAACTGGACAAAACGTTGAAAGCAAAAAAAAAAAAAAATTCCAATCGCCAAGTTGAAGCTTAAAATATTAATATACCGACAAATCAGATAAAAATTTGATTCGAGATTCGGAAGCTAAGATAATAACTATACAGTTTTAGCCAAGAGAAGTTTTTTTGTGACTTGCGTATCGTGTGACTAGTGGCTATAGTCACTGAACCGGAAAATCGTGATGAAACAGCAAACTTTATTTGTATTTACGTGCATATTGTTATGTTGACGTTATGCACTTATTTGTCATCTTTTGATATATTAATTTTCAAATTGATTATGAATAATGTTTATAAGTACTGTTATTTTTCAGTGAAAAATTTAACATGTATAAAAATATCAAGTTTATATTATGTGATATTATGTTTATTTTAAATTTTTAAATATGTTTATTTAGTAGGTAAGGTATTGGCACCAGTTAAGGCCGCTATAAGAGCAATCTTTACTATTTTTGTGATTGACGGGCTTTTTTTTTTTTGTTATTCTTATGAACTTAGTTACTAATAAAATATTTAATCAATTTAATTACCAAAGTCCGCAAATATAATTTGTTTTTTAAATTAAAGCCTTTTATTTTGTTTCTGTTTTTTTCTCCAGTAATAGATAAAGTGAAACCAGTAATGAGCACGCAATGATGGACACTTGCTAATGATTACAAAATGATAAGTACTACAACACAAAATATATGTATAAAAGAAAGAATCGTCAAATTTGTAACAATGTAAAGCAGTTGCTATGATTATAAATAATTAATAAATAAATTATAATTAGTTTAAATGTCCACCATTTTGACACCTATTGGCCGATTGTCATCAAATCACGCTATAAGACAGTTAAATGTATATACATTAATATTCAGAAATTATAGTAATCAAATATCAACAAATATTTCTAATTCAATACATTTAATTTAAAAAATAGCCATTACTGGGATCATATCCATGACTGGTGCCAGACTTTAATTGCTACTTTTTAAGTTTCTAATTGTATTTTAATCTAATGTCTACTAGGTTGCTGAAAATATGCACATCCACATACATAGCTATATTTTAATAGCTTTAGTATTGAGTGAATATATTATGATTTAAAATTTTTCCAAATCGAGAATACACCAATAATACCTTGACATTTAAAATACGTCACCATCGAAATTTCATTCCTTTAATTAAAATAAGAATATTGATTTACGTAATCGTTAATTCAAAAGTAAACAATAACCCGAAATATATTTGAAATAGAAAAACCACGAACATACAATTACCTGTGTAAATAACTTCATTAATATTTATTAAACAAACCTTGTCCAGTATCTTCGTCCTCAATACTCTACACTTGTAAATAAATACAAATAACCGCGGTTGCGTTAGAACCAAAGGCACACAGCAGTGTTAATACTATCATTTATTATATTTAATTAATGTTGTTTATTGTATGTTATGTCCACAGCGAGCATGCGGTTGCTCTGAAAAAGATCATTGTAATTTATTAGTTTTGTTTTAAAAACGCTGATTGATTACAGCTCTCATTTAGTATAAGGAGGCATTCTGAACGATGGAAGTTGTACTATTTCAAAAATCAATGAACATAATATGCGCTTATATGTGCATTATATTTCCAATTATATGTTACATTTTGAAACTAAGAAAACATCTACCAAGTAAATGCACAGTACTTCCTCGTGCTAAATTAACAATTTTACTAAAAAATATTAGTTCGAAATTTTTCTTTAGATGCACCTGATTATTTTTTCGTATATTTTTAATTTTTTGGCAATTTCAATCTAAATTTAAATTTATTATGTCAAAGTAAATATCAATTTAAAAAACAAAACACATTTTTTAAAGCAAAATGAGATAAATCTTTGTAAGGGAATATTTTACAACAAACGTTGTAGATCCATATTATAGGAAATTGAATGGTTTACAAAAAATATTCTAAAAAATTTTCACGTAACATGTGTAGTTCTTGAGATATCTTGAAAAAATAAATATTTTGGGATGTCACTCCTCTCGCTTACATACGATTTTGATGATTTTTAAATGGGGTCGTCATCAAGCCAGACCTAACCATCAAACCAAGTTTCATTAATACGGTTCAGTGGTTCATAAGTTATGTGTGTCACAAAGATTCAGGGGACAGACACATACACGGATGGACAGACAGACAGACATGGAAGGAAAAGTGTTTGTCTTGACCTGAAACGGAAAGATCAATTTAAAATTTTGAAATCGGAGAGCAATTTTTTTGTCTCAATCTAAAATGATCACAAAGCTTCTCGTATCTTCAATATTGCGAGGAAGCAAAAATAATTCAAAATTATCATTAATTGTCAAAAATATCAATATACCATAGAAAAAACTTTCAAAATGTCAAAAATAATACTTGTTGAATGTGATAGAAAATCAGTTTGAATAAAGTCAGCTATGAGTTTGACGTTTCAATATTTTCGTTATTTTAAAATTTACAAATGTGGACATTGGAGGATTTTTTTATATGGCTACCATTATGTTTAACAATTTATCGAGCAGTATACATATTTACCAGGCGTTTCGCATTAAGGAAAGCTATAGAACCATTTATTGCTGAAACTAAAGATTTAGAAGAAATTATTCATTGGCTTGAAGTGCTCAGAGATCGGATAAATGAGAGAAAAGATTTTTTAAGGTACGATCTTCGTTCTCAAGTAGGAACTATTCAATGGGAAATGATCACTACCGAACATCAGCTTGCTCATTTGGCTCCAAATATATGGAAGAGGTTGGAGTCGTCAGATAAGTTACCAAATATTGAGGCTTTGCTGAATGAATTAAAAATGCTGGATACTTCAAGCTTCCATGAAAGTTAAATATAATATTTGTTATGTATACTGTACTTTAACTTATTTTATATGTAGCCAATAATATTTGTCGGTGTTTTTAATATATGTTATAAATAATTCTATTATTTACTTACTTACAGTAAAAAGATGCTGATTGAAAGTATTAATTGTTTAATTAATGTAATAAATTAATTGGAATATTTTTTATCTGACATGGGCTTAAATTGTTAATGGATTATACGAGTAAAATAGGTATATTTAAAAGTTTTGTTGTTTAAAAAAGATACCTATCCATAGGTGTAATGTTGACAATTGAAATTACAGTTATTAACAATATATACGAGTACATGCAGCCGTTTTTTTAATACATATTTGGTATCAATAAATTGTATATGATTTCGCCCTTTTCTCGCATTGCTAAACTCATTAACTATAGTCGTTCAGACTCAATAACGGCATCATCTGAAAAAAAAATATTTTTATGGGTGGAAAGTTATAAGGGAGATAAGTTTATATTATTTATTTATTTCGAATCTTAAATATACAGTCATCGGTTAACAATAAAAAGGTTCGGTTTTGATGATCTAGAACAGGGTTGGCTAACCTGCGGCCCGCCGTGCTCTTATGTGCGGCCCGCGGCCACATACGAACAAATTAAGTTTTATATCGATTATTTTAAATATCGGGTGTATATCAGAATGTCTGAAACTGGTTTCAATTTTCAGTCGTTTTCTTTAAAACAACATTTAAACTATTGTTTTATTTATACATATAACTTAACTGATAATTTTAATTGTTGAAACTATTTTTATAATACAAAATGTGAGGTAGGTGGTAATTTTTTTTACCCTTCACCTCCCATTTGATATTTTCCGGCGAATTGAATGCTATCCATTACAGCCCTATGAAAATTAGCTTAATTTTTTTATGCTAATTTAAGGGTTGAAGGATGGGATGTAAAAACTTACTATAAATCTAATGGCGTTTTTTATATATTGCTTTCACGATTATTAGTTCCGATATAAGTTTTCAAAAGATTGAATATTTTATTTGCATCCGTGGTCCCGAGCTTAACAACGAGAAATACGTAGTTTTGCTTCAAAAAATGAAAGCAATTAGAAAAAAATTCAAAAAGTACGAAATTCGTAGTAAAGCCTAATTTCAAAAAATGATAAGAACAAATTTTAGAATTATTTTTATTTATGTGCGATCCTCGAAAAAATTTTAGGTCATCAATGCGGCCCGTGGAGCAATTCGGGTTGGCCAGGTCTGATCTAGAAATAAGTATAAGGTTGAGTTCTGTTTCATATTCGCCAAAATACGTTTTATTTTATTAGGGCCTTTGACCGGATCACAGGGAAAAACTAAAAGTGATCTACAAAACACAAGTAGTGAAATTCACGTCGATAACACTTTTACTGTCTAAATCTTGTCTAAGTGACATAAAGTCCCCACTCCCCCTCTCCCGCACGCCGAATGTCGGCGGTGAGTTGAAACAGGCTCGCTCTAGTCACCGGACCACGTTTTGATCATCCAACAGCAGTACTCTTGCGTCTTTCTTCGCTAGTTCTACAACAGACAATAGTGCGAGTTCTTCCCTCTCACAACAACCCTTCTTTATCTGTCTCAGTTCGCGACTTAATAAGTGTGAATCGATACTGTATTATTATTCCTAGTTGTTTTTTTGTACATTTTCTCTCTCGTGTGTCTGAAGTGCTGTGTTTTGACTAACTGGTTTTGATTTTGTTAAAAGATTTGTGTACTTGTTGTATATCTTTTTGATGTTTGTGTGTTTTTTTATTATTTCATTTATAGAGTATTATAAACTGTTTTTAATTTTTTTTATTGATATTAATTTGCATTTTTGGTATACATACATGCATATGTATATTAACAGCGTTCAGCCTAGTTATTTCTTCAAGATTAAAAACCATTTATGTATTAATTTATTTTTTTGGTGTATTTTCATTAATAATCTTTATTAAATACATACTTCTGAATGTACAAATGTATATTATAATATTTTTTTGCATATAAAATTAAATAGCAATAATAAACATTACTATTTCTATGTACATATGTTTTTGATTCTGTACAAAATTCTTGTAAATTTATTTTTCACAAATTAGTTTTTAATTTTGAAGAAAGTTCGTGAATATTTCACAAAAATTGTATAATCTTTATCATAAAAACTTGTATAGGAGTATATTATGTACATTTATGTGAATTAAGTGAATTCTATAATGTCTGAACCTTCAGCCGAAGGGGCGCAGCAAAAGACTGCGCATCCAAACGGCACTGCGCATTTGAATGGTGAAACTCAAAAAAATGTCCATTCAAACGGTACCAATGGGGTGGCGCAGAAACCTGTGCATCCACCCTTACCTACGATGTCTAGCATGGAGGAGGAAAGTCTACGCGAAAGACTTCGTGCTTCGCAGCTGCGAAAATGCGTAGACTTACTCACCCGCGATGACGTCACGCGGTACACGAGAGATACATTTAGACGAATTTTTCAAAATAGGGTGAGTAAAAATTACAATATTTATTGATGAAACATGTGAATTATATTAAATCAATATTCAAATTTAATTCACGTGCATATAAAATCATACAACCTATATAATATACCTGTCATTTGTTTAAGGGTTCATGCTCGTTTAAATTAAATTGTATATGATAATCTCACCTACATACGTTTGATATCAGTAAAACATGTTTTGTTTATATATACATAAATAATTGTTTATTTAAAAAAACTAGTCTCTAGTTTATTTATTTATTTTTTAATATAAATAACTAATTGTAAATAAAGATTGCCTATCATATCGATAGTTAAAAGGCTAGTGAATAGTGTTTAAGTTAATTTTAAAATTTTTTCTATTTAATAATATATCTATTTGGTATTGAATGCACGTGTTTTTTTTATAAATAAAACAAAAAAAATATGTAAATCAATAAAAAAATTTAAATTATACAAATTTTTACGTCATTTTATATCTTGACAGAAATATTATAAATAATTTATAAATTTATTAACATAATTTTACTGTTTAAAAACAAGAAAATGCATATCACATATGAATTGACCTACAAAAATAGGTATATAATTTGTATATGATTTTGTATGGTTAGTTCCATTTACACCTTACGTTATATGTACGTTATATCTATAAAAACCGTATTATCTTAAATAAAATCTGTCCACTTGCTATTAACATGTGCACAGTATCTTGGTAGCAAGAATTAGTTATTTGTTTTTAATCTAGATCAGTATTTTGCACATTTTGAGCACGCTTGGATGATTGAATGCGGTTCCAATTAAAATAAATGATTGATCGTTTTCATTTCACCAACTGTTGAAGATTTTTGAAATATAATTTTTTTGTTACTTTTTTATTTTATGATGTTTGTAATAATTTGTTCTAGTTATGTTTTCTGACGTTCTTTTTTCAAAAAAACAAGGGCAATGGGTTTACATGATATTCAATATTTGCTAAATATAAATAATTCAATTTTAACAAGAAAAAGTACTGTGAATCGAATTAATATATTTATTGATGATACTTATAGGTTATTGTTCAGAATTGTTAAATAATGAAGTACTAAATATGACTCATGAATTCATTTTTAATACATTTTTAAAATGTGTAAGAATTTTAAGAAATAATATATTCGAAAAACGGAAAAATTTATGATACCTATATCATAAAATGTGTGTAGGTAGGTACTTCGTGTACCTACGTATTTATAAATATGTTTTTGTACATACCTTTTCAATATTTATTAACGTGTTCTTTATTATCATACTTACCAACTTTAAAAATAAAAATCGTAAAAATAAAATTGCATAAAAACTCTATGTGATATATGTATAAATATTTATATTTGGCCTTCCATCTTCGATGATTTAGCTAGATTTTTTTGGTTTAATTATAAATTATAAAAATACATATTTTTTTCAGTTTTTATTTTATTAGTTTCTGTTTATTATTTTTATTTTCACTGTTATTGGTTTTTATTTTCTTATTTTCTAAGTCAGAGACACAAGACGGGATTCTGAAGTTGCCACTGGGCCGTTCAGGGCAAGTTATTCAAACATTATGGCCTGAAATTTCGGTTTTTACTATTTATGGATTAAAGTCGTTATTAAAAGACAACAATGTGATGTATTGTTTTGCATTTAAAATATAAAGTTTCAATAATATGTAAAATATTTTTTAAATATTTGTATTTAGGTAGAAATAACACCGTTTCAGTGTAAGTTACTCTTTCAAAGATTAAAAAAAATTATATTATAAATTTTAACCCCAAAGTAAATTTGTACTATACATTTCTTAGATAACATTATAAAATTATTCAAGAAGTTTTTTATATTCGCTATTTATTAGAATTAATTTTACTCGGTGTTAGTGGAATTAGTGAATCTTAGCACTAATATACATAGAACTTGTTTTTGCAAATGTCAATCAAAGAGGTTAATCTTCTTTTACATAATGTTCTGATATTAATTTATTATAATCTTCAATATCATACTGGTTCTTGCTTTATGATAGTTTTTAATATATAGTATGTACAATAAAGAAACAATGTAGGTATACTAAATTCTATAATTTTGTTATACCTTCTTGATGCGAACGATTTATTTTTTGAAGTTGGTTTAACATTTTACGCTTGTTTTGTAACAGTCTCAAATTTATTTAAAAATTCATCACTTCAATTCTACCCACTAACCAGGTCATCTGGCAATTTGTTTTCTTAAATAAGAATGTCTAAGCTAGCATCTATCAAAATGTTAGTTCTTAATCTGTACTTTTATTTTCGCCTTTTTTTCCAACAAAAATTTGGGGTGCCACCCTCATCAACGCGGTGCAGCCAGATATCTCATTTCATGTTATAATAGCCGATTTTTCTGTTGTGTCGTCCTCTATTTGGGTAGGGAAAATACGCAATAAAATGGACACTTGAGATTGAAGTTTTTTTATTAAAACTATATACAAACATTATAAAAAAAACTACGTTATACATGTCTCTAATTACTTGATTTTCTTAAACTTAATCTCTTTTACCACAAAAATAATAGAAAAAATTAAATGACATGTTTAAAATGTCATTTTTGTTCGTTTCATGCCACCAGTCGCATTGAAAAGGACAGTGGGTGTGATGAAACAGACATGGTACAAAAGTGGTAGGTACCTATCAATTATAATTTAATTCAAATAAAGTAAAATTTCAATTAGATATATTTTGAGATCTTTAATCATGTTTAATCTGGTATTTGTATTATTACTAAATACTTAAGTACCTAGTTAATTCTAAAATTTTGTTTCATCAAGTCTAATTGTTTATTTAATTACAATTATTACAAAAAAAAATTTTGCAGTCCTTTTACATGAGCCTATTTATTGCATTTAAGACATTTTAACCAGTCAACAATACTATTTAATTTTTACAATCAACATTAATATTTAAATTAACGTCCGTTTCAATGCACGAACATCTGTCCGATTCAATGCATTATTTGACAAACTTCGTCTACACAGAAATAAAATTTGAAATATAACTTATCATGAATGCTCGACTCACATATATGCAATACTATACAAAACATCAAAAATACTTAAATGTAATATCTCACCATTGGAATCTTTTTCAAAAAACTATATTTTTTTATAGTTTTTTTTTACGACGAAAACTTATATTGTCAATACAAACATATCATTATGGAACTATGCAAATGCCATCTTTATGATGTAGTCTTTGAAGTTTAGTGATACTAACAACAAAATTTGAATTAATTTGTTTGGATAATTTCGATGGAACAGACATTATCCGTTTAATGAATTATCCGTTTTATTGGGTATCTCCCCTATGTTAATACGAGTATAATAACTAAAAAATTAAATGCCATTGACAAATATTATTGAAGAATACTGTTTGTATTGTACATAGTTTCGAATCCGTACTGCTACTTATTCGAGTGTCAAAGGTCAAATGAAAATAAATTATAAAGAATTATCAAGTCAAACTCTATATATTATATGTATGTATGTACATACGTGTAATAAACGAATAGAAGAATATTTATTAATATTCTAATATATACAATATATGTACATATGAATTAACTATTATTTAAATATACTCATTCAAACCATTAAATTTATTGCTGTTAAATATAATCTGTTTAGTACGTACATTTAACAACATAAATTATACAAGGATTTCATTGAAAATATAAATTAAAGAAATTGTGTACTACTTTCTATTTTTTTTCTTCAAAATAACTGTGTATCTGATAAAAAATAGTTTCATAATATAATACATATAAATAGTATCTAAAATTATGTCAAATGGTAAGGATTGAAGCTTGATCTATTAAGTATTTTTGTTAAAGTATAAGTTAGTATATTTGTACCTATCGATAGTAAATTTGAATATGATATCAAAGAATTTATTGCTTTTATTATAAGGAATTTTTGTATTAAGGGCCTACAGCAGGGGCTAATGTATTTTTCAAATTGCAATTTTGAAAAGCTGATGTTATCTTGAATACAATTGTCTTATTAGAGCTATTTTTCTAATTATCGAGATCATAAATTGTTAAATTGAAAAACCTTATTTTAAATTTAACAATTAGGTAAGCTAAGACTATGGTTTTGTAAAAATATTGTTAGCATCAAGAGTTGAAGATAAAATATATTTAAATCGATCTGTTAAAATCAAATATAATATAAAATCATCTTTTCAACGATGTGTAAAAAGAACTAAAGTGAAAATCTGAAAAAAATACTTTAAAAGAATGAAAAATCTTTTTCTATTTTAGATATCTTATTCGATAAAACTAAATTTTGAGGCTGGAACATAACCCAACATATATATCAAAATATAAATTGTATTTGCAAAATATCATTCATTTATGTATAAAATATGTTCAAATAAATATGATGTAAAGAAATCCTCTATATATATACAGTGTGTGTGTGTGTGGATGGTGCACGATAAAAATAAATATTTATTCAGTAAAATTGGTCGAACTTCCTCTATAGTTTCATATATAACATTCACGTATCCTCATTATGTCTAAAATACAGCATCATTATTGCTGATACTGGTTACTTAAATGTATACTTTTGTAAAAACGTTATCTCTGAATCCCACGCGTATATCATAACTCGTGTTTGTTAAGCCCAAACCAACCCGAGGCGGTAAATTTAAATTTATATGGGCAGAACCATCATCGGCCGAGAAAAAACCACTCATTAGTATTCATATGAGTAATACACCTGATTGTTAATTAAATAATGTTTTGTGTATATACGTTACAACATTGCATATGACATTTTATTCTGTATGATATTACAGTGGTGCTGTTATCAGAAATAATAAAAGCTTTTGATATTTGTGTCACCTACTTAATGTGTAGAAAGCATCATAAAATCTGGAATTATAAACAAATAAAAATGCAATTTCAAAATATTATATTTTAGAATCATAAATAGGGTTCTATTAGAGAATGCAAACTTTAAGATGTTTTTCTAGTTTATGGTAAGGCTGCACGCCGAGCGAGACTTTTCTTGAATTTGGAGTGACCGAGATGATATCGTTTAAATAGCGATTCGCAACCTTTCGGAACGTACACCTAATGTGTTATACCCAACAACCTAATCCTAGACAACCCTGCCGTACTGTATGTTGAACCCTGCCCTGACAGGCACAGAGGCATCCTCCATTCCGTCTTTGTGTCCCCGTTTCTATATGTTGTACGTGTAGGCGTTTTTCTCACATCAAGAAGAAGAATGAACATTTAAAGAAAATTAGATGGCTGACTTTGTAAAAAAGAATGCCAAGAAATTTAATAAAAAAAAAAAACCTTTCGGAAAAATATATATCTGATTATGAAAACATGATTAGTCAAATGTATCTAATCTTGCTGCTCCTGTGAAGTTAGACGATCAATCACAAATATTTATTAAAATATTAATTTTATTGAATATTTTGATGTATTGACGCCAATGTATTAAATTATGCATATTGCCTACTATTTGTACACGCGAACATAACTAAATATTGCCAACATTATTATAATAATTGTATGAAACTTGATAAACGAGAAAAAATATATCAAAATTATGCTTGTTTTGTTAAAGAAATGTGACACTACAGTACACAGAATGACACATTACATGTCTGATGTTTGTAGATCAACGTATTAATTAACATTTTAATGATTATGTAAAATTGGAAAATAACTATTAAATAAAAACATAAGATTTTAATAGTCTGGATATTTACATCTAAAATAAGTTAATAATAATTATTAATATATTATGGAGAAAAATATTTTTACCTGGAAATTCACCAAGGAAACAGTTTCAACTTTCTGCTCCGTTTTTTAAAATAAATTGTTCCTAAATTCTTAGTTTGGAAAACTTTAAAAAAATCAAATTCTACATATATATATACTACATAAATTATGTATGAATTTGTTTATTAAATTAATAACTATAATAATATAATGAAGTTTGTAGGTTTTGCAAATCAAAAAATTTCAATATAATTTCATTATTCATTACAGCATTTATTTAACGACCATATATTTAAGGAAGAGGTGTTTCGTTTATGTTAATATATACAATTTAAATTTAATTATAAACAACCGACTATATAATTTTCAGATGAATTTATTTCATATAAATTATTTAGTTGCAGTGTTAACTTACCTCTTTTGAATAAACTTTTATAAAATATAGAGAGAGGTATAATTAAGGATTTATTTCTAGATGATAATCTTTAAATTTACTATGTTGTTGATCTTATAGTTTCAGATAACATATAACTAATTATGCTTATTTCGCAATTAAATAACAATAAGATATTGCACAAAGTTTTGTATTGTCTTTATTTTAAATTATAGATAGGATGTCTTCATATATTACCTATTGACTATTAATTGCATATTCATTATTAATAATTTGTAGTGCATGATGGTAAACAAGTAAATGTTTAATGCAAATAAATACATATACAAATGTTAATTAATAATTATGTCGTATTTTGTCAGCGATTACAGAGAATCAAATTTTTCATGAATATTTTGTTATTTTATATTCTGTCCATAAACCACGTTATTTTTTAGAATTTTTGAACCTTACTTCCTCCATGTAACGCCATGAAGACAGTATAACCTATGACCCCCTCCTGCCTAATGATACATAATGCAGTGTATACCATATATATTACAATAATATGTTTTTAAAATTATCTCAGCATGAAGTACCTAAACATTATAATAAATATAGGTTAATCGTCCAACCATGTTTTGTTTTTATTTGTATGAAAGAAAGTTACGTAACATTTAAATGTTACCCCCCATTACTCATGTAACGCCATGCAGATCAGCGCTTCTTAAACTTTTTGATGTCACGGCTCCCCTGCAACTCAAATTGATAACGCACGGCCCCCCTAATTTTTTTTTTGGAACCCAAGTTGATTAAAAAAATTTCTTTGTTTAATGTTCACTCCTGTACAACTGTAGTGCTATCTAGCCGTAAAGGAAGTATTTAGGATTCTCGCCAACAGTTTAAAATTTTTGATTTAAAAAAAACAGTTGTAAAAATATAATCATTTTAAAATTTCAGCATTTTAACAAAATTTCATATAATCATAATTTAAGCAAGTATGTACATCAGTGGCGAGGCGTGAAATTTTTAATAAGGGAAGCATATTTTGTCAATCCTCCCCCTCCTATTAACAAAAAAAACTAGTTATGAAACACTTTAAGTTCAAGCTTTTACTTTTTAAAATAAATTCTTATATATTTATATAGTAATTTAATGATTCTATGTCTTATTCTCTTGTATTTTAGTCAATATTTGTATGACTGCAGGAAATATCACTAAAAAATTTCGAATTTTTGATTTCGTTAAAAGTATGTTTATTGTATAGAAAATGACGTGAAAAGTTGAAATTTTCAAACCGCAGGTCTGTATCTCAAACCGTTCTCGAGATATAACCTCTCAAAGTTTCAGTTTTTTAAAATATTTGAAGAAAAAAGGCCATAACTTTTGAACGCGTGGTCGGAATTGATTTTAGTTGACGGATTTGAAATCAGCGTGTCAAAATCTATATAATGACATGTATAATACTTTAAAATCCGACAAAAAAATTTTGGTCAAAAATCGACATTTTTTTAAGGTATACCCCTTTGAATTTTTTCGATTTTTCGTGAAATTTTTTTTCCCGAGTTTTAAGGTATTATACATATCATTATATAGATTTTGACACGCTGATTCCAAATCCGTCAACTAAAATCAATTCCGACCACGCGTTCAAAAGTTATGGCCTTTTTTCTCCAAAAGTTTGACAAAAGAGTTACGTGGCTTATGGACGTATCCTTACTCTTTTTTATAGGTTAATTTTCGAGATTACTGTATTCATTTTATATTAAAAGTAATGTAGCTAGATGTCAATTGTCATAACACGGTTATTTGATTAATATTGACCGTCAGTTTCTGGACATATAAGAAAAGTATTTTTGGTTGTCTATGGCATTAAGACTGTAAAGTATATCATATAGCTGTTTATTATTTAAAAATATATAAATGTAATTAGGTACCATTTAAAAACATGTTTTCGCGTAATTATTATTTTGATTGAAACGTCAACATTTTTTATTATTTCTGTATCGGAGGTCAAGAAAAAGAAAGGTAATAATGTATACAAACTGAAAGGCACCGCCTTAGAGGTACGCATACAATTAAGAGTAAAGGGTCTCGGCACGTTAATTAAAGTCAACGAAAAACAACTCTTTAATTAGTAGTAAAAACGACAAAAACAAACCGCGAATATATTGTTTATTTTAAACTGCCATGCTCATGACTTGTCCGAATTAAAAAGCTACTTAAGATGCCAGATAACTCTCAACATGTACAGTTAATATTTTATAACGAATTTGCTCGACCACCGAGTTTTTAGTAGCTTTCATTTTTTGTTTACTTCTCTTGACTATTTAATTTCATATCTACGTTTAATTCTTTAGAAAAGTTCGGAGTTAAAACAAATTTGCAAAATGAATAGCTTTGAAAAGTGCTGTATCCGAGTTTAAGTTTATTTCCATATATATTAGAGTTTTTTTTTAACATGTAAATAAAATATAGTTATATTCCATTATGACATATATGATAACATACAATCATACCTATTTACAAATAGTATTAAGTCATTTGCATATTTAATTAATTTAAATTACATTAAATAATTGATTTAAAATATAATTTATTGAGGTAAAAATGATCCAGTTTCGTGGTCTTGAAATTCTATTATTGAAATATGTTATGTTATGATCTGTGTGTATACATACAGATTTAAATAAAAGGCGATGTAATAAAAAAATTTAAGATTAATGAGTGCATATGGATTATTTAGTAAAACACATAAGAATTATTATAGAACTTATTATGTAACATGTTTTTTTAAAGGTTTTATTCCACATTTGAATATACCTAAGTAATATCTAAAAAAAATCTTCATTGTAAGATATGCACACATATTACTAGATAAATTTGAATTGTATATACATTTATCTTATATTATGTACAAGGGAAGATCCTAAGGTGTTTCATTAATTCTGAGTTTAGATTAGTATGAAATTGTTTTAGGGGTCTAAATTACACAAATCTCAATTTACAGCCTCTATATTTGCGTTTAAAAAATATTTGCACGGTTTGAATTCTCTACATCAGTGGTCTTCAAACTTTGTCGACTCACGGAACCCTTAGAACTATAAGGTTTTTTCGGCTAATCTCTTCCCACCCTTAGAAATGCATCAATTTTAAAATATAACTAAATGAATCTTATAACACAGTTTGAAGACCACAGCTCTAGATCGACGCGGCGGCGTTACAGCACTGTCTTATTTACCAAGGCTTGAAGTGTCATTGATTTATTGATAACTTAAAATTTCATTATGCTATTTTTTTAAACATTCTTTCTTTTTTCTCTATGAGATTTTTTTATCATATTTTAGCATATATTATATAGGTATAAACTAAACATAATTTAAGTGCAATTACTGAATTAACTGAAAGATTCAATAAGGTTAATGATACTTGAAAACATCAATTTATATAAAAACTTTTTAGTTTTATTATAAACAAAAGACTTTCATATAAGTATTTATGATCGAGCAGATAAATTTAATGTTTTTGAACCGATTAGAGGTAATTGACAGTGTATAAAAAGCGGTTAAGCATATTTAATATCACCAATGCAGATATACTGTAATTTTCTCGTTGTCAGTGTGTAGGCGATGCGCTTTATTGTTATATAAATTCGCTTGTTTTCTTGTCATGCTCGTGTCTTCCCCGTGTATGACATACCTGTTTCGTTAAGTCACGTTTCATTGAAATACGCAGTGGCGGCTTGTGCAAAAATGTAAGAGTATATGCAAATTATATCTTTATTTAATTATGTATATTAACAATAATTTGACCCAAGGTGGTTGAAGAAGAGAAGAAGTGAGTATTTTAATTAACAATTTAGTAAAACCGACCACGTAAATATACTATGCATTTGATCAACTATTGGTATTTTTCATGTATTTTCTGGAAAAACATAGGTAACAAAAAATTATCTATAATAAATTTTCAATAAAAATGTCTAGTGTGTACCATTTAAAAAACAAAGATGTATAGTTATGTTATTATTTAGCATTGTGTGTATATATGTACATTTAATTCAGCAGTTTTTTTAACAATTGATTGATGATAATTCGTTATTATGATTCTTTCTCTCCATAGAATGTAAAATAAGGAAGATTCAGTGATAAATCCGGTATTAGATTTGGTTTGTAAAGTAAATATGATAAATCATAAAACACAAAAAGTTACTTCCATATTATGTGGGGTACAATCTTCAATCATATTGTTCAAATTGGTTTACGAACTCATATTATTATTACAAATGTTACCACTGTTTTCAGAGACATACATACATATGGACACACAACACGTATAAAATATGCTTTCGTCTCGATTGTCCGTACGTTTTATCTTTCAGATGTTACGAAAGATATTTTTGTTAACGGATTGTTTAGTTTGGTGTTATGTTTTGTTAAGAGATATTCTCGCAGATTATGAGTATTTGTTAAATAGTTGGTTATAACAACAAACATAAATGGCGCGTGCAAAAAACTACCTACTTGAAATTTGCGTGGTCGAAGAATACTAGATAAGAGATGTCTAAAAAATAAAAACATGTTTGTAATGTTATGTTTTTTTTTAAAATTATCTGTATAAACAAATATGCCTATCCATTGTTTGCATAGAAATTTTTATTTGTGATATATTTTTTATAATAGTGACTATACTACGATTAAATTAAATATAAATTTTGTAGATTTGTAGATATATTAGAACAATTTCTAAATATATTATATAAAATTAAAGAAAGTTAACATTAAGAATTAAATAGGCATTCAACTGCTATAAATTTTCCATATTCGTACATACAGAAATTACATCTTCTGATACATATATCTTCATTCATATATTATATTGGCATACTTTCAAAATTCACGTGTTGAGGTAAAAAGATTACGGGCGATTATTATTAGCTGGAATAAAATATAGTAACCTACTCGCCGCATCTCTTGATGAAGTTCAAGCAGATTTCTAACTGCTTTTTCATCTTAGTTGCACCATTTTAATTACATACGAAGTTAAATGTTTAGGTGTGTGCTGCGTTGCCAAATTGAAAAATTTAAGCAATTTAATTTGCCTTATTTAAGGTTGTCATGCTGATATTGGATGTAAAATTTGAATTCTTAACTTTGATGCTTTATTTATAGAATACAAATTCGGTTAAGAGATACACGGGTGTATGCCATAAGGATTCCGAAGTACGTACTACGTGGACTATTTGGAGCCACTTATAGATACGTTTTTGAGTTAGAATTTTTTTATAAAAATAGTGTCATATTCTACTAATTGAGATCTGAATTTTCACCCCACTTGCCTAGATATAAAAATAAAAATTATATGGCGCACCTTCCTATTTTTACAAAATTTGAATTGATATTGTTGACTTTAGTATTTGTTGTTGGTAGTCCCACTAAAGCCTCATTACCAATTTTTTTTTTCAAATTTTGAGCCAGTAGTTACCGAGTTATAGGGGTGAGGAGGAGGGGGCAAAATAAAATACTGCTTTGAGCCTCCAGCAGGCGCCATTTTTGATTTTGAAAAAATAAGAAAGAGAGTCAAATTCCACTGGTGTGGTTATACATTTTGACGTGCCACATACCTCGGCATATTTTTTTTTAAATTGCTTAAGCTCTTTAGCCCCCCCCCCTGAAAAATTATTTTTTCAACAAAGTACATCTTCTACTAGAGAGCTTCATTTTACATGTTCAGTAAAAATTTCAAGTGTCTAGCTTATATACATACTCTACGAGATATTTTGCTTTGATTGAAAAGGACGGACGGACGGACGACAAAATGAGATTAATAGTATTTCTTCGGAATCCTAAAATCACAGTGAAAAATTAATTTTAACTTTATATTTGAGCTGGTATCAACGTTTTATCCTTCACAAATACATAATTTTAATACTGTTTCTAAAAAGACATGAACGTGGAAAACTGCGACAATGTGTTTAGTTATCAATTTGGAAACCAAGTTAACGTGGACAACCACGAAAGACTGCAGAAGAAAAAATTAATGTTTTTATAAGTATACGTATATGTATAAATGTATATAAGTACTTTATTATTTATGATGTAAATTTTATATTCACGTTAAAATAAAATGGGATTAAATTGCTGTTATAGTCGACAAAAATAGGTTTATTGCAATTTATAACGTTATTAAGTATATGAACATAAGTGATATATGTATAAAGTAACAGAACATTTGGCAACGCTGAAAAAATTAACAAATAAACCAATTGCTAAGTTAAGACAGATGAATGTTATAAATTTTCACTTTTATTGGAGTGCTAATTAATGTAATAATCGTAGGTTTTGAATATTTATTGAACAAAAATATTTTGATTAGATTGGCATTTGGACAAGTGTATTATTAGATCGAAAATGATATTTAGTAACAAGAGAAATCGGTTTGCTAAATTAATAATTTAAAGTATAATAAAATCCATATTTTCTGACTGTTTTGACATTTATTCATGTTTCTGTATTAACTAATGAAAATATATGTGATAGATTATTATTTTTATTACGTGTATATTTGATATATTTATATATATCTACAGTAATCTATGCTATAAACAAGAATTATTAAAGAGAATGTTTATTTAAATATAATTATACATACAGTAAAGTTTTTGAGATGATATGTAGATAAATATATTTTAGACATGAATAATAATATAAATCACACATAATTATGCTTGTATTTATTATTTTTGGAAATACAGATTTTGATTTGAATACATGATTTTAAGATCTAATATTCACCTATTTATAATTTACAAAATTTTATGTTATATATAGTTACATCAATATAAATTGAATTAAAAATGTGATCTAATAAATAACGATAGAGTAATTATAATATAAAAAATAAAAATTACTCTGATAATAGCTGTAAAGTACATACCTTGGTACCAATTTAGCGTCAGATTAGATATTTTCTACATTTAATGATATTCAATAAATATAAACTGATTTATGGATTCTGAGTGTTACATTTTAAATCTTGTTAGAACTATTTTGATGCCCGCACCCATATTTAATGCAGAATGTCTCGTATAGACTAAATTGGCGAAAAATGTCCCGAAGATATGTATAATAAATTAGATCAAACATGCCATTGTAGATGAGCTATTTTAGACGAACGCCTTTGCAATAGAAAATCAAAGGTTGTAAACAATTATAGTAAGTAAATCAACATGAGCTTTTTTTCAGTAGGTACGCTGGGAAAATTTATGAGAATAGTTATTATAAAAATGTAGGAAACTTAATTGATGATATGAGGAATATTATGTAATTGCACCAAATTTTAAAAGAAACTGTACAAATTAAGTCAAATTTAAAAATATATTGCAAGCAATTTTACGCTAATGTTGTTAAAAAATAAAACTATCTTAATTAATAATTTGTAAATCTGAAAAAAATTAAAGCAACTTTACTATACTATTCAGTAGTCATTTTATAAAACTGGATGTATAGAAAAAAGTGCTATAAATTCTTCTTTACATTCAAATTTTATGAGATCACCATGAATATGTTAATATTTGTGTACAAGTTTGTATATAAAATAAATAGTTTTTTGGAGGATTTCTTTATTTAAAAAGTTGTTGCAAATACTCCACATAAATTACTTACTAGTTACTAAAATTTATAATTACATTTTCAAGATCTTATGAATGTATGCAGAAATGCATTTTAACTTATTGTTAGACGAAAAAAAGCTGAAAGTTACTCATATATCATATGGTTTTGTGATCATTTGCTTAAGTATTGTAACTTTCAAACTTGATGGTGTGAAACAACTTAAAAGTAAATACACATTATCACACTCGTACAAATTGGTGTTATCTCTGAGTGATCCGATTTGGTGTAATTCGTTTAGGATAGATTTATTGACAAAATTAGATTATATCGAACGAAAATATTGTCAATTTGAATAAAATTGTACGATAAAAGTTATTTTAATTGAGACATATATAATTTCCAGTCTATATTTGTATCTGCTAAAAGCATTTTAATTGAACCATAAAAACATAAATTGCAATACTGATAATGTTATTTATATTTTGTTGATAAATATTTGGACTTATTTTTTGTTTAAATTTAACACGTTTTAGGATTTGAACCTGCATTTAAACTGATTTGAAGTTTATGTGATAAAACAAATAATCAATATTTCAAAATAAAATATAGCTCTCAATTATTCGATAATTAAGAGGAACAGGTTTACATGAAACAAATAAATTGTTGTTCTCAATTTGGAACACTGTAAAATTATTTTTACCAATTAAATATTTGGATTAATTTAATTACACATAAAATAAAATTATATTAATGTCAAATGAATTTTCTGACGAAATTTTACTTAATAGTCTGACAGCTAGCGTTTTTAAAGAAAACATATGATGTAAATAATATTTATTTAGCATAAACTATAAGAAATACTAGGCTCATTAAAAATCAAATAAAAGTTAATTATTTAAGATTTATAGATATATTTAACATTTTTTTGTTTGTCTATTTAAATATATTATGCAAATAAATAAATATTTAACATTATAACTGATTGATATTTTCATGTAAAAATGTAATTTGGCTAACAAATAATTAGGAAATTTAAATATATGAAAGAGTTATTACATGAAAACATGCAATTATTATTGAAGATTGTTTTTGATATAATATATGGTTTCGTATATTTTATATCATCGATAGAATATTTGTTAAATATGAAATTGTAATTAGTTCTTTTACCATTTAAGTATGTCTGTGCATATATTTTTAACAATGCAAACCTTTTATTTTAATTTTAATAAATATATAATTAAATCTACAATTTTTGCGATATTGAAAAAAAATCATAATTGCCAACTTTTCAGGATTCTCAAAAAATGTTAACTATGCTAGTTTATTTATAACAAAATATGTAGGTATAGTGTATTCAATTTTGGAAATCTATATTTATAAAAAAAATGTACTTATTCACTAATTTACTCATCAACACACATACCAAACTCCTGGAATTAGAAACATGGTATTTTATAGGCGTCATCATTTTATAATGTAAAGGGGGGAGGAGTGTAAATTTTTTTTTAATACGTTTATCTATATAATTGTTTTTAACGAAGTTTAGATCAAAAACCAATCAATGATTTGTATTGTTAAGATTGGGCCAGACATTTTTTTTAAGTTTGGAATCGTTTATATTTTTTTAATTAAAAAATTATTTTGTCTTTGTTTTTTCTCATTCTACAACTATAAAAAAATATTATTGCAAAACTCAAAATAAAATGTATCGAAAAGAAACAATAAAAAATAACTCCAATCGATCAAATACCTACAAAATAATAAAGATCAGGTTAGGTAATGTAGACAAAGATAAACCTAACGAAAACGAATGCACTATAAAGTGAGTGAGACAGACATACTAACGTGGGGCCGTGCGTTACACCTGTGGCTAACCTCACGTGTATCTATATGAGCGCAGTCGCCGCTGTTCGGAAACAGGTGTCCAGTCGCACCTCCACGCTTAGAGACCTCTATGAAGCTGGTACACTACTTAAATGCATGTTTAACCATGTTGTGCGGCCATTTGAATACGATTGCCGTAACGGGAATAGCCGTGTGATAGATGTATGTTTGTTTTACGCGATTGGAACTATGGTTAATAATGCTTGAATGAAGTTTTTGTTGCTCTATGTTTTATTGAAAATTGAGTCATTTATGTGTCATTATAGTTTTAAATCACAAAATAAATAAAATTAGTTTCTGGTTTAGATCAATCGAATCTTTTATGGTTACAAAGGACAGATATCCAACATTCTAATATTAAAATTAAATCATAATATAGTTTAAATAGGGTTTGAATATAATTCACATTATAAAAAAATATTTTTTAAATAATTTACAAGCTTAGTCTGTTAGGTATGACTTAATTCGAAAATCAATCATTTATTATAGTCTATATAGGTACGTTTGTCACATGTGTGTAGTATTCTTTTTATTCGAACAAAAAACAACATTAAGAAACATACATTTTTCTTTTCATTTGAACACAAAGCTAGAAATAACATGCAATAAAGTGTGAATACTTTATTATTTCATCTCGTATTAAGAATTTTTTATAACTTATTTTTATTTATTTTCATGTGATAAAAAACCTCAACATTATTGTGACAACTAATACCATATAGAAAGAGAAAAATAATTGATAATATTGATCTATAGATAAAAAAAACATTTAAATAAGGAAAAGTAATATTCTTTCTTTGAATTAAAGTAGAAAATGATGCAAAAAAAGAATATTTTATGTGCGCAGAAACAAATGTTGGGGAAAAGCAATGCTACGACACTTCGTTGGTAGTCCATTTAGTAGCATACCGAGGGGTGGGGAGCAAAGGGGGAAATTGCCCCGGGCGACAGTTTGTTAAGGGCGGTAAAATTGTGTATTGGAGCGACAAAATTGTGGATTGTTAGTGACAAATTAAAAAAAGGTCTTCAGTTTTCATATTTAGTATATAGTGCAAGGGGGGAGGGGATTTGCTATCTGCCCCGGGCGGCAGAAACCTACGGTACGCCACTGAGCCCATTGCATATTTTTACACTTCTCACGCTTTAATTATTCTGGATCAACATTTGTGACAACCCACTCGTGCTACAATCTTCTCTAAAACTAATATTAAATAGCTTAAATCTGTGGAGATAAATTATCTTTTAACTTCACCTGGATTGAAATTTTACATTTCATAATAAAGAGCGAAGTTTATAATCTTGTTTACAATAAATAACTGACAATAGCTTTTACATCAAACTTGCGAAAGGGTACAGTTAAGATGGTTCGCACATCTCCATTTTTCTCCAGTCTAAATTGCGTCTTGTAGCCAGAAAGTGGTGCTTAACTATATAATTTATATGTCCGATATACTTAAAAATAACTGGATGAGAATCGCTTGCAGGCGACATTTCGTCTTAACACATTGACTGCCGGCCGTGTACGTTGTTTTGTTTTTCTGTTTGAAAAAGATTTATGAGTGGTAGAGATATGCCATTAAATCTAAACGAGAAGAGAACGTGTATATTCGAAATGCATTACAGTACCTAAAGAAATATGTATGTTGTATGCATTTAATTTATTCAGAGATTACATTATTTAGATTTTTGTATCAGACAAATATCAGATAGTTTTGAAAGTTAACGGTATTATTTAAAACAAATTATTTTTTTCAGTTGAGGATGTGGTAGAACTATTTATCTTATTCGTTAAAGACATATTATTATGTACAATAGACACCGTCTGAATCTATAACTGAGACACAAATTTAAGTATATATGAGTAATTTAGGTTAAATAAAAACTTCATGAAAATTTCTTAACTACTGTAGCATAGGTCGATCCAGACTATCGAGCCGGTCTCGTTTCAATCAAATCTTATAATATTTACATTAACTCGGTTCGGACTCGGCACAGTCCATGCCAGGTATAATATTCTTTATATTATGCTGTATCGAAGTGAGATTGGACCGAGACCTGACCGATACCTATAGTGTGAATGATTTCATTATTTATTTATATTTGATTGGAGCGAGATCGGACCGAGACCTTTATTTAAATATAAAAGTAGACCCTATGATGTATGTGTAATGATTTTAAAACAGTTTTCATTGTCACGACTCGGTAAGAAAATGTGACGACAACTTATAAAATTTATCTTCATGTAAAGGTCACCGTAGCTTATTAAAAACAGTTTTTTATTATGCAAAATTTAAAATAATATGAGAGGAATTAATGATAATAATAATCAACTAAAAAAAATCACCCAACATAAATTTAAGTCCCCGGTCGTTCAAGTCTTCAGGATTACAAATTACAGAACATGAAATTCATTACGAGTGTATAAATAAACGAGAGACACAATTATCTTTTAACAAATACAGTAATTTTAAGAAAGGTGACCGCAAATGCAGCCAATAGCGTGGTGTATTTTTATTACCTCAATTATTATAACTGGGGGATATACGACGTTTTTATTACATATGTGGATATTTTTATTTTATTTGTACAACTTGGGCGAGTTGACCGTGGAGTAATTATTTATGTTTTATGTAATAGGCAGTACCAGATTGTGAGGCATCTGACAAACAGTACAAGACATAAATACTAAAAGTTTTACTTTCTGCGAATTGAAGTTTTAAAAGAAAACATTTTATTTTTATATTTCAAACTGCGAATCTTAAAACTGTGTCATTTTTTTACCTAAAATAACTTTTCAGCTTCGTTAATGAAGATTGAATGTAATATACTTAATACAGAATAAGAATATTAAATTGTGTATTAGTACAATATTTGGTGATAATAATAATACTTATAACTTTAGAGTTAGTTATAGCTTATCTTGATTTATTAATATAATATATTTTATTGTCAATGAACACTACAATTATGTATGTTATAGAACAGGCCTGGCCAACAAAAATTGCTTCACGGGCCGCATAGACAACCTAAAATTATTCGAGGGCCGCACATAAATAATAACATAAAAAATAATTTCACTTTGGTTTAAGTTGGGTGTGTGAGTAATTTTTGCTTACGAATTGTATTTTTTTCTCACGTCCGATCACGCTCGTGACAAAATTTAATAAGTATATCATGTTATAAATTAACTTTTGTATCATATTTCTATGAAAAGTTGAAAATTTTCTATGAAAAGTGAAATTAAAACCATGAAATTTGACTAAAAAATTTTGAGTTTTAGATTTCGATAAAAATATGTTTTTCAAACCGCATAAAACTTATTTATATACCTACATATCTGTACGTTATTTTATTATACCATAATGAGGTGATATTTTCAATATTTATTATTCGTGTGTTATAATTTAAAACATTAAAATAATTACATGCATAATTACATTTTTTTGATATAACATATTTCAAACAGGTTGAATTCTATAGATACTCATTAATAGCATGTTAATTGAAAGGCATTGACGTTACGAATAAAATATTAAAAATCAAAATGTTAAACAGCAATCATTATAAAGGATACGCTACTGAAAAGATTATGATGCCGTATTGTAATTAGGTGTTGTAAAATTTATTTTTATTTCAAGTCAATTAAAAGTATCTCGTTGTGCCTTTTATGGAAGAAAAGTATTTCAATGTTATATTAAATATTCATTAATCTTCGTATACGATGCATTATTACAGCCAATATATTTTTCTTACTGTACCAAAACTTTTTTATAACATTCATAAAATTGTTAATGCAGTCGTTACTGAATCAGTGTTTTCAAATCTTTTCATAGTACATTTTATTTTATACTGTCTATCCTCTTTTTATTTCCTTTCATATCTTTTTCTTACCAACGAGAGTATTTTGTAATACGCTGCTAAACCGTTAAATATTGAACAAAATAATGTGGTAAAGAATTGCTTAGAATCAAAAGATCTAAAATAAAGTCCGGAATAACATATATCTAACTTTTATTTCTAAGCCATTTTCTTTGTAACATAAAAGCATGTTACAAAGAAAATGAAAAATATTTGGGTTCTGTTCACGTGGACTTATGACCTGCAAAACATTAATCCTTATCAAAATAAATGATTTCATCGTCATAAGTACTTAATGTAGATATAATTTGCCCTTTACAGCATCCAATTTGGTCGTATAGTTTAGGAAATAACTTTAAATAAGTTATATACGGTAAAATATTATTAAAAACGTGCGAACTAAAGAAGTCTGCGTCGCAGCGGGGCAGAGAGAAAGATTCTCATGCACCCGGCCGGCATTCGGACTCTTTCGGCCGTTGTCTTTTGATCGTCAATTGTTTATTTTGTTTTCAATAATTAACTTCTATAACAATAATAGTTGAGAAATTTTGTTATTCTCTGGAATGAAAATAAATTACTCTTATGTATATGTAAGTACATTATACATATTCTTATATGGTCATAATGTATATTGAATTTTGACTGACATAATGATGTTGTATTTAGTATATACACAGTGAAAGATAAAATCATCAGTTTTGCGTTCTTATTCAATTTATCAGCTCTAATTATAGGTAGAGTTTTATTATAATAAATATGAACAGTTTGTGAAAGATATTGACTTCAATTGTTCTCTTTTGTGTACAAAATATTAAATAAATTATAGTCCCATGAGTATAAGTATGAAGTACGTATATAATAATAAACGCTAACGAAAGTGCAATATAATTAAGTAAAGGATAATTGGACCAGTGATACAATTATTTTTATTGCAGCTTACTTGAGGCGGTGTAGCTGTTTTTCATTAAAATATCACATAAATGTGCAAACGAAATAAAATTAAAATTATAAAAAAAACGTAAACTCATTCTTATATTGAATATTAGCAGACCCGTCCCGGCTTCGCACGGGAGTTATAATATTTCACCCCCCGTCACATATGGAGGGTTGTAATTGTTGTTTTAGTTAACCCGGGAAACGTTATTCTACCTAAAAATAATTTGTTTAAAAATCAGACCATTAATACATATTTTCGTAAATATCTCGAAATTGTTCTTTCCACGTAACTAACATATATTCTGGAGATGATCCAAATTGGACCATAAATACACATTCTCTACCTCAGCACCGTCTACCAACTCCAAAAAAAGATAAACCTAACGAACATATAGTGTGAATATGGCTTCGACACGACCAGTGGTTTAGACCTGATGAGAACACATAATATGTACATACGCATTAACGTTTTTATAATATACATATATTAAGATTACATCAATTGAGAAAATTATAAAATGTTAATTGTCAAACCAATACTACCAAAGTAACTATTTTTGTTAAATATCCCATAAAACTACGATTCTTTTACAGAATATAATATCGAAAACATCCACATCTGTCCTACATAAATTGATAGCCTTATGTAAATTGGCACTGTTCAGAAATCACCGCTTCTGCCAATGCCTGAAACTCAAGAAGCCACGCAACAACAACAACATACTGTATGCAGGAGCAACATAATCATTGCCAGGTCCATCTCGCTGTCTCTAATTTACTCACCTGTTTGCAGGTGTTTCAATCACGCGATGTGGCGGCTGTCCACATCACTTTCTGATTTTTTGTAAACAATATTATATGTGTATTCGTGTGGCTTGATTGTATTTGGATCATGTATTGCTGCCGGTAGGTCGGTCAGGTTTGACAGAACTGGTTAAATATGGAAACGTTGAGGCTTCCGTGGTGATTTTGGCACTTTCAAAAAGCCCTGGAGATGTCTGCAGTAAGGTGTGTTGAAATTAAAAAAGGCTGATAGATAAATGTTTTTTTATTTTATTTTAATTCCTTGCGATATTCACTGTATTATTGATTGGTAGTATATTAAAAAAGCATCAATATTATTTCGAGCAACTTAATGAATTTATACAGGCGAAAAATAATTACACCTTACGACAACTGCCATAAATCAAAAACAAGTACAAAAAATCTTCTAATAACAAAACATTTATAAAAATCAGCACATGCCGTAAGGTCAAAAAATTACTGATTTAATTAGACACATAAATAATATATACCCGTAGTTCACTGTAAAAATCGATCAGCTATTTTAATAGAAATTATCAATAAAATAGTAATTACCGTAGCCTGGTTGGCAGAATAATGAACAGGGATTGATTTATGTACCTGGACGCCGTTGATATAATTGTCATTTAATTGCCCCCGCATTGCTGGCTGGATAACGGACGATTATTTTATACCGCGATGTTTATAAATCTAACTTGATTCAGTGGGCTGTTGTTGTTATGTCGTGCAAGACTGAGAATATAGAGTTACCAAGGAATCAATTAATAGCGCGAATTCACGATATCTCGATATTTATGGAGAAATATATTTGAATGAAACTCATTACAAAATGAACACTGAATAGATTATATGTTTGATATAGTAGATATAAATAAATAATAATAATTTATTCTCATGAAAAATTTAACGTTGTCCTATTAATCAGATTTGATAAGTAACTTACCATTAATGTTTGACTCAAATATATGCAATATTACATAAAACATTAAAAAAATGTGTAATATCACACCTTTGGAATTTATATTGCCAATACAAACATAACACATGGAACTAGGCAAATACCATCTTTGTGGTGTAGTCTATGAAGCTTAGTGATACTAACAACAAAATTTGAATTCATTCAATACACTGTCCGTTTCATTCCGACTCTTCTATATTTAAAAAAATATATATTAAAAATAATAATAATAATTTTTGCGAATATTAACAAGAAAATATAGAATACATATAACTTCACCTTTGTAAATAAAAAAAATATGTACGTACCTGTATCAGTGTAACTTCTCCAGTATTATAATGGTATGATAGCAATTACTAACGGATATTTAGTCTTTATGGTCCATGTGTTCATTATGTATTTAACAGTCAGTGAATTTTTAAAAACATTTTGTTTATGAGCTTCTTCAGTAAAACACTCCCATAAATTATCTTGATCAGCGTTACTGTATGCATATTTTTTTATGTTGTTTGTACCTTGTTTGAGGACCCTTTTTGGTATGAAATTATATCAAATATTATTTCGATATTATTGACACTTAAAAATGAATATGTCATTTTAGTTAAATATTATTATATTTAATTACAACATTTTTATACAGGATGTGATGAATTAAGAACGTCAAATAAAAAAAAACTGCTGTAATGTTGTCTAATGTTCCGGTACAGTTGAAGTAAGAAGACGATAACAGTGCACGGTAGTAGTTGTTACTAAAGGTACAGTACATATTAAAAACATTTATGTTTCAAACAATTAAAATTTCATAACGGTAAATTATTATTTTTATTCATTTTATATATTTTATATTAATATTATTTTATATACATATATTCTAATTAAACATCAGGAAGTAACTACTCGTTGCAGTCATATCTAGGATTGTCTTACAATTAGTCAAAGGCCGATGTGGATTTTTTATTTTTTTATTTTTGACCGGCCGGTTTAGTACTTATATCGTAGGATTGACTAAAAACACCAGTCAAAGATCAAAACTAAATCCATTTTGAACTTTGACAAGGTAGTTGGTCTATCTTTGGATTGTCTAATTATTTTCCAGGAGTAACCCTACTCCGTCCTTTGATCATAATATAATAACATAGATTTTTCGTAGATGTATTTTTTGAAAAAGAAATAGAAGAAGTAAAAAGATACTTGATAGACGAAATTGCTATTAATTACTCGTTCATATACGATACTTTAACATCCTCAACATAAAAATAATAATAATAAACAACTGCATCGATCGAAACATGATCCAAATGGAATGAACACATGCACCTTGCATATTAACCACAAACTAGCGTGAAGTACGACCGAGCTGCGTTTGATATACGTTTCATCCGACGCAATATATCTCGGCCGCCTACGATACCGGAGCAACTCTTTTTGATCTATGATTATTATTATCAGCAGTCGCTGCGGAGTTTTTTATTATTAATTATTTGCTAGTTTTCTGTCTTTCATTTCTGCCGACGACGCGGGCAAAAACCAGAAGTTTTAAAAAAGTTACACGCTAAACATGATGATCATTATATATAAATTAATTGTAAATTGTTTTGTTTCAGTTATATTTAATTGTATTTTAAAACAGTAGCAATGGATAATTTAATGAAATTTTTAATAATTTTTTTTTACATATTTATCAATGGATTAAATGATAATTATATATATAACTATATATCTAGGTAAATATTATTCGATAATTATGTTTATAATAAAAAAATTGTCGGTAGAAAAATTGATTAATTAATATAAATAATGCAATTTATTTATTGTGATATTTGTGATGAATAATAATAGAGAGAAAACGACCTAGTAAATTAGTTCACTTGCTCTTTGGATCGGTGTTTTTGTTGTATTTTACTTAAAGAACTGGTACTGAAATGATTTAAAATTTTGATAAGTAGAACTAGACTATATATAAAGAATATTTAATGAACATTCTGAAGTTAATGCGTTGCCAAACAAGATAATTTTTTTATTCACCCGGTAAATGGTATTATTTAAATAAATATACAAGCTTTTTAAACGCCACTGAACAGAGAAAAATAGTATGAATATTTTTAAAAAATGAATACATTTTTCAACGACATTCGAATTCCTTACATAAAAACTGTATTAACCTCGAAACACCTTTGCAAAATACATACAAATAAATCCGCATTTTTTCGAATTGGTTCCAATATTGTACATCTAAAATCAATTAATTTAATGTCATTGAACTCAAGTAGCAATATCAATTTATGTTTTTTTTATCTTAAAGCTAAGATATTTTTCTATATATATATAGGTAACATATTAAGTATTCTAATGGGGGAGTGTATTGTATTGTTTAAATACAATATAATATGTCCAATTTTCGAGTAGGTAAATACGTAATTAATTTATTAAATTATTGATTGATTGATATTTTTATTGAATACTTGACCCCTTCCCCCATCCCAACCCTTAGAAGTTGAATTTTCGAAAATGCTATTTGTTTTGTGGAGTATTTGTGGCAAGTTTCATTCGAGTGTATACAAACAAACAAAATTTTCTCATACAAACTTTTCCACCCCTTTGCAATCCCTTAGAGATTGAATTTTTAGAAATGTTGAAATACGTTTTTGTTTTTTTTTATTGTTGAGTATTTATTTTAAGTTTCAAGTAAATACGACCAAAAATATATTTTTTCCCATACAAACTTTTACACTTTTACACTAAAAATCCTTCTTAGTGGGTGCATCATAAAAGGAAAACGTCCCTGAAATTTCACGTTTCTAGATCCAGGGGTTTCGGCTCGGCGATGATGAATCCGTTAGTCAGTCAGGACATATTATCTGTTAGTTTGTATGAAAAATATTAATATGTGGATGTACAATAAAACGTTTTGAAATAACACATCATTGAAATATCGCCATATTGATTTTCAAAATTCAAACCTGGGAAAAGCCTGAAACATTAACCAGTTTCAAAACGTGACGCTATGAATTATATTTGATTATTTGTACGTAGAATAAGATATTTCAATATTTAATTTTTTCAAAATATCTTTAAATTACTCATAAACAATTTTATGATAAGTAATAAAAAATGTTACAATTATTTTAATTGACGATCAAAAATTAGGTCAACAAATATATAAATAATATAAAAGACATAAAAACTTAATATCAATGACATATAATTTAAATATAAATGTAAAGAAATTAAAACCAATTTTCAACCTACGTAGAAGTAAATATTTATGTATTTTAAATAAGTATTACATTTATGTAAAACAGCAGATCTCACATAATGGTTTATTTAGAACGAATGTTATATATAACTAATTGGTATCATATATAAATAAATTATGTATTATTTATTAAGAGGTGTGTAATGTTGTATTTTTTATTTGTTCTGACATATTTATTTAACAAAAAGAATGTTACAGAAGGTTATGTTAACATAAAGAATGCTAGAGTTGTTGTGATAACTTAATATATTTATTTTTTTATGTAAACAACATCGACAAAATGTTAAAGTAATTTATAATGACATATATTTTTGTGTTTATATGAAACAAATCTGTTTGTAAAGTAGTGTAAAAGAATTTTAGCTAAAATAATTTATGACTGTAAAATCTGTAATAAAACATAACGAGTTGTTTCATATGTATATATGGTATATATTTTACGGTTATATTTATGATTATGTATTTAAATATTAAATTTCGTTAAAATATAAATTCTTTAAAATTTATTAGTTATGATACTGTGAGAAGTAATATAGAATGATATCTAGTTATTTTATGACCTGAATTAAGTAAATGCGTGTTCTTGCATACACCAAATTTCAAGACATGCATTTACTCTTAACTTCATCAATAAATAAAAAAATAAAAACAAAGTAATTAAATTAGTTTAATATCGTATAAGGTAAATTAAAAATTAATTAGAAATAATTAGTGTAGGGTGATGGTACAATCAAGTTCGAAACCAATTACTCAATTGGTAAAAAATAATCCTTATGATTGTTTATGACAGATATTTTTTGTTTCTTTAGCAGCATTTCTTGTGATATATTCCGATTCCTGGACGTATGGGGTCACCAATACGATATCTCCGGGTTTTCTAATAATTCAACTTAATATAACCGTAAAATAAACAGAATAACAAAAATAATATATAAATTTTATTTTAATTGAGAAAATAATGACTTTTCCTCTTACCTCCCTCCCTTCTCCATTATCATGTTCAGGTGTTTATCTCGGGGTTTACAGAAACTAAAACCTGGTCACCTTATTTTTAACGAAAAAATATAATAATGTAATTGGAATAAGGGAAAGGTAATTCTTATAATTTTGAATATATTATTTATAAAGTGTTTACCGATTACTCTACGTAATCTTAGGGATTCGTATACCACACATTGGAAACACTGATCTATAGAATTGGATCTAATTAAAATACAATTCATTTCTGATAAATTATTTTACCATTGAACGATATGGTACATTTCTATAACAAAATATATGTAGGTACACGTATGTTTTATATATATAAATGCATGTTATTATATTATTGACATATTACTTAATAGTAATCAGGTTCTGTAAAGATCTATTTAGCTTGTTTGTATATGAAGGTCGCTATTTATTATAACTACCAAAGGCCCTTCAAACCTATCATGAATGTGTGACTTAATGTTTAATAGTTTCCGGTTATAAGACACTTTAATTTACTCTTGATATCCGTTTAGTATTCGAAGAAAACGTGATCACATGTTTATAGTTATAGTTATTATTAACCTATCATGAATGTGTGACTTAATGTTTAATAGTTTCCGGTTATAAGACACTTTAATTTACTCTTGATATCCGTTTAGTATTCGTAGAAAACGTGATCACATGTCTATAGTTATTGTTATGTCGATGTTTTGTAACAATATTAAGATGTTGTTAGAAAAAATAAATTGATAAATATAGTAGAGACTCAATAGTTTTGTAATGAAACTACTGTGGTGTTTCTTAGCGGATTTCATTGGGTTCCTAAAGAAATTTAAGATATAATGCTCATTTTATCAATGTACGTACACGAAATTTTTTTAGAACGAGAATAGAATACATTACATATACATTATTGATATTGTAAAATATATATTAAAAATCTATAGGTGGTAATTTAAATGCCTGGTCAGAATCTAATGACATTTTTCAACTCAGAATTGTATTACTTAAAGTCTGTATTACAATTACTTATCTACTTTGTTTAAAGAATGGAAACTGAGTTTAAGTGTGAACCTCCACTGCCCCTTTTCTTGGTTACGGTTGACAGGTAATTACAGAAAACCACTTTATTTTACTAATCAATTTGTTTGCATTAAACCGCACTTGAGATAAACTGACCATTAAAGTTAAGAATAATTTTGTTGCTTAACGATTGCTCGTTTCCTGAAATTAGTTAATTAATTTATTTTACTTATCGTTTTTGGTTACTTCAGTTAAAGTTTCCTGCCAGTTTTCAAAAGAAATATTGAATTGTGTTTTGTCATTTTTGAAGAAACATTTACAATCAATTATCTGGAGTGAGAACCAATTACAAAAAATGACCCGAAATTAAGTGTTTTAAATAAAGTAACTTGTCGAACCAATAGCAATATCACTGTCTATTAATAGACTTGAAACTAGTAGTAGTGATAAGTATAAAAATGTATATGTTAAAATACAACTGTCAACTTTTGGGTGTGACATTTATAAATTATATGTAGATGTGAGATAATAAAACACCTTGCATGCATTGATGTCTATGGCAATAAGGTCAGGATAAACGAGAAGAATGAATAAACATTACAGTTTTTATAATAATTATTTAATTTTATGAACTATGCTTCCCTTGCGAGAGGTTATTTTCGTAATTTATCAAAAACGAACTATTTTTACTCAGCGCTGGCCTGGGGGGGGGGGGGGGGCGACCGCCCGAAGCTCCAGGCCAAGAGGGGTGACGTAGAGTGGGGCATAAGTGATTTTTTTGTTTCAAATTAGTGCACAGGCTTACATTTTTTGTCGATAATTGATTATTTGACAGCTGCTAACTAACAAATCCTTATTCAGAAAACCTTCAATAAGGTATTTTAGGGCATTGAAGGTTGATGTTTATTTTTTCAAACTATCTATTTTTCTTAAATATTTACTTCAAATTCTTGTAAAAATTATTAATTTTTATAAAAAAAGTACAAGCACTATTAGGCCAGTCCCCTGGGCTATAAAATGTATTAGGAAGTCACACATATCTATGATTTTTCACGTTTTACGCTTCTTCGATTCTATTAGTAGAAAGTTCAATTTTGGCTTGTTTTGTTTTTTGAGTCGTTAAAAAAATGTGCGAGATGATATACAAAAAAAGAAGGAATTTCAGTGATTTTTGAGTATTTGGAGGAGGGGAGGGCAGATTTACTAAGGCCGGCTCTACTTTTACTGATTTAAATTAAGATAAAACTGTGAACTTAAATAAGTTGCTTATGTATGTTATAATTTAAATGCATAATACTAAGATCTGAAAAAAAAGCTCTTTCTCCCTCAAAAAAATTATTAAAAATATACGGAATGTTCTTATATGTGTATAGAGCATTTATAAAACAATACAAAGCCCTTACATAGTCTAGCTTTGTGTTATTATAACAACATTTCGACTACTATTCAGTAGCACAACACGGTGTTGAAGCATTCACAATTGTGAAATGATAGGCGTGCCCACTTGTAGCCAATAATACAATCATTATTTATTACAATATATTATAATACTCTCTACTTCGTGATAAAATGATTTTTATGTATTTTATTTAATATTTTGACTAATTATATGTTGTTACTTATTGATACTATTTTATTTGCGTGTATGTGTCATTCAGTTATTAAATTATGTTAAGTATTTTAAAATTTATATTGCTTAGCTGAAGGGCATTAGTAAATAGGTTTTGATTAATTTGTGTTAAATGGTATTATATTTATCAAAAAATATAAAGTAATAACTCATATATATACATAGTTAGAGGTATGTTTTATTGCACGAATTAAAAAATAATTGTTTCAATAATCAATTAATTTTAACAGTTTCTGATAAATTTTTCATACATAGAGAAATAAATATATACTTACGCGATAGTTAAATATGTCTTCATCATCTTTACTATGAATATACTATTAAACTACATAACAATCACCAAAGCACACACTTTTTTTATTGAAGAGAACTTTACACAAAAAATAATTAAAATATAAATAACACATCAATTTAACGTCAAGAAATTCACTACAATCAATTTTTTGGCGAATATTAAAAAAGACCACCCTGAACAATCCACAGATTGAAAATAATTACAGCAACAATGAGAGTGTTTCATTTTGTTCACGAAGTAATTATATGCATTGTTGTACTGATGTCTATACACAATGGGTACGGTAATTATATATACCAACAGTGATTAAAGAAAAAATAAATTGCCTATTAGATTTCACATATGATTAATCAAGCGGAACATTATTCCATTCCATTTAAATTCACGAGAATAAATTATGATAATCTGCAAATGATATACATACATGAAATGTTTATACTAGAATATTCAGTATGTAACAAATTATTACATAATTATGCATAGGTCGAATTTTTTTGGTTGCCGACAGCTTGAGGTGAATCTCTTGTTAATGTTTTTTTATCTTGCTTATGCTGAAATATTCTTATATGAATGTAAAAATTTACATTTAAATAGTAACTTAATATTCATATTTTTCTTTATTTGAGAATTTGAATTAATTCCACTAACAGCAGCAGCACGTTATGATTATTGGAGACCACCATTTAAAAATTTTCACAATGCTCTTCAAGCAATATTGGTTTGTATAATTATTTAAAATACAAAAAAATGTTTAACTTATATTTATAAAACGTTTGTCAGCTCAAGACCCACCTCGGGGCCCTAGGCAGTTGCCTAAAGTGCCTACTATGTAATGCGACACACATATTTAATAAAAATGTTACAAATGCACCACAACGTTTATTTAAAAAATTCAATAAAAAATTTAATTAGCTCCTTATATTTATTTAAATTCCATCGTATCTACTTACCTTAATTCTCATACAGGTATTTATCTTCTTTAGATGATTTAATTGCTCACAAAATGTCATGGAATGATCAAAATAAGATGATATTCAACAATCAATTCGATTTTTCTTTCGTAAATTCAATACACAAAAAAAGTATATAAATATTTCCCAATCACATAAAAATAGCGTTCATAACGAAACGTCTACATAGGTCTCAGCATGCTTACCAACATTAAAATCCGTGAAGATGGTAGATGACGCTGCACAAAATGTGTGGCTTAATTTAAATAGAGCACGTCTATCAGAATCAGTCGTATTAATATTATACGTAATTGATTCACTGTAAATTCGTCGTGCATTCCAAGAACCATTACATCTGTAAGGAGAAGAACAAGAAGAGAATACCGTATAAGGTATAAAGCTCTTAAACAAATTACTGCTTATATTGTAGAGTTACATCTGATGTAAAAAGAGCGATAGAGTAACCTGATATTATCTTGAAATGTTTTTGAAACTAATATTATTTAGTGAATAGAATCGAGGTTTTTTGTTTTGAATGTGATTAGATATGTTTTTATATTATATTCTTTTGTTAGATTTGAGAGGCGTACGTTTTTTATTTATTTTTATTTTCTTTATTTAAGAATTTTTTAACATTTAAAATCAGGAAATAAAAGGCGTAGCTTATACAGAGAAAAACTGTCTTGGGCCAAGACAATTCTAACTTAATCTAACTATATTACTGTTTTTTAGAACAATATTATTGGACATAAATAATACATTTTCTATTTTAAAAACAGTATTTTCTCTTGCTTTAAATACACTTTTTTATGTGTGTAATTAAAAGTACTTACAATTAGATACTACATATTATATTCAAAATAAATTCAGTTCCCACAATGACAAAATTAACACAGACTTTTTGAATGTTTAGAAAATAGAAATAGTGAGAATTAGTGTTTCTTGTTTCTCGAGAAAAGTTTCAACTTAAATTTCTCAAGAAAGATTTTTTAAATAAAAACATAATATATTTTTATTTTTAAAAGAATATAGTATAGGTACTGTTCGAAATAAACTAAAGCTAACACGTTAATAAAAAAAGTAATTGATAATTAATCATTAAAATTATGATAGTAGAAAAGTTCGAAAACTCTACCTTCTTTAGTAATCAGAAATTAATTTTAATTTGTCATTTTTTTAATACTATAAAAATCTAGAACAAATTTTTTCTTCAAAGTAAATATTGTTAAAAAATTGATAAATAATTTTAAATTTTGATGAACAACGCAATCTTATTAATTAAACTTACCTCAGTATGAATTATGATATTAAAAAAATATTGCAGTATTGAAATAAAATAAATATTTTCTTCTCCGAGACTCCGACAAGATGAATTTTTGTGCTTATGTATTTGAAATGGTATTTTTGGCGTATTAAATTCTATTCAATCATAACGCACTTTCATTTTTAATTAAATTGTCATTTGTTATGTTATATTAGTATTTTTGAAAATGGATCTAATAAAAAATAAAACAGATATTTTTAATTTTAATCATTTGAGTATTAATTGATAATGTGCAAAAACAAAATTCAGAAATATACAAATTTTATGTCAATTTCTAATTTCCTGAGAAATGAGAGAAAAGTGACAACGATTTAAGAATTACCGACACTTAAAAAATTTAAGTAGGATATATACACTTTCAATATTTTATCTAAGGTTATTTTTATTTCTTCGGCAGCACTGCACATTGTTATATATTTATCACTTCGTAAACGAGAACATAATTTTTTATAAACTCTTTTTTACAAAGCCTGAAAGCATTTTACATTAGCGCTGTTTTAATTTATGTTAATCAAGAAATTCTTATGTTAATGTAATTCAGTACTTACATTACATATCCAAATATAAAAACAATAATATGCATAATATATTTGGATATCGCATGCACATATGTTATTGACATTTTATCTTCAGGCTTCCAAAATACTTATAATTTTAAATTACTATAAATTCTTATACAAAATAATATGTTATTAGAGGTTCTAAATAAATAGCAACCACTGTAAAATTTTGTTTTATAATTTATTACTTTATAGATAATTTTTCATACACTTTTTGACTACTAAATATAAGTTGTGTCTTTTAGTTCATAGCAGCTTTTGAAATTTTAACAACACATACAATCAAAGAAGTGCAAATTCGACATTACAAAATCATAAAAAGCTATCACAGACAATTTTGTCTAGTCGGGAAGTGTCATTTTTATTATTCTTAAGTTGGTTATATGCTCTGTGATTCTGACAGCTTTTTATGATTTTGCAATGTCGAATTTGTACTTCTTTGATTGTATGTGTTGTTAAAATATCAAAAATACGAAAAGAAGAACAAATAAAGAATTTTTTTGTAATTGATATTCTATTAAAAAATTTATAACATTTGAATAGATCACCCAGGTGATTGGTCAAGGAGCTCTTGAGATTTCCTTGTCTTTATATACCTTGGACATAGACAATATTTTTGGGTTTTTATTAATTTCTTCATTTTGACGTCCAAACGGCTTTTGGTTGAACTTAAAAATATTGAAAACTACTGGCGTGTATTATGTTAAACATTCTCGAGCAACATTATGTGTTATAATTTTTTATTAGTATTACAGTAATATTAAGTGTATTCAAATGTTGAAGCCGACATTTGCATATTGTGAATCACAGGTTGTCATTGATAAAGTGAGTTACTGAGTAGTACATTGCAGGTGAATACGACCTTGGACGAATTTAATATTCTAGTGAATCAATTATATTCATTATTAGACGTGAATAAATGAGTTTACAATGATAGCAATCAGGATCTTGTGCGGGTGTGTGGTTACATTTTATTTTTATTTTTTATACAAATATGATTAAGCAACTTATATTATACAAAGGGCATGATCTCAAAAATATTTGCATTAAATGATAATTTTTCACAAAACCTGCATATTAACCTTTTATAATTGGAACATTTATAACTCAAATTGACTTGTACAACTAAAATTTTCTTTATGTGAATATTATTTTATTTTATGTGAATTATGATCACTTTTTTGACAAAAACTGAAAATACAGAAACTGTAATTCAAACAAATATTTACAGAAAAAGAGTAACGTATTAAAATATAACAAATGTATTTATAATTGGTAGAACAGATTTGAAAGACGTGCAAAGTTAAAATGTATAATCTCTTATATACATATATATTTATAGATTCTTGGGATATTTAACGGTAAATTCAAACTTAATTGTTTTATAATTGATACTTTTCATTGTTTTTTGACTGGCTAGAAAGACCACACAATACGAGTGTTTTTATAATCTCAAAATCTTAAACAGTTCTTTATATGTATATACCCTAATGATGGAACGTATTATAGGTAAATAACTAATATATTAATATTTTTTTATACAGCCAATTGAAAAATAATTATTTTTTAACATTTTTCTCATTTATGACCATCTTAAATTAACAATGGCAGTAAAAAAATACTGAAAGAAGATAACACTTAAAAAAACAAATACCTCAACATACCCGCAACAATAAAGTACGAGAATTAAAATCTAGTATCATAGATTATAGATGACTCATCCAATTATATTTTCCATAGACAATAACACCTACACACATTTAACATATGTAATATGTAATACATACATTATTGTTATGTAACCATCAGTGATTGTGAGAGAGACTTGACTATACAGGTGTCTGTGGAAATCTTTGCAATTTGTCATCAAGATACGGATGATATTAATTGCAGCGTCCTGTGTCCATTCATCATACAGTGCTCATTACTTAGCTCATTTGCATGGGACAAATGGCTGAGCTCGGTTATGATGGATATACTGTGTTTACATATACTGTCTCTTGATAAATACTTTTTTCTTTTGTAGTTATTTGTTAAAAATGTAGGCGTGATATGTGTTTCATTCAGAATATTTTTTTTTTGAATTTTTTATGAGTAAAAGTACATAAATTTAAGCATATAAATAGTTTTAAACAGAACTGTGGAGTCAGTGCAAAAATTATTACTCCGACTCCTCTATTTTTCTACTGTCTGACTCCAACTTCGACTTTAACTCTTTTACTGTATCTACTAAAAGGTAGCGCTAGGGATTTTATTGCCAGTATGTAAATTATACAGTGATACAACATTTTTGAAAAACGTGAGGGGTAAATGGTAGAAAAAATATTTTTTGTAAAAAAATAATTTTGGGCATAATTTTGGAAATATATTCTTATGTTTTGGTGTGATAATAGTTTAAACTAAACTATGTACCCAATAGTTTATGTAGTGTTCATTAAAAACTGAAAACTTGGAATAAATTCAAAGTAACAAAACTCATTTTTTAATAAGACATACATATATACTTATTTGTGTATTTTAAAGTATATAACATTTAATAACCTTTATCTCTTGTAGGTATAGTAATTCCTATACCTAAAATCATTAAATATTGTTTTATTTATATTTGATTTTAAAAAAATATATAAAAAAATAGTGTGCAAAAACCATAATTAATTTAACTGAGTCGTTAATATAAATTCTATTAACTCCGACTCAAACCAAAATTACCTAAACTCCGACTCAATAGCCCTGCAAATTTTATAAATTTCAATAATAATGAAAAATTAAATATTTTTAATGTAATAATAAAACTATGATTTAAATAAGTTTATCGATATTTTTTATTTGATTATTTCAATTGCACATAATAAATACATACATATATGGAAAAGTAATTTTTATTCAATTCTCTATCAAAATCATTTTATTATTTTATACATAAATCTGTAATGTACATTTAAAGACGCACCTTGATCACTCAAACTTATAACAAAAAAAAAAAAATAATAATGAAGAAGCAGACATTAAAGTTTGCATAAAACAAGCATATCATCTACTATCATTACACCTACCTTTCTTCGTCAATGCGTACCTATACGTACATATATTATTATACACACGCGCACAGATGCAGACACACACTCGCAAGGTCGCCGAGGCGGGTCTACCGTGAGTGACCCAGATCTAGATATTTGTGCAGGACTCGTTCCCTCACTAACCGACCTGCCGACAGCTAGAATGTGGGAGGGGAAGCGAAGTAATAAAAAGAGGAGGAGGAGGTCGAATCCCCCGCGCGGTTGAACGTCTGTCTGTCTGACGTGAACAAACGTGTTTTCTTTTTTTTTTTAATTTTTTTACATATGTGACAATGTAGTTGTGTAATTTGTTTTATTTTTATTTGAGGTCTTGGAAATATTGATTGAAATTTAATTCGATAGTGATGCAAGATGCAACTATGGAGTGTATTTTCAATCAAGTTCAGTATTGAGTTTACTTTTGTAAAAAAATATTTCAACAAAAAGACAAATCTCTTCGAGCTGATTTAAAAAATAAAACTATTATTTAGAATTTTAACAAAATAAAAGAAATCTGCTGTAATTTGTATATCAGATTAAATATTTGAAGAAAGGGTGAATTAGGCTGGAATTTAACAGATAACACAGCGACACAAAAAAAGTGTGCGATACCAAAAATGCGACCTATGTAGGTATTGGTCTAGCATAATCGAAATCCAAATTTTGGAAATTGTCTGCTTACAATTTTTTTTAATTTTGAGCTTGCATTTTGGGTTTAGGTTGAATTTTACCAAAAAAAAGTGTGCGGTAACTATAGTATTGTAGTATTCGTCGATCATAGCCGAAATTTTGGAATATTCTGATTACCAGTTTTTTTTAATTTGAGCTTAAATTTTGGGTTTAGCCAATATGGAAAAATTCATCTACCCAAAACTAAAGCTCAAATAAAAAAAAAACTGGTAAGCAGAAAATTCCAAAAATTTGGATTTCGACTATGCTCGACTAATACTACAACTCTATAAGTATAGGTCACATTTTTGGTATCGCATACTTTTTTTGTGTGGCTGTGTAATTGTGGTGGATAGTAAGAAATCGGTGGCGATGTAATCGATTTTTATGTTTTTTTTATGTAATTAATTAGCAGGAAAAAGTCAGTTTTTTCATATATTGGTCAGTAGACTTTCGTACAAAGAAAGCTTGGGCTAAATATGTTTTACAATGGTCGTTTATATGTAGGTATTAATTTTCACTTTTTCTCTTTACAAATTTGTATTAATATTTATGTTTTAACTTCTGAAACATATTCCTAAATTATCATAATCGTTTAAAAAAATGTAAACCTTCCAGTCACGACTAAATTGTTTATTTTATTTTATTAGAAAACATAGAACATCCATTACCTTACCTATCAACAAAACTTTAAAGTATAAATAAATTATTAAAAATGAACACTGCATAATTCATTTTAAAATTATGAAGTGCCATTAAAATATTTTTTAAACTACATTGCTTGATAATATCTTCTTTTCCATTAATTTTAAAAAGTAGAAAAAAACTTGATTGCCTTTTGAATTATGAAATCATTCGTATGTATACGATAATAATAAATGTACGATATTAATTCACGTTTTTATACGATCTTTGAGATACATAAATTGAAATGAAAGTATTGTACTAATAAATTTATATATTTTTTATTAATTTCTGTATACGATGAGATGTTTTACAAACGTTTTGCATTAAATATTATGCAACTCTGATTGTGATATTCACTAGAGCAAAATAGCTTATCTCTTATAATCTATACGATTTACGAGTATTTCTATTAGAAACTATATTTTTAAATTCTCAAGATTTTATTTAAAGATCGATTCTTATTATGTGAAATTTTATAAATTCTTTGAATTTTGTGATGATATATGTACAAAATCTTTTATTTACAACCTACTTTATGTGCCATAAAGAAGCCAAAGTCACTGGTTTTACTTTTTACTTGATTAAAAAAGTATTATAAAAGTAAATGCTGATAATAATTAGTGACTATGGCTTCTGAACAAATCAAACACTACCTTACATACAGAAATATTCAGTAAAAATACTACATCAAGTATTGTGTCGAGACAACTGATTATAAATTTTCGCTAGCGCGCAAAATGGTCTCAGTGCGTTACATCAAGTTTCTGAAATGCCCACCCAGTATCTGGAGTAAAACATTAGACGTTATTCACATCAAAAGACTTGAAATATTAGCAGCTCTGGTTACACATAATTAATACATGATTAAAATAAGTTATTTACTGAATTGTAAAATAATTAAAAACAAATTTTCACATCCATATTAAATATTATTATGATTATTATATACATACATTGGTAACCTTATAATATGAAAGCGGTATCTGTATTATTTACAATTAAGTACACTTAATGCCAATACTGTAATTAAATAGCAAGATTCCTTCATTAAAGTGTATATTGTTCAGTGTATAATTGATAGTCTCTATATCTTCATAACTAGCATTATTATTACACGCGTGTTTATTACTGTTTATGAAATAACTGATTAATTTATGGTTTTTTATTGTAATCACTTACATCTGTACATTAAGATTTTATTAAACTAATCCTGAATTCATTTTATTTTTATTTTTTTTTTGCTTTAGTTTTTTAAGTGCCACCAAAATATTTAATACAATAAGGTACTTTCACCAGTCTTGGATATGACCCCAGTAATGGCTATTTTTTAATTAAATGTAATTAATTAGAAATATTTGTTGATATTTGATTACTACTATTTCTGAATATTAATCTATATACATTTAACTATCATACAGCGTGATTTGATGACAACCGGCCTAATTACAGTTATAATTATTAGTATAATTTATTTATTAATTATTATATTATTATAGTAACTGCTTTACATTGTTTCAAATTTAACGATTCTTTTGTGTCGTAGTACTTATCATTTTGTAATCATTAGCAAGTGTCCATCACTGCGTGCTCATTACTGGTTTTATTTTAACCATTACTGGGAAAACTCATAAACAAAATAAAAGGCTATAATTTAAAAAACAAACTATATTTGCGCACTTTGGTAATTAAATTGATTAAATAAAGAGTTACTTGTTTTATTAGTAACATGAGTTCATGAGAATGACAATAAAGAAGCTCGTCAATCACAAAAACAGTAAACCTTGCTCTTATAGTGGCCATAACTGGTGTAATATGATCTGGAAGTCTTTAAAATTGTAACAGAGTGACATTTGATTTAATTGCAAATTTTATTTAATATTAAGTACCTATATTATACATTGAGAAATGTAAACATATTTTTCTTACGTATTTTAAAATAAAAAATTGTCAACTACAATATTATATTTGTATTCAGAATACTATATTATTTGGTCAGAATTGAATTAAAATATTTTTTTACTACATCTTTGCAAATTTAGTTTCATGCTAATTCAAATTTAAAATAATTAGATGTTATATATTAAGTATCTACCTACTATCTATGGCACGACTGATTAAATGTAAAGAATAAATTATATTTTAAGATAATTTATTACCTATAACAATCTTAATTGAAAACGATGAAATATGATTTATTTTTCGTTATAATTTATTATTAAGGTATATCCATATATTTTCAAATCAACAAGAATTATATTTTAATTAAGAGAAGAAAAAACTCTATTCGTGTATTAATGTAGTGGATCTGGTAAATTTTTAATTTATAAAAAAATATTTTTAATTAAAACTGTACACATGGTGCAGATTATGTTGTGCTAATATTTTAAGTTAATATTTTCAGACTAAATAAGGCATAAAGCTTTTAACACTGTAATTATTTGTAAGATATAGAAAATGTATTTAAAAATATTAACACGTTCGTTACCATTCCAATAGTAAGAAATTGTTTAGCATATGTTAAATTGAATTATATTTTTATTAAATTACTTAATACATTAAGAACAATTTAAAATACCGGTCTGGTACCCTTGAAAAAAAAAATTATATTTCAATGACCAATTATATATAGCTATCAATATGTGATTGCTCTGGCAACTAAAGTGTTAAAAAGAAAATTAATATTATGGCAACATTTAACTAATGAATTGCTACAGGATGATTTAATATTTCCTGACACTTTATCATATCTGACTTCACATTTTTTGAACTAGAAGAACCATTAAATGTTCTCTATATGACCGACATAAATTATATTTTTTTCTTATAAAGCCATATAATATATGAAATATGTATAAGAAAGTATAGTAAAATAGTTAAGTTATATCGGTACTTCATGGTTTAGTTCTTATGTATATTTTATGTGATTTTATAGTCGTAACATTTATTTAAACTGAACATGTAATATATATACATATTATTATACAGAAATTTAAAGATAAACCTAGATAAAACTATAAATTTCCAAATCCAAAAGACATTTAGTATCTTACTTTTATATCAAACTTGACATATTTCTCACAAATCTGGCAACAACAGTATTAGGTTTTGTTATCATACATAAGATATGTAAAATATGGGAAAAGAATTTTGTATAGATTGTTATCGACTTGAGAACATGTTTTGCAAATATCTAACTTCGATTGGTACATCTTAATTATCTATTTTAATCATTATGTAATTATAAATACATGATGACCCTGCATATTAAACATTGTGCTTAGTTCTCCTCTATGATAGATACATAGAGAAGAACTAATTAAAAAAATTGAATTTTCATTGTGGATTTTTTTCGTTTCTTGTTTTTGATTAAGTCGTTCTAACTGTTTTGTCAGCTAAGCAATTAATATTAGCAAGTAGGGAAGTAACATTATATTAAACTAGTTGATTATTAAAATGTTAAATAAACATGCAAATTTTAACATATATTAATTAAAATATCTAATACTAATCTAGTGAAAACTTTTATAAATTATATAAGGTAGTGGCACCAGTCTTGGCAAGGACTCCAGTAATGGCAAATTTTTAATTAAATGTACTGAATTAGAAATACGTGTTGATATTTGATTACTACCATTTCTGAATATTAATCTATATACATTTAACTGTCTTACAGCGTGATTTGATGACAATCGACCAATAGGTGTCAAAATGGTAGATATTTAAACTAATTATTAGTGTAATTGAATTATTAATCATAATTTTATTACTTTTACTTTACATTGTTTCAAATTTGACGATTCTTTCTTTCATATTTTTTGTGTCGTAGTACTTATCATTTTGTAATCATTAGCAAATGTCCATCACTGCGTGCTCATTACTGGTTTACCTTTTGCCATTGCTGGAGAAAAAACGTGAACAAAATAAAAGACTATAATATAAAAAACAAACTGGTCCCTTTACCTTATCTTAACATTTTATTCTTGATCAAATAAAGATTTAATTTAATAGATAATTCACCACACTATAAATATGAATATTTTTATAAAACGTTAAGTAGAAGAATTACTCATAAAATATACTGGCGATTTATACGTCTGTGAATGGGACATTAAAAAATTTAATTGGCAAATGTTTATTTATTTTTCATTCATGATAATAATATAATATGAAATATTGTGATATTATTCTCCACCATCATATGACTATTTTTCATTTGATAAATTCAGACATATTTTGTTGAAATTTTTCATTTTAATTAACTGATGATTTAATCTTAAAAGTGTTTATATGATATTCGGTCAAGTCATATTTACATTTTCTATATTAATTAGTAAAATATTATATAATTGAATAAGACAAAATTGAGTGTATCTACGAATAACATACTTAAAATTAATGAAATTGTGATGATAGGCAAATTAACAATTTTTTTTGTAAAATTCGCATGTTGGCGTATTAACACGAACGTAAAAAGTTTTTTCTTAGAAATTTGCAATCTGCATAACATTCTCCCACAAAATCATGTTGCTTGTGTCTAGTTTTGATAATAAGGTGAATTAGAAAATAAAATCATTTATTATACCACTCTTCTTTTAAGATTAATGTTTTACAGAAATATATAATTTATTCAATTTTTTATTCAAATTAATATAAGAGTAGGTATATTGATTGATATTTATATATTATCGTCCATAATATTTTTTTGAGTATAATCTTTAAATTGCATCTTCCTTTAAAATAGCGTCAAAATTTAGAACGAAAAACTCTACAAAAAAATGTGTTCTTCTTATCAACGGTTGATGCTTCACGAGTATACAATGTTACATAAATTCGATAATATATAAATAAATAGAGGTTTCAAAAATTAAGATATGCTTTTAGATTCGAGTATATAATAGATGGCGTGAACTGACAGTTCATAACTCTCTGTACTAAAAACATTGGATTCGCATGGTATGGTAGTAACCTTGGAAGTAACTGAAACATGTTTAGGTTAAAGAATAAGTACTATGAGCGCCCTCGTCATTAGAGTTATCGCTCTAGTAATATTATATCTCAATGCTTTTATTAAAAAAATATATATATAATTAATATTATTATTATCAAGTGCAACATGGGAGCAGTCCATATTTTCTGTATTCCGGCTTCGCTCAGCTCCGGGCAAAAATCCGCTGACCCACTGCTCCACGCTTCAGCTCTGGGCTCCCCTTTTTTACTATAAACATACATGGCATGTTTTGTTAAATATAATCATTATAATTCAAACTATTCAGTAATTAGTATTCAATAGTTGTGTAAGATTTAATTTATTTAAATAATTATACAATTATCAGATTAAATTAATCGATATTATCGACCTAGTTAATACATATAATTAAATTCTGTACTTAAGTAAGTTCAATACAATTTCTTACACCTTGATATTTTTATGTTTTGTACAAGATTACAACTGAGAAATTATTTCTTATTATTTATTAAAGTAAATAGTTTTTCAACAAAATATTTTAAAAAATGCATCCATATTTTTGTTAGTCAACGTTTAATATATTAGTATACCTAATATGTATATTGCTAATTCGTGTATGTATATTTTCTTAAGCAAGATTAAATATTTTAACATATTTTATTTGCCGCGAATCCTCAGCGGATATGCAAAGCATTTACGGCCTGGGGTGAAACAAGATCATAAGGAAATATTTGCTATGTATTTTTTTATTCGGGCGGATGCATTTTTTATCTTGAAAAAACACTAACACTAGCGGATACAACTTGTTTAGTCGATTCGGTACTGTTATTTATCGCATTTTTTTAAATTAAACTTTGTTTTACTTTTTGTTGTTCTTTCCGGTATATGTTTCATCTGGCAAGCTTTATATGGATAAACAATTCACTTCTGCATTTTGATAAATCTATAATTATTTTTTGAAATAATTCAGATTGATTTAATTCAGCACACGACAGAATAATCGCAGGAAATTTGAATTTGCTGTTTTTTTATCTATGATTACATTGCAGCACGTGTGATTGTATATCTTTTATATAGTCTCTTGGCGTTAGCCAATTTATTTACTTCCTGTAATTTGTTTGATATTTAATTATAGTGGATCAGTTTATCTTCGCAACACTTTTATTAGAATGTTATGACTTTGGAATTAATTAATTATTTAAAATAGTAGTTCTATATTATTGATGTTAATTTTGTTGTATGTTTTTGATTATTAGATAAGACCAAGACAAAAATTTGATTTGATAATAAGTTAATAAATAGTTATGTTTAAAGATGCAAGTAAAATATATTTAAAATTGCTTTAATGATTTACTAACTGTGCATGGTAGTGGTACTTCTGAAGTTGAAACAATGTTGTTATTTAAAATCATTTCGAAGTATGTAATTTAAGGAGTGAATTTCAGAGAAACATTATCAATTTTATATCTGTTAACGTTACTTATGAAATTACTGTAATTTAAAAGATGATTTTCTTTTGAAATGATTACAAAAACTTTCCAGTTGAGTTGAAGATATATTTAATATCTTTAAGTACAATCTCAAGAAATGTAGAATCAGTACAATGTATTTTGGATTCTAAGAAAAAGTTATATATTTTTAATGTATTTCTTTATTAATATGTATTTTCCTTTTAATTGAAATTATTGAATTTTGTTGTTAATATCTTTAGCTAACAATAATTAAGGTATCTAAAAAAAGAAAATTTGTATCAGTGAATACAATATTTTTCAAATTTGATGAAGATATGAAAATGTTCAAGCTGCCTTTAGATAATTATTAACCTATAATACCTAGCAAATACTCATATAGGTATTTCTTAGTTAAATCAATATATGTATACTGAAAATAATGTAGGTATTAAAATCAGGAACCTTAATCTGAATCCGAACTCAAAACCCGTATTTTTCATTAACCTAAACCCGAACTGAACCGCTATATTTCAAAGTTAACGAATCCGAACCTTTTCTTGGGTAACCGGTAACCATATATTTTTAAAAGGTTCAATAAATTATTTTTGAAATTTTAATATTTTTCTTCAATGAAAAAATAAAAGAAATTATAAAATGTTTGAATTTTATGTTATAAAATTTACATATTTTTAATTCTATAACTGAAGTACATTTCAATTTACAAACAAAAATCTGAAAAAAATAATCAGGTGTGTCTTTTGAACTAATATTTTTTAGTAAAATTGTATAAAAATTAAATGGTTAACCAATTCCAGGCAATTTATTGCAACACTATCGGTTTTTATATAAATTGTTCAATAACTAACTACCTTTGGTGAATTTAGTACGAGGAAGCACTGTGCATTTACTTGGCAGATTTTTTTTTTTTTTTCTTCAGAAAATGTTTTATTTTTAAATTATAATTTTGTATAACAAAATCATTTTCTTTCATTTATAAACTTGAACCCGAACCCGAACCTGAACCTTGAAAAAATAACAGTTTTTGAACCCAAATAATTTGCACCATGCTGAACCCGAACCAATAATAAATTCCGGTTCAAGTCCCTGATTAAAATAAAATCAGCCATTGAGTGAAATATTTTTCACACCAATATAGCAATAATGTAATCATCAATGTGTATTTATGCGGTGCACAGTGCGATAGAGAGCCGCAGTCGGCCAACACACTAAATAACGCTTGTCCGGTGCAAACGATGTTATAAATAACCGCGAGTCGTAAGTAACGAACCCGTCCGACGTTTCAATGTACTCCACAGAGGCTGCGGTGAATAATTGCCGCGATACATACGTATGAGAGGACACTGCCTTGTTATTCCGAAATTAACTGCCACGTCTTGAAAAATTACCGTTTGCGCGAAAAATGTAATACGAATGCATTTTGTCAATGATTTATACGTGTGATGAGTTATGGTTATTTTGTCAGTTTTATTAAATCACAGATACAGTTTTAGAGCTGGTGCCCGTTAGCGAGCTTGAGTAGCTTGCGGTCCCTCAATATATTTTGCGGCAAACTTGTTTGTAAATGGCAATTATGGGAGAAAAAATAATTTCTAAATTATTCGTTTTTATTTTTATCATAATGTTTGGGCTATATGTAGCTAGGACTGAGGATGGAGATTCAAAAAAACTCTCATGTAGTTATTGAAACTATTTTTTATGTACGATTATTGAACTTTTTGGTATGTGTATCTTTATGCATATATGTTATCTGGAAGCTGGAAAATGAGGGCCATAGAAAACGGTTTAAATAACTTATTTGAAATTGAAAATTTTGTTTTTTTCCGTTGGTATCTGAAAAAAAAAATTAGTTTAGCAAAAAAGTAATTAATAAAAAAAAATTATGTTGGTAAGGGTTGTCCATAAAATATGTACGCAAAAAAGGGGGAGGGAGGGCAGTTGCCTAGCATTATGATATGTGTCGTGGAGGGGGAGGGGGTACGAACAAACATGTCGTTTGAATTATCTACATTATTCCTATTTTTTTAAACTATAGATTTTATTGTGGGGGGGCAGGTTTTGTGGCGTTTAATTAGGTGGGGGGTTAAAAAAATGTGATGCAACGTGACAAAGATGGAGAGAGGGAACAAAAATGATTGAAATTTGCGGGCGTTATAAATTTTCTGGTTGTGGCACTGATTGTGGCAATTATATGTAAATATGAATAAATTATTTTTTTATTATACCAAGTTAATAATAATATTTTAAAGAAATACACATAATATTCTGTTATTTTAATTATATTAATCAAATCCGTTGAGACCCTTGTATACTAATATGCATCACTGTTAAATTATTTTATACTGATACTTTTTCACCGTAACCTTAATAAAACACCATTATAAAAGCAAATCAAATTTTTTACAAATTAGTTAATTATTTTTCTAAAACTATAACACAATTAACCTTCATTACGTTCATATTGAAAATACATATCTAACACCTTACGCGAACGAGTACCCACTTAAAAAATCGCTCTCAGTTCCACTCCCTTTTTAATTAACTTGTATCTGATTATACATTACCAACCTGGATCGAACAGAGATGGCGCTCGCGTACCGATATGAAAACAGTAATTAGCGACAAGAGAATCCATTAGTACTTCCTGTATGAAGCAGTGGCAGAGAATTATTACGTAGTTATAGTTGTAGTAAAGACTACAACTACACATATTCATATTTACTTATTAATTATAATTAGAAACTATTTCTTCCTAGAAAATTTAAGAGAATTCTTAAGTAGTGGACATTACATAATAAAAAAAGCAATCATTGGAGCGTTTATTGTACATGTCTCAAAACATACAAAACATTTTTTTTAAATGAAATATAAAACAAAATAGAAACTTTAACGTTGCTACACTTAGTGCATCTTTTTTGTTATGTACTCCACTGCGGAAACAGAACTTCCATAGATCAACATCCAGAAAAAAACAATTTATCGTTATTTACATGAGTTTTCCCATCGAAGTACAGACGATTATTAAAAAAATATCGATTTTTGTAAATTTTGTATCGTTTTGAACAAAAAATCGCGTTTTTGATGAAAAAACTACTCATTATCATTATTTTTCACCATTTAGGTTGTTTCGTTTGTTAAAAGACACTTTGGAAGTGAGCTTTAAAAAAATAATATTTTTTTTGCTTATAATTCCTTTTGAATATCATTTTTATATGACACCATTAAGCTAATAAAAAAAATTGTCAAAAATTAGTTAGATCATTAGATGTAACCCTTAAATAAATAAAAACTTTCTTAAATCTTATATATTTTATTTTATTAATTCATTTTTTACTAATCTTTTACAATCGAGACTCTCTACGAGACTTATAAATGAAGTTAATATTGTTTCGGTCTCCTCTCATCCGAATTTAATGTACTCGATATTGATTTTATTTCGAGCCCGGGAGTAAGAAAAGTCTTGCAACCTTAATTATATTAATGTAATACCGAAGTAAATAAAATGTTATCAACTTTTTACTGTGAAATAAAGAGTACTGTAGAAGATTTAAAATAACTAATTTTATTAAAACAAATAGTAATTCTTCTAGCAGTATCTAAACTGACTTGCCTTATAGCATTTTTACTTTTTATTATTTCATTAACAACAATATACACGCCACTGTGGTAGGTTGCCGTATAAAGTAGCTAGTGCCAGATAAAACACAGTGTTCTGCAATTAACCGGTACACCAACGCCGGTACATCATGTTAATGAAAATCGTGCAGTTTTTACTAGTGGGTAAAAACTGTTATCCGTACGAGATAACGATTAAATAATAGAATTAATTATTACTGCGTTTTTATCATAGAACTAGTTTATTTTTTAGGTAATTAAAGCAAAAAATAAATTGCATGTTGAGCTTGGAATTAAATACATTTTAATGACCAAGGCTTCAATGTTGTTTTTTATGAGGTAGCTTTTAGTATAATATGGTAAACTGTTTATTTTGATTTGTTTTAATATAGATATTATTGCCCACGTAGGGGGGGGGGGGGGGCAGAGCTGTAGTCTGGAGGCCTGTCTCGGTTAGGTTATGTTATGTTTTTAGGTATTGTTATCGGTACGAGCTTCTATCGATCGAGAGAGAGGAGGGGAGGGTACAAAAGAAAGCTTTATTGTTATTAAATTATAAATAAGCTATTAATTTAATGCTATCAATAAGAAAAAATTTTCTTACGTATTATTATTTTCTAAACAAGTAATCAAATACATTAATTTTTATTTTAATGATAAGAAGGCTTTTTCTATTTAATTTTCATTACCTACCAGTATTTCGATGTAATGTACTTTGTGTCTTTATTTTATGGTTTGCGATTTCAATAAAATTAAATGTAATAAACAGTAATGTTCTATGATTTATAAGTTTGTTAGCTTTGCGGTCGGGTGGTAATAACATATTATTATTTTCACACACTGATAATGCACTAAAAATCATGACCACACGAAAATATTATAGCTTACCATTATTACATATTACTATGACTTTATTCGCTAGTACAATTCACAATATTATTTATATAAATACATAGATAGAAGTATAGAGGTAATAAATCTAAGATATGAAAATAGGTTGCGGTTATTTTAACCTCACGAATATTCTTTTTTACAAAGTACGTCATTCAATTTCAACAGGTGTATTTATAAACTTACACTAATTATTTTCCAATTCGCGAATTGTTATTTTTTATACAATAAGTCATTACGGTGAAGGTTTTTGCAATATAAAGCATTGTACAGGTTGTAAACTTTATGTTGATCTTTGACCTAGAATTGCAGCAATTAATTTGATTCATACACAGTAAAAAATAATAATTTTATAGCTTCAAATGATTTTATCATTTTTAATAAAATATTTAATATTTCTATTGGATGTTTTTTTATGTAATTTTTTTTAGTATAAGATAATCATAGTATTTTGATGCTACCATTCGGACTAACTATCGATTTCCCGATTACATTTTTCAAAAAAAAAAAAAAACTGCAATTTTTTTATTTCTAGTTATCCAATTTGGCTGAGTTTTAATAGGGTTCTTAAAAATGGGAAGAAATCGACAAATTGAACTTTATCTATAGTTTTATAATAGAAAATTAAAACCAATCGATATTAAACTAATTGTATGTTAATATAGAGACTGTTATGTTCTCTTTCAGAATATGTAAACTTTTAAGTGGTTTACTGAAGAAATTTAATATAAAATGTTCAGTTTTTAGGACGAGAATAGAACACACTTCTAAGTAGAGTCTGCTTGGGGTGTGCAATAATACTAATAACAACTGAACTGTTGTTAAAGGAGAAATTTCCTTTAATACTTCACCAATTAAACTATGTGTAATTTACTTTATTAGGTGATTATTATATTCGATCATGTTTTTATTGGGAATATTATGTTGATATATTTTGTACCTATATAAAATGAATGTTAAATACATCAACAATACCTACCCAATAATTAACCTTATTAGGGTGTATAAAAATAATTATTGTTTATATTACAATCACGGTCAACAATTATCAAAGACACACCCTTAGATAAAGTAGTGCATACACACATGTATACACATACATATGTATATGTATATAATATGCACAGATAGTGATGACGACAACGGGGGGTGATCGCGCGTTTGATCGTGGTTACCGAGTGAATTATAAAAGTGGAATTGAAACCTTGTACTGCTTTCACTACAAATAATCATGTTGATTAACATAACATATGGGCCGGTCGCGAGGGACCTCCCACAATTGTACCTGTTCATTAGAACCTGCCTTGCATGTGTTTCGCGATGTTGAAAATAATATTGCGAATGTCTTACATTGTCTCTCATTTAATTGTTCTTAACATAAAATTAATTAGTTAATCCAATGCAGGATTAAAAGAAGAAACAACCCAAACGCTCTCTGCATGGTGTCAAATCGTTCTGAATTTTAGAGCAATAGTAATTTTATAATAATGTAAAGCTGCTATCATTTCTATGGTGTACACCAATCGTCACTGCTTTTTGATCGTAGTATGCACTAAGTTATTCATAAATAAAAACTGTCATTGTATGTGTAGAAATACTTTGCTGTCAAAGAATTATTCGTTCTTAAAAAAATATACTTCAAAATTCTTTAATTAAAATTAAATATTTATTCAAAAGTTAACTAATTAATAATATATATATAGGTATAATCTTTGTGGTGGGACTTATTAGGTATTTATTAGCTATATAAATTAAAATATTTAATAAAATAATTATCAGCATCAAATTTGATGTAAAAAAGGAGGAATTTATTAATCGCAATGAAAAACATATTTTTTGGTATCATATTATCATATATTTGATTATGATGTATTGTATAGGATACTGCAGAGATCTTTTCATTTCTTTTTCAATATAAATTTCAATAGATCATTGTATTTATGATATATCTCTATGTGATAAAATATCTATAGCACAGACATCTATTAAAAAAGTAGGTAGCGTCTAACACCTGTGATGCGATAAAATCACAAATTAAAAAAATATAATCCGTACGCCACTGGACACATATAGCTTTGTGTTTGATATATCTGCCGACCAATCACACATTTTAAAATAACTTTTTAGATTAACTGTCAACGGCAATCTTCAAAATAACAACTTCATTATGCCGCACTTGGTTTTTATGTATTTTCTATTGCTCTTAATTCGTATAGAGAAGCTATTTAATGACAGCGACAGTTGAACAAAACTTCAATTTCGGTTACACTTTGCCAACAAATTAAGGTGTACACTTAAATATAGATATGTATGTATTATTGGCTCACAAAATCATCTCCAGGTGATTCTCAATTGACTTCTGTCTGATACGCGTGATTTAAATTAGATATGTTTTACACGGGCTATAATTAAAACGGTAGCTCTTACTTTAAATACTCTGTTGATCAAATTCTTTCTGTCATTGTTTTGTGCTTCATTAACCTTCGCATCACAACGTGAAACTCACTTTTTGGCTGATTCTGACTAATATAAGACTTCAAAGTTATGTAACCGAGATAAATTAATAAAATAACTATATAAAAAACAAAATCCACCTCTACAATAAGAAAAATTTTAGGTTCAAACTTCTAAAAAATAAAAATAATAATGAGTAACAGTTAGCCTTCGCACCAAAACGTGGCATTATAGCGCATCTATCACAACGTGGGGTCCGCCTAGACCCCATTCACCTTTTGGTTGATTCTGTGGATAAAACGATTGCCAAAACAAATTTTTATACAATGGTAATATACTCGTATACATATGTTTAATATATCCTAACTGGCTTACTGACTGATTCATCATCGCCGAGCCGAAACGCCTGGAAGTACATATACACGACAACGTGGGACCACACACTACTTTACTTGGCCGTTTAATTAAAATATACAAATTCACTTCCCCTGGTGGGGGATCTGCATACAGCAACGTCTGTAGGACAACTGAAAGAGCAGATAATCAAGACCAGAACCTCTTCAGACACCAGAGCTCTGACGAATGCGCGTTTTAGTCGCTTTAGAGTTCGAATAGACCCCACGTTGTGGTCTTAAGGTAAATGTTTTGAATAAAAACAAAGAAAATGTGAAAATAGTCATTTGGGCTTTTAAGCAGCTCATAAATTGAATTGAAAATATTGCGGTTTAAAAAAAACATACTTGGTAAGATTAAAAATCTCGTTCATTGACCGCGGAAGCTTTAAACACTATAATATAATATTGATGTATTTATGTATATTAAAGATTCACAAAAATTATTGTAAATCATAAAATGGTTACAGTTATAGGATTGTTCGTGTGAAATGGGCCTAAAATTATATTTTTTACGTTCTTTAATGAAGTTATAAATAAATCCTGCTGTTTGTAATAATGGCTTCTAGTTGAAATTATCATACTAAATCGAATTTGTGAATAGAATCCATTAAGAATACATTTAATGAAATGCATGCAAGATCGGTTCTAAGAAACGAAAAAATCATCTTAACAAGCTTTGATAAAGAGCCGATGTAAAAATGTTAATTGCAAATGATATATTTTTATATTTATTTTTTCTTCATCTGTAATAGTAATATGATATACAAAACTGTATAAATTAACATTTTCCATGCAAAAAGTACTACCGTATACTACATTCCTGATAGAATCAAGTAGCCCTAGTTTATATAATTGAGTTATTCGTCATTTATCTCACGCACTTGATCCGATATCGTGCATACGTCACCGCTCGCAGACCATAGCCTTCTAGTCTTATCGCTCGCACGTCAAACACTAGCTGCTCTTTTTTGTCTTCTGACCGCGACAGTTGTGACTTTATTAACAACATGCAGATAATGAAACTTGTCGGTGCGTGGGTGTATCGTGTGTTGTTTGAATTCTTGCAGTCTATTGTCTTCACAATAGTTAACTGTATTGTATAATTTATGTACAAGCATTATTGAATCATTGAACTTTGGTGTTTTAATCTATATAACTAAATATGATAACATGTCCTGACTGACTGATTCATCATCGCCGAACGAAAAACCCTGGACCTAGAAATGTGTTAATAGGGGGGTGTCTTTCTTTTATAATGTAAGCACCCACTAAGAAAGGATTTTACGAAATTCAACCCCTACAGGGGTAAAAGAAGGTGGACAAATTGATATGAGAAAAAAAAATTTGTTTGTATTCACTCGAATGAAACATGGCCCAAATATTAAACAAGACAAATAGGATTTTCGAATATTTAACCCCTAAGAGTTGATAATAAATTTAAAAAAATTTGATATATTTATCTACATAACTATGATATTAAGGTAAATTTGGACAAAATATTATTCAATAAAAATAAAAATTTCGACATTCAACCCCTAATAGTGTAAGAGCGGAACGAGGGTGGGTTTTTGATTTGTTTATCTGCATAGCTTCTTTAGTTATAAAGGTAAATTATGGCAAAATAGTTTTCTATTAAAATAAAACATTCGACATTCAATCCCCAATCGTTGGAGGTAGACAAGGGGTGGGTTTTTGGTATGTTTATCTGCGTAGCTGCTTAAGTTATAAAGGTGAATTCGGGCAAAGTAAACTTCAATAAAAAAGCTTCAAATCGACTGAACCTTTCTAAACGATTTGAGAAAAGGTAAAGGGGAAAATATTGTTTGTCTTGAGTTCCTAGGAAAAGTTATAATATGTATTAGGGTCATCTGAAACCACCAGTAATTTCATAACCTGAATTGCATTGCACTTTCATGTAGAATTACACATATTCATTTGTCATAAAGATTAAAACGATACACCTTACTCTTAAAAAGTATAAACACAGATCATGACGGAAGCTTCAAAATTTACAAAGTAATAAATTAAATAAAACATCTGAAGGTGTACGGTCTCCTTCTCGACAGTTGTATGTTTATTTGTGTCTCATAGATAGATAAAGACAAATTCAGTGAGTGTAGGAGTCCTATAGAGATTTCTTAATCTGTTTAAATTATTTGACAACCTACGACCGATTACTATGGACGGATTGTAGAAATGTCATTGTTTTCTTTACTATACATTGTTGTGGCTGTTGAACAATCTTGTTGTACTGATAGCCTATTGTGTTCCTAACAAATATCAATCATTCGTGAAAATGTTTTACCGAATTTACGTAGTTGAAACGATTTGTTTATTTATTATTTAAATGTCTTATTGTTTTCCTTTTATACAAGTTTGATTTATTTACTTCTGTGTAGTACAACTTCAAATAAATGTCAAGTTTTTTGTATGAACTTTTTACTTAATTTGTACGTACCTACTTATGTTTAAAGTATTTTTATGTGGGTATTTTAGAGATTTGATAAATTTTAATAAAAAAAAAAAAAAAATCGTGAGTGGGGAAAGAAGTGCGTTTTTTTCGCTACGGTGATCACCTTACTTCTCTTGCTATTCCTTCATCCCACATTATCGAATTCGTCGGAACAATCCGAATTTTTATTTATTCAAAATTAATAATATAAATAGAACATTCAAAGTAAAATGAAAAGATACTCGTATAAGTTACTTGATACAAATAAGGCATGTACTCAAAAAAGGCGTATACTCCCGAAAACCTGGTTAAGTGATATAATATTAAAGATCAGTATATCCTCGACTTACGTGATTAATTCGTTCCAAAAAAAATCGAGTAAGTTGAGGACTTGTAACAAAATATATAACAATTAGTTTTGTAAAACAAGTGAACGCAGCAGAAATTTTTTTTTAAATTGTAAACAAAATGCACCAACTCAGTACTAAAAACCCTAAAAAATATATAAATTCCCTGTTGTGTTTAAGCTTTGATCATATAGACAAGGGGGAAATGAGGAAAGAGTGAGGTGTTTGACAATCTCGGTTGGTAGAATGGCCGCAGGGATACAAAGCGTCGCGAAATAAAAAAAACACATTTTTTTTCAAACCGCGTTAGTATGAATTCGCGTAAGTCGAGGACTACCTTTAATTAAAAAACCATTAAATAAATAAAATTAATTTTTAAATAATGTCGACCTTATTTCAATCAAGTACCTTACATATGCTTTTATGTCCTATTTTGTACACGATATTAAATAATGTCTGCGTGACTATCTTATACTGAAACTAAATTTATGAACAAGAAATGACCTTTGTCTGGCTAGACTAAGTGATACCATCAGGCTATCTGATTGATTAATATTAAAATATCATAATATAAATTATAACTAGCTTTGTTAACCTAATTTTTTCAACATTTCGAATTTATTACCACGTTATATTTCAAAAATCTAGCACATGTACCGTTTACAGTTTGTAATGTATAATAATAAAAAATGATTGTCAATTATTGCATCCTTAATATATATAAAGCTCAACGTCTCTCTGTCTGTCTGTCTGTCTGTCTGTCTGTCTGTCTGTCTGTCTGTCCGTTAGTTGCCTTATCACTCGAGAACCACTTATCCGATTTACGAGTTTTTTTTTTAATTCATAGGTACGTTCTCTGGCCAGGTTATAGGCTATATTTTTTTACGTTAGGTAACATAACAACAAAGCAGTGACGATAATAGTAAATCAAGTCGGAAAAAATTTTGCTGTCGGCGCGCTGTTTTGTAATACGCTGCCTAAACCGTTCAATATAGAACAAAATAATGTATTAAAGAATTGTGTAGAATCAAAAGTTCTACAATTAAGTCAGCGACACGATATGTCTAACTTTTATATTTAAGCCACAATGACTGCTTTTATGTTACAAAAAAAACATAAAATATTTGGGTTTTGTTTACATGGACTTATGACCTGCAAAACATTAATCCTTATCGAAATAAATGATTTCATCGTCATAAGTACTTAATGTAGATATAGTTTGCCATTTACAGCATCCAATTTGGTCGTATAGTTTAGAAAATATCTTAAAATATATTTATAAAGATAATATCTTAAATGTATGGTGTCGTGCCGCATCGAAGCGAGTACATCAGACTGGATTCGCGTACGCTCGGTAGATATTCGGAGTCCCTCGGCTGATCGTTTGTGTTTATTTTGTTTTCAATAATTAACATTTAAATTTAAACAGAACACAAATTATTTGTACTTTTTTCTTCTGATTCGTTTTTGTTAGGTAATTTAGGTATTGATAAATTATTATTACAATAATAACTAATCGTGTTTGTACTTAATTAATTAAACTATATTTTTCAAAAATCCTAAACAATAATTCCGTAGTCTACGCGAGCGAAGCCGCGTGGGCCCAGCTAGTAGACAATAAAATAAACCAGCCGGTATACTAATCGTTCGCCGGGGGGTATATTATTTGTATTACATGGGTTTAAAGACAATGGTATATAAAGAATGACCCATCGCTATAATGCATGATTCACCTTTCAAATTCCTATCATACTGAATGGTGACTGTTATGTAATAATACAAACACCATTATAACAAAGCAGAAGTATTCAATAACGTCTTGAGAAAATAGCTATTCAATATAATGAATATTTACTTTACTCTTTATAAAATAAAATATGATTTGTATAGTAACATATAAAAAGCTTAATGTCCGGTATTATAAAGGAGCTCGCAAAATTTTCTAGCTTGTAAGCACTCTCAAATAGGGTATTCATTCTGTACTAGTATCTATGGATTAGCTATGGAATTTAGAGCAGTGACACTTCAACTAACTGTAACACAGTTGGCGTCTTTGACCGTACATAATAATTTTCATAAAATCACCACTGTTTTTAATACCGTTGGTGTTTACCTACAACGCGCGCGCCAAACTTATCAAAGTCTTCAACAAACTCCCAAACAACTGTCATATATGTAAGTTTGATATTTCATTTGAATGTGCTTGCATGTTAGCAAATTTGTAAGTTCCTTTATAATACCGGACTAAAAACTCAAATAAAAGAAATGTTATTTAAGTAATTAAATATAAGTATCCATATTTTCAGATCGTATTCTTGCTTACAATCGGATCAATTTGCGATAATGAAGACATTTTAGATCTCTCTTTAAATATTTGGCAACCACTGACGTACAGTACTCCCCAACTTCGATCACTCGATTGTTTTGTTTTGACAGCAACAGATGGATATAATTTATACTTATTTGCCTGCAACACCTCCGAAAGGTGTGTCCAAAAACTACTAACGAAAATACTATTGTCGGTATTTTAGCCTTATTAGTGTTGCCCGTGGCGAAAATCATTATTGGTATTTTTAATAGCTCTCGGATTTTGCTGTACTTAAAAATTATGTATTGAATTATTACTTTGACATAATAGTTATTGCTAATACGACATGGTTTGCAATTCATTTCAATTATTAATGACGAAACTATATTATTATCATTAATATTTTGTACACTTTGTATGTTGTAATAACAACCTCGTTAATGTTTGTAGATTATTTAAAAAAGCGAAGAACAGGATGCGTCATTTTATTACTATTTTTATTAAACAATTGTGTGTAACAATTTTAGGTAACATCGTTATGATAAATGTTATGTTGTTTTATTTCTTGTCTTATTTTAGCTTTAATGATTTCAATGGTAAATATAATAAATTAGTAAATTTATTATATTTTTAGCATGAGGATGAATCTGTGATTCAAAAGCTTGCAATTACTTTATCTTAAAGAAATTTCAGACGTACATATGTGTACATATAGATAATCTAATTTCTTACTTTTCTATATACTTATAAAACTTATGTTTTCCTGATTATTCTTTAAGGAATGTTTATGTATTTGATTATATGTAAGTATAACTAGACTCAAATAATTTTGTTTTAAATTATTCAAACATAGCATTCTTTATTCCAAATTATCGAACCTCTGCAAATAAAAACTGTAATTTTCTATCATATAAAACTAATACTCTAATCACAGCTCTTATTTTTAACTATTTCCAAATAGCGGTTTTACAAAATGACCACATTTGAATACCAATTTGTGGTTTTTCAGGATATTACATATACATACAATTACGTTTTTTAAAACTAATTATTTTTAATATTTTACTTCTTCATTTTTTTTCTTTTACAGTATGTATATTAACAGGAAATTAATTGTAAATTGTTAATTTTTTGAAAATATCTTAGTTGTACAAAGTTGAAAGTATAATAACTAGTTATTATAAACTGAACAAAAAATATTTAGTTGGTTATTGATAATAAATAATATTAATTAAAATTGTAAATATCCGTTGGTCGAACAGCAGCCAAAAATAATTACTATTGATTATTGATTATAAGGGGCCATCCATTCGGCCTTGTAACAGGTTGTCACATTTGTGTGACCTCCCCCCCCCCCCTGTTGTGACGTCACACATATTTCATAACAATATATGAAAAAATATATGAAAATTTCCATGCACGTTTGAAATTTTCCCAATAACTCTTCACGGGTCTCGAGTTACCAACAACATATTCATTTTTCCTCACATTTTTGGTCCTAATATTCATATAAAATTTATTATTTGAAATGATATTTTAGATGTGACATCACACTTTGTAGACCCTCCCCCACCCCGTTAACGTGTGACGTAATTTATTAACGACTCCTAAGAAAAATTTTGTAATTTTATGATAATTACAAAACTTATTTATTTACAAATTTTACGTTTGTATTAACAAATATATTGTAAGCATAGACATTCAAAATAAAAATATATTGATTCAAACGAAAAAAACTGTATTGAATATTGTCGTTCTGCTATCATACTATAAATGTTGCAAATTATTAACATTATGTTGTATTTATCTTCCATCAACTTATTCTGCTTTACCTGCCAAGAAATCAAAAAAAAAGAAAACAAAATGTAGAGACCATTAACGCTGATGCATTTCGCTCACCAGCAAACTCCACAGATCTGACAAAAATCTACACAACAATTAATCATGTCTCAGCTTCGTGACAGACTTAAGTAATGAATGCAGCTTATCTGTCAATATGCAAATACTCAATACAACAATACACAAGCTACAATAGCATTGTCGTCAGTCAGCACTCGCGTTCTTATGTTGTATGTGTGCCGTATGTATGTGTGTGTGAGTATGTGTGTACATATGTGTAGGGTAATCAACACCATTGTTGTGTGCATTGTATACTTGATGTATCACGTCCATTCGATGTGTGGGGTCGTGTCATGTCTGCTCGTATGTACAGGCTGTTTATAAAGATTGAACCAGGAACCTGAACTTATTTATGATTTGAGTTCACTATTTAATTTTAGTTTGGTTTCTGGTTCATGCTCTATTTAAGTTCAAGAAAATGATTCTTTTTATGTTCAAACTTCAAATGTTGTATGTATTTTATTTAGTTCCTAAAGTTTAATATCGGTGCTGACGAGATTTATTTTTCCGCCCTCTCTCCCTCTAAAAAAATGTTAAGAAATCACCGAAAATGTCAATTAAAATTGATAAATTAACGAATAAGTTGAATAATTCATATCTCAGCTTGGCACGATCCTACAGACTCAAACTTTTTTTTAAATATAGCTTACATCATTAACTTTAAGACTATCAAATGCCCTAAGACCGTCGAGACCTCCTTCCCCTATTATGAACAAATTAAAATTGATAAATCAACAAATAAGTTGATTAGTTAGTATCTCAGCTAATACCTTATTAAAGGTTTTCTGGGTTGCCGAATAAGTATTTGTTAGTTAGCAGCTATCAAATAATCGATTTTTTTTTACAAATTAACATTGTTTATATTTAGCTATATTTTTTGCTTAATCGGGTTTAACTGATCGACAAAATAAGATTAAAAAAAAGTTTATTCAAAAATTACAGCCAGAGCAAGTTTATATTAATATACTGTTAAATTTTTACCTTTCTGAAATATATTATACCTGTACGTATTTAACATAATAAGAGATTATATTTTCAGTAAAAAAAACCCTCTTTTTCTAGTATTCTTTCAACATCAACTGAGAATTTTCTTTGAAATAATAATTAATGTTCACACTTACTATAATCGGCCTTGTGGTTTTATGAATGAAATATTTTTCAACAGTAATTATAGATGATATACATTCGTATAAAAACTGATACTTGTATAATGTGTATCACAGGTTGGTCCCGCCCAGTACGACGTGAATCATGTTCTGCGAAAAAACGATAAATCCGAACGTTTCGCAACTGAACTAGTTTAGTACATATACAATATATACATATTTATTGTTCGGAAATAAATAAGTTATGCATGTGTCCACATTGATATGGGTCAATGAAAATAATATACTTAATTAAATTGACAAGAACACATGTAAGCGTGGTTATTTTTCCTTTTAATTGGTGTAGGTGAAATTCATAAAAACATGTTTATTAATGTTATATATTTATTTTTTATATTTATGATATATGATCTACTATAATTTTTTAAATTTAACATTTAAAAATAAAAGTAGGATTTGCGTCCTTAGGGTTGATCCAGACTATCGAGCCGGTCACGGTCCGGGTTCGCTCCGGTTTCGCTCCAATTAAATCTTATGATATTTACATTAACGGTCTCGAGCCGGTCAAAATCCATGTCAGTTACTTCATACCTAAGTTCTTTATAGATTTTGATGATGAGTGAGTGATGTATTTTTATTGCATTGAGTTAAAAATTTAAATTTTTACAAAACTATATATGAGGCTTTGTATTTGATATTAATTTCAACTTGATACATTTCGTTGTTTCTGAGAAAAATGGTCGTGATGATCAGACAGACAAACGGACAACAAAGTGATCCTGAAAGGGTTTTTTTTTCATTTTAAGATACGGAACCCTAAAAAATGGTCGATGTGTAATAAGATTTTTTTCCAAATGCGACATAAATCTTCTTTTTAATTATATTATTCCAGACAACCCCGATAAAAAAATTTTTATTACTTCTTCCAACTGGAGTCAAAAACTGATTAACAACAATAAGGTTCGTTAAATTATTACATAACTCGCTGTGTTCCTGACATTGATTTTTATATAGAATATAATTATCATATCACGAAAACTCAAACTTAAAATAATTGCATTTAATTCGTTTTTTTATTTCAACTATTCATATTTATTAAATGTAAATTGCATCACTAGCTAAAAATAGTTAGGTATGTATTATAATTTAATAACTACTATACACAATAAGCTATCAATTTAAATTCACATCTTCAATCAATAGTGCCAATAGGAATCGCATTTTTATCCACTTGTCATCAATTACATAGCAATAATACACAGCTATTAATGATATATCCATCTTTAACTAGTACCGACAAAGTATGAACAGCTACTAGCGAATGTATTACTTAAAAAAAACGTCTAACTAAATAATTTTGCAAAGTAACTATCTTACATAAAACATTGATTAATGAAGGTAATAAATACTTTAAGGCAAATTGTACAGTAAATGCAAAAACCAGATACATAACAAATGATGGCACGTAAAAAAGTATATAATTATTGGTCATTGGTATCAAATATAAAGTATGTTTCTTTCTGCAGATATACTTATTATTGATTTATTGAATAGAATCATGATTTTTAATACAGTTTGTATTATAATATATTTTCAAAATTTTCTATTTTTGTCAATTACAAAATCTTTAGAAACATGCCAAAATTGATTTCGGTAGCTTCGACATTCTTATATACATGACGTGTATAGTTCATATGTAGGTATATATCAATTATACACATATTCCATATTTTTAAAACATTAATTAACAATACAAGCAATATATAAGAAGTAACAAACTTAATATAATATAGGTATTTATATGTGTATTTCAAATTCATTCAAACCGAGAGCAATCTAACTATATTAAAATAGATATAAACAAGAACACATGTTTGGGTTGGTTGTACACAAGCAATAATGACATCTCGACTTTTTTACACTCATGAATAATGAACATATAAATGTGTGTCCATATGTGAATAATCATTGATATAATTTAAATTTCCCCGCGCCAACTGCTATAGGCACTGCCTTAAATTTTTGCATACAAATGTTATTGTCATGTACCTACATATGTGTTATTAAAACAGTGGTTCTGAAACTAACATTTAGTATGAGATAATGCAAATATAAATTAATAAGTTGGTATTAATTTAATATTAACCCTCAATCTCAACCCAATCTCATGATGGTGGTGCTATATCTGCTATACCTGCATATGTTTATACCATTAAAGAGATAATTTGTTGTTAGAGACTATAGTATTAGAATAGTGTAAATCAAACTGAATTTTAGTAATATTTTTTTTATAAATATGTACTAACTTCTTGCGGTAAAGTTTAGAGATAATATATTTGTACAAAATCGACAAAAAATTACTTTTATTAATTCGCGGTTGTACTAAAATAAATGATGTAGCAATCCTATGATTTATGATTACAAGTGAAATGGTAGCAACAATCTATTAAACAGTCGGACTATCGAATAAAAATCTTAAGTCTAACAAATATCAATTTATCATACCTCTATAATACACGCACAGATTTTCAATTAGCGGTATAATTGTTAATTATTGTTGTAAATTAATCATCGTACAAATGTAATAAACTTTCACTGATGAATTTGCAATAGAAGTGTAATTTAAGGTAATTAAAAAAATATTAAATATGCTTACAAAAATAGAACACTGTGTTGCTAATATCATTGTTATTTTACTGTTTATCGAAACTGAATACAAACCAATTACTAATGCCCAGTATTATAAAGAATTTGCTTGAGTGCAAATGCAAATTGACTTCCAGCTAACGCTATCTGCTAGGTGTCAAATTCTTATGAAATTTCTCGATATTTTAAAACATTGGTAATAAATGTATAGTAATGTAAATGATATGCATTTTATGAGGGAGTATTAGCTATAACTACTAAAAGAACTTGTCGTTTATAAAAGTGTTATTATTTCGGAAAAAAATATATTAATGGAGTTTTTTGAGAAGCTTCACGTAAAGTTTGCGTGTTTTGAGAACTTCTGTTACGTATAAATATTCATTTAAGATGACAATTAGATAACACATAACACATATGTATATAAATTGATACAAGTATCTAGTATGCCAACAAATATATATATATATTAACAGTGTGGGCGTTATAATTTAGTTTGCTGAAATTAACAGTTAGCTTTTGCAAAATGACAAATCATTAGACTTGTTATTTTGTTATTTGTGTATTGATAAATATCATGGTTGGATGTGGTCATGCAGAAGAAAATTATAATCATGTTGAATTGATTTTACTGAAAAGATTATGAACTATTTTAAAGCAAAAAAAAAGTTAAAATTTCCTTAATTATAGATATCACTATTTTCATTAAAAATTTATTATAGACTATACTTACTAAGGGAAAAAAATAAGGGAGAGCAACATAAACAGTAAGAATTTAAACATGTTGATTCCTTTCTGCATAACCGTACCCAATTGAGTTTGTTTGACATTTCTATTTGAATATATTTATGCTATAATTTATTAAAACCATTTTTCTTTTTGTTACAGGTGAGTTTGATCGTAATATTGGATATATTTGGTTCGCATAAAGTAAGAAATATTTCAAGTTATTTATTTTTGTCTGTATCTACGCATAAATTGTATGATATGATATAAATTAAAAAAATAAACGCCACCTAAACTCTGTAATATTTGTATACATATAATTATTTGGACTTAATTTAAAATCAATTACAATTACAGAAAAAATAAGATGAGTTTTTAATACTGTTGTCAAATATGAAATAACTATAAATTATTTAACTGTCGCTGTTTCTTTGGTTGAACACTTATTTATAGATCGTGTATTAAGTATTTAAAAGAATCAACTGATAATTCAAGTCTGCTCGTTTATTGGCTTTATAGTTTACCTACTCAGTGCCAAAAACATAATAAAAAAATATATTTACAAAATAACAATTTAAGGTTTTAATCTACATCCATATACGGGGTTGGCAGATTTTGTGCCCTGGAGCAATGTATACATATATAGTTGTAAAGTTTTATTTTTGGTTATGAACTAAATCACTTCCATAAATCACCACGAAAGCCTAATATTTTATGTTATCTCAAGTAATATTTATTAATACTGTAATTTAAGTAGATTATATTTTAAAGATATAGTTTCTTAACGTACATTTATTAATTTATATCATAATATCTACTAATAAATTACAAGTTTTGATGTTATTTTTTACTCTCTTAAGACTGTAAACAACAAGCCGCCGATTACTTGATCAATTATTGCGAACAATAAAAGCAATTAAGCTCAGCATGTTTCTTTTTAATTTTATTCTAAAACAAACTTGCAATAATAAATCATTGCTTACTGCAAATGAAACTGATATCTTTTAGACTCATTTCACACGAGTCAATTCCATTTCTAATACTTAATACTTCCATAGGTGTGCATTGAGCATTTAATTTTCAATATAGTGGCACCAGTTATGGTCGCTATAAGAACAAGGTTTACTTTGTGATTGACGGGCTTCTTTTTTTGTAATTTTCATGAACTCATGTTACGAATAAAACAAGTAACTCTTTATTTAATCAATTTAATTACCAAAGTCCGCAAATATAGTTTTTTTTTTTTAATTATAGTCTTTTATTTTGTTTATGTTTTTCCTCCAGTAATGGATAAAGTAATGAGCACTCAGTGATGGACACTTACTAATGATTACAAAAAGATAAATACTAATTGTAACACACAACAGATATACAAGAAAGAATCGTCAAATGGGTAAATAAATACAAATCTGTGTTTTCAGTTAATGAATAATTTAAAAATATTATTAGAATATTCGTCTTTATGCGCAACTCAAACATTTTAATCAAAGATAGCATTTAATATTAATTTACACGCTCAGTTATAAAACTATAATACCTCTACGTCTTATTTTCTTGTATTTTAGTCGATATTTGTATGACGAGTTGAAGTTAACAGCAGGAAATTTCACTAAAAAATTTCGAATTTTTGATTTCGTTAAAAGTATGTTTATTGTATAGAAAATGACGTGAAAAGTTGTTTGTTTCAAACCGCAGGTTTGTATCTCAAAACGTTCTCGAGATATAGTCTCTCAAAGTTTTAGTTTCTTCAAATTTTTGGAGAAAAAAGGCCATAACTTTTGAACGCGTGGTCGGAATTGATTTTAGTTGACGGATTTGAAATCAGCGTGTCAAAATCTATATAATGACATGTATAATACCTTAAAACTCGAAAAAAAAAATTTCACGAAAAATCGAAAAAATTCAAAGGGGTATACCTTAAAAAAATGTCGATTTTTGGCCAAAATTTTTTTGTTGGATTTTAAAGTATTATACATGTCATTATATAGATTTTGACACGCTGATTTCAAATCCGTCAACTAAAATCAATTCCGACCACACGTTCAAAAGTTATGGCCTTTTTTCTCCAAAAATTTGAAAAAACTAAAACTTCGAGAGGCTATATCTCGAGAACGTTTTGAGATACAAACCTGCGGTTTGAAACAAACAACTTTTCACGTCATTTTCTATACAATAAACATACTTTTAACGAAATCAAAAATTCTAAATTTTTTAGTGAAATTTCCTGCAGTGAACTTCAACTCGTCATACAAATATCGACTAAAATACAAGAAAATAAGACGTAGAATCATTTAGTCACTATATAAATATTTATATAAGAATTTAAAAAAGTAAAAGCTTGAATTTAAGGTGTTTCAAATTGTATACTATATAATATTTATTGGAATTGTTTCGCATTAGGTACTAAATAAATGAAATAAACATTGACTCGTTCAAAATATGCCAGTATCATGTAGTTGTAGATGGTCGCCATCTGGGCGGTTCGCATGACCCGCGCGTCTCAACCCCATTTTTGGCAAATAGTAATAATGCCCAATTTAGTAAACTGGTTCGACATCGCTGCCCATTACAAGGTAGTCATTACATCCCAAACGTAAATCACGAGCCCGATAGAGATATCCACGTTTGGTAGTTGAGACCAAATTATTTCTTGTGCGGTTGGTATCAATCATTGTGACTAACTCCAGGCTCGTACTATAGAACATAGATAGAGAAAATTGTATCTAATCAAAAATATAGCTAACTCAGCATGATAAAATTTCAAACTACTAAAAATAAATTTTTTGTTTTGGTTTGCAACAAAATTTATTTTCATGTTACAGACATGTTAATTGTTAAGTAATGTATTTTTAAATTAATTATTTTAAAATACGTTATTTGAAACCAGTTTCGGCTGTTGTAATTGCTTTTTCGTATATTGACTAAAAAATATTTAATTAATGTACTTTTCTACTACTACAGATAATTATATTAAAATCGTAATTAATGGACGCTCTCTAATCTAATATCCGAAAAGAAAACACTTTGCATTTTGAATTGATACTAAACAATATTACTTTAATATGTATATCATTATTAAAACCATTGTTAGTTAAAACTATTGAACATTATAAGATCAATTTGAAGGTTACTAAACAATAGTACAGCCCTGCCTATTCTCTAACACTTAAGGCTTTTGCTATGTGCATTTAAATGTATATTTTGTATCATTACACAGTGATATATAGGTATATTTGCATAAAAATATGTAGATATATGTATAGTTTATCCTATAAATCTACATTTCACAAAGTAAATACTATAATAATATATATTGTTCTCTACAACTTCCACCGGTAGATACAGAAAAGGAAATTCTATTTTTTTATTGGAGTATATAAAGTTTAAACTTTGATGTCACATATATAGTACATACCTCTTTATTGAACTATTTAAAATTAAGTATCTTTTTAAAGATTTTTTAAAACTCTCATTATTTTAAAGAATATTTAAAGTGACAAAAATATATCAGGGGTTTAGGTTATATTTTAATTTTGTTTTTGATTGATATATTTTCGTATTGTTGAGGGAGCAATCTGTATCCACTGGAGCAAGATTGTATTTATATGTAGTACATAAATAAGAAAATACTAGCTAACGTGGTATCTCTAAAGACACTCCAAAATAATCTGAACAGCGTGGATCGATTTTTGGTTGATTGTAGTTCAGTAGCCAAGTCTCGCTTACGGATGTATTTTATGATATTATCAGTCAATATCATTAAATATACTTTATATTATTACATTATGTTCAATTTTAATTGTAATTTTTTTATTTTTGCTAAAAATGACACACACACGATCTTATTAAAACGCCGATTTGGCTAAAAATGGCGACGCTGTCGAGACTCTACTAGAGTGACTCTAGATATCTCCACTGACGTAAAAAGAGACACTGCAATTTTTATTTTTGTTATCATGAATAATGAGAAACATTTTAAAAAATTACATTTTCTGGTTTTTAATATAGATACTAGGTACGTATAGCTAATTACTGGTCTTTGTTATTAAAGTGCAATTAAATGGTGACCATGCAAATCGAAATAAAATTGCGCATTAATGTTACAGATATACTTTCTTGTGAGGTCATTAATCTAAGACAAACAAAAATAAAATCGGTTAATGATATTTTTGAGTAATTAATTCTCGTATGTAGTATTGAAGGTTCGGATAATTTAGCATGTCGGACAGAAGTTGAACCCCTGGCTACACGCTGAGATATTGACGTATCCCAATGTATTTTTTATTACATTTTATCGGCGTGGCCACCAACGAATTCATAAAAATTAATCTTTATATGGACTAAATCGTTAACGATATTGCATCGGATTCTTTACACGAGTGTACATAACAGTAGCTATCGAAATTGATCTGTAATTAAATATTCTTTTTGACCTTATTTTTATGGCTTCTGAATATTATACGTGATCTTTAATATATAATTTTTTGCAATTACCCCATGATAATAATAACTAAAGTAGTCTTATATTTTTTTTAAGTAACATGACAAACATGATGATTATTTAAAGAATATAAGATACTAGCACCAGTCTTGGATATGACCCCAGTATTGGATATTTTTAAATTAAATGTACTGAATTAGAAATATTTGTTGATATTTGATTACTACCATTTCTAAATATTAATCTATATACATTAACTGTCTTACAGCGTGATTTGATGACAATCGACCAATAGGTGTCAAAATGGTAGATATTTAAACTAATTATTAGTGTAATTTATTTATTAATTATTATTATATAATCATAGTAACTACTTAACAGTGTTTCAAACATGACGATTCTTTCTTTTATATTTTTTGTGTCGTAGTACTTATCATTTTGTAATCATTAGCAAGTGTCCATCACTGCGTGCTCATTACTGGTTTAACTTTATCCATTACTGGAGGAAAAACATAAACAAAATAAAAGGCTATAATTTAAAAAACAAAATAAAGAGTTAATTTTTTTATTAGTAACATGAGCTCATGAAAATTACAAAAAAGAAGCTCGTCAATCACAAAAACAGTAAACCTTGCTCTTATAGCGGCCATAACTGGTGCCAGAACCTTATTTCCTCATTAATATGATATATTCTAATAATAGAGCAGCTTATGTGGTAAATTTGCTTCCTTTTACTTAAGAGATGTATTTAAATATTTAAGACGAAAAAAGCCATTGTCTAGAGCAGTATTTGTAGGGAGCGGCAAGTTTCGTCTTTTTATCATTGATTGAAACAGTCGAAAATATGTTTTTTTCAAAAAATAGTTTTTTATTATCTCGGGGGCGTCAAATCGTACTTAGCTAGGGTCGTGAAATTTATAAATACGTCACTGGTTGGCAAAAATGTTTTTGTATAGGTAAATAAAAGTATGTTTGTTTAAAACTCTGGATTTTAATATCTCCTTCTGTATATACACCAATCTAATATTAAACGTTTGGCTCAGTTTATTACAAATCATATTAGATAATAGTTTTGTCACCAAAATCTTTTCTTTAAAAAATAATTACGATATAACTATGATCTCTAAAACACATACTATATACTATAAACATTACAACCAAAATCAATAAAAAAAATATTTGGCATGCTTCACATACTCAAAACTTTAGTATATGTGTTCGTTTCGTAACAATGATAATATTTAAAATACAGTAACAGTCTAACGGTTCAATCAAAAATTAATCTTGGTTTAGACGTGTTTAGAAGGTGACCGTACGTTATCCTTTCTTTAACCATACGAGAATCAGATAAGAAACTCATTACTTTGTGGACATGTGTTATTTATTGTTTAAAATCGTGTTTCAATTAAAGTTAGGATATTTTAGATTATGATCAATGTGTCGTAAACATATCTGTTGTATTGTACATGAAGCGTATGTGAAAATAAAATCTGAATAGGTTTAGTAAGGTCTCGATAATCCGATCTAATTGATGATTAATTCAAAAAAGTTTTATTAGGTGTAGTAATCAAATAAGAATCTAAAGTACACATTTCTTAATACTAACTAATGCTCTAAATCCAACCAATACATTACACTAGACTAGAGAGAAAAATCTGGTTCATTGGTATTAGTTTCTCTCAAAAAGAATAATATTATAGTACTATTTAACTTCTGGGATAAAAAACTCAAATAAATCAAGAGATTAAGTTGTAAAGATTACTCTTAAGTCATAAAATTCTTCCACGTTTGTGTTAACGACTTAAGTATAGAAAATTAAAGCAAAAGATCAATTCACGTCATTAATGTTTAATACTAAATTTTTTGTTTCAAAGTTTATTTTCTTTTTTATACAACAGTTGAACAACTTGTGTAATGAGATATTTCAACGAAACAAATATAAAAACAGGTTAAATTGAATGACTTGAAATTTAATTTAATATACTGGATTTTTACAATTCTTTGTTCTCAAATTGTTTTTATTTCGAGCAAAAATTTTGTCATTGTTAAGATACCAAAGTAGTAGAAAAAATAGGTAGTTCCTGTTATATTTGTAATTTAATTTATGTCTTTGGTTCATATATTTTCCAGCATTTATTTCAAATTTCAATGTTGATATAAAAAAATACTACAAGAGACAAAGCTGTCAATACTTACTTGAAAAATCACTTAATTAATACTTTACATTTATATATAGTTTTAAATACTTAATACTTCAAGTACTTTTTCATAATACTTGATTCTAACAAGTATAGTACTTAAAGTACATTTGAAAATAGCAAACATGACTTCATACTTAAAGTACTTTTATTTAATACTTGGTACTTGTACTGCAAGTACTTTCACAGAGTAATCTGATATAGAGATGTACTTTTTTGTTAGATATTTTAACTAAAAACTCGTAGCTAACTAATCGATTCCTTATCAAATATTTCCAGCAGTATTTACAATTGTATTTATATTTGAAAGAAACGAGACATCTAAAACTGTTTCACGACGGCTTTCATACTGATTAGATTTGTTATATACTCTTCGTGTGTAAAAAAAACAAATGTTTTTATAAACAGCTTTTTACAGGTGAAGTAATTTAATAAATGTTTTATTTGCTTGTCGATACACACATCTGTTATTCGATGAGTAATGTTTATAAAAAGTGTTCCTTTGACCTGCATATTTTGTTTGATATAATTCACATTATGTATGATACATATTATAAATATATCTTTAAAGCAGTTATGTTCGACCTGCGGCGAGTATATGATACCTAAATATAATATAATTTTGCAACCAAGAAAATATTTAAAAAATCATTTTTCATTTTTACAACTTTACAATAGACATTCCACCTACATTTATGATGACCAGATTATGGTTTTGGAATGTCAAGGCAATAATGATTTTATATACTTTCTGGTTTACAAAAATGGATAGATTTTTAAAACTAATATTGCTTTTTTTCATTAAAAAAAGACAACATAAACTTGTCCAAAATAAGAAACAATAAATATGTTTGAAACAAATATATAGGTATACATACATATAAATATAATATTTTGTTACATATGGTTAGTGCCGATGTTAACGATTACGTTTTTATAATTTCCGAGATCTACAGTTTATTAGACAAGCATTCAATAAAAAAAACGAACATGTTTTAAATTTTATTAACAAGCTAGTAAGTTACCAGTACTTGTTGCTTTGGAACACTATACAAGAATTTACAGACGAGTACCTAACTAATTTATATACACTTGAGTACTGCGTACGTACAATGTGTGAAAACATCCAATGTTACTTAGCTAACACAACAGGTGAATTGCGAATCTTCTAATATTTAATCAGGGTTGGTTAATTCAAATATATTTATCGATTGTATTAATTAAATGTAATATTTGTTTGTATGAGGCTTATAGACTCGGGAATTACTGAACCGATTTCAATGCGGTTTTTTACCAATAGTTAGATAATTTTTCTGTGCAGTCTCGTATAGCTATTAATATTTTATGAAAATGTAAGATAAAACATCAAAAGTCTAAAAATATCTTTATCAAGTCGTGTTTTGTTTCCATGATGTGATAGCATACAATTACTAACTAGTTATTTAGTTACAAGCTTGTTTCACTTTTACCCCATTTTTTCGGTGTTTCATATTTACCCCGCTCGACCCTACTTTTAATAATGGTTTTTCATATATTAGTTTTTCTTCAATGCTAAAACTTATTTTGCCAATTCAATGCGTCATAGCACTGTTTATCAATTTATTATCATTATCTTTAAAATAATCTTGTAGATCGTTAGAAATACTTATATGATATAAGATATTTAAGAACATTGAAAAATCTATAAATAATTTTGTACAGCCTTATTTTATAGACCGATTTTACGTCTATGCTTCTTCCCGGTTGAAAGGTCGAACTGAATCCGATGGGCGTCAACTACACAGTTATTGACGTATGATAGACGCATAGTTTTTTTATCACACGGAATGCGGGTACCACATATACTCGTAGATACTTGTAGCATACATTATTTGTCTGCTGTAAGTGACAGTAACATGGATCTTGGCTAGAGTACAATATCAATAATGAAATACTACGAAATTTCAACATGCATACCTACAAGATTATATTTATTAGGTTCTTTTAAGTTTTATTTTATTAATATTGATACGAAAATGTTTTTTTAAACTTGTAAACATTGAAAAATATTTAAATTTTATTTGTATAGAAAGTAAAATTTACTGAAAATATTTGCAAATTTATAATTAGATGTTTAATTTTGTATTGATAAATACTCTAAGCAAGGTTAAGAGTTTGTTTACTTTCTTACACAAATATTATAATTTAAATAACATGAGTATATTATTTTATACAAAAAAGTTCTTATGCAAATAATTTAAATAAAAACGCATGTATTGTAGAATGATAGTATAAGAAGATAAAATAGTAGTGTGCGACTCCTTGGGCATTAGGACCTGATGAATTTCACCTGCCCTGGTAGCCCCGGGGCACAATCTTCGCCCATATGTAAACCATGTCTGATGGAGGGTGATATAAATTTAACTGACATAATTTGATATCAATATGGAAAAAAAGAAAAATTATGTTTATTTATCTGTACCAAATATGTATGTATTCATTTTGCAAATGTAATTTGTTTACTTTAACCAATAAACAATACCTATACTAATGGACGTTATTGATTTGTTTATAAAAAAAACTACGCGATGCTTTTATAACACTTGCGTGCAAATTTATCACTTTGACAGATTAAGTGCATTTTTCAACAAAACAATTTATCGATGTCACTCGGTGACCAAAGGCGATCAGTCTCTTGTTCTATGTCGAAACAATAAGATGTGAAACTTATGGCCTGTGGTGAATTGTTTGCACATAATCTTCACCGGAAGCTGTAGTTAATGATGCATGAAGAAACCTCCGTTGGTTTCAAAGTTATACTTAAATTAGTTTCTTTCAGTAGCGCATCAAAGTTATAATATTTAACGTTGGAACTAATAAATAATGGAAATAAAATACCCTTATTGTCCTTGTGAAGATACTGTTTAGGAATTATGTTCTCTTACAAATATATGAAGGATCATATATTGTATGTAATACATACAAAACAGAGCCATATTTTATGTACAAATACGATTGTATGTTTGCCTTTATTACATATTCATTTTTCTGATGGTAATTTGCAGGTGTGATCATTAGCGTTTGATAAGTCATACAATCAAGATTATCTAACCTATAATTAAATAAACATCAGAGGAAAGTAATATTATTCACAGTTAACATAAGTAAGTGAGTTAATGGACACAACTTTTAATTCTTAAAACCATCTGTGTTGGTTAATTTAAACAATTTTTTGTCAATATCGTTTAATAAAACATAAAATTTAATAGTTTATTTAAATAACTTGCAGCAAATTGTAAACTTTTAATACACAGTGTGTACTTTGTTACATTATTATTAATATTATTTTTTAACATTCGTAAAATTAATAATAATAATATCTATGAAAAAATATGCATTATACTTTTACACAGAATTTTTTATCAATGTATGCATCTTTTTCGCAGAAAAATTGAAAATCAGTAAAACGAAAAACTATAATTTCACAAAAAAGATGATCATGAAAAATACAGAATCAATAAGAAAAACATCTAAACGTGTTGAAAATATAAATTTCTAAATATATTAGTACAGTATATCGCTGACAGGCTATAATGAAATTTTTAATTTTTAATTATTCATTTTGTACAGCAAAACAATTATTACGTCCATTATACCTTTCACGTCCTTTAGGCCAATCAGTGTGTGTTCTTTGATGAATGGTTTCGAATAAAAATACCGCGGTCGTGTTATTAAATTATCAATGAGTAACAGACAATAATGTTCACCAGACACGCTGTCTATGGGAACACTCATTGGCGCTATATTGAAAATGTGTTTGAGTTATAATCATTATTTTTTAATTTATTATTTTTGCATATTTATATAAAAAATTACTACCATTTCAAAATTTTATTATTGTTTATTAATTTTTGTTAGTATTATAAAATATTTTACAAGGCATTCAAATTGTGTTAGACAGTTGTTTTTTGATTTTAGCAAGATAGTTTAAAATTATCCATAGAGAACATAACAGCGTTTTTCATTTTATTGGGAGTAATTGATAAGTTTATTGTCAAAATAGAATGAAATTATTATAAACATACGGACTTAATAAAAATAATTGACTGCAAAATATTTAGACGAGAAAATTAAAACTTTATTGAAAACTTTTAAATTACCGAATCTTCTACATTTGTTTTACAAACGAAATATAGAATAATTTGTTTTTCAAAAAATACCATGATAAAGTAGACAGGTGTCAAAAATAGAAAATTACAACCCTCTCAAAATAAAATTTTCTTTTACAATACATAGTCGGAATATAATTAGTTATGTTTGTGAAAATTAGCTTTATTATGCAAAATCAAATTAACTATAGACTCCCATGTTGTGCTACCATACAGACAGACACACACACGCACATACATATTCCACGATATTATGTAACGACATGACCTTTAGCATGAAGCTGTCTCATCGATCATTTTTTAAAATTTCACTCCTTGACGGTTCAGGTTACGAGATCCAAGCCCGTTCTGTCGGTTGCTAATATTGAACAATTGTTGGAGATCTTGTAATTGAAACAAAAGCCACTATCGCTCATTCGGATCATTGTTGTGACTTGTCGGTTTTGATGAAGGCGAAAATGTGTTGAAACAGTTGCGTAATTTTTTTTTAAACAATAAACCTTTTATCTATCAATTTATTATCATCAAGATCTTTTTGTTGACTTGATAGATTGTAGTCGAACATCGACATTTTGAAAGATTGCAGTACCAGCTTGGCGACTATCTAAGGCACCAGGCTATGAGAGGCGGTGGAGCATCTGACTTGCTAAGACCGTATCTGAACGTTAGTGAAAAATAAAATAAAAATAAAACGGGCAAGTGCGTGTTGGGCACGCACATGATCTTTCAAAATTTTCATAAACTATTCTTACTACAGTGTTCGTTATAATTTTCATTGAAAATACTAATTAATTAAGCTTTTTTATATTTTTTGCGTCGATAGTTTAAAAATTAGAAAGGGAGAGGGCGCTCTGAAAACGATATTGAAAAGCAAATAAATCGTGACTGAAGGGTTAATTTAACATTTTTTGTTGCATTTTAGGATAAGTGAAAAAAAATTATTATTATAATATACTTTTCAGTCTATTGGAAAGGTTCCAAAAAAATTGTTTTTTTTTTCAAAAATCCCATCATTTTTGTTTTTGGATCATCAATCTACGTCCGTATACCAAATTTCATCTTAATAAGTATAACATTTTTACAGACAGATGAACAGACGGACAGAGCAAAACTATAAGGACCGATCCAGACTATCGTGCCAGTCCCGGTCCGGTCTAGTATAAATAAACAATAAACAATGAAACAATGAAAGCATCCACACTATAGGTATCGTTCCGATCTCGCTCCAGTCACACTTCAATACAGTATTTACTATACTGAATATTTAACTGGAGCGAGACCGGGCCGGGACCGACACGATAGTGTGGATCGGCCCTAAGGGTTCCTAGTTTTCTAAATGTTTCGATAACGTGAATTCGTTTTACTATGCGGTAGATCTGATAAACTTAATTTTTTTAAATAAATTCTATTTCTTTGAATTCCACAGAAAACAGTTTTTTTTATTCTTCAAAAACGAATTAATTTTAAATTCTATTAGTAAAATATGATGATTATGAACTGCCAACAGACATAATTTTAGCTCTAGGATATGTTTTAAAATTACGAACGCCGCTTTAACGCCAACATCAAAAGAATAAATGACTTTTTTTCCTACTTTCGTAGGTAATAAAAACTAACTCATTTATATGTGAACATTTATAACTATCTCAAAATAAAGTTAAAAACATTAGTTTAGTTAATAACATTTTTTATACTCAATACATAATTCATTCTATAATATTCGAATAATCTTATTAAGTATGTTTAAATTTGTCTTAATTCATTTTCGCATAAAATTTTGTTCAATCATGTCAAGAAAACGAGAAAAATACATAAATTAATTTATTGAATTATTATAATTATCTTTTTAACGATCAACAAAAAAACCGTGTAAATAAACATATTTATTTCATACAAAATTTTTTTGACAATTCGCTGTCATTTTTATTTTATTCTACGATAACAGCTAACATATTATTTTGAGTTTTAACGTTTATAAAAAAAAAATATTTTTTTGTACAAAAATTAGCAATACATTATATATTATACTGAAAGGTGCTGAAACTAATCAGCTGTCATTTTCAAATGTTATATTGAAAAAAAAAATGCGTTGAAAAGAGGAAAGTTTGCAATCTTATTCGGGTTATGGTAGAAGCAAAAACGTGCACGTCAAAATGAAGAATTAACTATTACTCTCGAAAAGTGCTTCTTTTCGAGAGGAAAAATGTATGGCAGTTCTTGTAAGGGGTTTCGTATTAAATACGGAAAACATAAAGTTAAGAGTGAAACCACACTAAAATGGTTATAACGTCGGTAAGGTTGTTACGTCACTCTATTTTCTGGGCAATAAATCTGCATTGAAATCATTTTTTGTGTTATTCAAAATTATCGATAATTTTAGTATATTTTTCATCAATAAAATAAATTCATGCTCAAATATTTTATTAAATTTTATTTATATCCATTAAAAATTGCAGCCTTTCTTCTTTTCAACGCTGTTTTTGTTTTTTCAATAACTGCATCCATTTCAAAATGACAAGTGATAAGTTTCAACACCTTCGCGTGGGACACCCTGTTTAATACAAATCATATTAGAAAATAATCGACGCCTTAAGATAGAATTAAGAAAACGTGTACTTTTATTTATGATTTCTCAAACACCGCAAAACTCGATATATAATTACCTTAATTTTGTTGTAGTGCCAACCTTAAAGGTTATATAAACACTAATATGCATGTGTTATTAATCTTTTCTTGTGACTAACGTCCCATCATAGAATTGTCTGTGATATTTTTTATTATAATTACATATCATTTCGTTGTTAGAGTCATTTTTAATGAAACATGCGTGGTTTTTAATGTTATGACAATGATAAATATATCCTAAAACTGGTAGCTATTCAGAAGGCATTGATTGAGAAATGTGTTAGCATTAAAGTATATGTTTTATTTTTTGTAAAGATATAAACGTGTATTGGTAATGATATTATGGTATTCGAAAAATATTTGACTAGATAATTTGTAAATGTAAGAGATATTAAATATACATTTATTTTATATTGATATCAAATCAATTATATGAAATGTTTTGAAGGTATACAGTTGTTGTCTAATATTAACAATTAATTTGATATAAATTATGAAGAATGATAGCTGAAATACCACAATGAAATTGTTTTTATTTCAATTTTCAAGAAAAATAGGAAGTCATTTATCAGTTCATATAATTTTTTATTTTTCATCTTTTATAAAGGAAGAAAACAATTTCGTAAGATAACATATTTGAAAAATCTATTCGTTCAGGCCAACAAAAAAAAATTACCTTGCATCTACAGAAGATGGATCTTAAAATGAAATTACCCGAAATTGCCCTCTTGATTTTTTTTAATTGAAATCAACCCTTGTTTTTTTTGTTATTAAATCAAATATAAATACAAACGTTTATTGTCTAGTAAAAGAACAAAAACTTAATGAAATAATTCAAAGTACAAACGTGATAAATATATTCATATTTATAGAAACTAGTTAATAATGATACCTGTTAAACTTGACTTAAACTAAATGTACATACATACATCGAAGTAAATACATAGTATATCGCTTAACTATTAATAGCGTTGTGGAGTTACACAAGAATAAAAAACTTAAAACCACGTTATGCATAATTACATAGCAGGCTTTAACACCGATCAAACAAGCATTGCTCTAACCGCTGACCGCTAACGAAGACGAGTTCTGAATCTTTGAATCTGACAAAGTAAACATTAATAAATAAACACATCGAGTTATTAGTATAAAATTTATAAGAATTTATAAATTAATAAAAAATATTAGAGTAATAAATTCAATAAAAAAACATGACTACATTAATTACTAAACATAAATTCAGGCTGTAACTTAAAAAACGTAAAAGAATGCATTTTAAAAATAATTCCAAATTATTTTTAAAATCACTAAACCCGAGACTGCAATAATTGATTATTTTGAATAAAATTGTCGATAGAGGATAGGCATAGTTATAACACGGAAAATGTAATAAATTATTTTGAATAAGTTTATTTTTAAATAATCCGGCATTTTAACACTAGCAGAGCATTAATCGAGTTGGTATACTTAGAATAAATGCACTAGAATTGAAATCAGATCGAAATTATATATAACCACGGGCCGGATATAGACCTTTCGAGGGCCGGAGGTTGGAGACTGCTGCACTAAAACATTTATTGAATTTTTATTTGATCTCGCCTTATTTCAGTGACGACGTTGGAAAAATGCATTACAAATACATCACGATGCAATAAATATGTAAATCATAAATTTACATGCATCAATTTCATGTAAGTATATCATACATATTATGCATCACTGTTCTCATTTTAATGTTCTGATGATATGCATCAAGTACATAAAATACAGTTGATTCGCAAATTTGTAACCGCAAATACATAAAAGGTACCCTGAAAGACCTGAAATATCATTTTAAACTGATGCTGCTCTAAAAATAACTATTCAATTTTCTTTAATGTTACGAGAATCATTATAATGTTGATTATAAAAATAATAATAAACTGCTATGGCCACCACAAGACTTTTTTATATAGTACATTAAAAAATAAACAAAACATATATTTAAGATATTTATATTTACAATATTTTTTTTAAAACCGTTTAAAAAAAATTATAAAAAACCTATTTTCAATTTAATGATGCTTTTCAAAGATAGAAGGTGTACATCAAAATTTCATTCTTGTGCGTTCCGCCATTTTGGTTGTAGAATTTTCACAAACCGACAGACTCACAGGATGCCGAGTAAAAAAAACAAACGGCCGTGCTATGGTTGTGGTGCGGCCGTACTATGACCGTGGTGCGGTCGTGCTATGGCAGTGAATGCACCACGACCATAGCACGGCCGTTTGTTTTTTTACTCGGGATGCCAAAAAATTAAATTCATACTTGATGCAGGGGTCAGTACCTCCGTCGAAAATTTCAAATTTTTCATGATAATTATATTTTATTAAAGGGACACTGTATTTCATGTATATTGATAAAAGTAAAAACATAAGTCAGGAAGCGTTTATACTGGTAGATATACAACTAATTATGACAAAAATATTTTAATATACACAAAAAAATATTATACTTAAAAATTAGAACAGAAAAATAAAATTTAAAAATGACAAATATGTTCATATGTATTTTTTATGATATATGTATGTATAAATGTATATACATTAACATTTAATCAATTGTCGCATTTTAATTGATTTAAATGGCACGACGTCCACTTTGTAAGAATAATTGTATTGACTGAATATTGCGTGCTTCAGTTCATTGGACTATTTCAAATAAATCATTACCAGACAAACTGATAATTATTATAGCTCGGAGAGTGCGGTCATTTGCATAAACCCATTAATAATGCAAATTTTTACAGCAGATAGTTAATCTGTCAATTAACACAATAAGATATATAGAAGACGGCAGATAAGAAAATGGTTACATTTAAAAAAAAGCGAATGCTAACGAGTAATCGATTATGCAAGGAGTTCTTGGTCTATTTTTATCTGTGATCAAAGAAAAGTGATACTTAAGTAAGTGTCAGTTGCCAGAAGCAATCTTCTATATATATTAACAAAATGAAACTGTTTCAATTGTTGCTTACTTTTCCTCATACATATTTTTCTTTCGAGATCATTCTTTACATTACTTAACAACTTCCATTGATTTTAAATATGTATATCTTTTACTATATCCGTGAATAAGCAATTTGGTATTCGTATAAGATTTTTGACGTCATTATATAGTATATCGCAGGAGTGGTCGAAATTAATAATCACAATTAAACTTTTCAGGGTATTTATACTTACAATTAATACGTAAGATTAAAAAAAGATTTTTTTAGTACATAAAAAATCTAAAATTAAAAAATAAATCTCTACCATGTTGCCCATAGGTTATCAACAAGTAAAATTTGATTTATAAATGAGTTTTTAGCTATTTAAAAAAAATTATTTGAAACTTTATCCACTTATTTGTGTTTATAATAAATACCTTTTCCCAAAATATAAAAATCCATTTACTGTTGTTCAAACTTTTTTTAACTATTCAGTTTTGTAGATGAGTTCATGATGAAAATAGATTTGTTGTGTCGTAACCTGACCAATAAAACCGGAGAAATTCTAAAAAAGTTACAAGAGAAACCGTCAAAAGTTTTTTTCAAATAGGTCTCAAAAAATATAAAATCCATTTACTATTGTACAAACTTTTTTTTTAACTGTTCAGTTTTGTATGTATGTAGATGAGTTCATTATGAAAACAAATAGATTTTTTATTTCGTAATCTGACCAATAAAATCAGATAAATTCTAAAAAATTACAAGAGAAATCGTTAAAAGTTTTTTTTTCAAATAGGTCCAAAAAAGGCATCATGAGGTCGGTCAATAAAAATATTTCAATATTTAATCTGACCATGTCTGATATATATAGTAGGTACCTATCAATAATTCAATCGGTTATATAAAAAAAAACACAGTCCAAATATAATCTGAAACATTTCTGAACGAAGGTACAAAACGAACGCTACCTGTACTTACATATAATTTCAATTTTATACACAGCACATAAAAGCACCTCTATAATCTTCATTACACCCACACTGAGATTACGTAAACAGATTGTTGTTATTATAGACGATCACAGTTGCTGTTCTTCTCTGCGACATCACAGCCGCGCCTTAGCGAGAACGTATAACTCCCCGTTTATCTGACAAAGACATGCGACCCATTATATTGAAAACTGTCGAAAGATGACCGTTTAAGATTGCGCGCCGCGTTAAGGCCGGCACGGTTCTGTGATATTATAATTAATTTCTTGTTACGTCTTAAGATACGATGTGCAGATTTTTTTAAGCCGTGTGTCGTATTTTGGTTTTGCTCGATTTTTGTACTTATGCTTTTAAATTGAAATCATAATATTTTGTTTTAATGTATGTGTACGTGACATCAGGGTTAAAAACAAGGACTTGAATCGGAATTTATTTATGGTTCGGGTTCAAATATAAATACACTGTTAATTTTTAAGGGTTCAGTTTCGGGTTCGGGTTCAAGTTTGTATTTGAAAAAAAACATTTTCTGAAGAAGAAAAAAGATTAATAGCCATTAAAATATGGCTAAAAAAAGTACAGAAAATAAAACTACATTTTAAAGATTAAAATCACTACTTTTCAGATTTTTTTTACAAATTGAAATGTTAATTCAATTATAGAATTAAAAAAGAAAATAAAAAATATGTAAATTTTAGTAGAGGACTTGATATCTCACATCATACCATAAAATTGAAACAGATTTCCAGTTAGTGCATTTTATAATCTCTTGTTAAAATCATTGGAGAATAATATACTATTTATTGAGACTTTTAAAAATATATAAGGTTCGGATTCAGGTACAGGTTCGTTGACTTTGAAATATAGCGGTTCGGTTCGGGTTCAGGTTAATGAAAAATACGGGTTTTTTTCGGATTTCGGGTTTGGATTCAGGTTCAGGTTCAAGTCCCTGGTTAAAACATATGCGAATGTGTTTTGAAATCAGTCGATTTTGTCTGTCAAAGAAAGGGAACTTTTGATCGCACATTATATACAATGGCGTAACCTATAGCAGTGGTGGAAGTAGTAAGGGGCCAGGTGGTCATAATACATAATAATATGTAAAATATACTTTTTTACTAAAATAACTTCCAAAAGAATCCACCGTTTATTATTTTTTTCTAAAAAAATTCCTGAAAAATCCTTCAAAATTCGTGTTTTATAGCAGGAGTATTTTGGATGAGTTCTTCCAAATTCCTACCATGTTTATTTTAAAAATTACAATTTACATTAAAAAAATCAATAAAAAATACATTACAATTCAATATGACCTTTTAACACTCTTTTAATTAAAATTAGCTTTATCTCTCTTGTGGCCAGAATCTAGACACGTGCCTATTTTACCTTTACTATGCTCGCTTATTTGTAAAAAAAATCTTTTGTCAAAGAGATGTCTATCTAAATTCAAACATTATAATGAACTTATTGGTTTTTTGTTGCTTTTGTTAAACCCTCATGTTATTATAATGTAAAATGAAATAATTATTACATTATATTAGTATATTATATTTTTAATAGAGTGGCATTACAGTGCACGCTAGCAAAAATACTCCTCCTCTTATAAAAAATAACAAAAGTCTTATGTCATCTTAATGTATTTACAGTTTGAATAATGGTGAAATTTATTTACCTGTAATAATTGATACCAACTGAGAATATATGGTCCAAGTGTATATAATATTAATTAACTTTTATTTTTTGTTAATTTCCAAATAGATTATTCTCTAGCTTCTGTAATGGACCGTCAATCTTGTGTTGATATTTTTTTTGTATGGAATTTTTCACTAATGATTTCATCATAATTGACGAAAAAAGTGATCGAAATGTCTGATAGTAGATTTATTAACTACAAGTTATGAATATTTGATTGGCTTTCGGTTTATTTAAAATTCTGTAATGTTATACGCCAACGGGGAATGGTTGTTGTTTCTGTAACAAATTAATATCAATAAATCAAGTTACTAATTTTTTTACATCTTTATTATACCCTTGATGGACAAAAAGGTTTAAGTAGTTTAATTTTAAAAACCTATCAAAATCTTGTCAAATTTCGGAACTCTTATCAACAAATTATGTTACATATAGGTATAGTTCCAACCTAATACATATTATAACCCTGATAACCCTGATAATTTATGACATATATTTAATGTTGAACCCAGATAGTTTTCTCCGGGAATGGAAAACTTCTGAGGAAAGGGGAAGAAACATTTGATTGTAAAAATTGATCTCAGAGGGGTGAATATGAACAAATCATTTTTGATTTTATTTCGCCGGTAATAGTAATAATAAAAGTTTCAAGACTGGTTATATTACCAATTATTATAATTTTGCAAAATACAAAGGCCAGAAATTGCTTTAAATTGATTAGAAATCAATCAGTATTTCGAGGTTGACTAATATCTCTTTCAAAAACATTTTCTTCGGGGATATATTAAATAATTAATTTAATCTTGAAAGAAATTAATTAATTATAATTAAGTGAAAATTGTTTTCATTATCTATTCGTTACGCATAAAGCAATTTTTCACTTTTTGATGTAACGAATTAGGTTGAAAGAATTAATTATTTTAAAAATTTACCTAACAGATATTTTAGTAGGCATAATTTGTTAATACATTGTACTATATATTCTAATTAAAAGAATTCATTATTCGATATTCTTTATGTAGTTTGGTTGTAATATTAACTAAAAGCAATATTTCATTAGTTTTAACTTTAACTACTTATAATTTATTTTAATTTCTAAAATAGTTAGATTTTTTATATTTTTATCTTTGACCAACAAATCGAAAAACATAAAGTGACTTATAAAAATGATAAATAATAATGAATACTAATACCATTATAAAGTTATTATCCTAATCCCACGTTTATTCAGTAATACTATAATATTATACTAAAATGTAATAAAAGTACGGAAGTCCCACTAAAGTAGCTTCCAGTAACCGTATAATAAGTATTTACTATATATATATTTTACATAGCGTGCATTTACAAGAATTATATTTTTTACGTGAGTTTCATATACGTGATAATAAAATTGAGATAATAACAACCTGTCTTTAAGCCAGGGGCGGCCGCTACGTGGAGGCGGGTGATACAGGGCCGGCTACAACGGGGGACATAAATTACATGTATGCATTATTCAAGAACATGTTCTGGTAACTCGTGCATGTTCCATATTATCTTGTTCGCGATCAAATGACCGCGAATATATATTACACCAGTGGTAACTAACACGTCAGTTTATGTTGACGACGTACGTGCATTTTTTTGTGCATTACTCCGAGAAAGAAGAACGATTATAAACTGTTATTTCTTGAATTAATACATAGTTTTTTTAATTTTTCATATTTAATTACAAAGATATCTATAAAATATTTTTCCTATTAAAAATAGTATGTACAGTGTTTTAAAAAAATCATTTCTCCATATTATTTAAATGGGAAACGGACCCCCCCCCCCCCCCTTGCGGCACCTCTTAAAATTGAACTACAGGGTTAGGTCATAAACTAACTTATTTCGTAACTAGAGCGAATGTTCATTTTTTTGACACACCCTAATATACACACCATTAATTATTATATTGCCTATATTATATTATGTATAAATACATACACTTAAACTACTGGGGGTAATTTACCTAATCTATTTTGTGAAGCCAGTTTTAGGACCACTGTATTAGACTTTATGGTGTATAATATGTACCATATACATATATGTGATATCAATTTATATATGATATCTTTTACAAGCTGGGTTTGTAATAATTGGTAGGTTGGATTTTTCCTGAACAATAATTTAAAAATTGTGTACGTGGAAATCAATTTCAATTTTTTGGCCATGTGAATATAAATTTATTATAGCAATGTAATTTTAATTGGTAAATGGACAAGATGTTATTAAATATACATTGATTTTATACTATAACTTATTCGGAAACTTTTTTGCAAAACGATATCAATAATGTTTTTATTAAAACATGCAAATCGAACATGAATCAATTGTAGGAGGGGCGCATTTTTTCTCAAACGTGTTGCATTATTACTAAGAAAATAGAGCACAACCTTTTAAAAAATCAAATGTCAAAGATTCATATATTACTATATACAACATTATATTTATCAATTGTTACAATGCCTAATAAGTAAATATGGAAAACTAACTTTAATGAAATATAAAAATATTCAAATCATTTCAGAAATATAAATATTTATAAAGGGCATCCATGACACTTTCGTTTTAAAATTTTATGTTTTTTTATTTCCTTTAAAAAAATGCAAAAGAATTATCAACTTACGATCGGTAAGGGGTCAAACAGATTATCATCATTACAAAAAAGTTAATATATTTACATTTATGTATTAATTAAAGCAGTGTACATAAGATAAACAGAAATCGTTTAAGAGAAAAAAATTAGTCCACCATCTGATGGACGATTTCATGTCTGAAAATAAACGAACTTTAATGTTACTCGGTAACAAGGAGCTCCATTTCTTATAGCTTGTAATGAGCAGAAACATTGTTCTGTGCACACATTATGCACTAGAGTGCAGTGACGTAATTCGCGAGCGTAGTACATAAGTTTGGTTGTATGTTTGTTTATAATATTTTATTTCTTACCATTTTTCGACTGAATAGTATGATATTAAATATATTATGTATGCCTCATTAAACATTCTTATAATATGAGTACAGTGATGAAAAATGTAATATGTATGTTTATTTTTCGTATAAAATTCTAATGATCATTTTATGAATCAATATTTTTTCAATGTTACTTTTCGCAATTTTAATATCAATTATAAACATTCCTACTTTTTGTACTGGAGCTGGGCGCGGGTCATGAATTTTTCGGGTCGCGTTGGTTCATGTTTTTCGTGAGCGTGCGTGATCGTGAGCAAAATTTACTCACGCGCCCAGCTCTACCATGTACTATTCGCATCGCCAGAAGTTTGAATTACCGAAGCGGTTTGTATAAGAAGCTGAACACAGAGCTTTAACTTTAACCACACGTTTTTTCTTTTCGTTTCTGAGATCATCTTCCCTTACATATGATCTCCAAAGCAAGTAGATCTTTACATTTTTGATATACAGTATACAGCCAAATATGAAATTATTTGTACAAAATCGTCTTTATAAATAAAAAAATTGCCACATTTAGTAAAATTACTATAGATGAAAACAAGAGTCCGGCAACATACGCGCCTGGTATTCTGTTAAACACATTTCGTCCCCATTATAAAAGACAGTTCGGACCGTCACGATATAGTATCTGAAAGCCACGCACTCGTTCATTATAATTCCAGTGTTTGAGATCAGGTTTCACAGATATGAGACCAACATCACGGACAATTCAGTGGCTCACTGTTTTGCGTTGTTTGTTTGCTCGCGTATTTTTTGTCCATTTCCCCGTGTAATTGTCATAGCTGTCAATACACATACACACTACTGGTGGTTTTACGATGATTTTGATCTACGTCTGCGAAATGAATAATACTTGTGTTGGTCTCAAATTAGTAGTTGGTAGCTCGATTTTATGGTATAGATATTCGTAGATGTGTAGGTGCTTATTATAAAAAGTTTTGTTATATGTCATTTTGGAACTATCTTATTGATTTAGAACTCCCAAAAAGATTAATATAAGCAAAAAAATCGATAATTTTTATTTTATCCTTACTTAACACATATTGTTTTCTGGTGTTAGGCCTTTTTCGACAGTTCTTTATGTTTTATAACAAACTTATTTATACAAAATGTGAAAAATTCTAAATACAACAGAAGTTGATTGCAATACAAAAATAATGATTTTTCAATTGATTTTTTATACCCTTCTAATCTATACGTATTATTAGGTATAATATCAAAAATAGTAATTTTTCAGGGAGTAAACTGAAAGATATTTCAGATTTTAATAAATTGTATATAATATATACCTACACAGAAAAAAAAAATACTGTAACAAGTAAGAATTACAGTTTTTCGTGTCTATCCCGGATTGTGAGCGAAAACATATAATATTTGTCTGTCTGAAACTGTAATAATATAATTTTAGGCTGTATGGTTTGCAGTTTATCCATCAATTTATATTGAGTATAATATTACATTACAGTCTAAAATTATATTATTGCAGTTTTAGTGAATAAAATATTATATGTTTTCGCTTACTATCCGGGACAGACAGGAAAAACTGTAATTTTTTATATTTTTTTCCGTTTATACACATAATTAATACCTACATAATATTTATCTACTTTATAGTATACATATAATTACTTATTGTTAATTATTTAATTATACATAAATTAAAGGTTATAATATTACTATTTTTTATAAAAAATATGTAAGTTTGTTTGAAGTAGACATATTTGTTAGACAGTCTATATATGTAATATAGATACATATACATATACAGTAATTTTATTTTAAAGAGTGTTAAAAACCTATTAAAATGATTATAATACAGAATATTACAATGCTCATAATAATATTAGTAATAATACGACAAAAAGACATTTAATTAATTCATCTGTGGCATTGAAAGGGTTATAAAACTTAGCACACTCACACGTGATTTAATTGAACGTCACTGTCAGTCTATTAGATAGCTTGTTGTGGCTGTTATTCATCTTTTTACGTCGCACTCACGCTGAAGATCTGCCCAGATAATTGACAAACGATTTTCATACTTGTCACTGTGCTAAAGAAATCGGTATAAGTAATTCTTCAATAGCACACATACTTATAACTGAGTTGTCTTATACTGTAATTACTTTATTATATATGTAACCATTGGGAATGTTAATTTATTTAATAATAATTGAATCAAGATTTGATGCTTCTGTACATACGTCATACATTCTTAAGTAAGCCTATTTTTGATACTCTTTTATAGATACATAAGGTACTGGCACCAGTCTTTGATATGACCACAGTAATGGTTATTTTTTAATTAAATGTATACCTACTGAATTGGAAATATTTGTTGATATTTGATTACTACCATTTCTGAATATTAATCTTTATACATTTAACTGTATAACAGCGTGATTTGATGACAATCGGTCAATAGGTGTCAAAATGGTGGACATTTTAACTAATTATTAGTATAATTCATTTATTAATTATTATATTATCATATCAACTACTTTACATTGTATCAAATTTGACGATTCTTTCTACATATCTTTTGTGTTATAGTACTTATCATTTTGTAATCATTAACATTGATTAAATAAAGAAATAAAGAGTTACTTGTTTTATTATAACATGAGTTTATGAGAATTACAAAAAAGAAGTCCATCAATCACAAAAATAGTAAACCTTGCTCTTATAGCGGCCATAATTGGTGCCAGTATCTTATATCCCATAATACTTTGCAGACATTTTGAATAATTAGTAGATAATTTTCTATGGATTAAAATATTTTATTATTAAAAATATTGTGGATTAAATAAACAATTCGACGTACAAAAAACAAACTATTTATAAATACCCATTATGGCTGTCAAATAATGTATAAGTATTTACAACAATCTCTTAACGAAACAATACATTAACAATAATGTAAAACATCACGTAATCTTCGGTCAAGAAATACGCCATAGATAAACATCAAACATGTATGAAAAGCACCTAAACATCTGCACGGATTTTAATCTAGATTAAACTAAAACAATAGTGTACCCAGTCAAAGGTCGAATTTGAAAAACGAGCAGAAGTATTTGTAGATGTGACCTCCATGTTGGATTAAGACGGTAAAAAACGAAACCGCCTACTTGCGTGTTTCTTATTTATTTACAAATTTGATAATTCATATCTACTTTTTAATTAAGTTTCCCCTTACCTTATTTCGATTATTCTTTACTTTTCAATTAAATGTTTTGAGATATCGGTAAAAACATCAAGATTTATTACTATTGTTGATAAATACATCGTAACGGTATATATTTAAAATAAAGACTTTTGCATTTTAAATTTTATTTATTTATTATAATTTCTCACAAATAAATGGTAAGGTGTACCAACAAAATGTATCATCTAGTGTTTTGTTAACAGTAATTATCCCACAGTCTTGGTTACTGTGGTTATCAGGTTGACCTTCTATCCATACTACGTATCCACTACTAGATAATGGTGTTCCTGAAATTATTTATAAAAAAATTAGTCTATTATAGCATGATTAACTTTTGCAATTAAAATTAACTATAACTAAACAATCTGTTATAAAATACGTACTATAGTAAAATTATTACATATACTACCACAATATCAATAATTTTGATATGTTTAAGAGAATAATGCAAATTTTGTAATAGCTTTTTGCCCTAAAATAGACAATTAAGGTATAATTCGAAAAACCTTAGCTTGAACTTGTACCTTTTTGAAATTACAGGTCCCTTTCTTTCGATTCAGAGGTTACAATTTTTTAGTATTTTATTAATTTAAAGTGTTTCAACTGTTACTTGGTAATTTATAATAATAATACCTACCTAAAACTGTTTCATAATCTCCTTCAATAAAATGATCATGGAATCCAATAAACGCACTTCCAGGTATTTTCAAACCATCTGTTGCAGGCATTCTTGGTATCATTGATGCTAATAATTCAGCTTCTTCTTCTGTGTTTGGTATAGCTAAGTAAGCTTCTTCTAATATACAAATACGTCTTGCGTTTGTCCATGTTGTTGGATTGTGCAGCTAAAAAATAATATAAATATTAATTTAAAATTTGTACAATAAAGAAGCAGTTATTTTACATATTATACTGTAATTGGTCAAATCTACAATATACCTCTAACTGTTAGATATCTGTCTTTAGCAAAATCGGTCAGTAAGGTATTTAGAATGCAATGTTAAATTAAAAATCTATACATTTTTTTATTGTAAAATCAAAAATTGTAATAGTTTCTTAAAGCTCCATCTATGGTATATTAATCTATAAAAAAATATACTGTTCCCTTGTTTTTGTTTGTAATTAGTTTAATATCTAGATAATACCCCAAAAGACAAATAATTTTGTATAAGTATAAATATCCCTGATTTTCTAGAATTTTCCCTGACCACTTTCCAGAAAGTGTTAGAATTGATCGAAAATTTTGTTTTTCGAATCTGTTTTATTTCAATTATTGTGAAATTGAATATTTTGTTTACTGAAAACCCACAAGAAAAATATGATCACTACGGATCTTGAAGATGATATTCATTTAAAAAACTCTTTTGACATTTTTTTTCTAAAAATTAAAAGGCAGTTAAGCGTTTGGAGATTTGAAAATAAAATATTTTCGACTCACTCTAATAAATAAATATTATTTACCTTATAAAAACCTCCAGTTTTTTCATATTTATATCCAAACTGAAGTTTTGAATGCACTTTTTCTATAAAACATATTTACGTTATAATATTTTCACTACTAAAAAATCAGTCATCTACTTACCGATGATTTTAACGTCAATCGTTTCAACTTGATAGTCAATTGTTACATTAATATTACTATCTAGTAAAGGTTTGTTATTCTGTATAATCTGAAAAAATAAATATATTCATTTATAATATTTAGTTAGTTAAAGCATACAGAACTAAATTCACCTGACTTTGCCATTTTCCAGTATTATCTTTGTATAATTTGATGTAAGAATTTGGTGACCACTTCAGAAATTCATATATTCCAACATCTTCACTAGCGAAAACCACCAAAAATATAGAAAATACACTAAACAAATATAATTTTAACATTATTTATAATGTTATTTGTGTAACAATTTGAAATTAATATGACATTTTCTGTATTTTTATAATGTATTTATTTATATGCAAAGTTTTTATCGTTGACCTATTGACTTTTGTACATAAAGTAGTTTATATTTATATTTAAAATGTAAATGGGGAATTTTGTGTTTATCATTTTCTGTTATATTTTTTTTTACAAAACATACAGTAATTTTTCATTTCCTATTTTTAAACAAAATGATCAGTTGCTATCAAATCACGCTATAAGACAGTTAAATGTATATAGATTATTATCCAGTAATGGCAGTAATCAAATATCAACAAATATTTTTAATTTAGTACATTTAATTTAAAACTTCACCACTGGGGTATTGTTCAAGACTGGTTCTAGTACCTTAGTTATTAGTTATTCATATGTCTATTCTTTTTAATGACTTTTCTTTAGTTTTACATATAGAAATGATTATATGTTAGATGAAACAACTTATCGAAGATTATTCCCTCACACGTTGTAATGATTTTGTAATGACTTGGCATCTGATTTAATCCAAATGATGTTTGCGCTCAATGCCAATCAATGGAATTGTTCTAATGAGCAATAACACATTTGTTTAACCTACGGACACCGACAAATAATGTTCGCATTTGCAAGTCATAATATTTGATTATGAAACAGCTTGTATAGCGGATACAATAACAAAAAAAATCGTGGTTTATGTTATGTGAAGATACGTATGTATGTAGTATGTACCGGCAAATTTAAAAGTATGTTGAAGTAATTGGAGAATTGTTGGTGTTCTGTATATTAAATTTCCTTCTATTCTTTTTGGTTAACATTCAACTCGTATAGAATTTGCAAAATTATTAATGGTTATGAGGCAAAAACGAATTTCAGACTAAAGTTACTGATCGAAGGGAGGGGGCAATATCTTAATGTTTTTTATGTGTGAGTATTTTTTTATCGGATCAGGTTCTACGTGAAAAATAAGAACATTTTGTTCGAAATATTTTTTGTTTGAAAAATAAAAACATTTGTTGTACTGATTTCTCTTAATTAAATTATTTTAAATTTCTCTCGATCCCTTTGCTAAAATGAAAAAATCTTCTGTCTTTAAACGAAAAAAAAACGAGAACTTTTGTAAAAATGTTGTCTTAAAGATAGCAGAAGGTCATCAAATATAAGTAGATACCATATATAGACTATTGTTAGTCCGGTTTCTCAATAGTCCGGCGTACCTCCACCACGATGGCCTACATGCAGCATTATATTCGCTAATCCGGCTTTGCTAGTTCGGCCACTCAACAGTCTGGCGTACCCCATACAATAAAATATAAACATTTAAAGGCGTTACTGCTCATGTCACATGATGACTTCCGGATTACTTAGTAAATTTACTGAAAGTAATCCGACCCACTCTATAATCCGGTCATTTTTGTGCAAGGAATACCCGAATTAGCGAAAGTCAAATGTATTTAAACAACCGTGTTCTAATAAACCATTCCCCACAATATTTATTATTATTTTGGGTTATATATCCCCGTCTTCTTTCTATTATTTCAAATAGAATAATTTGAAGAACAATAAATGATAAAGTAAACTATTTTTTACAAAAAATTTCAGTACTGATGGTTCAAACTTGATTTAGATATTATAATTAAGTTTATCTTAAAATATAAATATTTATTTAATATTCTAAACAAAATAGATGATCATCACATTAATTAATTTATTCCATTATATTTATATAAAAAAACTGTTTGCTTATGTATGATTATATGAATAATATAGAAGTTATAGCATTATTTTAAGTCCGTTTTTGGATAATATAATTGGATATTTAGTCTGTGTCCATCACAATATGTAATTTTCAACAGGTGTGGTCAAGCACTCTCATGTAGGTATAGCAAAAACTGTAGTAGATATAACCTGTCCGCCATATATGGGTGTCGCGGGCCAAAACCAAATTGAAATCATTTAAATATGATACGTAGAAATTGGTGCACATATTTGCATATATCTAAAGTTATTGGATGTCACACTTCAAATTATAAGCTTGTTTATTTGGAATGCGCTGGATTAATAACTCCAATTTTCGTATTCCTTATAAGGAATATGTAAATTTGTCATTATTTTTGTTATATTTGGTTGACTTCTTTCTACAACAAATTATGTCACTAATTATGAGTTATTTTTTGGCAATTTTTAAAATTAAATTAGAGTTTAGTCACCTAACTGATTATTGATTGGAATCGAAATCTTTTGGTATGGTCATGGCAGAATAGTTCGAGATAATATTTATGTATTCGGTTCGGTAAATAAATGTCATTGATTCAACGAATTTCCTACTTCTTTTTTTGAGTGGTGTCTTATATTATTATTAAACAAAGTACTGGCATCGGTCTTGGCCGCTTTAAGAACAAGGAATACTGTTTTTTTTTGGTTTGATGGGCTACCTTTTTATTAAATCAATTTAAATACCAACAAATATAGGTTTTTTTTTAATTATAGCCTTTCATTTTGTTTATGGATAAAGTAATGGGCACCCAGTGATGGACACTTGCTAATGATTACAAAATGATATGTACTACGATACAAAAGTTATAAAATAAAGTTTACAGTTTACACTAATAATCAGTTTAAATGTCCACCGTTTTGAAACCCATTGGCCGATCATCAAATCAATTGTTTTATAGTTAAGTGTCTATAGATTATGATTCAGTAATAGCAATAATCAAATATTTACAAATATTTCTAATTTAGTACATTTAATTAAACAAGAATCCAAAACTGGGGTATGATGCCAGTATCTTAAATGATTTGAACGACATATTTAATTGAAAAGGTTTAAAACTATCTAATGACCGTTTTGGTAGATCACTAGTCTATATTACAAAACCATTTGATCTATTTAAATTTGCAATAATAGAGTTATTGTTATTAAATTAAAATATGCTGAGTAATTCTTTTAAACCATACATGCATTCAATAATTACATTGCAAACATAAAAATAATAAGTCATTCCAACGAAGAACACAAACAGTAAATTTATTCTGCTCTCTAACATAGTAAATGTAAATAACTGTCAGTTTTTATGGTTATACTGAAGAGACCGAGAAAAGATGTTTCTATTTGCGAGTTCTTATGAAAAATTTAATAAATGTCATTGTTTTTCCTTACTATATCCTTTTAAAGTAGCAGTAAATCAAAACATCAGAAGATCGAACATTGATGAGATGTTTCAACAAAACTAAACTACAAGATACGTTCTCTGCGACGCTTGAAAGTTCTTGGTCAATATGAACATTATTTTCTGTATTTGTTATTGAATCCAAATACCTTATGCCACTTACATCCAAAAAATGTGCTATGGTCCATTCTAATCATCCCCTAGATTTTTGCAATAGGTTGTTACACTTTTAATGTTCTTGCCCCCTCTGAAAAATTATTTTTTCAAAAAATTTGTACATATTTTACTAGAAGGCATCACTTTGCATATTCAGTAATAATGTCAAGTTTCTAGCTTATATAGTTTACGAGATATTTTGCTTTGCGTGAAAAATGGGATTAATAGGGTTTCTTCGAAACTCTAAAAACATCATAATAATATCTCCAAACTGGTGTATCTTGGTGAAAAAATGTATTCAACAATAAAATTTCATTTGTTGCGTAAACGAAATCTTTAGAAAAATATGCCTGTTTGGTAATATATTCATAAATATGTCTAAAAGTGTCATTTTTACCAGAACCTGAGTTAATTGGGTAATTTTTAAAATTGATTCGGTTTCAGCACGCGAAAAACTTTTGATATCGTGTATTCACGTCTCGACAACAATTTGTTTATTCACATTCACCGGTGTTATTTGCGTGCTAATGTCTGAATTGTCTTCAGCCATCATATCATGAACATCCCTTAAACAACTATTGCAGTTCTGAACACAAACGCATCGTACGCAAAGAACGCATCCGTACATTTAAATGCACGGCCACATTTACGCGCTCCAATCAGCGTGTGTGTGCAAGTGTCAGTAGACAGAGGGGTGATGACGGATCGCCGTCTCAACGCTCCCCGATATGGGCTTATGGACGTGTTAACCGAGAATCTGGCCGCATAACTGTCCGATCGCTACTCTAACGAATGCTGCATGTCGTGGGAAACTGCAATATATCATAACGTTTACTATTTATTAATGGGTTCCGTGAATGTGTTATATCTTGTAAGCCAATTATTGTTTTCTTGTATTGTTCTCGGTTTTGTTTTATTCTGGTGCTTTTTACGTGAGAAAACCATGCTTGTGGTATTTTGAAAAGTATTTATATATAGCAGGAAAATGTAAAGAATTCTGTTTAAAACCAGAGATCACTCTCCTTTAATTACTGACACTGATGGCCAATTTTGTAAAGAAATCGAATAAATTGATGAGGGTCCATAAGGCGGGTTTTTGGTCCTAAAAATGGTTAAACATTTTAATATGTCATATTAACCCACTATTTTTTATCTCCGATTATTACAATTTTTTTATATGTGTATCTTTATGAATGTAGTTTGCCAGAAAAAAAAATGTTAGCTGGAAAATGAGGGGTGTTTTATTCACTTCAAATTTATTAATAAAAAAAATTATGTCAGAATATAGTATGTAAAAAGACATGTTTTTGGGTGCAGATAGGGGGTCGTCCATAAAATACGTACGTAAAAAAGGAGGAAGGGGCAATTGCTTAGTATGATGATATGTGACGAACAAACGTGACGTTTGAAATACCTACAACAATTGTATTCCTTTTTTTAAACTTAGCACGTATTGGGGGAGGGGGCATGTTGACATTTGCCTGACGAATTTTCATATTACAACCGGACGTTATAACGCCCACGTAAAATAACGATAATTTTTAGGACGATAAATATATAAAAAAAATGTTTTTTTCGAAAATAGGTATAATTTCTGTTTTTGAGCTATCAATCTACGTCCGTATACCAAATTTCATCTAAATCGGTATAAAAAACAGACAGACATACAGACGGACGGACAGAACGAAACTGTAAGGGTTCCTATAGTTTTTTACGAAACCCTAAAAACTGTATGTTGTTAAAAAATAACACTAATTAAGCATACAATTATCCAGGCGTGCGCGTATTAAAGAATTAATCTATGCCACTTGGTGATGTCATTCGTTGGATAAAGTCAAAACGTTGAACCTGATTTTTTGTTACAAATATTTCTACCGTTGTTTTTGAATCAGGTGTATATTATGATTCATTGCTGTAATAAATACATGCGTTATGGTTTAATATAGATATATTGTGTATGCTTTCATCGTATAGAATTTGTTTATTATTTTTTTATTAATGACATTAAATGTAAATAAATATACATACATTTCGATTTTAGGATATTATTATTTTTTCTTTTGTTATAACTACTTAAAATTTTCGTAACATAAAAAATTTAAAAGTTGCATCAAGGATGTAAGAAAATAAACAATGTTATTGTTGTTTATCATAAATTCTGACAACTGGTCAAACTAGATTTTCATGTATTTCCTTCTCAATTTAGATATTTTTATTGTTCATATAACACAATTATTTCTAAATTACCTCATAACGTACTAAAATAATCAACTAGTTTACATTTTATAATTGAAATTAATATTACAAAATAATTATCAGATAAAATTGGGTCAAGATATTTAGTGTGTGTTGAGTTCAAGGTAATCTCTAATAATGTTAACAATTTTCTATCCAGTTCCGAATACATATCACGATTCAAAACGTGTTATTACTTGCAGTAATCAAACACCAATTATGTTTCCGTTCATCAAAAATAAACAAGACGATTATCTACAGCTGAAAGGCAAGATTACGTAAAATACGCTAAAATTATCAGTAGTTTGTTTGTTCAAGTTTGGGGCAGTCTGTTTAATCAAAATATCACGATCTAATATTATATTGGTATATATTATTATGTTTATACGGTTTTTATTTATTCTAAAATTATGATCATGCTTTTTGAAAGAAGGTATAGTGTATTATTGAATTTGATAATTGCTACCACAAAAAATACTGTAACATAGACTGTAATAAACTTATCAATAATTTAAAAAAAATAGTCTGATTCAATTTTTTCAAATTAACTATATCTGAACATTAACTTGAAGAAAAGATAAATTCAGATATGCTCGTTAGATTTTGTACCTCTTATAGCTTGTTGGTGTTTGTCTAACAATAAAATATGCTTACGCAGCTTATTCCAAATATTAAGAGTACGCAAAATAGGAACGCGATGATGACCATTATATAATTTTAACTTTTTAAATTTAGTTACGCTCAAATCTCTCGCAATTATCAAATCTTATTCATATTGAAGAGGGTTAGTTTGTATTTGAATAAAAAGGGTTGCGCAGCATCAAAAGTTTGTGCACCCCTGTCTAGCACTGACATATACACTATTGTTTCCAAATATTTGCCATATTAAGCTCCAATATTTTTTTCTATAAAAATGTTTTAAAATAAATCGCAAATCAAAGAAAAATGAGCCAAAAACTAGTTAGGTATATAAAATAAGAATTTCTTTTCATTCTGTTGCATACATATTTGAATAGGGTGCGAAGCAGGAACTTGAACCGGAACCTGAACCCGAACTACAATTTGCATATATTTGAACCCGAACCGAACCCGAACCATAAATAGATTCTGGTTGAAATATCTGTTGCGAAGTTAATTAATTAAATATTATTTTATGAGATGACAGATTTTTTTATGTTAAGTGTTGAAAAATTATTATTATTAGTGATCGTTAAAATGAGTTAATCTATAAAACAATTGACACCTTCTGTATATTTTCTACATATTTTCCCACATTAACTTCTGTTTGATTCAAGATTTATTTTATTACTTTTTATACATATACATATATATATGACATCATGGAAATAAAATTCACACGGTAAATACCATAAAACCATTTTGTAATGTCCATAGCCATGATTTAAAGACATTTGCAATATCCGTTATCGAGCGAGATGAAATATTTAAATTGTTTTATATAAAATCATTAACGCTTTCGAAATATCAGCAATGTGATATGTCACATATCGATATCTTTTCTGAAAACTCTCTTGCAAAATAAAAAGAACAAGTAAATAAATTCTTAATTCGAAAATAAGGTTATTATTATCTCTTCTTAAATACTGATTGTGAAAAATTAATGAATAATGTCTTAATGAGATTCAACTCCAAAAAATATAAAATTAATTTCTGATAAGCAAAAATTTGTCTCGAATAAGTTTTAAAACTGTAATTAATACAATGTGTTACAAATATTATCACCAAAACCTTATGTATCGTATGTAGGTGGAATTATCAAGCTATATGCTGTACCTTGTTACCATTTATCAATAATACAATTTAATGTTAACATGCTGAGATAAGTACTTAATTTGCAAATAACTGGCTCAGCTTCTTCATCAGTGGTCTGTGTCATTAACTTCTTCCTTATATGCGTAAGCGATTTGTAACAGTCAAACAATCGAACGAGATATTTTTACGGAACGTTGTACATATGTATGTACATTTCTATATCTTCGTGCGAATTTGCACAAATGATATTTGCGTGGGAATCTTCGAACTGATTTATTCGATTGGTTATAAGAAATTTACAATACTTGATATGTATTTTTTATTCTGACAGTATGTTGTTAAAAAATACATTTTTTAATCAAATTCCTCAATTAAAAAAATTAATATGTGCACATAATGTTTATCATATGGTTATATATAATTGCACTAAATGATAGTATGCACTTTGTACACTCCAACATAAATTTTAATAGCTTGCATTAAATTTTAACTCATATTGAAGAATAAGTCGGTATGACGTCACAGTTGTTAAAAATCAGAATAAAGTTGGTTAGTTTTGGTTAAGTTAAAATTATAAAATCACAATAAATATATCAAAATATCAGTAGGATCATTCAGTGCAAAGGAATAATTTTTAATGCAAAGTATCACAATTTATGTTCGAGTGTAGAAAGTGCTTGCTACCTATTAATTTTTAGTGAAATGATTTTTAAAAAGTGCATACAAGCCTTTATGATATACATTTAATATGAAAAATATACTAATATATACATATTATACTATGTCTTACGTGTACCTAATTTTATTACACCATTGAAGTTTTGTGTCTTTATGTCGGTATTGTTTTAGGTATCAATTATAATTGACTATCAGTATTTCTTAGCGAGGCACGTTTATTGTAATTTAATTTTAATGGATCAATATTAATCTATTATGTTAGAGCATATTGTGATAGGTTATATATTCTCGCTTATTATAAGTTATTACATACATATTACATATAATTTGAATTTATTTTATAATTACTAGAATTATTATCTACTTTTGTATATGATGGTAAGGTTGTATTTTACACGATTTCATGAAGGATTTACACGTGTACCTAATCGTTAACTGTTGTACTGAATAACTTGAAAAACTACCTATTCAGACTTTTGATCGGGACGATATGTTTTCAAAGATATTATATGACAAAAAGAAAGTGATCCATAGCACTTTATGTAAGCGGACGTCAATCATAAATAATAAGAGAAAGAAAATATTGAGTACCTACTTGTGTCTTTGTCTTTTGATGCATTCGTAAGTTTTCTTTACATAATGGCGTATAAATTTAAAGGGCAATAATTTTTTTAAAATTAATTGGTTATATATTTGTGTTATTTTGTAATGTTTAACTTCAAACCGATTGTATATAATGTACATACCACAGAATAAAGATACTCGTACATACTAAATATTAACAAAATTTTTGTTAATAAAAAACCACAAAAAAACTAGAATTTTACTACAAATGCCAGGTATATATTCTGTGATCAGATGTAAGCACATAGATAATAAAGTTGTAAAAATATGAACCACCATCTCTATGGAAACAGATAGAGATCCACAATCTTTTCTTTCTCTTTCTACCGAGTGTTATCGTTTTCGGCTGGCTCACTTTCTTTGTTTTACATCATACTACAATTTTAACTAAATCGGCAGAGACCCATTTTCCATAAGATTTTCTAGTTAAAAGATATTTAATGAATTTTTATTCTATAATATTTTTCGTTTTGTTTTTTTTTTTAACTTAAAATAAAGCTGCCCCAGGTATGCAACCACTCCTTGTTTATATTGACTCAAATATGAAACCATTATAAAAGATATGATCTAAATAAAATTTATTAAGACATAAAAATTTTTATTATTATTCAACTCATAATTTAATAACGCAAACTTATCACATATCATCTAAAACAAAGCTATAAACCTTATTTAACATTTTCAATTTGTTGCCAGGGACAAACACAAAATGCAGTTATAAATTTAAAACTGTGAAATAGAAATCGTGTCCATCGTGAGCATGCACATTTAAAGATATTAATTATACACATAATCAGTATTTATGATGAACATTGTTACTTTTTAAAATGGCTTCGTGAGAACTCCCGCCTACAGCAGAACTTGGACATAATTCAGTCAAGAGCGTGAAATAGAGGTTTGTGATATATTGTGCACATGAATCTTTTGTGTTTCAACACTGTTTATTTAATTATGTTTATATACATGTTCTAAATATAGTATCTATGATCTTAAGGTCGATTTAATTATTTTTTAAATAAAAAATCTACTTTTTTTTATTATGTCTGTATATAATAAGTATTATAATCAATATTAATAAACGAAAAAGGAGATTATGAATAGATATAATTAATATCCTATACATAAATTACAAGGTACCCGATTTTAATTAAAACCTTAAGTTATTTGAAAACATGTTTAAAGATGTGGAATAGAATCAATTTTTGAAAAAAAAAAATAGTTTAACAAAAGTTAAATAATAATGCAAAGATTGATATAGAATTATGTATTGTAAATTGCATTTTTCATAAATAAACATTAAATTTACAAGTTAAGCATCCAGTGAAAAAAATTTTTTTGTGAGCTGTTTGGCTTTAGGGCTTATCCCGTTCGGCCACGCGAGTTATACTAGTATTATTAATAGATATAAACCAGTCGTTGAAAAAACTTAATCTAACTATTGCTTAATAATAATTATCTCACATCTCAATTAGAAAATAGTTCTACATAGGTACTTCAATGCACATACAAACATTTAATATTTAGAAATGAAAGATATTATCCAGTCACTCACTGTATTGATATGTTATTAAGAAACAACATACCACAACTACCTAAAAATATAAAGAGATCACAAAACACTTAATTGTTATATATATTTACGAGAGTCTTTCAAAATCGTGCCCATTAAAATATGTTTTTATCAATCATAAGATCGTATTGTCATTTAGACAGACAACATTTTAATTACTTTTGGCGCTTTCTTTCTTTCGTTTGTCCATAGATGGAGATACTTGTTTGACTCTGAGCATTGTTATGTAGCGAGACGCTTAAGATCATTAGCGTTGGTCGATGATTACTTGGCAGGTACCCATATCAAGTTACTGCTTATTTTATTGTCTTCCAGTTAGCTTTTTATTATTGTGGTTACGTTTAAGTACAACTTTTATTATTTATTGTTTTGTTAAATACATTAGTTCAAATATATGTACATCAGGCGTGGGCAAACGCTAGCCTGCGGGCCACATAAGTAATTAGGCTGATATTCAATATATTTTCATTATTATGAATTATCCATGCAAAATTAACCCGATAACTATACTCAGAAAGTATAGAAAATAAAAAAATTCAAACAATTTTTTTTCAACTTCGACTGATTAAATTTTGAAGATGAAAAGTAAAGAAAAAAACTCTTCAGAAATTTTTGATACTTCATCATTTAATCCCCCCTCTCCACCAAAAGAAACGCCACTGTCAAAGGTACCATAAAACTTGGAATTAGTATTTATTACAAGATAAAAAAATGTGTTTTAACAATTATATTTCACGTGACCTCTTCATAGCATCGGCACTCATGGACATAAATAAATAAAACGTCATAGCCTCCTTATAAGAACATCTAGTATACTTTTTATCTGACTACATTTATAATCCAATATAATAAGGTAATTGGATAATTCGCAAGAAACATTGAGCATATACTTTATATGGACTTGGCCAACAATGCGGCACAATTCATACCAGCTAATAGAAAAATGTCGAACGAGCTGATTTCAGTTCGTGTCATTATAGCGCTCATTTTATTGGAATCTTAAAAGCTTCTGCTTTTTGCGACTTATTGTAAAGTACTTAAATCACGTAATGATACAAGAGTAGCGTTTCAGAAACAATTATATTTGACATTTTATTTATTTCACTTGTAAGGTTTCTTTATCGATTATTTACAGTATCAACTATTAAACGAACGTCTTCCTGTATCAAGTAAATAAAAAATATATAAACGTAAGTACTTACGAACAGTTTGTTTTGGAATTTTATGATTCTCTTTATTACTCTTTAATTATTTCTCTTTATAAAATACTTTACGTACAGAAGAAAATCAAACTGAGTTTATATATTTACCAAAATAATAATAATGTATTTACGAATTAATTTCTTTTTTTTATGAAGTATTTAATTGGAAACAATTCGCTTACTGTGCTCAAGGTAGATTATAGTAGATATATTATTTAATTGTATGATTTGTGGCATGGCCCTCACAAAGAAAGAAACCACTGGTACGGAAGCCCGTGATAAGATGTGGGGACCATGGTTAATCGTTGGGCTAACCATACATATATGTATATATGTCATTTTCATGTACTACATATGTCAGTTTAGAATACTTAATGATGAGAATACTTTAGAAATAAATAAAACCTGCATTAAAACATACTAAATCGATATCGACAATGTTAAAATTAAAAAACACCATACCTATATACTTATTTTCCTACACCAATATCCGCTGTGGGCACTTATTCCATTTATATCTAATGAAGCAAACAGGTAATTTAGAATTGTAGGTATATGCCACATCCTACTACGAGACATTGTTATTATTTACACCGTTTATTCAGGTGTTGCAGTAATTTGTTTAGATTATGTATATTAGTACTCATAAATCACACAAGCGACTTTAATATGCAATGTCTTAATTTCTTATATATTATGTAAATATTTTTAGACGCGTTTATCTCACGGTTTGATATTGGACTCATTTTAAACTGTTGAATTTGTTCGGAGTAGTGTTTTTAAAACTTTAAGGAATTGTAGTTTTGTAGTGTGAAAACTTACAATATACTTCAATAACGATTTCATTCACTCGGGAATGATTTTAATTTTATTAGATACTTACGTATCATCAAAAATGTTGTTTTCTTATTTATTATTTGTCTGGTAAAATTATTATTTATCAAAAGCACTTCCCTTTCCGCGGACTACCTATAAGATTGATATTTTTACTAAACCTTTTAGGTTTTTTTTTTAACAAAGCAGAATTTTTAATTGAATTCATTTGAATAATGATTTTTCTGATTGCATTTTATATAATGCAAATCTAACTATATTGGATATTGTTACAAAAATCTCAACTTATAGAAGGTCGACTATATATTCTTACTTATTATAAACTGTCCTTTCTTTTTTTGATCTACATACATAAATAACCATACTTTAATATAACATAAGGGGGTGGCGACAAAGCTATAAATTAAAATAAATGCACTTTTGAAAAACCTTGATTATTTCCATTATAAGGTTTAACGTTGATATAATATTGGACAATGCAAATCAAATTTACATTTGAAGCATAAAAATGGCATACTCCACACATATGTAACTAAGTTACACCGCCCCCACCCCCGCCCCCCGTTAAACAAAATTTCAGAAAAGCGTAATTGGCATTTTTGTATGCTGAGAAATCCAATGTATCTACAGTACTTAAACGTCGAAATCAAAATGTAATGAAATATTCTTTAATCATCAAACTAATAACACAAGATTTACTCCGGAAAATTGAAAACACAAATGAGCTAAAGTAATTGACCAGAAAAGTCAAAAGTTAGTTTTTAAACGATAATAATATTTCTAGTGACTAAATAAGAGGCCGATACAATAGACAATGCAGATTATTATGACAATCAGGATTTACGGTGCTAGAAGTCACAATGGAGCAAGTAGTATTTGAATGTGCCGCGGAAACCGCGTAGCTATAACTCAAAACTGTCCGGGTTGCGCCTAGGCAGGTGGTTGGCCAGACACGTTGTAACTAACGCGCACTTGTCGCAAAATGAAATATGTACTGCTTCCGTTGTCTTCGCGGGCATTTGAAATAATATCTACTGTCCGGGAAACTGTATCGAGATGAAAGATGTTTTGTATTTTGGTTATTATCATAGTTAGATAAAAATATACAGTGAAATTTTTCAAAACCACAACTTCTTCTACACAACGTCAGGATTTGATAGGCCCATTCATTAACTTTTTTTGTAAATTTTTACAAGTTAAGTTATTACAATTAACAATATAGGTATACAATATAATATTTTCGAATTTGTTGTAAGCGAATGTGACCTTTAGGGTGGTAGACGAATTATGATGCAGATGGTACATATATCGTTAACAAAGATATTATAACCATAATGTGCATACATATGTACAATACAACACGAGTTTTTGTAATTAGTTTCAATCAAAACTTGCATAATGTTTTATTTAGTCCTTACAAATGTTATTATGCATGTGTAATTATAATCCATTTATCATCATGACCTGTTTAATACCCTTCCCAACATCGAGAAATTGTTGCCCTTGATTTTGATTTGTTTAATTAACTAGTTTCTTTAAAGTGGGAATACATTGATTGATTCATATAAAAAATTAAATAAAAATAGCATTATTTATATACAATTATACAGTATATATGTATGTAGGTACGTATTTATTACAAAACTGGGTTTTTACAACGGATGTATTATTATTACATCATTTAAAAGTTATTATATACTCACCATAACGATCTCCAACTAAAATATAAAAGGTGGCTACTTTATAACAAATACATATTAAAACAGTTAATCAATATGATAAAAACACATAAGAAGTAGAGTATGTCTATGAAATAAATATGTAGGGACATTAAATAATACATAAGTACAGATCGAACTTCGTTTGAAATCAATAATTATCTCCAAATGAGATGGGACTGTTGTCAATTAGAAATGTAAGAGAAACTTTATATACAAAGATTAAAAAAAAGAAAACACAAGAGAAAAACTATTTTATATAATAAGAAGTAAAAAAACACACTGTACCTCAAGCTTGAAACTACTTGAAGTATATTATTAATATCCCAACTATACATATATGAAATAAAATTATACGTATATCAAACAAGATCTAAACGTTACGGAAGCTGTAAGTAAATAACTATTATTTTACATTATTTTTCAAATTCATCCGTAACAGACATTTCACATTTATTTAAACCTGTTATTATAAACAAGTTAGGTGTACAATGTAAGAGCAAAATTTTGTATAAAAAAAAACAATTTCGCCACGTGTTTCGTGAGAAATGGGTTGGATTTAATTACCAACTTCTTAATCTGTTATTAACATTTTGTTTGCTTGATATTTAAATTATCTAGAACAAATGTTTAAAATGTATTTATTAAACATTGATCGTAAAATCAGCGTGTTAAAATCTATGTAATTACATGTATATAGGTAATACTAATACAACAAAATTCGACAAAACATATTTGGTCAAAAATCGACATTTTTTTAAAAGATATAGTGGAAATTTTTCAATTTCGTCGACTAAAATCGATTCCGACGATCGGTTAAAAAAGTTACGGCTATTTTTCTCCAAAATTTAAAAAAAATCAAAAGAGAGACCATACTTCGAGAAAGGGCATACAGATCTAAAATTTGAAAATTTCAACTTTTCAAGTCATTTTCTATATAATATGTAAAACATACTTACAATTAGAACGAAATCTAAAATTCAAAATTTTGGGATAATATTACATGCATCAAATTAAAATCTGTCATAAAAATATAAACTTAAAGATAAGAAAATAAGAAGGTTAATCATAATTCATAACTTATTATTATTTCTTCTCAAAGCTTATTGTATAAATAATTATATTAATTATTTTTTTTCATGTAATTTTTCATTTAAATCACATTTATAAACTTATCGCTTTAATAGATAAATTGAAATATCCAATCACAAATTCTGAGCATACTAACATAAGATTTGAAAACCACTTACGCTGATCGGAAAAATTAACGACCTGCATCCAGTTATAGCTTGGAATCAACACTGATTTAAAAAATCTCATCCCAATGTGTAAAATGAAGTCAGTACCTAAATTTATGCCTAACAAAATCACAATAATTTGTAACCTTTTAAAAATGTGTTTTATATTTTGGCCGGCCCACCGGGTATTTGCCCAGTTAGTTTCCAGTCATTTCCGGTACGTGTGGCAGCAGCCTAATAAATATTTACGCAAAATAAGCACACGCCATTTTACATGACGAGATATCTCTCTAATATAAAAACTAATGTTAAAAAATAAGATAAACGAGTTGCGTTACGCGACCATTTCTTTTTAGGTTTCCGTAGAAAACTAGAAAACCTTATAGTTTCGCCATGTCCGTCCGTCCGTCCTCAAAATTTTTAGACCGATCAGGATGAAAGCTAGTATACGGACGAAAACTGAAAACCCAGAAACAGAAATGATAAGTTTTTTGAAAAAAAATTTTTTTTGGACCTCCTTTCCATACACTGAAAGGTATATTAAAAAAAAATTCACTTAATCCATTGAGTGGGATGTCATTAGATAGGTCTCCTAAAATGCAACAAAAAATGTTATATGACCTTTCCATACACTGAAAGGTATATTAAAAAAAAATTCACTTAATCTTTTGAGTGGGATGTCATTAGATAGGTCTCTTAAAATGCATCAAAAAATGTTATATGACCTTTTGGTTTTAACCCTTCAGTCACGATATATTTGCATTTAAATGTCGTTATCAGAGCGTCCGTTGAAATAACTCTTGTTTATAAATCGTAATTATGGAAACCTATCATGTGCGTGCCCAACACGCACTTGGCCGTTTTATTTAACATTATTTATAGATATGGATTGTCTCGTGTGGAGTGGCATGTGCTAAGTATGCGAAAACCTTAAGTATAACTCACATTAAGTATCATGATAAATAATATAATTTTAACAATCATATAAAATAAAAGTTTGAATACTCCTGACCTTTATATTAGATATTTACTGTACACAGCCTTTTAAATATACAATTAATGAAAATTAGTACGTGAAAAGAATTTCAAAGTTGAATTATTAATATAATTAATGGTTTTAATCAGTTCTATGAGCATAGATAATTCCTACATACATACATACATATGCATGCAATTTATATTTGATTAGGATAAAATTAGTTTTGCATACATTATGTTATTAAATAATTTAAAAATAATTGAGCAATTCATTACAGTCCATACTAGTGAAAAAACACAATGTACATATACGTTCTTGTATGATAATTAATCCATTAATATTTAAACCATTCCTTTTAATTTTATTTAGATCATAATTAAAGTTAAATATTTAAGAATCTTATTAACGTATTTATCACTGAAAAATTGAATTCACATGTAATAATTTGAAAATTATTATAGTTTAATAACCTTGTATTCTGACAGCGAGTGTCAGTTCACACTGTTGCCAAACGTATTTTTACTTTTGTACTCTAGTCAAATAATTGTCTTATGATATCAGTAAATAAAAAAGAAAATTTTAGATCCATAAAAAATAGTTCTCTTTTTCATTAGCGTAGTATATTCAATGACAGTGGTGTAAATTGTATAAAAGTGAAAAATATGATCGAAATAATTTTATAAAGTTTATTTCAAAATAAATAAAAAAGAATCTGTTTTTGATATGTCTTAAAATCCAGTTTGTTGATAAAAGTAGGTACAGCTTAACAACATCACGTCTCAGATCGCAAAAATAAAAACATCAAAGCAATATGTAAATTCGAGGTTCAATATAATGTAACACACACGCTGGGATCCGTGTTACCGCGTTGTATTTAAATGCTAAGTGATGCTGGTTAATTGACACCAAAGTGTCGCGGCTCTATCTTAACCAGTGGCCGTCACGCAATACCCGTACGTGTTGTGTTTCATATTCGAAATATTGTGGGAAGATTCACTCATAATATTAACCCATTAAGTCCGGGACGGACACATTTTTGATACTTTTTTAAACCGTTGTATTTTCGATGAAAATGGGATCTGAAAGAATCGTGAATCAACAATATCAACGTAAAATTTAATGAATTTTTTGAATCCGACGTCAAATTTTCGAAAAAATGAACAAGTCAAAAGTTATGGATGATTTTATCCAAAAAAACGTGGTTTTGAAAAAAAAAAAATTTCTTTTCGATTTTTCACATGGAAATCGTTCAAGATCTCACGTTTGAGGTGTAAATAAAGCGTCCATGGACCCTAAACACAAAGTTATAACAATTCAAATTGGTGAAATAAAATTTTAAGCATACAAAATAGCGGCTGGAACATGAAAAAATATAAAAAACCTTCCATAATTTTTAACTCGAAAACGATGGGCTTTAGGAAAAAATTTTACTGATGAAAAAGTTCTAATAATTGATCAAAGAATACGCTAGAATTTTTTCAGATTTTTTTGAATTTTTTTTTGATTTTTCAAAATTTGCAATTTTCAAAAATTGAAAAAAAAATTCCAAAAAATCTGAAAAAATTCAAGCGTATTCTTTGATCAATTCTAAGAATTTTTTCTTCAGTAAAGTTTTTTACTAAAGCCCATCGTTTTCGAGTTAAAAATTCTGGAAGGTTTTTTATATTTTTTCATGTTCCAGCCGCTATTTTGTGTGCTTAAAATTTTATTTCACCAATTTGAATTGTTATAACTTTGAGTTTAGGGTCCATGGACGCTTTATTTACACCTCAGACGTGAGATCTTGAACGATTTTCATGTGAAAAATCGAAAAGAAAAAAATAATTTTTTTTCAAAACCACGTTTTTTTGGTTAAAATCATCCATAACTTTTGACCTGTTCATTTTTTCGAAAATTTGACGTCGGATTCAAAAAGTTCATTAAATTTTACGTTGACACTGCTTATTCACGATTTTTTCAGATCCCATTTTCATCGAAAATACAACGGTTTAAAAAAGTATCAAAAATGTGTCCGTCCCGGACTTAATGGGTTAATGTGGATTTCGCTCATAGAAACCAGAGCTTCCCGACCGAACAAATTGTACTGCAAGTGACTGAAAAGTGTGCGCGAGGTATGTATGTGACGTGATATATTCATAATTATAACTATTATGTAGCGAAAGTATAGATAGTATACATTTTAGAGACTCTCACAGATCAATTTAAAGTATAAGTTATTGGCACTAGTCTTGAATCATACCCCAGTGTTGGATTGTTGTTTATTAAATGTACTAAATTTGAAATATTTGTTGATATTTGATTACTGCCATTACTGAATCATAATCTATAGAGACTTAACTGTAAAACAGCTTAATTTGATGGCAATCGGCTAATGAGTGTCAAAATGGTGGACATTTAAACTAATTATTAGTGTCATTTATTTATTAATTATTATATTATCATAGCATCTGCTTTACATTGTTTCAAACTTTACGATACTTTATTTTATAAAATTTATGTCGTAGTACTTATCATTTTGTAAACATTACCAAGTGTGCGTCACTGGATGCCCACTACTGGTTTTACTTTATCCATTACTGGAGAAAAAACATTAACAAAATAAAACGCTATAATTAAAAAAAAAATTATATTTGCGAAATTGATTTAATAAAGAGGTACTTATGTATTTTATTAGTAACATGAGTTCGTGATAATTACCAAAAAGAAGCCCATTAATCCCAAAAAAAAACACAGTATAACTTACTCTTAAAGCGGCCAAGATTGGTGTCAGTACCTTATTTACATATATACAAAAGAATAGATAAAAAAGACTATAAAATAGCTTCAAAACAGTATTTTCCTGACGAGGTCTTCTGGACCTTTGTGATAGGTGTATGAAAAACGTTTCTTCAAAATTCGGAAAAGGAGTAATTAAATAGATAAGATCAATGAAAATTATTTCTATATTGTCAGATTGATACAAAACAAATGTAAAATGTTTTTTTTTTTCAATTATATTAGTTTGTATTTACACACAGGCAATTTTAGTACCTATCAATAAAGGATTATATATAGTCTGTATTAATAAAGTTTTAATTAGATATACAAACATACATGACATTCAAGAAGCATGTCATGTTTATGATATAATAAATATTGGCAATATTACATACAATAAAAGTTTATGCATTTATCAATAAACCACCCATAAAATAATATTTGTAGGTATATTCAGTTTTATTTCCAATTTATACGTAACTTTAAAAAACTATAGTAATTTTATTTTTGCCTATTTCACGTTAACTTCCTAAAATCAAACTTCAAATAAAATAGGAAATACAAATATTAAATTAAGAATTTATTGACAATTCAAATAACAGGTCACTAAAACTACATCGAATATTTATCTCGTAGTGTTCAAGTAGAACACGCATAAAGATTAATTAATATATTTATTGATAGGCAATCAACGTGTCAAAAACAAAAGTAAATTACATTCCTTAATAACTTTAGGATATCCGTTTGTCTACAGCAATGACATATAACGGGCCCAGAGATTTATAATGTATTAAATGTTTTTATGATACACAATTACACAATGTTGTTTTGAATATATTATGCCAATTAGGTTTTTTATTCGCGCAACTTGATTCAGTATTATTTTTAGTTCGCGTGAACACGACAACTTAAAAGTCCGTTATTTACTTTCAATGTTTTCTTAATTATACCCGATCTTGTTATGAAAATATGTTATGTTATTTTATTTAAATTCGATTTTTTAATTTGACAGAAATGATACACGTATTTTTTCAAATTTATTTATTTGTTTTTATTTTTTATTGATATTGAAATGTTGTTTCTTTTAATTTTAATTAACACACGTACTTTTGTTTACTATAAATTATTAAAATATTTCTTTAAATATTTATTCATATTACCTATACTAAAGGCTTTAAAAAATCATTATTTAATATTTCATTTATTCGAGTATATGGGGCGATTCCACCAAATATTGGAACAATTTTGGACATCACTTCCTCAGGTTTTTATTCTTAATTTTTCAGTTTGTAGTTGAAAATTAACTTTTTTCACAGTGGGACTGTCAGTTATGCTATCAAATTGACGTATATTGGACCAAAAATAATTAAAAAAAAAAAATATTACATGTTTTTTTTAAATTAAGAATCTGATTTTACGTGAAAAAATTATCACAACAAATAAAAAATATAATAGGTATAATATTATATATCTTTTCGAAATAAAAATTCGTGACATTTTATTTCGAACACCCGGTAGGTATGTAAAAAATTAATCTGGGAGATTCTCAGCTTGAATGTTAAACATTATAAATTTTATTCAGATATATTTTAATAATTGACGTTTATTTTCACATCAGATTATATCAAACTAGCTGCTACCCGCGACTTCGCTCGCGTGGATTTCGAAACCCTTCATATGTGACAGGGGGTAAAATATTAAATTTATCTTATTTTTAGTTTTCTTTAATTATACAAAATCGTAAATGTGTCGGCTCCTATGCGAGATAGAGGGGTTTTTCCGCCCTAAAACCCCCGCCCCCGTGGTATTTTTCCCGTTGGATCGAATAAAACCACTTACAACCCTCATATGTAACGGGTAAAATATTAATTACTAAAAAAAATTAAAAATTTTCCTCCCCCTTGCAATTCCTTAGGGGTTGAATTTTCGAGATACGAAATAGCCTTAATCCGTCCTCGGGATGTAAGCCATCTCACTGCCAAATTTCATCAAAATCGGTAAAGCAGTTTAGTCGTGAACAGGTAACAAATAGACAGACTGAGAGATACACTTTCGCATTTATAATAGAAGTCGCGACTCCTATGTAAGATAAGGGGTTGTTTTGTCCCCCTAATAATCCCTCTTCCGTAGTATTTTTGCCCGCCAGATCGAATGTAATCAATTACAACTCTTCATATGTGACAGGGGGTAAAATATTAAATTTTTCTTATTTTTAGTTTTCTTTCATTATACAAAATCGTAAATATCTCGGCTCCTATGCGAGATAGAGGGTTGATTTGCCCCCTAAAACCTACGCCCCCGTGGTATTTTTCCCACCGGATCAAATAAAACCACTTACAACCCTTCATATGTATCGGGGGGTAAAATAATAATTACTAAAAAAAATTAAAAATTTTCCACCCCCTTGCAATTTCTTAGGGGTTGAATTTTTAAGATACGAAATAGCCTATGTCCGTCCTCGGGATGCAAGCTATCTCACTGCCAAATTTCATCAAAATCGGTAAAGCGGTTTAGCCGTGAAAAGGTAACAAACAGAAAACAGACAGACAAACACACTTTCGCATTTATAATATTAGTATGGATATCGTAAAATGTCCAAATATTACTTTACTTAATATTTTATTAACTAATTAAAATTTGAACAATAAAACTTAAATTTTTCGAAAAATTGTGATTCGAAAAATTGTGTTTCGAAAAATTTACACCAAACCTAATAATTAATTTCGATATTTTACCTTTCATGGAAGTGAAATGTTTCTTCATATTTAAATTTTCAATCAATATAGGCATTTCAAAATATTTAATTGTTAATATGTGTCAAAAATCATTTAATTGTTCGACAAAAAATATTTTAAAGAGACATAATCATAGTAACCTAAATTAATAAAATAAAATATTGAAACCGTAAATTATAAAATTCCGTATTCCATGGCTAGGTACTATGTTTTTATATACCTAAATTATAACATACCTGGTTAAATTATTTCTATATCGTCCCCTCCAAGGCAAAGTATCGTAAGATACACTTTTTGCGAAATTGAGTTATCGATTCTAAAAATCTCATATATAAGCGACAAAATTCTCTTTTCCGCTAAAAAATCTGTTAAAACTTTTACTATCGTATTCCTCCAGACAATGTATTCTAAGCACCGATATCTGTTTTATGAAATATCGTAACCAACAATAATATAGTATCGTAACCAGTGACGTAGCTAGCCCTGAGTGGATCCTGACTGGCCTATATGGAAGGTACTTGCCGCAACGGAATAATATAGTGCTGTGACGGAGTGCTTTCTTATTTATTCATTAGAGCTGGGCTTTTATCAATTTTAATTTTATTAATTTTAAGATATTTTAGAAAAATCGTACCTGTTAAAACTTTATTGCACAAACTAAATATGGTTTCTCTATGAGGTTTTTTCAATATATTTGTTACCCTCAATTACTCAATTTGGTTGATATTGAAGTATGATGTAGAACAGTGCTTCCTAAACTTTTCCTACGACAGAACACTTCACAAATCCTGAAATTTTAATGGAACGTCTTGGTTATTTTGTAAGTAATATATAAAATAATGAAAAAAGTAAATTTAAATCAGTCAAGCATGTTTGAACTTCTCGCAGCATTTAAAAACATTGAATATTTGTTTTACGCTTAAACTGATAAGACATACGTTATATATCGTAGTACAGGTATTCCTCGACTTACAACCGAGATAGGTTCCTAGACATCGGTCGTAAATAGAATAAGTTGTAAGTTAACACGTACAATATGTACATATTTTTGCTTTTGACGTTTTCCTTGATGTGAAGCGAATCGCATTTTCTATACATCAAACAGTTGCGGGTTCCCAAAAATATCTACATAAATAATAATATATTACATTTTTGGGAAATTCCCGGAACTGTTTGTTTCATTTATGTAATATGTGCATGTAAGAAAGAGACAAAGACAATTATAAGTCGAGGATTACCTGTATATTTGTTTACGATACGTTTTCAACTCTTGTCGTATGAAAATATATTGCATACTAAATACATATTATGACATTTGTTTCTGATATGACAACGACAAAAAATTATTTTATGACTTCTATGTTATAACTATAGAATTAAAACAATTTTAAATTAATATATTACATAACATATACTTTTAGAGACTTAAATATAATATGGTACATGTATTTATTGTATTACATCATGTACTTACATGATTTGAACATTTTATGAATATTAAAAATAATTTCATTTTTGGTTTTTCTGCTCGTGTCTTTCAAAAATTCATCAATGTCTCTATATAAATACATTATTAGCTCTTGTAGATACTCGTACACTCTTTGTACAAATTAATTAATTACAATCAAATATAGGTACTTGTAAATTGAATGAAGTTTTCGTAACAATTCGCAATAAATCAACATCTTGTTTTAATTTTGTAAATGTACATTTTAGGTTAGTATGAATACATTGGGTAAAGATGACAGATATACAGGTTCAAACAACAATTAAAATAATATCATTTAAAATTACAATGTTAATTTGAAATTATATAAATTCTTCTGATATTTATGATTACAAATAAATATAATAAAATACCTATACCTATGAAAGTAAAAATATTGATAATTCAATGACTTAAGATTAAAAAAATGTCATTATATACTTAATTTTTATTTGTACCGGGAACACATATCTATCGCCTTCTATGTTATAACTATAGAATTAAAACAATTTTAAATTAATATATTACATAACATATACTTTTAGAGACTTAAATATAATATGGTACATGTATTTATTGTATTACATCATGTACTTACATGATTTGAACATTTTATGAATATTAAAAATAATTTCATTTTTGGTTTTTCTGCTCGTGTCATTCAAAAATTCATCAATGTCTCTATATAAATACATTATTAGCTCTTGTAGATACTCGTACACTCTTTGTACAGTTAATTAATTAATTACAATCAAATATAGGTACTTGTAAATTGAATGAAGTTTTCGTAACAATTCGCAATAAATCAACAACATCTTGTTTTAATTTTGTAAATGTACATTTTAGGTTAGTATGAATACATTGGGTAAAGATGACAGATATACAGGTTCAAACAACAATTAAAATAATATCATTTAAAATTACAATGTTAATTTGAAATTATATAAATTCTTCTGATATTTATGATTACAAATAAATATAATAAAATACCTATACCTATGAAAGTAAAAATATTGATAATTCAATGACTTAAGATTAAAAAAATGTCATTATATACTTAATTTTTATTTGTACCGGGAACACATATCTATCGCCTTCTATGTTATAACTATAGAATTAAAACAATTTTAAATTAATATATTACATAACATATACTTTTAGAGACTTAAATATAATATGGTACATGTATTTATTGTATTACATCATGTACTTACATGATTTGAACATTTTATGAATATTAAAAATAATTTCATTTTTGGTTTTTCTGCTCGTGTCTTTCAAAAATTCATCAATGTGTCTATATAAATACATTATTAGCTCTTGTAGATACTCGTACACCCTTTGTACAATTAATTAATTAATTACAATCAAATATAGGTCTTGTCAATTGAATGAAGCTTTCGTAACAATTTGCAATAAATCAACATCTTGTTTTAATTTTGTAAATGTACATTTTAGGTTAGTACATTGGGTAAAGATGACAGATATACAGTTTCAAACAACAATTAAAATAATATCATTTAAAATTACAATGTTAATTTGAAATTATATAAATTCTTCTGATATTTATGATTACAAATAAATATAATAAAATACCTATACCTATGAAAGTAAAAATATTGATAATTCAATGACTTAAGATTTAAAAAATGTCATTATATACCTACTTAATTTTTATTTGTACCGGGAACACATATCTATCGCCGAATGTTGGTCGAATTGTGTCCGAATGCTGTAATTGTTTGTCTTCAATTTTTTTGTCAAATTTATTTATGAAAATTTAAATTATTTATTACATTAGAGTTGTGCATATTTTTTCGTTCGTTATGCTCTTTATATTTCTTTTTTGTTATATTTTATTGTTCACTTCAAAATTTTAAATGGCCACTGACATTTAATTTTTTTTAAAATAATCAATAAAATATAATGTATCCATAGTTACGACATTTGCAATTAATTTAGTAAATGCATAAAGCGCATTATATGTAAACGTATTTTGTTTATTTTCTCCTCTTTAACATATCTTTTTCAAAAATCAGACACGGGTTTATGGTTGTCAATTAACCAAAGTATTTGAAAAAAATTAAAAAAATCTAATATCGGTTTTCGTTTTGATACTTTTTTACATCAAAACTTTTTTTTTCCTTTTTTTTTCTTTTTTTTTAAATCTGAAATTTGAACCTTACATTATATCGCCCAAGGAATATAAAAAAAATAATAAAAAAATTCTAACTTTTTTTTTGAAAAATTGGGGGCCCCTTGTTACCCCATTTATAAACTTTTTCAAAAAAGGCCCACTAGTTGTTATTTTTTACCCCCAAGGAATGTATATACCAAATTTCAAGTTTCTCCGATGAGTGGAAATGGTCAAAAAAATGATTATCAGTGAGTGAGGACACTTCGTTATATATAGTAGATATCAATAATCTCATTGACAATGTAAAATTTTACATTATTAAAATTGCATCGATAAGGTCGAACACATCAGCTTACCAACCTCGGGCAGTTGATTATGATATTCATACAAACCAATATCTACCGCATCGACACGACGCGGTCACACAGAGATATGAATGCGTGGTCGAGCCAGTGGCAAGTGCATCGAATGCAACGGCAGTCTTGATTTTTATCTTCGTGATTTATTGACGTACGCACGCACGCGTGACACAACTGCGGTGTCCGTCCCGGCTAACTTTGATCTCTAATTGTTATTAACAATTATTTATGGTGTTACCTTTTACGGTGGTGGTGCCGTTATACTTTTCACGAGTTGTGAGATATGGCCCTCTGGGGAACAAGCGCTAAGTTTTACTTATTTATTTTTTAACACGTTTCGTATCAGTGGTTACTATGAAACACAACAACAATTGATTCATATACAGGATGTTTTTTGTATTGTTTGAACCAATAGGAAAAACATACGTATACAGTGAAATGTATGAGGATTTCCTAAACGGTAAGAGATACAGATTCGGTTAAATGAGATTAATTATTTGTAAGGAAGATGTGAGTATTACTACATTAAAAAATATTAATAATTCTATGTGGTTTAGGCATCACACCCAAAATTTGAAAATTCGGAAATTCTTTAAACGGCTATAACTTTTTTGTCAAGTAGATAGGTAATTTTTATTTGTGGTTAATTAATTTGAATGTTTATACTTATCACTTTTAGTTTCCTAGTTACAAGCCCTAACTTTAGTTTTTCTTATGGACCACTAAGTTAGCTATAGCATATTTGAACGTGTTTTTTACTCTACTTTATAATGACATGTCACTTGTCATATTTATTTTCGATAATAAGTCGAAGTACTAAATACTAGTGATATTTATAAAGTACTTTGTTACAAACATTTAGGTAGGCCATGAAAAACAAAAATTGTTAAACAAAAATTACAATAACAACAAACAAAATAACAAATGAATATTTGAAAACAATAAACTAATACAAAAAAATGTTCTTACTTTTTTATGGCAATAAAAAAATATTTTCAAATTCTAAAATAACATCTTACAAATATTTCGACACGAATATTTGTTTGGGGTCTTGCCGAGTTATTGGTCCATTGATGAATACTTTTATTTCATAGATTCCCTATAAAAATACGAACTGTATATCAACAACATCTCATCAAAGCCTAGCTTTTCCATGCCATAAAAGGGCTCGAATCTGTCTACACTTGATATATGTTACTTTTTAGAACTTGAAGATGACAAACTAATTGAATAAAACTATTATTTGTCGTTTACAGTTTTTTTCCTTTTGATTCAAATAAAAAAAATGATGTGATAAATAAATTTTCGAACTCCCCTGTATCTATGTGAAAGTGTTATTGATAAATGAAATATTAATTTATGTGATATGAATAATCGTTTGGATAATTTTTTGTAAATTTTCTCGATAATGAATGTTTGTTAGGGGGGGGGGGGGGTAGGAGTCACAAGCTTCGTGACGTCACATCTAAAAAATCAAAACAATGAATTTTATATGAAACATTTGAGGAAAAATTACTATCTTAGTAAGTCGAGACCGGTGAAGAGTTATTGGGAAATTTTCAAACTTTTCATATAATTTTTATTAATAAACGGAAAAAAATTATATAAATAAAAATAATATTAACAGCCAAGAACAATGAAAGCATATTTCTTTTTTTTCGTTGATTTTGAGTACCTACTTATTATTTTGAAACTTGTGTGACGTCACAACAAGCCAGGGGGGTTATACGAATGTGACAACCTGTGACAAGGCCGGGGGAGGGGGGGTAAAAAATCATGAAATTTGTGTGACGTTATTTATGGATGGTCCTTTAAGAACAGCTATGTATTTTCTGTTTAATTTGATTAATTGCTGATTGGTTATTTTTGAGAGTTGATTTATTTAATTTAAAATCGTGGTTTTCATGTCTTTCTTTTATATGATTTATTACTCGAGAATTTGTTTCGTGAAATAAATATATATACGTACTGTTATTTAACATTTTCTTCTTCGATGAATAAAGGAATGTAATTAATACAATACATTTCTATCTAGATTTAATGCATGACCATATTCCATGTAATTTTAGATTAGTGACAGTGTTTTTTTCTCTGCCTGACATTTTATCACATAACAATTTACTTTTAGTTTCACAATATTAGAAAATCAAACAGAAAACATTTAAAGACTTTGATTGTTTTATGTTACAGAAAGACAGTAACCACACCTCTAATGTAAGATATAAAAATTAAGATTTCAGTTTCGGAATAGAGCGACAATTTGTTCCAGTATGACCGCATCGAATTCAAATTGCAAAGATATTTTTTCACGCGTTCGTATTTTCAGTTGAGTCACTCGTCCTAGATTACTCACAAAATTGAGCTGTTTAGGTGATTGATTGAAATTAGCGCGATCTTTTTTTTCTCTCGTTTAGGTTCCAAGCTTTAGATTATTCTATCGTATATGCTAATAGCCGTCTTTTATGTAGGTATATAAAAATTCATATACTCGTAAAAATATCAGATCAATCTACCTCCGCGAGTTTATTATCGTCCAGAACATAAAATTATAATATTTTATCGTTTCGTTATGCAGAATAATTTATAATTTATGATTTTGGTTTGAATGTATTTTTATAATAAATCAAAGGTTCATAAAAATTATATCAGATATTTAAAATTTTATAGTGCCTCGAAAATGTAATAAAAATATTCTATATACCTACCTAATTTAGGGTAAACCGAGATGAATCGAATCAAAAAATTTTTTTTAGACATTTTTCAGTTACTATTTTTTAAACTTGTAATTCATCTTCGCGCTTTCCTTACGCACAAGAAACACGTAGAGCCATACCTACTGTGCAATATTTATTGCTAGCCAGCAATGTAAACGAAAAGGTATTGAGAGAACGTGCGCACGAAATAATTTTTACAGCTATTGTCAAATAAAACATTTTTTCAATGTTTATGATGAAATACGATAAAATTTATTGAATTTAAATAATTTTTTTCCCATCAATATTTACGAAATAATTAATAGGTACTTAGAATATCAATAAAGTAAAATAATCCGAAAAAGTTGTAGAGCTAAACGTAATTATGATAAATTAAAGAACGCATATCTGACCGTTCCTACAGGTGATATGTGATTGATGATGTGTGGATACAATCTGTTAGGTCTGTGGGTAAGCTGTCTTACGCATGTTATAGGTACAGTGTATTTACTTTCAGCATAGTGATCATCTGACTTACCAACGAACATCACTTGTGTAATCAACATATTAAAAAACTATTTAAACTGTTGAAAAAATATTAATGCTTTAAAGTTTAATATTTGACCACAGCATATATTTTATGTATATACTTAGGTACATGCAATGATTCATTTTTTAAAGTTGAAATCAAATCTATCATAATTATATAAAACATATCTTACTAGGTAAAGCCTAATGTAGCCAGTTTTAGCTTATTAGAATAATTTTCTTGATAATTTCATTTTAAAGTTTTAAACCAACATTATAATCGTGTCAAATATTAATTGTAATTTTGTCGTTAACTCTTGATTTTATTGTTGTTCTATAGCAGTGACTACCAAACTTTGTACATACTAGTAAAATATATTTAAATTTTGTTGGAATTTTTAACGAAAGGTAAAAAAGTTTGGCAGACACTGTTCTATAGAAACGGGAAACTATCTCTGTTCTACTAATTGCTCAAAGAGTTATTTACCTTTTTGTATGTATTTATTTTATAAAAATAATTTTAATTGCGCAACAAACTTCACTCATGAAAAGATATTAATAAAAAAAATAAAATACAATCAATAAGCGGCGAAAAACATAAAGCAGTTTTGTTTTGTCAGAGGCGTTCAAATGAACTTTAAGAGGATTATATTAAATGACCTTAATCTTACTAGAATTCATGTCAACATGAAATATAATGTCACAATGAATAAAGCCAATTGCATAAAAATAAAATGACAATCTCGAACCAATACCTGTAAACTAATTGGAATATTTATATGAAGTGTTATTGTGTAAAGCCGTATTGAACCTTCAAATGATTTATGTATATTTATTTGTAACAATTATAATACTAAAGTGATTTAAAAGAAGTAGTACACTATAGTAAAAAAGTTATATGTAAAATATCTGTCGATAAAGACAAAAAAAAATATACAAATAATTTATATCAAAATACTAATAATTTATACAATACTCATCTTTTAATATGTTTTCTTACTTAAGTGACCTTATAATTTGTTTGTTTATATATTATATTAAATTATTACTAGTACCTATGTATCTATGTATTATTTTGAGATCACCTTTTGTATAATATTTATTTCGCACAATAAATTTGTATTTTTATGTAAAAAATATAAAAACTAGAACAAGAATGCAGTAAAAATAAAATGCTTCTAGCAACATCAATATTATAAATCTTATAAATTTATGATCAGACTTAATAAAATTTTACTTCGATCTGATTTTGCAATATCCTTCCAAACGGATTATAGCATTCAAACGGTTGTAAACATTTCGATTGTCAATTTAATATTTATTTTGCCGAATAACGCCTACACACTTGATACAGATTTCGCATAACTATAAATACAGAATTGTCTGTTATAAATTATGTACGAGCTGGTTCTCCTTTTAAATGTATAGGTACCTACATGTTTCAGTAGCACGAAATTCTGTTAGCAATATTGTATAAGATAAAAATTGGAGTGGCTTTACGAAAAGTAATTAATAAAAGATAACAATACAAGGTTTGCATTGTTATAAAGGTATGTAGATAATATATATGATAGAGTGTAAGTTAAGTGTATTTATTGTACAAGTACAGATGTTTAAGCAGTTATATAAAACGCTCATTTAAATTTTGCTACTGTTATATTGATATTAATATAATATAATTTTAATTAATATTATTATACAAGTATCTTAATCATGCATTGAAATCTCTCAATACGTATATTTTTGCATACTTATTTTAAAATCTTTGTACTATGTAGTTTAAGATAATATTTTATTAAGTGTATAATTAATAAGTGGACATTGATAAAAAGTAAAGATGAAAAAGTTGCTTCAATAAGGTTGAATTTAACTCCAACATAGTTAATGCGCGATTATATCTAATAGTCAGTGATAGCTCGAGAAAAAAAGAAAATACTCAATCTATACTATATCTATCATTTACACGTATCAGATCTAGCATCTCCTATCTCATCTTTCAATTGTAAAAAGCATATTTTATAGTTTACCAAAACACAATCTTATATAAACAAACTAAATACAAATATGCAATTATAATAAATAAATAATTATACTAATAATATAATAATAATAAACATCACTGGCCGTAATGATGAAAACGTCAAGACCAGTTTACCGATAAGCTAGTATTGAAATGTAATTGACTCGGACATGAACTGAAACGTTTTCAAAAAATTAAAGTTAATTGATAAAGAGTAACCCAGTGAAGCGTGTACTCATTGCAGTCGTTGCAAGTGAGTTGATTTATCTGACATAAAATAAGAAATAATGAGATCATATCGGCCCATATCTGTCACATAATTATGTTTTCGTCGCTGGCTAATTAAAACTTAAATTACGGCAATCGGTGATTAAAAATAAAATCAGAAATGTTTTTGAAAGTAACTCAGATAATTAACTGGTGATCTATACGTTTTATTTTGTTTGTTCTTTTTGTTTTAATAATCAATAATTTCTATGTTCTCTGTGATAGCTAATTAAATTTATTAATTAAAGAAAATTACAAAAAACGTTAGAATTAACTCTAACAACAAGAATCGATTGAGGGAATCTTTTTTAAGAGTAACTAATGATTGTATGAGATACAGCTGCCCCCTGCCCCTCTCCCACCGGTGCTACTGTACATACTTTACTAATCACATCTAAAAATAAAAACGATAAGTTAGTGTTGGTCATTTTGTCTTATTTAAGATTCTTATAGAAATAATTTTAATCTACATGATATAAATTATCTTACTAGCGAAAAATGCAAATTATGTTGGAATAATTTTGTTTTATTAGATAAGATAAGATTGAATTAATTGCCCCACAGATCAAATGTTTTAAGAACGGCCAAAACAAAATAGATAAAACTTATAACACAAAGCACCTAATTTGTGTGACATTAAAAGAAACCGCTTCTGTTTGGTGTGTAAATTTGCGCAAATCGCTACCAGTTTTAGGAACAAACTAAAATAGATCGATAATTATAAGTCGCGTTGATTCTCCGGCTACTAATTAAAATCCTACTCTATTCAGACTAGTTGTTCGACTGATAAAATCAAAATGCGATTATAATACTGTCTACGTTTATCTGCTTCTTATCTTAGCTTATAGAAGCAGTTATTATAATTGGTAGAGTTTTTACATATAATTATCACTTCATGTTTTAAAGATTCTATTGTTTATTATCTTCAAATTACTGACATTTTCTTCTGTTTGGTTCATATATAGTATTTCCTTATACTAATTTTTGAACGAGTTGTTTTGTAGCTGACTACAAACTATCATTTGAATTGATCACTCCAAAGATTTTATTGTTTATTAGGTTCAAATTACTAGTATAGGTTTTTTTTATTAATAACATATAGCATTTACTATTTCATATATGATAATATTTGTATGAAGAATTATACTTACAATTTAAGAACTCGATTACAATATTTACATAAGTATAAAAAATTGTTTAAAGGTAGTTAAATTTATTTAACATTAAACTTTAACTCCCATTTAACAGAGTTCTTCTAAACCCCAACATATTATTCATTAGCTAATAAATCATTTATTTTTTGTTTTCTCACTAAAATTCATTTAGTTAAAAAATGAACCACTCAACAGTTATTATAAGATCTAAGATATATATTTATATTTCTTCTAATATTAATTCATATAATATATTTTACGATATATCGGAAATGGAGATATACAATTAAATTAAATACATTATATTATTAAAAATTAATTAAAATATCATTCCTAAAAGCGGAATAATTTGACTGTGTTATTCTCGACATATTAACTGCATATTTTAAACTGCCCACTTAAAAAAGGTTTATACAGGCCTAATCTACATAATTATAACATCAAAACTAACAATTCAATTTTAAATAATGAAGTATACCTAATATCTAAAATGTCAACTTTTATTCGGTCCAATACAAAACTCGGTTGGAAAACAGCGTCCCACATTCTTACCGAACGCTCAAAAATGATCTAATTTCTTTTCCTTATATGGTAGCAACATGGATGTTCGTTCTTACCCATAAAATGCCGATGTTAAACGTCGGTGATACACGTATATAATTTATCGATCCTTTAATTTTTTAATCTAAATGAAAAATGATTATTCATATATAGAGTGACATTAAGAAATTGCAAACATAACTTAAGTGAAGGTACCTCAAATTAAAACATGTGTTAGTATTTTGTTTTTACTAATAGTAAAATATCTGTTTCTAATCTTAATGACATGCGTACTTGATTCTCTAATATGTTGTGGTAATTGAAAAAATATTAGGAGGGGGTGAAAGTTATTAGATTAAATGGATAGGCGTGATTAAGAATTTGAATTTATAATATTAAATCGTGTCATAAACCTGAGTTAAAGTATATAATTCGTGATTGTAATTTTATTTTCTATAACCTTGAGTGAGTGGGCGTGATTAAAAATATTTTTTTTGTAAGTGTGCGTGATCGTGAGCAAAAATTACCCACGTGTCCAGCTTTAATATCGATTAAAATGGTGTTTTAACAATTAATTGTAATGTACATATTTATCTCACTTTGTCGTCCGTCCGTCCTTTTCAGTTAAAGCAAAGTATCTCGTAAACTATAAACTAGAAACTTGAAATTTTTACTGAACATGTAAAATAATGGCCTCTAGTAAATGATGTACAATTTTTTTGAAAAAATAATTTTCGGTTGGGGGGGGGGGGTCTAAAGAGCTAAATCTAGGCAAAATATATATTTTTTTATACCGAGGCATGTGGTACATCAAAATGTATAACCAAACCAGTGGAATTTGACCTTCTTCCTTATTTTTTCTAAATCAAAAATGGCACCTGCAACAACAAAAAAATACCGTTAGTCGTGTGGGGTATCAAAATGTAGATCTCAATCAGTAGAATTTGACCATATTTTATCAAGCAGTATTTTATTTTGTACCCTCCCCCCCTCTAGCACGGTAACTACTGGTTCAAAAAATTTTGTGGGACTACCAACGACAAATACTAAAGTCAGCAATATTATTTTAAATTTTTGAGAAATAGAAAAGGGCGTCATAGAATTTTTAGTTTTTATTTTCATATCTATGCATGTGGGGTGTCAAAATGTAGATCTTAATTTGAATTAATATAATATGACCCTATTTTTATATTTTCTCTTGCTCAAAAATGCACCTGTAAGTGACTCCACAGTCCACGTAATACGTACTTCGGAACCTTTATGTCATACACCCGTGTATGTCTTGACCGAATTTTTTGTAAATATGTATACCTATATATATATGATTATAATCAATATCATTTGGTTTTTTGCAAACAATATAAGAACTGAGAATTGACACAAATGTTAGCCGTTCATTTGACATTGTATATGAAACCCGAGATTGTAAATTGAGAAACGTCATATTCTAAATAACTTTTTACACAAGGCTGAGTTTCCAAACATATAAACTCGAGTAGGTACCTACTATATCTAACCAGTTTTTTGTAGTCATCTCAGTTCGAAAGGTGAAATACAGATCAATCAATCTTTAGATATCATCTTCGTCGCAGTTATGATTTATTTCAGATAGTTTATGACACGGAAACTACACAGAATTATCTTTTATTTCAATAACTCAACTTATATTATCCAATATAATATATTTGATTTGTCATAAAATATATATTTAAAAAATATATAATTAAATTTATTCACGGAAACTCAAATTTAACCATTAATTTATATTTTTGCTTTTAATTATAAGAAATTTTCTTATAGATTAAAAAAAATTAATCATAAGGATTTATTTATTTAATCTCGTTTCTATATATGGATTATTAAGTAAGTGGATAAGTAATTAATTTTATTAAACTGACATACTGCATAATAAATAATAAAAGAAACATGTTGCTGTTTTGTAGCCTCCGACAAAATTAAGTGAGTTTTATTCAAATCGTTTGTTTCAATATTTTACAACGGATGTGGTTATGCAAAAAGGAATCAACTAATCAAAATATTATTATGAATTTTAGAGTTAAATTAATTGAATTGTAATCATTTTTATAAAAGAGGATTACTAATTGTAAAAATATATATTGAAAGTGGTCAAGTATTTTCTAAAAAAATATTATTTAAAAAAATGTTGATTCCTTTCTACATAACTACGTCCATTCAAATGACAGGATAGTCATTATAACTGATGCAATGCAAGTCATATTACATTTTCAAGAAAGGATTTTTTTGAAAGTAAAAGAATATAAAAATAAGAATACTGTTATGGAAATAAATTGAATTTTTGATTGTATTAAGATTTATTTTATTTTGCTCTGGATTAATATTGAGTAACGAGTTTTTGATTCATGTTTGTTCATTTTGATTCAAATGAATAATATAAAGATGTGATTAAAAGGACAGTGATGTAAAATTTAATGAAAATATATTTTTTTGTAAACATTCATAAAAAGTTCATAGCCAAATTATAATGTAATACACAATTTTTTTATTTTAATAACTTATTAATATATGGGTCATTGAGTCATTCCATCAAGAAAATTAAAAAAATTTTTTTTTATAATTTCTGGATAATTTTGTCAGAAAAACGTTTAACAATAAAAACATTGATCTTGAAATAAATAAAAAATTGATTCTAAAATCAAAAAAGATCATTCCATATCAATTTCTAACTGGCACGACCAATTTTTTTTTCAATTTTAATTTTAGAATCAAAATTTTATATTTGAAGACAACGTTTTTCTGACAAAATTATCCAGAAATGATACAATTTTTTTTTTCTCTTAATGAAATGACTCAATGACCCATATAGCTGTCAACGTTGAATCAGAAGTTTACTTTATCCATCAAGATATGGAATATGAATACCAGGGATACTTTCATGAATATTCTAGATTTTTAGAAAGAGTTTAAAACACTCTAGTACGCAGGTCTTTGAAAAATCGAAAAAACATGTGTACCTATTTTAAATGGGAAAATCACCTCTGGTAATGGCTATTTTATAAGATAGAAGGCTGAAACTTTTTCCACATTCTTTTTGAATTATTTGGAGCTGATTTGGGGGGCGGCCCTAACCCCATATAAGGACCACCCTAGGGGGTACACAATAGACTGTCAAACGATTGCACATAAAATTAACTAAACATATGCATTCGGGGAGCAGGGCTAACTTTTATAAGATTTAGAGCACCCAGTCGCGCAGACATTCACCGATTTTAAAATACACGCAATTGAAGCTGCGAGGAAATATTACTCTTTATATAATAAAACTCATTCATTCAATGTATCCGTTGAAACATATTAAAAAGAAATAAACAAATATTTATGCCCACATAAATCAATGAATTTTAATATATTCAAATATATTTATTTTTAATATATATATACACGCTACACGCAGAGATGCGCTTGAGCCCGGTGTGGTCTGTTGTAGCGAGTTTGTGCGAGGTCGCAGGGTCAGACCCTCAATGATGCACCTGTCTGTACGACGCCTACCTGTCGTGGTGTGAATAACATTGGCTCTCACTAATTGACTTCACTTCACGTGCGTTGTATTGTTTATTTACTTGTGTTCATTTAGTTTTATTACGTTTAATATATGTATGTAGTAGTTGTTTGAGGAGTTAGTAGTGATTTTTCTAAGGAGATACCACTGTGAAGGATTGAAAAACTGTTAATTTATGTAATTTTTTTTCTTAAAGTTTGTTTCATTTATGAGTGTTTTTTGAAATTGGCTTCGCTGTGACAAAAAGATTAAGTTTATTTTAAAAAAAAATTCCTATATCGACGAGGAGATGACAAATTCCTTAAATTCACAAAAACTGATTGTTATAATTTTATTATGTAACAATTCTTTTTTCCTCATCAAATAATTTTTGATAGGTAATATTATTTTTTAGTCTATATGTATTTTTGGTCAAAATGATCGTATAATTAGAAAATTAATTTTGATACCTACAAATATCTGCTTTTATATCTTACGATGAATTAACGAAAATTCTTTAACAAAATAATCGATAACATATCGTTTTTAGTTTTATTGACTTTTGCAATTTTTTAAAATGATAACTCTGGAAAAATGTAATTTTTACACAAAAACTGTTTTGGATTGTGATAAATCAACAATCGCCAAACCATCGATTGCGAGCCACCAATAACTCGCGGTGTTACATGATAAAAATTCTAAATTATTAAAAATATTTACGACTGCTGTGTTAGATACTCAAAATTGATATTACAAAATCGTAACATATTATTTATAAAGTTTATTTCACAAATATGAATTACCTTTCAAAAAACGGCCAAGTACGTAGCAATTAGCCATTTTTAAGTTGATATGTTATTAAGAATCTTATGATGTAATTTCCTTCACATCAACGCCAAAATTCGCTAGCAATACCGAGCATTAACAACGGTAACGTCTGTGAAACGTTCTACTCGTTTGGCGGCAACTTTTTACACAAACTGTCAGCTCGTTTTATGATTTTATGAAGATTTTTTACGCTCACGTCTCTGGTAATTGTAGTTCATTAACGTTGATTTGGCATGGAAATATGCGAGCAAAATTATTTTTATGATTTCTTAAATGCCCTGATTAGCTACATATTACTACACTGTTAAAAATTAAATAAAATTAAATCAATATGTTTTTTTTTATATTCTCGTATAAATGCAAAAATTGTTTTCATAACAAAAAATATTAATTTATTTGGAGAGCTTCAATTTCGTAATTATTAATTTTTAATTGTTAAATATGTTAAACCGTATTATTAAATATTTTCTTAATTTATTTGTTAGTCATGTAAAATAAGAATTTGTTTCTATTGTTGCAGGAATTTCTCGAAGAGATCTTTAATCTATTTGACCACGATCGAGAAAACAGACTCCATCAAGAAAGCTGGATAGAGTTCCTCAAAGAACGGCTTGTGTAAGTATAGTTGAACTATAAAAAATAATTAACGAAAAGCTATTGCAATTTTTAATTTAGTCAAATTCTATATTTCAGAGATGAACAACATGCAGATTTTGCAGAACAAGTCGAAAGTGTTGCCTATGTTTTATGTGGGGAGGATACAATTGATTTGCATCACTTTTATCAAATTTTTAATGCTAAAGGGGTAACGTTGTTTGCACTGTTAATTAATGTGTTTTTTATATCTGTTTGCATGTTCTTCTTTCAGATTATTGAAAAAATATTTCGATTGGTGGATGAAGATTGTGATGGAGTTGTTAGTCAAGAACAAATTATGGATTTTATTGCAAATATTACTAGTTGCAGGTAATTGTATCAATTTTTAAGGAATTTGCCATTCAAAAGTATGTTTTGTTTGTTGTTTGATAAACTTTTTTCTAGAAAGAATACTTACTAATTGCATTGCCAACTTTTATAAGTACTTTTAATGTTAAGTAACTCAATAAAATGGTAAAAATGACACTTTAATTTCTGTTTTTTAATTGTAGCCCTCGAACTGGTTTCGACAAAAATAACTTAGATTTTTTAGTTAAACTGTTTCGTCAAACTGTTGGAAATGAAAAGGAAATTAGAAGAGAAGATTTTCAAAAGATTGTTATATCTAAAAACGTGTGTATAACATTTCAGGATTAATTGAGTTAAGAAAAATTAATTAAAATCATTTTATTTGTAGCCTTTTTTCACAGAGAGAGTTTTTCAAATTTTCGATAAAGATAACTCTGGTTCTATTTCTCTTCAAGAATTTATTGATGCAATGCATCAATTTGCTGGACAGACACCTGATGATAAAATAAGATTTCTATTCAAAGTCTATGATCTTGATGGTAATTATTTTAATTGAGCCATTCAAAACCTAAAATGACTAAATCCAAACTGTGTTTGACCTGTTTGAGTTAATAGCTTTAGTTTCTGAACAGTTTACTTTTTTACTATGTGGAGCCAAGCAAAAGTCTGATTTAGATCAGATACGTTTCTTAAATATCTGATCAAAATCGGCATTCGTCTGATATATTTAAATCTTCATAATAGTTTAACTAAATAACTTATTGTATATTTACAATTAAAGGTGATGGATTGATACAACATCGTGAACTTCAGCACGTAATGCGAGCTTGCATGGAAGAAAATGGAATGCAGTTTAGTGAGGACCAAATTGACGATCTTACTATCGCTATGTTTGAAGATGCAGATCCGACTAATAGAGGTGCAATCACATATGAAGCACTGAAAAATCAACTAGAGAAACATGGTGGTCTTTTAGAAAATCTCTCAATCAGGTACAGATATTAATTAGCATTCTCTACGTTGTGTACACTGTTACACTGGCATTATCAGAATATTAACCAGGGGATCCAAATTTTGTTTATTTATCAATTGTTAAATGAGATCTAATCAACATTTTAAAATAAATATATACTTTAAACATTTCTTATTAATTTAATTCTTTTATTTACAATTTATAATAATCAACCCAAAAATTTTCATAGGGTATGTTTTGGTATATAATTTTAATTTTTTTTTATCCTTACAGTATAGATCGTTGGTTGGTACCGCCAAAACCAAAGCCTCCACCTTCAACATTTTTAAGAAAACTTACTGCATTGGCGCCATACCAGCTTTCAACTCCTTATCTAAAAAATAATTATGTATATCTTATTTTCCTTATTGCCTTTGTTATTGTCAATCTTGCCTTGATAATTGCAAGAATTTATGAATATAGACAAGCCAATACATATACTATTATTGCAAGATGTTGCGGTAAGATTATTTTTATATATTATTTTATTGAAACATTTTATCATATAGAAAAAAAATGCAAAATTATTCTTTTATGTCATTGCATCATTTGATCTATAATAGTAAGTATAATTTTGATATACAATTTTTAATATAAAATGAAATATGTGCTGTGCTGCCATCTATGGAATTGTAAACATATTAATTACAGGTTTCGGCATTAGCATTGCTTTTAAATTCTAATAAAATTATTCCTAATATTATTTATTTATTATTTTCATTTTCTTATTTATAAAGATATAACATTTCAGGACAATGTCTTAATTTCAATTGCATGTTTATATTGGTTTTGATGCTTCGACAAAGTATAACGTTTCTACGTACCAGAGGTTTCAGTGCATTCTTGCCGCTCGATCATCATATTTATTTCCATAAAATAACAGGAGTGTTAATATTTATTTACAGTATTATTCATACAATAGCACATTTATGCAATTTCTGTAAGTAATTTATAATTTTCCAAATAATATCAAATAGATCTTTATGTTTATATTCTATTTTAGGCACAGTTATTGTGAATGATCCGCAAATAAATAAAGCAAATTATACAATATCTGAGTGGCTTTTCACTGATAGACCAGGAATATTAGGATTGATTCCTGGGTGGGCCAATCCAACTGGTTTCGTACTATGCATTATATTATTAATCATGTTTATTTGTTCACAACCGTTTGTTCGGAGAGGAGGAAGTTTTGAGGTAAAATAAATTCTTAATTATATATAGTAATGACAGATTCATGAATTGAATTTGTTTATATTTTAGATTTTCTATTGGACACATCTACTTTACATTCCGTTCTGGGTTTTAGTATTCTTACATGGACCAAACTTTTGGAAATGGTTTATTATTCCTGGTCTAATTTATATTCTTGAACGAATTATAAGAATGTTTTGGATGAAAAGCGAAAGAGGAAAAACATACATCAGTTCAGGTCTTCTTTTACCTTCAAAGGTAGTTCATTTGGTTATTAAAAGACCTATACATTTTGATTTTCATCCTGGGGATTACATATTTGTGAACATACCAGTGATAGCTAAATACGAATGGCATCCGTTTACTATAAGCAGTGCTCCTGAACAAGAAGGTTTTGTATCTTTAAAACTTCATTTTAAAGTACGATCTTTAAGTTTTAAGTGCAATAAAATATATTGATATTTTTAGATTATATGTGGTTACATATCCGAGGAGTAGGTGAATGGACAAATCGTCTCTACAGCTACTTTGAAAAAGAACAAGAAAAACTCCATAATGGTGAAATTGCACCAGTTACATGCACTGCCGGTGTTTGTACTCCGATTGAAAATAATCCAAAATACATTCAAAATGGAGTAAATATTGACAACAGTCCGATAAAGAAAATTCAAGCGTCACTACAGCGTAAATTTTCCGGAAAGAATAAAGCCCGTTTGGTAACAGGGTATTCAAATGATTCCTTCTGTTCAGATGATCTTCAGCCTGTTTCAGCTTCAGAAAGTGAATTGAATAATCGGGCTGGTTGCAGTACTAATGGTATAACTAAAAATTTAGTTTATAACTCAAACGTATGCTTTCCAGGTGGTGACCTGGAAAGCATGGGTGTGTAGTAAAGGAGCAGCACACGTTGGAATACCCCAATATGTAGATAGTGTATATGCTGTTCTTTTTAAATAATTGTTGAATATTTTAGTTTACTTGGAGTTTTTTTTTATTTCATCATAATAATTTTAAAAAAATTTGACCACATATATAGAAAAAAATTATTTTATTGCAGTTGATATTAAAAATTATCAAGGTCGAACACGGAAAATGACACCTGAAAAGAAACTCCATATGCTTCTTTTTACTCAAAAAGCACCATTAGAAAAATCTTTATCGATGCCAGATATGCAAACCAAAGCTAAGAAACGTGCTCGTCAATTAGTGTAAGTGAATAAAAATAACTCCATGTAAACTAAAATGGTGAAGTATCTTAAAATATAAAAAATTATTATAGGCTTCGAGATTTCACAAGATCTGAATCTGAAAAAAGTTTTGATGAATGTCAAATACGTAAAGCTCGTCTTCAAGGTTTAGGTTTGGCATACCTGAGTCCGCAGAACAAATCTTTAGCACACAGTTTTAAATATATGAGAAATAAACCTACGATTATTGCATTTAAAACACCAAGCTTGGAAAATTGTGAACAAAGAGATTCAACAGCATCATTAGGTATTACATTTTTTTTTAATCATTCAAATTCAACAAATTTATATGTCGGTAAGAAAATATATTTTAAGAATTACAGAAATTTTTATCTAATATTATGTAAATATAAATACTTCATTTTGCTTCAATTTAGGCAATGGAACTGGAAATTTCCGTGCAATAATTCCAGAGAGAGCTGCTGAAGAAGGTCATATAATTCCGATGACAAACTTATCTAACATTGGACCAAAACTACCACCAAACGTTAATTATCCAGTTGGAAAACCACTTGAAGTAAGTAAATAATTATTAATTACTAATTTTCATTTTATAAATATTATGTAGACATCCTTTACAGAATTTATACATGAACGAGATGAAAAACGTAGAATGAAAGCAATGCCTTTAGGTGAGGGCCTGGAGGTAAAAATTAACGCAAACATTAATAATTGTGTTTCTGTTTTGTCATTTGGATGCCTGAAATTTGCATGATTATTTCTTGTCATTAATTGTCATAGGTGTAATCAGTGTTTAAAAGTAGTAAAGGTTGCAAATGTATGAAGTGTAAAAATGTCTTACTACATAATGCGACTATGATATTGGTGCACATTTCTGTTTACGTTGTTTTAAATGGGGTACATCTGCTATAAATGTTTTTATGTAAATTGTAATTGTCCATCTTCTATTATAAATATGTTATTTATTTTTAATAATCATATTTATCATTTTACAGATATTTTTGGATGGACCATATGGAGCACCATCAAGCCATATATTTAGAGCTCAGCATGCAGTTCTCATTGCTACTGGTATCGGGGTCACACCATTTGCTTCTATTTTACAATCAATCATGCATCGTTATTGGAAAGCAAGACACAATTGTCCAAAATGTAAATTCACTTGGTCCAGTGATATTCCAGCAACTATTATGAATTTACGGAAGGTATTATTATAGCTACATGTTTTTTATGTTTCTTTTAATTATTATTTTATAGAATGGCATATTTGATTTAAAAATCTATATTTTTTTAGGTTGACTTTTTTTGGATTAATCGTGATCAACGGTCATTTGAATGGTTTATAAATTTATTGTCGCAACTTGAAATTGAACAAGCTGAACTTGGAGGAGCCATGGAAAGATTTTTAGAAATGCATATGTACATCACAAGTGCTTTACAAAAAACTGATATGAAAGCTGTTGGTTTACAATTAGCCATGGATTTGTTGCATGAGAAGGTATTTTAATTATTTAACGAGTAAAAATCTTTATATTTTTATATTTCTTAAAATGAATGCAGTAATACCTCGACTTACACTACCCTGACTTGCGCAAACTTTTTGAGTTTTCATTCCAAAATTCTTGAATATATATAATATGTAACGATGTATCCCGGTTTATACAAATTCAAATTACGCGGTTTTCATCGATCTCACCTATCACATATCTTCGGGGTATTATTGTACCTACATATTTATATTTATCATGTAATATATCATTCTTATTATTTTTAACAGGAAAAAAGAGATTTAATAACTGGATTGAAAACTCGCACAAATGCTGGAAGACCAAATTGGGATAAAGTATTCAAACAGCTTGAAGCTCAGAAAAAAGGCAAAATAACTGTATTCTTCTGTGGTCCTCCAAATCTAGGAAGAGTACTCAGAGTTAAATGTGACCAGTTTGGTTTTTTCTTCCGGAAAGAATCATTTTAAATATGTTCATATAAATATATCTATAGGTATATTTTTTTACGCTTTATAATTATTACCATTATGAGAGGCTAGTATATATATTTTGATTTGTATGTCAAAAAAATTTATGTATAATTATATATATATATGTACAGTGTATATTAATCTGAATAATTAGTTATTTATTTTTAGTCATTTTTAAATCATTCATACTAACGTACTTTTAATTTTAATAATTATATAAGATATGTGCTGATATATACTTATAAAAAAATATAAAATAGACTAGTATTTTCCATTACTAGTTGATTTATATTAACATTAACTTTTTAAATATTTTTTCAAAGCAATAACATATAATAAGAGTTACCTATCTAAGATTATTTTACCCTTTAAAAACAATATAATTTTTTCTTGTTCTTTTATTTCATATTAGTTTAGAAATGTTTATTGTAGTCGAATCATATTTACCAATATTTTACCATTAATTAATAATGAAATGTTACCAACTATGTACTTATTTATTTATTTGTAATTTAAATTTTACTCTTTGGGTAAGGTTAATATGTAATATATAGTTCAACAATAAAGTATTGTTAATTTATCAGTATTTTATTATTCCATCATTTTTGATAATATTTTTAATAAATTAATGCAAAGAAGATAAATAAATAAATATTTAGTTCCTGTACACGAGACAAACACAATTTTTTTTAATTCATGTTTCTTGCACCAAGTATTGATAGATAAATGCAATACAAGATGATATATAATATAATTTTCATAAAAACTGTATCTAAATTATGAGGAATTGTTTTTAAAAATAACAATACACCCATTTCATTATTTAATTTTATATTAAATACTAAAATTTGGAATATCTAATATTTATTGCCACAAAATTTACTTTTAGAAGATTACATAATAATTTAATCGCACAAATATATATGAGTACCTATTGTAAACGAAGAGTACTTCTTTATTCAGCAAATGAGTTTCAAAAAAAAAATTTGATACATGGAGAAATGATTAAAACATATTATAACAATCAAATGGGAGGAGCAAACTAAGTTTGTGATAAGCGAATTTCAATGAAAACTGAATGACCACTTCTGCATTTCACTGTACCTGATAGTTTTTCAAGAATTTATAAAATAAAACAACATAATCATATATATTATATATTTATATATGATGTAAAAACATAGAAATAACATTGTATATAAGTTTAAATACAAATATTTTATTAAAAATATTATCACAACACTTATTATCCATAATAATTTGTCAAAATATACATGCAGTTGACAATATAGTTGTAATATTTAATAAATAAAGATTGATTATATATCATAACAATACAGTTAGGTATAATAGAATTGGCCGCTTCATATATAGTATAGATTTGTTTATAAAGTTTTATAATTCACACATAGAGCTTTTAAAACAGATGCAACTTTATACAAATACCTACTAATTTTATAACAATTTATAATTAATCACTTATAGCCATTATGTGGCTATATAAATATCAAGAATTTATTTAAAAACTAATAACAACTATTTCTCCATGTGAAAATTATTTCAAGACAAACATTCACAATATTATACCTACTAGAAAATACATATTTTTCACCATATAACATTGAGTTATCGAGTTTCAAATGATTAGAATAAAATAAAGAATACAGCATCTTTTAAATTTGAATATAAAAATATTTCCTCTTGAATTTGTATAGATGCAATAAATAATTTATATATCAACAATTTATTATAAATATTTATATAAAAAAATATTTTTTCTTAAAAATATTCTAGTTAAACTATATTTATTATTCTTTGACTTAAACAACAATAACAGCTTTAGTTGGTAACCTTTATTTAATTTAATTACATATATGAAGTTTTGAGTGTTTTAGAATTTGTAAGTACTTATATATCTAAATTCATTACCACTAGTTTTAAAAAAATTATATTACTATACATCAGTGATGAGCTGCAAAAAAAATTTACGCGCAAAATTTTGTTAACATTTTATATTAATATTATTACTTTTTAATCCAAGGGAATGTTTTAAAGGTGATACAAATAATAGTTAAAAAGAAAAACAAAGCTAACAAATTACACAGTGCTGAATAAGACTGAGAAAGTGCCAGCCTCATTCATTTACATGGTTTGAATTCTCAAAATTAATGCGGTGACATTTAAGCACTGTATTATTTGTCAAAGATTTAATCTTGTGAAAAAATATAGGTACTACTTATATATGCAATAAATGCTCATTTTTACAATGGATTTGCACAAACTCACTACAGCTCATCAACGCTGTACATAATGTAGGTATAAATTCGCCACCGAATGCAATTGTGTAAAGTAAAAATATTTGAGCATCAAACAGATTTTATAGAATTAATTTTAGAAAGACATGTATTATCAAAAAAAAAAAAAAAAAATGATGAGATTATCCATAACCCTTTTGTTATCTCGAAAGGTTTCCATCAATTCCACCTTGATAAAGAAGTGCAAAGGATTGATAATTATAAAACTATAAGCTTTATATGATATTAAAAATTAAAACTTATTAATTATTAATTACTAAAAGCCGCAATAATAATAATAAACAAAAATTGCTTGGAGACTAGATAGATATAGGAGCTATTTATCTTAATATAAATATTTTTCCAATGACTAAAAAACTTTATTTACATGCCACTACCATAATGTCTATTTAACATAAAAAAGAAATTTTTATAATTTATAATTACTTCATTATTGATATTTACCCTGTGTCATATATAATATACTACTAACTATAGCAAACTTGGTAGGTACAAAAATAAAATTACAAAATAACATTTTGTTGGTGTTGCAGATCTTTCATATTCATATTATAATATACATTATAAAAATTTTCTTGAATAGTATTATTAATATTCTTTAATTGATTAATCAGTTCAGATATTTTCATTATATCTTATAAATATTTACAAAAAGTTAAAAATAAAATGATATTAATAAATAAAATAAATGCAATTTATTATGTAATTGAAAAATGAATATTAATACTTCTTAATTTTATTTTTATGTTAACTTAAGATTATTTCTTAATAAGTTTATGATTCTTTAAATGCAGTTGTCATGGGTGAAATATATATTTTTGAATATTCATACATCATAACATAAAAAAGGTTTTTTTTTTTCCTCCTTATATAGGTTCGATATATTTATTTGAACAATTAATAGAGTTTCTGAAATTAAATATCGGATTTTATAATAACTTAATTATATTTTATAAATATTCTCTCTTACTTATAAAGTTCAGTGTTTTCATTCACATATGAACTAATGGTTGAAAAATCATCCAATGTTAAATATTCTGAAGGAACAGATGCTTCTAGCATTTCATCTAAAATTTCTCGTAGATCTGAAAATGAAGGTCGTTCTTTTGGTCTACCATTCCAACACGAAAGCATTAACAAATAACTGAAAAGAATAACAAATACAAAAGTGATTTTAACCAGAAAATCTTAAATCAAAAACTGATTTATACTTACAATTTTTGACTACAGTTGGGTGGACATTCCATTCTATAACCAGACTTTAATAATTTAACTAATCGGCTCGTTGCTGTACTGGGATAGGGACTACCTCCGAGTGTCACAATTTCCCATAGAAGAATACCAAAAGACCATCTGAAAAGTATTAACAGTTTGAGAAATAATCTTTTTGACAGTAAATATATAACAAATAAAATATATCTTACACATCACTTTGAGTTGTATATATCTGATGAGTTAATGATTCTAATGCCATCCATTTCATTGGAAGTTTACCACCACTTGTTTTTTTGTATAAATTTTCTTGATATATATCACGACTTAATCCAAAATCCGCAATTTTTAATTTCTTATCATTAGTTATTAAAACATTACGAGCAGCTAAGTCTCTGTGAATTATTCTAATACTTGACAGGTATTCCTGAAACAACAAGTATTGTAATTAATTACTATCTTAATAATCAAACAAAATAATGTAAAATTATTTTAATTTATTGGTTTTTGAAAAGTACACTATTAAATATGTTTTATTAATAATTAAATATATTTACCATTCCTATAGCTATTTGTCTGCTAAATGATAAAAGATCTGTCGGTGTTATAATTGAATTACAATCCCCATTTTCCACACCCATCATTCCATAAGTTTTGTTAGTTATTATATCGGGTGCATTCATACAATGTGCCTTCTCTATTCCAGAGTCAAACAAAATATGATCATAATATTTTATACTAACATCTTTTTTCTGTGTGACTTGCATGTTGTGTATCTGATACCAGCATCTTCGTAAATAACTCTAAAATAGTAAAAATAACAGGTACATTAAGTGTGAAAACCAGATGCAAGAGCAAGAAAGATATGAAAAAATACAAACCTGTAAATCACCCAATTCACAATACTCAACTACCAAAAGAGGTATTGTATCTTTTGTACAACATCCAATCATTGAAACTAGATGCGGATGTGAACCTACAGATTTCATCATGTTGATTTCTTGTTGAAAACTTCGCAAGTCTTCATAGGAAGAATTCTCTAAAATATTAAATTGATATTACTTTCTTTACTTATGTACTTTATGAGTAAAAATAATTTATATGAAAAACAAACCTTTTAATGTTTTTACTGCTACTTCTTGCCGGCATGGAAACAAGTACCCTTTTCTCACAATACCAAAAGCTCCCTCTCCTAGAATTTTCTCTAGTATGATCTTATCTCTATCTATTTCAAAATCATCTGTTACCCATACTTTACTGCCATCAATGATATTCTTTATCATATCAAATGTTTCTTTTGGTGCATTCTTTTCTAAGTCCTAACATTAAAATACATATCGAATCAATATTAAATATAAAACACAATCCCCCAAAAAAATAAAAAAATTCTTACTTCAAAATATTTGCTTCGCATGCTATCCCTTTTCAGCTTTTTTCTTCTATAGTATAAAGAAATAATAATTATTATTATTCCAAACAAAACTGCTATGATGAAAGAGCATAATAATATGAGCCAAATGTTGCCAACCACGTCATATCCTAAAATAAATTATTAATACAGATATGAAAAAATGTAAGTTCAATAAGTTATAAGAACACTCACCTTTTAGTACGAGACTACGGTCAAAGTTATTGATATAAATTGGAATCGAGCTACTTTTACTGCCTGCTGAAGTAATTGCAGTTAATATAATATCACAGTTTGTATATAAATATACATCCGTAAAGACTGCGCTGGAATGATTCTGTAAAAATGATTATCAATTAGTTTGTATTTGTAGTAATTTGGTCTTGTCTTTCTGGTCTTTTCCAATAAATTAAAAAAAAATATCTCCCTCTCCCCATTTAACTATATGTAAAGTACATATATTTATCATAAAACATAAATTTTGATAAATGTACTTGGTAATTTAGGCTTATCCTGACCCTCCACCATGAGGAGCACGCCCATGTTTTTTAGTGACCAGAACACCCTCCGAATTTGTCATTTACTTACCCCAGTAACGTTATCTGTGTAGTAAATAATTTCAGAAGACTGGACAGTCGAAGCAAACAGCTCTATCTTGTAATACAGTGGTGAGTGTTTTGGTGTATCCCATTCAACATGTAGATCGTACAAGCATACGTTCTCCAAATTCGTTTCCTCTAATGTAGTTTTACAGTTTGATTCCTGTGCCCGAAGGCCTGTTGGAATTTCCGGGGCTGAAATATAAATTTATAATGTACATAGTGATTGGGACCATCTACACTCATAAAAAAAATTAAGGGGCCAGAATATTTATAGACAAAATAAAACAATATTTAAAGGATCGTACACAGATCGAAACAATGGAAAATAAATTCATTTTCTTCAGATTTACATATCAAAATGTATATGTGGTTAATATCCTGCTTATTCAGAAAGGAATCATTATTATTATTTAATTAATGTAAACTTACGGCAAAAATCTCCATCGTTAAATGTCTCCAGACAAGTTGGTGTCATTATTGGAAACCAAGACTTTGGGCTTTCAATTTCCTTTATCTGTGATTTCGATATAATGCTGAGACTGTAGTTAGTCTCATATTGTAAAAAGTCTAAATATAGTGTGTATAACTTATCTATCTGGAAATAAAATACATATATTTGAAGATAAAATATTTGTATGTAATTTATTAACAATATCAGTGGTGGACTAAGTAAGGTTGCGGCCTAGGGCCGAATATTAGTTATTAGAGGTTCGTCTCTCCCCCTTACTCCGCTATTAATGACATATAAAAATCATCATAAATCGTGTGAAATATAATAGTTAAGTGGAATCCCAAAACTGTTATTTTTTCAAAATAATTCAAGAACGACCTATTAAAATTTTATAAAAATTTTTTTTGTAGGGTATTCAATTTTCTATAAGAAAGGTAGTTACAATTTGTACAGTAAAATATTTTCTTACCAGTTAGTTTAAAAAACCGAGTATTTACTTTACACTATTACATATATACATAGATATTATATTATATCAAACATTCAATAAAACATTTTCAAAACTTAAATAATACTGACAAGAAAATATAAAATATATTGAATTATTAGTAATAGTTTAAATAAATAAGAATAAAATAAAGCAAATAAAGTACGATGAATATGTATAAATTATTCACATCCGCGAACTTTTAATTAAAATATTGAGGTAATATAAAATACTATATATCAAGTTTATAGACTCTCAAATACACTTCATAGAACCAACGAATAAATATAATGGTAATTATTCAATCAACATTGACTGATACCGTTACAACCTTCTAGCGGTGAGATACACCTCAATCCTCGTAGACTGTCAAAGAACAGATTGTACATTTATAATAAAAATAGATAAAACAATTAATTGTTGCTTCCCCAACACATTCAATGAGTATACATCAATTTTGTGTTAAGCGTCCAGATATGTATTAATGGGAAAGTATCAATTAAATTGCAATTGAATTACAAACATTACTGAAAAGTTTCACTCATGTAATTGAAAATGTTGATAAAATATTGAGATTTTAACATCAAAGCTGTTTAATCAACATAATTCGAGAAATGATCAATTTTAAAATAAAATATATACATGCAAAAATAAACTTTTGTGTTGATTTATATTTTCAAAGTTCGCTACTCACTTAAAAGAATTTCGTATGAAATGGTATACTTGTGTATTTTCAAATAAGAATATAATTAATAAATATAGATTAATAAATATTGTAAGTTAGTTACTATACTAAATAAAACTAATTAAAATGTCACTATATGATAATGTAAACATTATGAAAATTTGTACTTACTGGAACTTTCCTATGAATGTAATTACCATTATTCTCAGGAATCAAGAGATACTCATAAAAACAAGTTTTATCTAAAAAAGAAATTAAAAATAAAATTAATTTTCTATACGAAAAACATTAAAACTATTTTAATGAATCTCGATTTAACGGATTTTGGATGTATGAAAATCGATAATAATAAATATTTCCCCAAATATGTTAGTTGTTTTTATAATTTGTACTGTACTATCCTATTTAAGTTATATTTAATAGTATATAAACATTAAAGTTTTAGCAAATGAGACAACATTGTAACGTTGCCGCGTCAATATTCGTATAAGTTAAAATTGATGTTTAATATGTGATGCGAATCTATTGTCCATAATATTAACTAATTTGTTATTTAATCCACTTTTGGTTTGATATTAATGTTAATTAACGAACATTTGGATATAACAGACAATCCCAGCCTCTCCCAATTAGTCCGCTAAATCGAGAATTTACTGTATTATTCGTACCTTCGTTCGGTTCCCATTCAATTAAAGTTTGATAATATTTCGTTTTTGTGTTAAATACTAAATCTGTACTATTTTTTATATTTGTTATTGGGTTTAATGTTATATCAATTGGAAGAGTGCTCGTGCTTAATTTTCCCTGAAAACTGTAGGAAAATTTGTTAACAGCCCACAATTGTACTTGGTATTCTGTATCAGGATTAAGATTTGTCACATTGTATTTATTGTCTTCAGTCTAAAATAAAAAATATAATGTAATAAAACTATATTGCGCGTGCTCTTAAATTATAAACATGGTGTAATGCCGTGTTTAGATCAGAAAGACAAAATAGCAACATGGTGTTTTTTTGACAAAATAAGAATAATCCCCATAAATACGAAGTGTTTTAAAAACACCGAGTTTCTGTTTTGTCTTTTCGATCTTATAAACGCGGCATGACACTTACACTGACAATGAGTAGAATATTAGTGATCCAGCAAGAGTGCCACATTGCTCGACACGATGAAAAGTTTAATATCAACCAACCATTATAGAAAATATGTTTTCTGCGTATGGTACTTACTAAAAGTTATATTTTTACATTACTAAAATACGTATATTCATATTGCACGGTAAAAAATACCAATAAATTATCAAAAGCATTATTATATTGTATTATATAAGTTGCTTCGTTCCCTCGACAACGTTCAGTTGTTTGTTTACCCTCGGAATGGCGAGTCTCAGCAAAAGATGTTCTGCGTTAATATTAGGCTTTATTTACTCTTATGTGACTATATTTTTAACACATACCTTTTATATATTTCGTTCATAATTAATTGGAATTTTTATATAAGTACAGTTTTTAAATTTTAACATTTAAATATATATGTCAAAAACATTAGGAATACACGTTTTCAAATAACTTTCTATAAAAGCAATCAGATTTAAGACAGTATCGATTTATATATTAATTGATATTTGTGTTCCGTAAAGAAAAATAATTAAAAGGTTTATTGCTACTCTGAGAAGATTAAGAAATAAAAAGGTAAAGAATTAAAGTGTGTTTCAGTCACCATCAAAAGACACACACAGTCGAATTTTGTGCGCTAATTGGATACTATTGGATAGCTCGCTTATACATGAATAGAAGTAGTTCAGAAGTCAAAATTATTAACTTAAAAAAAGTAAATATATTAATAGTTACTTTGACTTTGGCATAATCTATTGTTTAAATTAAATCTTATTATTGATAATTTTTTAAAACCAAGAGTCTCGGCAAGACTTAAATCAAATCGGTCTCAAATCAAATGGTTTTGTCTCAGCGTGTAGCTCAAGCTTAAGTTTGGTTAACAAAATATTGGTGATAACAGTATATTTATTATATAATATATATCTATATACAGTTGCTACTTACGTTAAAAATCATTGTTTCTGAATCATTTGAAAATGATATTTTTAAAACATATATGGTTGGACTAGTTTTATTTTTTACGTGACTCCAATGCAAAACTAACATTTCTTCACTTCGGCAGTATAAATCAATGTTGTTGGTAATAACAGTATCTGTGGTATTTACTGTAAAAGATATTTTGTATATTAATCTTAAATAACTTGACATATAAATATAAAAATACTTACATAAATGAAGATTGATATCTATATTATTGCATTTACATTTTGTTCTGTTGTGTCTGGTGGTCTGAAAAAAAACAACAAATTTTAATACAGACGGTTTATGTGCGGGTTTCATCAACGTTGGGGGTTAATATTTAAAATAAAATAGAAATTATCCAACTTTAATCATAAACAAATGAAGAAAAAAACTTTTACTTGAATTTATTGTGCCTACTTCAATTTTGAGATTTTTCAGATTCTTATAAAAATTAAACAAAAACTGAAAAAATCATTAAAATTCATAAAAATAATAAACAAACTATTAATAAACCCGAAAAAAACGTTCATATAAAAGTATTTTTATTCATAGAATAGGATGGCGTAAAAAATAGGTTCTCGCCTAAAAAAACTGACCTTGAAATCGTTCAACAAATTAAAAATACATAATTCTTTGTTGTTTTTTTCCCCGAAACCATACAACTTTTACCAATAAAATATTTTCTAAAATATATAGCTGCCGAAATATTTTGTTGTGTCAACTTAAAATTTACAGCCACTATTATGTCGTATTTAGACCAGAAAGACAAAACAGCAGCCAGTGTTTTTAAAACACATCGTATTTAAAAATGTATAGGGTTTGTTGCTATTTTGTCCTAAAAACACGATGCTGCTGTTTTGTCTTTATAGTCTTAAATACGGCATTATAGTGTTTAGACCAAATAGACAAAACAGGTGTTAACAAAATAAAAACAAAACCTAAACACTTTAAAATACTAATTGTTTTGAAAATACCCTGTTGCTGTTTTGACTTTTTGGTCTAAAGACGGAATGTGGCTATTATATATTATATTATTAGGTTAATATAAAATAAATTGACTAATGAATAAAATAAAAGTAAGTCAATTAAATATAATATAATATATAAAAATCGCCGGCACGTGTTTAATCATAAAAGACTATATAAATATGTTCCTAGTATTACCAATATATACATTCATGTGTGTATAACATAGGTATACATTATATACAATACATAGCTACATAACTGGATGTTTCTGTAATAAATAGTAAATTGTATGAAAGACAATTTCTTTGCAGAATCAACGTTATTAGGTTTATTTTTTATGTATATATACAGAATGATTTACAACTAGTGTAAAAAGAATTTAACAGTAGGTCGAAGATATTATTTTAAGCAAGAAACTTTATATAGATATGTGTCCAGAAATTCTTCATAAAGGAGCTTCAGCCATCCAAAAATTTTGCCCAAAATTAGTGTTTCTTTAATATCTAAAGAACTCATAGTGGTACAGTTATTAAATTTGATAACCGGCTTATTATTAATAAGTTTTATCGATTTCCAGTATCAAACAATAATAATTTAGACCAGGAGTGTTTGGAGCCAGTTGACCCGCCGATTTTTTGTTCTTTAATTTTTTCCTGAGTTGGGTTCTTGTAGAAGATTATACGACACAAAAATATATTTTGTCCAACCCTATACATTTTTAAATACGAAGTGTATTAAAACACTGTGTTGCTGTTTTTGTTGTTTTTTTTTTGTCTAAACACGGCATAATACAACTGGCTATAAGTTTATGATGACAATAGTATTAGGAGATATATTTATATTAACTTTTTATCATATTTTTAATCATTGAACAAGAATATAATCTTATTTTATGTAATTTGAAGCATCCTTATTAAACGGTTGATCCTATGACAAATGAACAAAGTATATTTTTGTATATTTAGTATTTTGTGTCATATAATCCTCGGGAAAAATTAAAGAACAAAAAATACTTGATAAAAATCGGTGGGCCAACTGGGTCCATACACTCCTGGTCTAAATTATTATTATTAACACTTATTAATAATAAACCGGTTATCAAATTTAATAACTATATCACTATTAAATTCAAATAAATTAAAATCAAATAAACACTAATTTTGGGCAACATTTTTGGAATGCTGTAGCTCCCTCACGAAGAATTTCCGGACACATATTCATATGAAGTTTCTTGCTAAAAATAACATTTTCGATCTACTGTTAACATTTTTTACACTAGTTGGAAATCACCTGTATATATGTAAGATTTTTATCAAGTATCGTAAAAATTGAGCTAAGATAATTTAGGTTCACACAAATCCACCAGGTACATGACCTGTTGTTATGTTGGCGCCGCGCCACTCTAAGTTTTATGGGTATATATTATGGAATACATCTATACATTATACTATATACACATTAAGGAATACACTTCTATACATTCTATAGTTCTATGTTTGTAATTCTATAATATTTTACCGGAAAGTCCACGTTTTTGTCTAAAATAACCCCCAGTTTCACTATGCGTAGTTTGGGTATATGCTTGTCTTTATTTAAACATAAGTGTAAAAAACTAAAGTTAAATTATAGATAATAATATTACCTATAATTTTTAACTTGACCATTTTTCTCTAATTAGCACTGATTCAAAGTAATTCGAAAAATTCAAAAATCAACTTTAGTAAACATCCGTATCCGGTTGAAAGATCGTTTTTAAAAATAAGATGATTTCTTCCCAGATAAAAATTAATCTTAAATATAAAATTTCACCCTTCAGCGATTTATCGTATTTGAGTTACAGCGACAGACCGACAGAAACACAGACAGTCCTGATTTCGAAAAAAATCGGCTTTACTACACTTACTTATACTATATCATATACATAAGAAAATAAAAATGAGACTTTTTGACTTCTTATTTGCAGATATATTTTGGTCAAAATGACAAGTACGCAAATACTAATTTTATGTTTCATATACCCCCTTCACCATATCACTATATTGATTAAGGATAAGAAAACATTTTGGAAAAATTTGATTATATATTTATATTAACCGAACTGTTACTGAATATATGAAGTTGTATATAATTTTTTAATAGAACCAATATAAAATCACGTGTTTTGCAATGCTGTTTCTATACGCAAAGAAAAATCATACAAAAAGTAGATTTTAATTTTAAATCGACCATTTTTCACTTAATAATAATGTCAGCGATGAGAATATCTTACCATAGTTTAATTATTATTCAGATAAATAATTCATTGCTATTGTATATTATATATAAATATAAAGAACACTTACGTAACATTTGTCTTTGTAAACATGCATATATTTATTGGATATAATAAAACGATACATTATGGTGCATCTGAACTTGAGCATTTTACTACGAAAGATATATAATTATTTTACATATATATTTGCTATATATGCATTTAAAATAAAACACTCATAAGTATGTATGTTTATTATATGATTAACTAACATTCATGCATAATATGTATGTGTTATGTATATAACAAAAGATATTGAGAGCCACTGGAATACGATGACCATGAATTGACCCAAAGTTAATATCACCAGCCTAATCAAAAACGTAAAAATGATAATTTTTTAAATAAAAAAGTATGTTTATATTTTTTATTCAAATTATTTACAACATTGCGCCAATTAAATCAGAATAGTCGATTATATTTTTAATGTAATTATTTTATTTTGTTTTATAAATAGCATTTGTCATTAGACGAATTATTCATTAATTTAAAAAGAATATAACAATAATATATAAGTTATAGTATTCATTTTTAAAAGAGAATTGTGCCAAATCACTCATCCCATCAATATCCAAGAACATTTGAATCTCAATTAATGTAGGAGGTTTAGAAATAAATTTTCCGCAGAAAATCACAAACTAAAAAATATATACTTTGTATAATTTTAAATCTATTTAAAGACATGTATGTAGGAAGTAGGTATATCAATGACAGTTAAAATCTTTATTCAGTGGGACGAGGGAAACATGCGATAATAATCAGAGGGAAGGTAATTTGATGATTCAAATTGACCTTCAACAGGAATAAAAAGAAACAGCGTGGCGCACGTAGGAATCAAATTATGAAATTGTTAAATATCATTATGAATCTTAACGCTTGACAACTGAAGCTTTATTAATAAAATTCCAATACCCTTATAAATCGGGTAAACCAAAACTTAAATCTTTGTAAATTAAGACATCATTTTCGACCTTGAATTTGTTTTAAAGTAAACGGTTTTCTTATCCTATATAAATGAAACTTAATCAGATTTATATTTGAGTATTCAATTTTTTCTATAATGGAGTGTCTACCTGGAAGTAAGTAGAATATTTTAGTATAATATAATAATCATTTTAGTTTATATTTTTATCGTTATCCTTGACTTTATATATTAATACAAAATAGTTTTATATTCAAGGTACAAATAAAATAAGGTTAAAATTAGGTAGCCAGTAAAAAGTTTTTTGTCCGTTATTATAAACGAGCTAGAAAGAACATTCAAATGAGGTTTGAACCCAAGGTATGTAAAATACAAGGTAGTCTCAGTATCTTGGTGCAAGAGAGGGAAATACGTCATCTGGGTGCCCTGATGTGGTGAGGGGAAATTATGTGCCCAATCATAGCAAATATAGTCTTGTAACTCGGCGTAAGAAGGGGAAAATACGACATCTGGGGTGCCCAAGCTAATTGGTCAAAAGCTACTGAGGCAACCTGTGTATTTACTAACCTCGGTATGTAAACACCAACGGTATTAAAACAATGGCTATATTATGAAAACTATTTTGTACGGTTAGAGTCGCTGTGTGTTACAATAAATTGAAATATCAGTGCTCTAAATTCCATAGGAAATCCATAGATACTATCACATAATTAATACCCCATTTAAAAGTTAGCAAATTTACTAGCTCCTTTATAATGCCAGACATTATATTGTTTTTTAGGGCAGATTCTTTATATTTTATCCATGCTTACTACTAGCGTAATTAAACTGTGGGATGTTAATAACATTTTTTAAACTCTTTCTACATTAATTTTTGAACACGTCAAATAATTATGCCAGTCTTAAACCTCGATAGTGTGAAGAAAAATTAAAGGACCGCAAGTATCACTGATACAGTGTGTAAATGTATATGTACAATTTTTTTGATAGGTCGCAAGTGTCACGCCCTCATTTGTCACGTAGCCTTAAAATAATTAATCTTATTCAAAGTTGAATTAATAGTATCATATAAATGAAAACAAAATAAAGGGCCAAATAAGATTTGACGAGGTCATTACACATATGTAGTAAAATAATCTTATCTCATTAATAATATATTTACATAGCTTTTAATGTCTTTTAAAACAGTTTGTAATTAGTAACTATTATGTCTTATCAAATATACATTACCTATTCAATAACTTACTTATTGTTTTAGTTATTAGTATCCGATATACCAACGAATGTTGTTGACGTTAACATTATCTATAAAATTTACGATAAATACGACGTCACAACTATCAAAAATCACGTGTTGATACGTTAGAATAGAGTAGAATGTGCTGTATTTATTGTAACATGTAGAAATTTTTATTTGACAATTATTTAATATAAACAGTTCGTTGCGGCGGAGATTGAATCCCCATTTTTATACTATATTACAGTTAAAGTATATATATATTATAAAGCATCAACTCTATTCTCAATAACTACATACGTGTTTTTGACTGTTGTGACATCGGGCCACCCATGTTCTCCGTATTAACCAATTTTCCAATTACACATACTAAAAAGTTTTATAATTATCAATATGAAGTGATTTAATTATTATGTATATATTATTTTTAAGGTTTATACTTTTAGAAGTTTTAATTTAAATATATTTGTTTATTTACTTACCTCTTCAATGTCATCCCCATTCAAACACTGCATCTGACACATTAAACTATTCACATTATTTTCAAGTTCGTTAAAGTTATTAACCCTAGCATAAAATAAATGAACACTACATAAAAGCAGTATTAAATTTACAAATGCAGAAACACCCATTTTACACATGTTTTTATTGTACACTAATTATCATGTTTACATTTGTTCTATACGAAACGTAATCATTAATATTTAAAAACAGTAACACTTAAAATATTTTCGTCAACACGTGTGCAGACAGCATTTACCACGTGTGTCAGTTGATCCCAATGAAGTAGTGTGGCGACTGTGTCCATGCGTATGTTTGTCTATCGCTACTGCCTGACAGAACAGGTGAGATATGATGCCGACGCATGCGCTCTCGAGGAAATTGGTGATTTATGAATAGAGGTATTATTCTCGGGAACAGGTATAAAATGTAATGGGTTTTTACTTTCTTTTTTCTATGTATTTGTTAATTTAGGTTGAATTTACTATTATTGTTGTTGTCGCCATTGTAAAGGCGAAAGAAAGTGAAATTTCATTCAAGGAATCTTTAGAAACAACCTGTGACGTAAAATTAAAAATAATAGTTATAACTTTTTTTTTCTAAACATAATTAATTTAGGTACGTTTCTATTATTATTATTATTATTTTTTGGTATCTCTACCGCTTCATTCAGTGCCGGATTAAGCAAGCACGGGGCCTGTAGCAAATGTTATAAAGAGGCCCTTGGCTGTGGCGACGCTAGGGGGGGGGGGGGGGAACTCGGGGAGTAAATCAAAGATTTCACCCACTTCCCCCGACAAAAGTCAATAGGATTTTTTTGCACATTAAGCGGGTGTCACCCCCTGTGAATTTTTAACGACGTAAAAATATCAGTGGGATCTATTTTTTAAATAAATTGGATGATTATCACCTCTATAGACTTTCAATATTAAAAAAGTCAATTCCCTAATTTATTAGACATTTTTCCCATTGGAAGCTTTAAATAAACAAAAAAGAGGTAAATATTATACCATAGACATAGAGCATGGACTCGAAAACAGAGCCGTGTCAAAAGAAAGAGATAGACAATGGTTTGTCCTTATTTAAATATAAGTAACTATTTCTTTCTTATACAAGTCTTGAGGCTTCCGCGGCGGTCTTGATATGGATCTTGGCTTCTGGGTGTAAGCCGCGTCGGTTTGGTCGTGTTATCGGCCAATGTTTCGTCACACATTGCAGTGGACATCTTCAGGGCTCTTCTTTTTCTAAAAGGTGTCCACTGCAATGTGTGACGAAACGTTGGCCGATAACACGACCAAACCGACGCGGCTTACACCCAGAAGCCATGATCCATATTTCTTTCTTATTAGAAAAAGAGATAGATATATCCCAAACGACACCGTATCTCTCTCACTGTTTTTTCGAGATACATCTATCTCTTTTTCTAATAAGAATGAAATAAATGAATGAATTAAATAAGGACAAGTATATCCCAAATCATTTTCCATCTCTTTCTTTTGATACGGCTCTGTTTGTGAATCAGATTCGCGGTCCATGCTCTATGTCTATGGGCAAATAAGCTTTATTTTTTAACAAATAAGACAGGTGTCACCCCTTCAGGGTGTCACCCGGGTCGAACCACCTCGCCTCCCTACCCACCCCTTAACTACGTCTCAGACTAACTTGATTTAGAATATACAATCCTTTAAAAAAGTAGTAAGTCTAATAAGAGATATTTTTCCGCAAAGTCGCGGGGTCCCCAGAGACGCGAGACCCTTAGCATTTGCTACTCCTCCTACGTTATTAATCCGGCACTGGCTTCATTATAAATAAATAATTCATTTTTAATGTATTTAATGTAAGGAAAATGCTAGTTGTACAGGCTTTTATACGAATAATGGTTTTCCCCAGTAACTGCTTTATTATTTATATAAGTAAGTTTCTGTTTTCATATATAATTTTTTTAAATTTTTTTTATATATATTTTATAATTATTTCCATTTATATTGACTTATTCTATACTATATAGTGTAGTGAAAAAGAATAAAATGTTTATTTATTTATTTATTTATATAAAATATTGCCAATTCTGTTTATTATGGCAGGACTGGGGCTAAAGGGGGCCAGGCGTGGCGAGGAAAAAAGTCATTGATTGATATTTAGTATTTACGAATTAAATTTTTTAATCGAAAGACCTAAAAAGGTAATTCAAACGTAATTATCGAAAAAAATCTAACTAAAAAAAATTAGGGGCCCCGTCAACAATTCCTTTTTGAGGGCCCGTGAGAGGATGTGGGGGCCATGATAGTTTTACTGTCGTAACATTTTCTTATTCAAATAGTTTTTGTATAGTATTTTTATATGTTTAAAATCATATGCTTATTCTAATTTTAAAAAATATGATGATATAAACAAAAAATGGGATAAAACGAAAGATGGTATATTATTTATAACACTTACTTCATATGTTAAATGTAAATGGTAATTTAGAAATTGATGGATACAAGTGATGACAAGTTTGTAGATGTGGTCATACTAATAATTTCAAAGAATAATAATTTAGAGTGAACAATTGTTTTTTATTTTTATTTTTTAATGTTAAACTATTAAAGTAATGATTGATCATACTTTTCCAGTTTCAATTTTAACGTACATCTAAGCGACCCATAATGTCACTTCCACCCCTATAGGTATATTTTTTTGGTTACATAATAATTAATAAAATGATATTATTAACTGGATAATCCGTTACATGACATGTATATCGTTTATATAGTACGTTCAGTTATCAAAAGTGGCGGAACACCTTTATACGAGTATTATGTCCGGTATTATAAAGGACCTAACAAATTTGTTAGCTAACAAGCACTTTCAAGTGAGATATCAAACTTATATGACAGTTCTTTTGGAGTTTGTTGAAGACTGACAAGTTTCGCGCACGCGTTGTAGGTAAATACCAACGGTATTAAAACAGTGGTGATATTATCAACATTATTTTGTACGGTGAAAGATGCCAACCGTATTACAATTAGTTGAAGTGCTCTAAATTCCATAACTATAATCCATAGATACTAGTACAGAATTAATACCCCATTTGAAAGTAATTGCTAGCTAGCAAATTTTGCTAGCTCCTTTATAATACCGGACATTAACCTTTTTCTCTACTTGCTTTGGTGGGGATGCTCCAGCCAATTGGTAACAAAGGAGGTATGTTTTAATCAAAATTTCTCGAGAATGAGTGGTTTACCACTTTTGATATTTGTTTTATATTCCAAAATCTCTATAAGTATATAAAAATGAATGTTCGTTTGTATGAAGCTTGTAGACTCGGGAATTACTGAACCGATTTCAATGCGGTTTTTACCAATAGTTAGATAATTTTTCTGTGTGTGTTCGTGGCTATTGATTTTTTCTGAAAACCTAAGATTTAATATCAAAAGGCTAAAAAAATCTTTATCAAGTCATGTTTTGTTTCCATGATGTCTTTGGTCTTAGAGCATAAAACTGTCATTTATATAAAAACATAGTAGCCATGGAATATTTTATTTAATTTAGGTTACTATCATCACGTCTCTTTCAAATATTTTGTCGAATAATTGGATCATTTTTGACACGTTAACAATGATATTTATATTGATTCAAAATTGAAATATGTATCAAGAAACATTTCATTTCCAGGAAAGGTAAAATATCGAAATTGATTATGATTGTTGCTATGTGCTAGTATATAATAAAACATAAACTGAGAAGAGCCCTGAGATGTCCACTGCAATATGTGAAGAAACGTTGGCGGATAACACGACCAAATCGACGCGGCTTACACTCAGAAGCCATGATCCATAATTAAACGTTTCATATCTATTATACCATCAACCTGATTATTTTATATGCACAAAATGTTTTCAAAAATAAAAATATTCATCTAAACATGTTTTGATGGATTATATTGATATATAACCAAGTGTTTTTCATAGATACGAAAATTTCCATATGAGTCAAGGTCTTACAAAGTCGGAATAGTTACATTTGAGATAAACATCACATACGCATTTATGTATATACATGGGCGTATCGAAGAGTACAAGCTTTGAAGTGATGAACCATTTTCAAGGTTTGAGGTACCCTCTATATTTATTAAGTTAAATTTCGGAGCAATAATAATTTAATATAGTAAGAATAATACCGACCTAATAGAATATTCAACGAAATATATACATGTAAATAATTTAAGCAAACGTATTATATCGATGGTGTAAGATCATAACATGATAACTAACATTTTTGCTATTTTATGATAACAGAACGTTCATAACTGCGTAAAGATGATTTTTGAATTTTTCGCCCCCTCCTCTTTGTAAGATTCGTAAGTATTATGTACCCCCCCCCCCCCCACCTCGAATCCTTACGTGCGTTTTTTGGTATATGTTTAATGTATAGTTGACTTAGTATGTGAAAAAATAATTAAATTAAATTGGTTTTAATTAACGTATTTAAAAATAATTCATTAGAAATAACACCTAACGTGTAAGTAATGCTTTGAGCCCCCTTCCTTCTCCCACGTAAGGTTTTATGGACCTCTCGTTTTTTGGTATATATGTATAATGTATAGTTGACTTAATATGTAAAAAAATAGTTTAATTAAACAGCTGAAATTGGTTTTAATTAACATATTTTAAAATAATTCATTATCTCACGTGTAAATAATGTTTTGGACTCCCTCCCTGCTCACACGTAAGGATTCCTCTCCTTCCAAACAATTATTTATATTTAATTTTATGTTATATTGTTAAGTATTATTTTCATGGTATCTACTTTATTTTCAGAAATTCATAAATGGTAATGTAAATATTACAACCGATCAAAACACATTTTTGCAGTATATGTATATTAAAATAAGACTAAACCTATAAAGTAATACCTAGTTTTCTACATTTAAGTAATATACGGTATAATGTAGCCATTAGTATAAATACCTTAACTAAAATTTTTGCATGATAAAAAGATTATTGTAGACCATTTAGACTTATGACCGGTATTATATTATACTCGTAAAGCAGCTAACAAAAGCACTTTCAAATGGGGTATTAATTTTGTGATAGTATCTATGGATTTGTTTTGGAATTTAGAGCAACGTAATACTTCAACTAATTGGCGACTTTGACCGTTCAAAATAATATTCATAACCATTGTTTTAATACCATTGGTGTTTACCTGCCGCGTACATAGTTTTAAAACTATGTAAATTACAATTAACAATAAAATGATGTAATTTAATATATTGGGTATTAATTTAGATAAAATTGCAGGGTGAATTTGTTAGTAACATTATGACGCACCAAAATAATGATAAAAATACCACATATTATAGATGCTTTTGGAGAAAAATGTCATTTTCATAAAAATTAAAAAAAAAAGTTGGCTTTGATGAGCAACAAATTTCAACTGGAAACACGGTTAGCAATAACGGTAATACTGAAACATATGTTAGTTAATTACTTATGAAACATACTCATTGTGGTTGCTTTAGTTACGTTAGTTTGGATGTTGAGATAATGTTTGTTTGTAAGTACTACTTTGAAGGATTTTTTTAAACACTCTAGCTCAGATGGTGTTGAAGATAGACCCCCCCCCCCCTTTCCACACAAATTTTTACTTACAATGAGCCAGGGGATCAGCACCTAAAATATCTGTATCCCAAACCGAACCACTCTGTATGTTAATTATAATATTTACAACGAATAACACTGTACCGGATGTTATAAATGTTCATTTTACAGAGATTTTACTAGGTAATAATCAACAAGGTATGGTAATCCCTTTTCGTTAATAAAAAAAAAACACCGACTTCAGCCTGGCACCTATACAATTATGCCGGTACAATTCAATAACAAATACATCATAATGTATTTCCATGCACCTGCGTCGCGCCACCATTCTTATTGCAATTTATTTACTTATAATTAATTATAATTATAATTACTTATAACGAACGGCTCGGGAACTGAGAACCCCCGGACTACGAATGCGAGAAGGGTATCCTACTTTTCGACATGCGTGAATGATATGCGTAGAACTTCATAATATATATAATATATGCATAATATCATATATTAAACATATAGTATGTTTAATATATGATAATATGTACATTGTACATACGTTATACAAACGTTTTTTACATTATTTTTCGTTTTTTAATTGCATAAGAAATCTTAAGGAACTGAAAGTTCTGTGCGAATATCGATGAATTGCTGCGGGAACATAAAGATAATATAACAGTTGAAAACGTTCTGTCGGTAGTAAGAGAAAGAAAGGATGGTGCCCCCGTTCCATCTTTGTTAAACACATGTTCAAAGTACATTATTCGACCTGTTCACATAAGCGCAATGTGTTCATAAGACAGAGACACAAGTAATCGAATATTTGCTTTATCTTATTACTTATAAGTGGCGTACGAGAGTATATAATGTAAATCAATACGAATACACCAAAACAGGTAGATACGTATAATATTATTTTATATTATTATAAATTATATGCATCACTAACATAGATAATTAAGGTATTTCAAAGTCACTGAATTCACAAATATATATTTGTAAATCGAAATCATTATTAGATATACTAATATGATATTTAACGTAGAAAAGCTTACTAATTGACTAGGTTATATTAATATATTTTATGTTATTTTCAGCTAAACAAAGTAGGTGTACGTAAAAACTTTTCCAATTAGAATTTTAATACACCGATATAAATAAATATGTACGTACTACGCACTTTATATATACATATTACTATACATAAACTTTATTTATTTATTTTTTATTTGTATTTTTAAATGGCTATGATTTCAAATATATTACAATTTCAGTCAGTATGAAAGTACATATGTTCAATAACATATTGGGCGAAAAAATATGAGCAGTAAAAAAATGAAAGCAAGGAGTAACATATCTTGAAATGAGTAGCTGAATAAGTAGTTTGGATAGTAAAATGAATACATGGTCAGTAACGCCAGTTACTAAATTAGAATCGATCCGCTAGAAATATTGGAGTAAGTAGATATACTTGCGCAAGTCTAAACTTGCGCAAGTATATCGTTACGTGTGTGGGATGATTTTTGTGCAAATTTCTAAACTTGTAAGTTTTAAAAAGTTTTCGATTCCGAAACTTGTACGGTTACTGTCAATTGTACAGTAGAAAGGCTGTAGCCGGGTAGCAATGTAAAATCGGCCTCAACACGGATTTGGCTAATTTTTATTGTGAATGTTGCTCTTTATGTAAGCATTCTTATGCCCAATTATTAGCCTCCAAAAGTTGATAGTTTTTGAAAAAAAAATTATTTTCAATTTTTCAAAAATATTTTTTTTTTAAGAAATTTTTTTTTTGATTAAGTTCAAACTATGGTACAATGTAGAAGTTGAAAAGGTGCATATCAGGTAATATTTTCAAGAAGCTGCGCAAACTCTATCAAGTAAAAAAAAAATTTTGAAATTTTGAAAAAAAAATTTTTTTTGGTTGTGGTTAAGCGACAACTTCAGATATTTCATGAAATAATCTTCATACTTTAGTATTACACCCTACAAAGTCTGAAAAGAATCGAAGTGGTAGAACATACTTAAAAAAAATTAAAATCATTGGAAGTCAATATTAACATGTACAAATAATGTAATATAAAAATAATATAAAAATGATATAAAAACAGTTATTTAAATAAAATTCACTCGAAATATTCAATAAAAACGCTTCTGTCTCCCACTACCCGTTTGTCTTACCGTCTTGAATATACATACATTTCTTATGGTGATATACACATTACACATATAGTCCAGGCCACTTTACACGAAATAGAGTTTCTTGAAATAATTCATATAACAAAGCTATTTCAATATACTTTTTTTTCGTTGTTGAATTTCACTGGAAGAGGGGGTAAGTGCAAATTTTTAATTTAATATAAGGGTAGTAAAACTACACGATGGATCACTAAATGTGTAATTTTGTATTTAAATAATATTAATATAAATGTATAATAAAATAATATAATGCAATATAATAAAATATAAGAGATGCTTAGGCGCCCCTAAAAAACCCTTGTACTTAAAAACGAATGATTTTGTTATTTTACATAATTCCACCTCACTTATTATTTTAAAGTTAAAGAAATACAATAAGAACAGTTGGTTTTAGATACTAGGTACATAGAAAGGGTTTAAATTGTATTTTGGGGAGAAAGAAGGCAAATTTTAAATTTCATATAACAACAATACAACAATTAAATATGTTAATTTTGTTCAAAAGCCTGCCAAAAATAAGAAAATTATTGTTTGGACGCCATATTGGTCGCCATCTTTCATATTGAACTTCCGGTCAATGTTTCGGCTTGGTAACAGGGATTTTCGGATTCAGCAGGGCCAAAATACTCTTAATAGCTTTGTTTGCAAAATGTTATACGAAGTACTTCAAGAAACTCAATTTCATGTAGTGGCTTGGACTAAATGTGTATATCACCATAAGAAATGTATGTATGTTCAAGACGGTAAGACAAACGGGTAGTGGGAGACAGAAGCGTTTTTATTGAATATTTCGAGTTAATTTTATTTAAATAACTGTTTTTATATCATTTTTATATTATTTTTATATTACATTATTTCTATAGCATTTGTACATGTTAATATTGACTTTCAATGATTTTAATTTTTTTTAAGTATGTTCTACCACTTCGATTCTTTTCAGACTTTGTAGGGTGTAATACTAAAGTATGAAGATTATTTCATGAAATATCTGAAGTTGTCGCTTAACCACAACCAAAAAAAATTTTTTTTTCAAAATTTCAAAAAATTTTTTTTACTTGATAGAGTTTGCGCAGTTTCTTGAAAATATTACCTGATATGCACTTTTTCAACTTCTACATTGTACCATAGTTTGAACTTAATCCAAAAAAAAATTTCTTAAAAAAAAAATATTTTTGAAAAATTGAAAATAATTTTTTTTTCAAAAACTATCAACTTTTGGAGGCTAATAATTGGGCATAAGAATTCTCACATAAAGAGCAACATTCACAATAAAAATTAGCCAAATCCGTGTTGAGGCCGATTTTACATTGCTACCCGGCTACAGCCTTTGCGCAAAAATCTTCCAACACACGTTACTGTATACTTGTGCAAGTCTAAAATTGCGCAAATATATCGTTACGTGTGTGGCTGCCTTAAATATTCATACATATAAATAAACTTAACCCACCAGTGAAGGCGTGAAAAATCCCCACGTCAGTGGAAACGTTAGGTCAAATTGACCCGTTAGACATTAGAAAATCCAAAAAATTTCATCTTAACTGGTACAAAATTTATATAGACGGACGAATGGACAGAACGAAACTATAAGGATTCCGAGTTTTGATAATAAACCAAAAAAAATGAGGTTATATATGTGATTTATATTAAACTAGGGATCTTATGATATGTTTTACTTAATAATAAAATAATTATGTAATTAAAGAGTACTTTAAATAGCCCTTAACGTCTAACGTGTCAAGTTAACCTAACGTTTCCATTGACGTGAGGATTTTTCACGCCTCCACTGGTGAGTTGAAAAAGAAAATATTAATAATTTAATTTGAAAGCTGAATATGACGACACATTTGAATCTGCAAATATATTTTACATCCATTATGTTAACTGTTTTTAACTAATAATTTATAAAAAAAATACGAATACTTACAAATTTCATTCTATGTTATGACCTTGCTATTCTAATATAATTCAATGTACAGACATCATATCGTGTTATGTATGATGTATAATCTCAGTAGCGTATCTATGATTTTATAGTAATTAATATATTTTATAGAATGTTGCATGTTAGTAAGAGCAAACAAATGTTTGCTCTTACTAACTTTTGATTTCTTCTAATAATTTTTAAAGCGTACCTAATAGAAAAAATGTTTATTTAATATATTAATTATAATTTTCTTTAAAAAAAAATTAAATTCATTAACATTTTAAAATTTACATTTAGTAGCAGCTTACACACATTTTGACGTAAGATTAGCTCCTATATACGTAAATTTATTTTCAATAAATAATAATTGTGGCTTTAATAGAAAGATGTGTATTTATAGTCGGGCGCAGAAAAAGTAAAATAAAAATAAGGAAGCTGAAATTTCAATGATAAATTCCAAGAAGGAACCCAATAAACAGTAATTTAATATTTTTGTTTTGAGTGTCTACCTGTTTTGTAAGAACGGATATAGGTATTTTATTTCCAGTTTTCTTGTCTTTATGAAATAACAAAATATCTTTTATTCGTAACTGAAATGTACAGTTTGTTTGACAAGAGCATGTACGGAAAATGTTTTCCTGGAAACCGTTAGAGGGTAGATTTGAACGGGAACAGATAGCGGGAAACTTCCCCCAAGATGATTTAGTATTAATAAAATTGGTCCAATCGCACATTCGACATTACCGAGGCATATTTTCCACTCATTTCATGGCATAATCTGGTGACACCATTATCGAGTGTTTCACGGTTTGCTGGATTAGTCTATTTTTGTGGCTAGACCATTTATGATTGATGTAAGAACGTACTCAAAACGAAATTTCATCCGAAAAAATTACGTTGTCCCAATCGCGTTCCAAACTTTCTTTCATCCAAGTGAGTCTTTTTTCGACGTTTTTTTTTTTTTTTGATAGAATACGCTCGTGATTAAGTACGTTCGTCTGTGACCACGGTCAGACGACTATTGACTATTTCTATATAAAGAATCTTTGAGGAACGGTCCCGCTATCTTCTTGCGTTCGAATCTACCCTCTAACGGTTTCCAGAAAAAATTGCCATTCACGCTCTTAACAAACAGACTGTATATATATTTATATAGAATATACATAAATAGTATACCGAGAAAACGAACATAACGACGCAGCTTGTACTCAGAAAGTAAGAGTTATAATATCAATTAAAAAAACTTCTGCCAAGTAAATGCACAGTGCTTCTTCGTGCTAAATTCACCAAAGCTAGTTAATTATTGAACAATTTAAATAAAAACCGATAAAGTGTTAAGATAAATTGCATAGTATTGGTTAACCATTTAATTTTTATACAATTTTACTAAAAAATATTAGTTCAAAATTTTTGATGTACCTGATTATTTTTTGTATATTTTTAATTTACAATTTTGTATATAGTATTATCATTTTTATATGAGAAAACTAGGCCTATTACTAAAGAAAAATATAAAGCTATGATAGATCTATTACCCTATGTAACTATGTACCACCTATTCATCATGAATATTTTTAAAATCTTCATAATCTAAACTAATTGTAAGAAATATAATTAAATGCATACAACTTGGTAGTACTTAATATTTTTTCCACTTTTTCCTATAACTTTTTTTCGTTCTAAAGAAGAATAAATAAATAAGTAAATAAAATAAAATATTCAATTTTCTGTTATTATAATTAAATTCCATTCAAAGAAAATCAACGTTTTTAACAAATGATTGCTTTTGAAAGTGACGCAAGTACATTGGCGCAAACCAAAACCATGATTTATTTCAGCTAACATCAAATAAAACCACAAAAATATAAAATAAGTATCTTACTGCTATTATTATGAATATTTTTAAAGGCGATCAAATGCAAACTATTAAAAATATCTAGCGATAACATAAAATGGACTTGCCCCTTTGAAAATCAATTACTCACTTCACTCCATACATTTTATGAAAATAAGTAGGTATATGATTATACTCATTTATGAACATATATGTTTTGTTTTTCTCTGGATGTTAAAAATATATTTATATGTATTTGTATATTCATCTTTCTGAAACCAAAGCCCATCCACCTGTTTCAGATCGTCGCGTCACCGTTTTTTCTGTCTTCCAACACTTCTTTTTTTCTTTTATTGGAACCCAGTTTAGAGATGGGCGCGGGTCGTGAATTTTTCGAGTCACGTTGGGTCAAATTAAAACAACCGTGCGTGAGTATAATCTTAATAGATTATAAAATTATATATTAATTATAATTATTATATATTGTATTTTTCTCATTTTAATAACCCTGTTATTCGTACACAGTAAAAATATATTGTATTCAATTGTTTTCAATTTCTTAGAATTCAATTGAAATATAAAGAGGTTTATTTGTACATAAAAGTACCTACGGATGAATTATATATAGATATGTAATAAAATGATTTTCTTTGAACAGAATCTTTCATGTTCAATTGAATGTTCTATTTGAAAATATATTTTTTCAGTTCATTGTAATAAAACTGTACATATAGATATGTAACACAATGATTTTCTTTGAACAGGATCTTTCATGTTTAATTGAAAGTTCTATTTGAAATATTTTTTTTCAGTTCATTGAATTAATATTCGCCTCGATTATTTTAGCACCAATCAATGGCAAATGATGCTCTTAATAAAATATCAAAAAATGCAAAGCTGTAGGCCTCCGAGAAATACACAAAAAAACAAACAAAAATAAGTTCCGGTTATGCTTAAATCGTCGATGCAGTGAAAACGATGTAAGATAGAGTAAAATGAACAATTTTTACAATATTTTACAAATAAAAAAATTTCCTATAAGAATACCCAGCTATTTTTATTTTAATATAATTTTAATTTGACCAAAGGTGATATTTTATTTTTATTTAAAAACTGCAAACAATTGTTGCTGTTACGATTTAATATCAAGAAAATTGAATTTGTAGAGGATAAAATAATCTTTAAAACAAACATTTTCGTTTTATTCGGCGATTAATAGATTATAAAAAAATTAACATGCAAAACAGGCTCAAAAATTAAATTATTTTAAGTACAGCCCCCTATAGCTACAATTTAAAGTAAAAATAACTATTGAACAGATGAGTAGCTTCCCAATAGTGTCTATAGTTAAACCGTGAATTTTTTGGAAATTTTTATTAACTGTTAAATACCGATATTAAATTTTATAGAAAACCGAGGCAAATTGCGACATTTAAAAAAAAACTACATTTTGGTCTCAAGTTTTGAACGACTCTCACACCCGAACTATTAGTTTTATGTATAAACCGGAGTACCATTCTTATAGGAAATTTTCTTGGCCACGTTCATTTTTGCTCTATCTTACATAGTTTGCATCAACGATTTAAGTATAACCAGCATTCAATTTTTGTGTGTATATTTCTCGGGGACCTATAGCCTTGCATTTCTAATATTTTATTAAGGGCATCATTTGCCCTCGATTAGTGCTAAAACAATTGAGGCGAATATTAATTCCATTTAAAAATCAAATTTGATTGGTCTAATAAGTATGTAATAAAATGATTTTCTTTGAACAGGACTTTTTATGTTCAATTGAAAGCTCTATTCAAAAATAAAATGTTTCAGTTTTTTATTTCAGTGTAGTTGACAAGAAATTATTTTTTCGTATATTATTTTGAATTGTATAGTGAAGTGGAATATTTTAAGGTATCGCATACTTTTTCTCTAACGAGCCCTAATTGACTGACATATGACAACGTGAACTGACATGTTATAACTCTCTGTACTAAACAAAATGTTTTCGCACGATATGATGGTAACCATGGAAACTGCCGAAACATTTTAAAATTGGGGAATAGTAGGAGCTGGGAGCAATGCGGTACATTTAAATTTATTTCTATCAAATCGCGTTCTTTCATTGGAGTTATCAGTTCAGTAATACTTAAGTTAAATTTTACTTATGTGCTCTTATTTTAAAGAAAATGTAATGCTATACAAAAAAAATGTATATGCATTGTTCTTATAATGAGTCTTTTCAGGGAAAAACGCGAAAAACTGTGGAAAAATTTTACCCGTCAATTTATCTCGACGGCGGCGGTAGCCCAGCCCGGATCAGCCATTTAAAAAAAATGTTCTTATTGTCTGTGTAAAATTTAATTCTGTTTTTCCTACCCTGATCGCAGGGTTGACTCAACTCTTAAGAATGAGGATTTTTTTTAGAAAATACTCCTCACATATTACTCTAAAACCCTGGAAAATTTAATAACTTTTTAATAGCATCGAGAGTGAAGTAAAATCCAAAAAAAATGTAAAAAATGGGTATGGCTGTGTCGGGATGCACAGTCGAAGGATTGACGTGAATATTAGGGCTAACTATTAGGGCTGTTTTCCACGTTGTCGTCCTACTTGACGTTTTGACTATCATGTCGGAGTCTTCTTCAGAAGTGTTTCTGAAACTAGTTTCTTAAACCTTATGGCAAAAATATATTTAACATTTTTGTTGCATCCAAAAAAGTACAATACATTTTCTGTCGGCATAACCTTTTTAAAAATTTTAACGTGTTTTTAACTTTGTCAGGATTTACAATAACATTGCACAAAAATAAAATAGGTTTAATTTTTCTAAATTACTCAAAGTTTTATTGTAGAACACAGAACAATAAATACATATATGTAGAACATGCTTGTATGAAGCTATGTTAACATTGTTACTTTTGTACAAATACTGATGGTGGGGTGGTGGAAACTAGAAAATGTTACCACCCAATTAAGTATAAATTAAGAATATAAACTTATGTATTTTTGAAGTAATAATCATAAAATGTTACTTTTCATTCTGAAACATTTACACTTTAAAAGTTTTTATTTACCACCCAATTACCCACAGGCCTAAAATCATATTATAAATGTTTCGATGCCCCCTGGAGCAGAAATTATGGATTTTTGCAGGTTGCGCTGTTTACAACATTTGATCAGCACACTTTTAATTATCATTTCCACAAAAAAATTCAACCAAAAGGCAAAATTCATTGATTTTGTGCAGGGTTCTTTCTTTAACTCCACTGCTAAAATGACTAATTTGCGGACATGAGTTTATTAACAAAAAGCATTTGTTTTGATGTCATCAACAACTCCTGAAAGATTGTCGGTTTGTTTACGAGACACCCTGAATAATATGCCTTATCTTTTAAATTCTTTGGCACTTGTATTTATTATTTTTAAATAAGTTAGTTTGTTTTTTTAATAAACATCCATCAAAATTAAATAAACAATGTTTAATATATCTACAGATTGATTACAGGTTCATTAGTTAAAAAGGAAAAATGATTACATCTTTATAAAATTAATTTATTAAACATTTAGATATTTACAATCCATAAAAATTTATAAATGTAGTTATAATTACTTGGAATAATTTGCATGAATGTAGTGGTACAGGACGACCAGAAGAAATAGGGTAACTCCCAACACATTCGCAAAAACAGCTAGTTGCACGTCCGTAATCATTCTGAAATACAAAAATATTTTTAAAACAAGCGCTACATTAAGCCGATAATGCAGCACACTGTACTGTCAAATACGTTAATCTTATAAAACAAGAAATCAAAATCTTGGGCTTTATGTGTAAATATACGTTTGTGTGGATGTAAGAATTGTTTATATTGAAAAATTTTCTGGTGAGTATTATAAAATAGTTATTACATTTACATGATTCTACAAAGTATCAAATTTTGTACACGCATTAATATTACATTTTTTGTTGTTAGTTTTTAACGGAAATGTTATTATGTTTTGCTTCTTTTCGTAATAAATCATTAATATAATAGTTGTAATCCTACCTTAGTATTGTGATATTTTAAATTCTTTCAATAACAATTTTAATGTCGTGGCAAATTAGCGGCTTCCAGAGAATTTGAGGTTGGGTGATGTGCAATGGAATTGTAGATTATGATTCCATCCACATCAAATAACTATACGTGTGCCATCTTTTGAACATATTCGAAATTATAAGTGTAGAGTTCTGCTAATACTACATTCGTTATTACGTTTGCTCAGAGATGGCGATTGTAGTACTACTTTTAATCAAATCATTTATAATGTATTTGAAATTATTCAAATTGCTTTAATGAAATAATTATTTTCTTGTAAAAAATGTGATTTTTCATTACAGATATCATAATGTCTTACTTATCAGTGTGCAGTACAAATTATATAAGACTGTATGATACTTCTTCATATGATATAAAATATACATTTCAACCGTTCCGTACTGAATCTCATTTAAAAAATTTTGCTGTGAATAAAGATGGTCAATTATTTGGAGTCATTCCTACAAAAGGTCCTGTTGAATTAGCAGCAATAAAAGAAAATCAATGGAAAAGATATCACACATTACAAAATATTTTAAATCCTACAACAGCAGTATTTGCTAAATTGTCTAAATATCAACTAGCTGTTGGAACAGACAATGGTCATGTGATTCTGTATGACTCAAAAACTAGAAATGTAGTGAAGAATTTTTCTTCAGTTAACTCGCCAGTTAATTTAATGGACGTTTGTGCAAAAGACAGTCATTTAGCAGTTGGAAGCGATGATGGGAATATTTATATGTATAATATTGCATCAGTTAAACAAACAGATTCGTACAAAGTAAGTATATTGAAAATTTTATCTTCTGGCTTCTGTTTTTAGCAGAGGTGGTCAGCTAAATTTGGGATCAAATCTATCACATTATTAAAAATATAATAAACATTTGACTGGTAGATCGCGATTAACTTAAAACTTTTGATTATTTGAATCTATCAACAATTCATTTGTTTCTAGGTAACATCTTCTAGTAAGTCTGTATCTGCTCTGAAATTTCACAGCACATTTCGTTCAATATTTGCAGCTGCAGATGACAATGGGACAGTAGCAGTATGGGATATAAACATGAAAAAGAAAAAATTCACTGAGAGAGGCGCACACTGCGCTCCGTGTACTGATATTGCATTTTCACCTGTTAATAATACGTTGATGACATCTATTAGTTTTGACTGTACCTTTAACTGTTATGATCTCCAGAGTAATGAAAAAGTGTTATCAAAATTGTTGGACAATCCTCTTTGTTCTCATGATATAATGCATACAGGAAACATTTTGGCTATAAGTTCTATAAATGGAATGATTTATATATTAGATTTACGGAACTGTGACGAAATTTTGAAAACCTTTGAAGTAAGCAACACCCCATTGAAAAAAATTTTGTATCAGAATGTTATACCAACAAGAACTAAATCGTTGTCATCAATTGTAAATATGGAGACTATGCAAGAAGTTGACAAAACAAGTGACGATAATGAATCTCTCTTCACAAAGATGTTACAATCTGGATTGCATGGTGGGGGTAATGAAAATACTATACATACACCACCATCAGATATATCTCATGATTCATTTTTTGACTTAATGGGTATTAAAGAAATGTCCGATTCTCCTGATGATAACATAGATATTAAAATTACCAATGAAATTTTTGCTGAAAAATCATCAAAATGTGATGAAAGCAAATTCAATTTAAATCTGTTAGATAACACAGTTCCGGTTGAAAATCAAGAAGTTTTATTACCTCAAAAAATAAAAAATAAAGTTCCTGATACTATTCCTCTAATGCCTACAGTAAGTACACCTGTTTCACAGACCATGGAAGGATCAAAAGTAATAGAAAGAATTAATTCGATATCTGAAAGTATGGTTAATGAACAATTTGAAAAATTATTCACTCATTTGGATGACTTGAAAAAGGAAATGCAAGAACATCAGGATAAAACAAGGCAAGAATTTATGTATATGAAATTGTATATGGTCAGACAATTTGTATATAATGAAGAAAGAATTAAAACCCTGTTCACAGATGTTATGGAGGAAAACAAAAGACTACAAAGAGAAAATAATGAGCTTAAAACGCAACTGTTTAAATAGTATACATATATTATTGAATTTTCGATTAGTTGTTATGCATGTTTTGTTTCTTCTGATTTACTTGATTTATACAAAATTTATGTTTTGAATTGTTATATGTACATTTTTAAATTATAATTTTGTAATGAATCTAAATTAAATTTCATATTTTTATACAATAAGTATTATTATTTTTATGTATGTAGATGTTCAAATTTATTCAGATCTGTATTATTTAGATTTACATGTACGATAAGATATAACCATTAACCATATATAACTAACCCAAGCTACTAATTGTTGCAGAATAAAAATAATTTAATTTTGATAAGATGCTTTAAAAATATGTTATAATATCACATAAATGGAACCAATGATGATGCCTTATTTAAAGTAATAGTAGTAGTAATATGTATGTATATTTTGCAATAAATATTTGTTATACAAATATATATATAGTTATTTATGTAATTAGGGTGTAAAACGACAGTTTTTCGCACAAGAGTGAATGTTTGTTTGTCAAGGTACCAGCCGAGACTAACTATCATTTGAGTGCAAAAAACGTATTTTACACCCGATGTGCACACAACATTTTTTCTACAACCCTATTATAATATTAATAAATATAAATAATTAATTTTCATATACTTTTAACTTTGCTATATCAATATTTAAATTCAACTCTTGCTTTGGAACAAATAAAGCACTGAAATATCAATGTAAAAGCCTACATTTTTAAACGGCTAGGGCTGTAGAAAAAAATATTTATTTGTATTTTTTAAGAAACTCAAAATTTTTGAAAGCAGGAAATTGTAAGTAATATCTGCAGGGGTGTCTTAAGAAGGAGAGTACAGGACCTGGACACTAGTGCCTAGGGGGCAGTAACTAGGCCTTGGGAAAATAACTGTTTTTTTTTAAATTAAACTTTTTTTTCATCAAGAGTAGTTTTTAATTTTCTGCATAAAGAAAGTTATTATTATTATTCATTTTCTTTTACAAATGTGTACGTATATAATTGTCCATTAATTTCTATAGATACTTACCTATATTTTCAATATTAATTGAAATAAAATTTATTTTATTTTTAAGAAATAAGTATTTTTGGTTATACCTGATTAAACAAAAAATATAACTAAATATAAACAATATTTTAAAATAAATTCAATAAAAATCGACTATTTGATAGCTGCTAAAAAAGTTGGGGTCTGTAGGATCGCGCCAAGCTGAGATATTAACTATTCTTGTTAATTTATCAATTTTAATTGACATTTTCGGTGATTTTTTAACATTTTTTTAGGGGGAGAGAGGGCGGAAAAATAAATCTCGCCCAGGGCGCCAGATTTGCTAAGGCCGGCTCTGGTTACGCCACTGCACTTGTAGATATATATTTGATCTGCAGTTGATGAATTCATACATATTATTTTATCTTCAACCAGTAAAAGTAAGTCTCTCCTTCGAAACAATCTTGAAGAGAGTGCAACTCTTGTATTCCCTGCAATCTTGATCAACACATTGTACATGTGCATGCTGGTACCCTTATAAATGTACATTGCAATAACCTTCGTAGAGTAACGTCATTGCTTGGAATGTCTTCTTCTTCTTTCACATACGCACATTATTTGATCGCAGTTTTTGCGAGATGATATTATAATAATAATAATAAAAGGGATGTATGACACGCGGGTACCCATATTGATGGAATGGTGCACTCCATTTTTATTATTATATATTTTTAATGATCGGGATACGCGACAGATGTTGTTTGATTAAAAATTGCGTATGGTAATGCATTTTAATTAATGCAATTACTAACGATTATTATGGGAATATTTTATGTGTCAGTGAATTTGATAAAAATAAATTCTGTTCAACTGGTCATTTATTTAGGTAATAATTTTAAATTATAAGTAATTCAGTTTTATACAAACAAATGACAAAGATCACAGAGCTGTTGGAAAAGGAGTAATCCAGCCGACAAGAAATGCACCTAATCATCAATGACAAAGATAAAAAAATACGAATAGTGATTGTAATTTAAAAAAAAATCTCCGGTTTAAAAATTTCACTTGATCTTTCCATTTCAGGTCAAGACAAACACTTTTCGCTCCGTGTCTGTCTGTCTATGTGTCTGTTCCCTGACGCCTTGTCACACGCATAACTCATGAACCACTCATAACCACTGAGCCAGTGCCATTTAAAAATCATTCAAATCGGGAAGCGGTGACATCCCAAAATAGTTATTTTTCAAAATATCTGAACAACACATGTTATGTGAAAATTGTTTAGAACATTTTTTATATAGAATTCAATTTTCTATAATATAGGCAACCACAACTCTTATTGTAAAATATTCCCTTATGAAGATTTATCTCAATTTGCGCTTTAAAAAAATTGGTTTTTTAAAATCGTTATTTACTTTGACATAATTAAATGTAATTTTGATGTTTATATAGCAGAAAAATTTAGATTTAGATTGAAATCGTCAAATAATTAAAAATATACGAAAAAATAATCAGGCGCGTATTAAGAAATTTGTTAAAAAAAATATTTTGGATTTTTTTAACGGGACCCGCAATGGAAACTTGCCTGGGGCTCTATTTTTCTTTATTCTGCCCTGAAAATTGAAATTCTACATGTTGAATAGTTTTTCTATATTTATTACATTAATATATTTATTTAATTACCTCATTTTGTTCATCTAATTAAAGTAAACAAAGAATGTTGGAATTTCATAAGACGGTAAATATTTCGTCCATTTATAGATATAGGTATGACATTTGTGTACCTAAATTCTATACGCAAACAATTAAACTATTTAAAAACGTGTGGCTATATTTCTTTATTATTTACAATACGCTGTAAATGTTGCAAACAACAATAAAACGAGGAGATGAAATAGATATTTTTTGCATTCCTTATGCATGAACAATGATTTATAGCGATATATAAAAATAGAAGTGACTTGATAATAAAACACAAAATATTTTATCTCCCTTTTTGTTATTATTGTGAAGGTAAATGTTCTTATTTTGTCGTCAAGAAAATCTTACATGCATGAAAAAGATATATGCTATTTTTCAGGTCTAGAAAAATATACACATATGTAGGTATTCAGGTATGTCGATTTATTTATCAGTGATTGAATTTCATATTTCTGTTATAAATTTATTAAAATATTTCAAATAACTTTTCTATTCGAAAATGTATGTATGTGAAACTATAGAATTAATAAATTATATTTTGTATTTAGGTATATCATTCAATACCTCTGAAGTTTTAGTATTGCATACTCCAAAAGTTAACTAAATCATTGTTATTAGTTTGCAAGTCCTCCTCCCAACTTTATCTGTATTTACTATATATAGTATCGGTAGTCATAGGTCATAAAACACTAATTCCGATTTAGTTTTGTGTGTTCTTTAGTCTAGTCTGTCTGTATACATATATAACTTAAAGATATCTAAACAAATTGGTACACTTCAATATTTAAATCGCTCGCTCCTGACAAGTTATACATATTACACTCCTTGCAGTTGTTCATATCTTATTTTTGTTTAAATATTCTATTTCCCTCCTTACTTGCAGAGTAATTTACTAACTGTTAACCCAATAAATATATTATATGCTCATAAGTACTGAAAGTTTCATAATACCTATGTTACCTTCCTCTTATTAATGGGCTGAATAGAGATTGTAATTATTTACGAGTTAAGTTAAGTATCTATTCAGTTAAATATTATAAATTATAATTAAAAAATTAAACCGAAACCTTCGACGATGAGTTAAATCTTCTGAAACGGATACAAGCTCCTCATCACGTCGACACGATGAGTATTTTATGAAAATACTATACAGTCGCGTTTAGACGTGGCAAAATTAGAGCTAACCTGAACGGTTTTGGGTCATGGAGCAAACGCCTTGTCATTGTAAACACCATCGTTTTTGGACACTGTTCCAGTAGTTCACAAAATTTACAGGAAATATACTCATAAAGATCTTTGTACAAGTATATTTATTTATATATATATAATAAACTGCCTAAATGTATATTATTTGAGGCTATATTTAACTTTACAACAATAATGTCCGGTATCATAAAGGAGCTAGCAAATTTGCTACCTAGCAAGTACTCTCAAATGAGGTATCAAACTTATATGACAGTTCTCTTAGAGTTTTTAACAGATATTTGCAAGCGCAGTAAGTTGGTTTTTATCGTTTTTACTCAAGGTTAGTAAATACACATTAGTAAATATACTTTACATACCTTTGTTTTTACTTCCTATGCATGAAACTATCTGTCAAAAACTCCAAGAAAACTGTCCTATATGTTTGATACCCCATTTGAGAGTGTTTGCTAGCTCTTTTATGATACCGGACATAATTGTAACTGTTTAATTATTTTTAAATGGAAATATCACATTTATAAAAATACTAGTAATATAAACCAATTGTACTTATACTAATTTAATTTGATGTGGGAGTAGAAGGGAAATATACTTCGATATGTTATTATTCCAAAAGTGAAGTGAACATAATAATCCACGACCTTGAATAATATAAAATAATTGAAAACACAAGATCAAATAACACATAATTAATACATATTAGCAGTGGCACGTGCGGATTATAATGGAAAATGTTTAACTTTTAATGATATATGTAAGCAGTACATATTTAGTAGCAATCTTGGATGAGGTTGAAATAATCTTATATTTAAGACAGATAAACACCAACGCTTTGGCGAGAATTGAACTAGAAGGCTTTGTACACAAAGCACAAATTGTAGCGTTGCGAGGCAACAAAACCACGACTCACTGTGATCTTAGATGATTATATAAGAATTATATATAAGGATAAGTTTCGTGCGGTAGCCATTTAGCGAATGTACTAATTAATGAATGTGTTGTGAAGATAGACAGAAGTATAGGAGACTGGGGAATGGAGATATTATTGCTTCTTTGCAATATCGAAGATACGAGAAGCTTTTAAAAAGAGACAAGAAAATTGCTTTCCGATTTCAAAATTTAAAATTGATCTTTCCGTTTCAGTCTGTCTGTCTGTGTGTCTACCTGTATGTCTGTCTGTCGAGTGAATACTTGTCACACACATAACTAATGAACCACTGAACTGATATTGATGAAACTTGGTTGGTTGGTTGGGTCTGGCTTGAGGACGGTCCCATTTCAAAATCGTGTGTAAGGGGGAGGGGTGACATTCCAAAATTTTTTTTCAAGTTTTTATTTTATTTGATATTTACTTTGACGTATTAAATGTCATTTTGACGTTTGCACAAATTTAGATTTAGATTAAATGTCAAAAAATTAAAAATAATAAATATTATATTATATTAAAATTAAATGGTTAACCAATACCAGGGGCAATTTATCTGAACACTATCGGTTTTTATTTAAATTGTTTAAATGGTGAATTAAGCACGAGGAAGCACTGTGCATTTACTTGACAGATGTTTTTTACTTTTAGAACCTGTGTATATGAATTTTGGTAGTGTTACTGAAAGATATTTTTTCAATATTAAAAAAATAAAATATAGAAAATTGATTTTAAAATTAATAAAAAATTGTCCATACCAAATACTTGAAGACTCTTTCTGCTCATCAAATAATTTTCGGTGTCATTATTTGAAGAGCAAAAAAGGCTACATAATTTTTTTGTACTTATTTAATTCTGACAAAATTTACTTTTACTATGTCGCCCAGGGTTCCTTTAACACTTTTATTTCTTTAATCCGCTACTGATGTGAAGGCACCGGCACCGACAATGGGTCTTTTTCCACACACCGGCATTCTCAGTGGCGGTACAGTTGATTTCTAGCTGTGGTGATAGAAACATGTCTGCAGTGTTCAATAAGCGTTACCTTCTTGGGTTGTTATACCTCAGAAAGAAGTATATAAATCACAAATATAAAAAAGGCAGTATTGGGTACATCCTCTGTTGACTGTAAGGTACTTATCCAATTATCGAGTTCAACCTCGGCAGCATTTGACGATGCCGGTGTCGTCACCGGCAAATTAGCCGAGCCGGTCTACGTGGAAAAGCTCTGATTTGATTACATACGGCACCGGCACCTTGCTGGCGTATGGAAAAACGCCCTAACAATTCTTTTTGGTGCACATACATATGTACTGTACATATACAAACATATATGACTTATTACTTCAAGTTCACTTTCTAACATACACATATATTTTTAGGACTACTGTACGATTAAGTAATTTAAACAAATGAGAAACAAGCGTACATTATATTTAAGTAATTATTTCAGTACAACTAGAGTATGTATCACACACACACACGCACAGTATGTATTTATAACAAATAAACCTGTTTTTCTAATGAACATAACATGTAAATATATTTTTGTGAACGTTGTATCATTTAATTTACATCAACAAGTTTGAAATTTCTATACAGATAAATGTATTACATTTCGTAATTTTATTTCAGTACCTACAGTTGTTGTATATAGTTAAGTAGCTTAACTGTCAGGATTATAATTTATTGTTTTACATATACAAGTCGCATTTGAATTTGTTATTAATATAGGTATTATGTATTAATAAGTTCACTTTCAAAGACCCTAGAGATATTCATCGTTATAGAGGTATTAAGTGCTAACAGACCCTGAAGAGCCATTTTTCGATATTATGAGAAATCGAACTTTCCATCCTAATAGCATTATAATTATTAGGGTGGTACAAAATTTATGTAGACGTGAATATCTGATGGCTTCTAATTTGATGTATTTCTTTGATTTACAAATTTAACTTATTATTTTATATATTTTATTTATCTGAATTATAAAACATCGATTTTTTTCGATTGATTAAAGCGGACTTCAAACTATTTAACTATAACAAATCATATGTACATATGATGAAATTTCCTTTCAATTAGTGATCTTCCACTTTAAATTCGTTATTGTATTTTAATATTGATTTCTTTAACACTGACTTTGACTACAGACTTTGATCAGGTTAAATACAAGATTTATTTTATATTACCTATTATTTATAACTACTCTCTCTATGTATATAAAGGTACTTATTTACAAATGTGATATGTAAATAGGTGAATATGGCACTTATTATTATTTAACAGTTAGTGAGATTACTATACTACGCAGAAAAATATTATACATATTAATTAAATATAAATTGATATAACATTACATTGTAACGTTATTTTAATGATTATTTTAAACTGTGGACATCCCTGCATCTTACAATGTAACTTTATATCAAATGGGTATATAATTAATACGAACTTTCAAGTTCAGCTTAATCACAATGTATTTACATTTTGATCAGCCGCTTTAACAGGCTTGTTAATTAATATTACTGATCTAATGCTTGCAGACTGTAATGTGTATTGTTAAAAAGATTATTATCTTGCTTTAATTGAGTAATAACAATGATTGTTGCAAATATATGTAATAATAATTTCATGAATACTTAATTAAATAATTATTTAAAGGCTTAGAAATAATTGTTTTTTTAACAGTTGATGTTTATACAATAAAATTGTATTTCCATTAGCTTTATATAGCAGGAAGTGGGCGTTGATCGCACATGTATATATTTTTATAGTTATTTTGTCGTTTAGTTACTACCATGCCAATGTTTTATATAGTAAGCACACGTTGTCTCGTTAATAGCATATATGTTAAGCGTAGGTAAAAACCTGAGTAATTAGTTCGATTATATAAAGTAAGATTGTAGGCCCGCGAATTATCTATCCCTAACCTAAATAATAACTAATACATTATGTCTATGTTTATATGTTAAAGGTATATAACACTTGAAAAATATTATACCTATGGAACGTACGATTTAAAAATGCAAAGACAAAAGGCCAATTAGGTATAACAAGCATAATATATATAAATATACATACTAGTACAAATGTGTATATACAAGTATACTTATAAATCAATATTTTATAACAGTTTTATATTTGAGTAGGTACGTGGCTCATATTATTATAGGGTTGCCAACTTACTTTTTATTTAGAAAGGATGGGACTATTTTGGAAATTATTTTTCCTCGTTCTTTTACAAACTGAAATAGGGCACATTTAGTCCTTTTTCAGATATTTCAGCAGCATTCTTTATTAAAAAAATATGAATACGAAAATGATTGAATACATAAGAAAATTTAAATTTATTTTCATTTTTTAATTCACTATACATAATAAGACAAATATTGGTGTTGTGGTTAGTGCTTTTGAATGGCGAGATGGGATTCTAGACAGTCGTAGTTTAGGGGCCTTTATAAATAATAAATACATAGAGTTTTCACTATTTATTTTCGTTAATTAATTTGTTCAATAGAATTTTATAAGGGGAGTAAGAGGGGTCTACTCTTCATATATCCTACTAATTCTAATAGCACAGAGTGAAATTTTCACGATTCTTTATTGGTTGACGAAGTATTGAATAGAAATATATATTGAATGCACTAAAAAAGATAAGTCTATACAAAACAATTCAAATCATTGATTTGAATTCACAAAAATTGTTTTACGTATTTACAAAAATCTGCTACCTAAATATAAAATGAATCCTTGATAGTCACAATCACGTTATCCTTGTAGCAATCGGATTTTATATGTATATTTTAGTAATAAAAAATCTTTGTTACACAAGAGCATCGAAAATATTTTTGTCTCAATGACGACAACAAAATAAAAAACAATAGAATAGTTTTTAGTACCGATTTAATTTAAATTAACCTAGCCATAATGTTGAACTTATCTATTACATACATCTGTTTACACGAAGCTGCTCTAAATTTTTGCTGCGCTCTCAACCATATCAAAAAGAATAACGTAGCGAAAACAGTGGACATAATTATGTACGTGTATGCATAGTAAATTATATAGGGAGACCGTTTTTCAGAGTAGCCACCACCTATAGCAATCTTTTTATTCAAATATACTACAATATATGTATATGTATAATGTGTATAATGTATATACCACAACCGACAATGATAGATAAGTAAACTAAATCAGTGTACTGAAAAAATATAACTAAAAGCTTGTAATGCGTTTGAAATAATATTATGTAACATCTAGTTGCAAATCATATTTTTAATAGTAAATATAATATATTTTTAAATTATTTAAATTATTCGCACCCCTGTTAAAGATTTAATTTAAAATATTGAAAAATGATTATACTATGGATATATTTATAATAATATTAGTACATTATTATTACTTCCGGTTTGACACAATATACTTTTAATGATGTAAATTGAAGTTTCAAATTTTCAATTTGCTCTTCTGAGAAATCAAATTTTTGCACGTTTTAAGATAGTAACATAATTATATTATTAAGTTGATAATCACTTCAAGATAACAAATTAAAAATCAAAATTTGAAATAACTAAAATTATTAATAAACCTATAGTCATTACAACGATACATGTATTTCAATGGGCCCATCCTTCTATATAAAATCTCTTTAATATAGGTACAAAGTATCACTATCTAATCTACATTTTCAATCTTCTCTTTAAAAAAGATAATTAATAAATGAGATAGAGAAAAAAATCAGTCATCCTGAAAAACATACATAATAATTTTATATCTAATCAAGAATCTATGATATGAGTACATTTAACGAATGACCTAGAAAAAAGAGAAGGCGAAATAAAAAGTAATCGAAGTGTGAGCGAGAGAAGTAAAAAGAACGACAAGAAATGTATCCGTACGGTTCAGTTCACTGACTCTGAGGTTGTAATCGAATAAACAACATCAGCTCTATGCAAATTCGGCTGCAGCCCCAAAAAATTAAATATAAACAAGTTGCACCAGAAAACCAGACTGTCTGATCCCATGGCAGTGAAGCCTTATCGCGAGCAAAGTTCGTTGTCATTGGGTTTTATTTCTCTGGTTTGGTGGATCCAGTGGCGGCTCAGATTGCCCCCTTGACACTAATTAATAAAATAATTAATTATAATGAATTATTTATGTTTATGTTGCATCTATCCTTGAATGAAGAGCTAAAGATACAAGTTACAACGTTTAAAAGGATTTGACCCCATATTTAAATACATATTAGTATAAAATGTAAACTAATTCTGTTGATGAAGCACAGTGACGAAATGAGTTTTTTTTTTAGATTTGGTATCCGATTTTTCCATAAAGCTATATGTAATGAATTGAAGTACACTTTACTTGCCGAGAAACTAGAACAAAATTCAAAACTGTGTATTACTAAAAAAGTCAATTTAAGTATAGATTTCAAACTTTAAAATGCATTTTTTTAATATTGTTTTCATTTGCTAGAAATATAAGTCCCATATATTTAAAATCATAACGATCGATTGGTAGAATTATAAAAGGCATAAAATATTGTTAAATTTCTGAGAATTGTGTTCACGTAAAATAATTTAGTTTGTCAGTGAGTAACCCCATCAATGGATAGCCACTGTATGCATTTACGTTATACATATATTGGTTATGTATGTACATTATATCGGCATTGCATTAATGCACGTGTGGTAAGTATTTGGAAATTGTCTCGACACACGTGAGTTATGGTGTGTGCGTTTGTCTGTCCTTGTGTGTACATTGGTATATTCTCAAGTTTTTTTTATTTTGTTATTTTGCTATCGAGTAAATCACGTTCATTAAACATAAATCGATGCTTTAGGTTTTGGTCAACATTTAATGGGTGAATCAATATGTCGAAGTAATATAAGTCCGAAATATTTACTTTAATTCAGTTATGTTCAACCCGTGGCCCGCGAGTCCAATACGGACCAATTGAAGTTTTATGCAGCTCTTTTTGTATAATATATGACATCATACAAGTGTGCATTTATCTTTATATTTTGCATTTTATTATTTAAAAATAAAAAAAATCTTATTACATAGTATGTAAGTGCTGCTTAAAGCAATATTGTTCAAAGAATTCCAAGACAAATTCGTTTTATATGCAAAGAGATATTAGAAAATCTTTATGTTCATATATGTTCCTTTAACGTTGACATAGAATTTTCTTCAGAGTAGAATTAATATACCTGTAATCATGTAAGGAATTGCAATACATATATATATGTTAGAGGCAATGAAAAACTTGAATTTCGTCGAAAATATATTCATGAAGATTAATTTTCCAACCTTAAACAATTGGCAATGTACTTTACAGCTGTAATTGGGATCAAGTAACATTTTGGCAAAAAATTACTAGGTATACACTTCTATCCAAAAGTTTGGAAGCAGGTATATTTTTCTGTGTATCAAAACTTTATTATCAGTGCATTCAAAGAGGCTGTTTTGAGGATTCCGTACCTCAAAATGAAAAAACGGAACCCTTATAGAATCACTGTCTGTCTGTCCGTCAAGACCCTTTTTCTCAGGAACGGCTAGAAGTATCAAGTTGAAATTAATATCAAATACTCATAGTTCTGTAAAAATTCAAGTTTTTAACTCAATGCAATAAAAAAATATGGCCTTTCAAATCGTATTTTGATACTGACAGACTGACTGACTCATTGATCATCAAAACCTATATAGGGTTACTTCCCGTTGACCTAGAATCTTGAAATTTATTATTTGATAATAATTTCAAATTGATACTTCTAGCTGTTTTTGAGAAAAATGGTCTTGACGAACAGACAGATAGACAGACGGACAACAAAGTGCAGAATCCTCAAAACGGTCTCTTTGAACGTATTGATAATAAAGTTTTCATACACAGAAAAATATACCTGGATGGTAGTGTAAACTATTTTTCCAGCGTTATAGATTTTATGGTACACTACAGTGGCATACAAATTAATTACCTTTAGTACAAATCCAAAACGAAAATAAAAAACAAACCTAACGTTATAAAATTTTTGTTACATTTTCACTTTTATATACATAATTAATTTAAAATGTCCTTCACGCATATTTTTTTAAAAACGTATCTGCCACACATATTTGAACGTAGACATTTATGTAAATTAATGATATTCCTATGAGACAGACACGTAAAAGAACCAGAAGCTCTATCCGTCAGTCAACCCCCGTTAGCGAATGCATCCAAGGATTCTCCCTGCCCTCAAGGGGTTCCATAAAGTATAAACTCCTTTGTGTATTGCGGTGCAACAGTTCAAATGACATTGTCGAACTAATGTTTGTTTTGCGCTGTTATTTTAATCAATTTAATGTAAATGCTTACCTCGGTGCTTCTGTGTGTTTATATTTGTCTTTTTATTTGGATCCACGCACAGTGGGAAAACATGTTCAAGAAAAAGATAAAAAAATATATGTCGTATAATGTCTACTTGATTTTTTAACCCGTTAACTGATGTCTTTGTATGGCATTTATTCGTGCGTAAATGGATCATTTAAATGCTATTATTTATTTTGAGATGTTTTTATTTGGGCTTAAAAATGAAAAGAAATAGTTTTCTTTTAGGTTAAGTGATATATTGGAAAATAATTATTTGTGCAACTGTTTAAAGGGTACTTTAACAATTGTAGCTTACAATTTGTAGGCTTTGTGAAAAGTTAGTTTTGGTTTTCTATTGACTCAAAATTTACTTTGTTATTAAAATTTTAGTTTGTAGATTTAGTTAATTGTCGTTTATAATACCAGACATAAAAAGTTATAAATAATATTTCAGTATGGTGCCTAACTCAGGAGGTATATGGTTAAATTAGATTTAGATCTTATTGTGTACGCCTGCCCTGATCACCTAAGGACAACCTCCTACTCCATCATGTAATCCCGACAGGTGAGGGATGTTCCGTCTTGGGTTTTAACTGGCTGTATATTAAAAAATTAAGGCAAAAAAATATTTTCAGTATTCGATATACACGATGACTCTTAAGAACGTTACCTTGATCTACTACGAGACTTTGAACGTAGTACCTACTAACTAGAAAAAAATCGTACCCGCATACAAAAAGATTCATGCAATTCATTTGAACTAACGACCCTAATTTGCTAGTGATTTACTATTAGGAATAGCAATAAAGTAACTTCCATCTGTATAGATATACTAAAAATAAAATTAAAAGAATCGCTAAGGTCATCGTGCGTTTAACCTATGTACAGTGTAGGCGTTATGTATTACCGGTTACAATTCTTTTTATTCTTGAAAACTTGTTATTTTCATGGTTTTATTTCAACACGCTTGTACTGTGTAAGTGGTTATCACAACAAATCGTCAATTAATTAATATTTAACGGCGCAGATTGACTCTTTTGAATCATTGTTTTAATATTTGGATTATATTATACTACATGGGCTATACTACATTTGGCCCAACAATGAAAAAACGATTTCTTAATGAAAAAAACTCTTTTATTCTTCAGCATAATCTCCATCTAGAGTAATGCACTTGTTCCAACGGTCCTTTAACATTTCGATACCGATCTTATAGTGGTTCGCGTCAAGTCCCTCAAAATAGGTGTTTGTTTCCAACTCGACGCGCTGTAAAAAAATGCAATACAAACGCAAAACCATCTGCTCTGTTAATGTGCGTTCATGAAACGCGGTTCCTCTGCTTTTATAAAAAACGTTGTGTATTTAGGCTCTTAAACATCCAGAAAAATGCACAGATATTGATATAATTAAAGGATATTTTTTTATTTTCGCGTTTATATGTATGCCTATATACGATTTGTATCTTTTATGTTATGTATATATGTGAATACCCATACCCATTTGTATTATATTTATATGGGGGTTAATGTGTTTTAGGAATCATAAAATTCGATTGGTTTTCGTTTTTAATAGCCTATGTAAAAACTCATCAAACAAAAATCAGGTTCGAGAGCAGCGGCTGTTTCCGTCCGTATCTCTGTCGGGCTATAATTATTTCCAAAGCAATTAGTGGATTGGAATATATGGATCTCACGGACTTGTTTTAAGTGATTAGCTCTTATAGATTTATGTTCCAATAGTTTTCAGAAAGAATTGTGTTAGATAAATATATATATGTATATATATATACCTATCTGTGTACATATTATATAGTTGTGTTTGCTTTGTAATTGATTGTTTTGAAAGAACATTTTTAAAATTCATATTTACACACATTTTGATCATTACTGAAGAAAATTAATCAAACAAAACTTTATTTTAATTTATATATTTTTTTCTCAAATTTTTATTGCTTTACTTGTAGGTATACGTATACCTACTGATCAGAATTATTTTTTCGAACATATAGATATATTAAAAATTACGATAAAATGTCATCGTGAGATGCATAAAGCAAAAATAACCACGGTTATTAAACGGTCTGATTTTTAATCATGATTAATGTTAATTTAGCAAACGGACATTTTGCTAACATGATTTTTTTTTGTTTTATTGTTTAATTATTATTGCTCATGTTTAGAGTCACACACGACATTTTTTATATAAGCAGAGGAAGCGCGTTTCATAACGCGCGTTAACAGCGCCGAAAAGTTCGACAGAGCAGTTTTTTCGCGTATAAAAATATACGTGAGCATCGATATAAACGCGCGTTTGTATTGCGTTTTTTTACAGCGCGTTTGCATCGATAAAAACGTGCGCGCATATCGCGTCTCAGTGTCGGGGAAAGGGTGGAGGATTTTTACGTTTTCTTTTTAAAATAAGTAACAAAGTGCACGCAATAAGTGTTATCTCAACAGACGCTACCGTACTACTACTGTACTATTGACGAATTTCTGACTAAAAACGCAGTTGCTCAGCGCGTTTGTATCGATACAAACGTGGGGCTGAATTTGTGAATGTTTGCAAAGGTATAAAACCTGCGAATATATCGCGTGCGTATCGCGTTTTTGTTTTGTTAGACGCGTGTTTTCTGCTTGTTTAAAAAACGTCGTGAGTTACGGCCCTTAATGTTTTTTATGAGACTTCCACTGTTAGAAAGCCTAAGAGTCTAGAATCAGTTTAAGCTACATGATAATTGATTTACAATTGTTATTTTCGAATAAAAACAGAGATTGTGCAGGATTTTACCAATTTTGAAATACATGCAACCGAAGCTGCGTGTAAACTGCTAGTATGTGTATTATAATATCTTTATTTAGGTTTGCAAAATTGCAACAATCAGGTTTATTCGGGAATAACATTACAAAGATTTGAATAAATAATAATGTCGCAAAAACCCCTTACGTACAAACTGGACGCATCAGAAAACAAATTCATGAAATGAGCAGTTGACTGGAACATTTTCGTCTCATTGTACACGAGATGTCTTTAAAATTAGTGTGACAATACAAATATCACATAATTGTATTGTCATTTCCCCAGTTGGCGATCACAATGACATTGCGATATACAGTAGAGCGGATTGTTGTTGTTATTGTACAGTGTGGCTGGTCTTCGGCTGCTGGCACGCTAAAGCCACGCATGGAGAGCCAAACAGAACATTAGCATATCAATTAGCAGAGCAGGGCAGCTGTTAGCCGTACATACATACAGCATATATATACGTATGTATATTGTATATATGTAGTAATATGTGTTGGTTGCGGTTGCGAATGTGATAAATTATATTATATCTACGCATTGTCAGGTCCGGTTTTATGATATTTCTTAATTTTTTTTTGATCGCAGTTACATTTATTTAATTAAGAACAAATTATGTAAACTTATATGTAAAATGATGATGTTAACATCCCATACGCACAGCTAGATTTAACTGATTAGAATTTAGCAATTCTGTTTTTTTTTTATAATAATGATGGATGTAGCTTGTGATTTTCAAGACAGTATATTGAAATAAACTATGTCTTCATTATGAGCATATTTAAAAATATCATCACCTGAATATTTGTTCGTTACAAGTCCACGAAACTACTTTTGTGGTATATAAACTTTGAAAGTTTGAACAGCATACTTATTTCAAGATTAATGGACAATGGACGTAATATTAATAATATGAAGCCTAATATTGCTGATTATCTCAATAGAAGTGGACTTATGATTACAGTTATGTAGTTAGTACGTTTTCGCCATAGAACATTTTTTTCAGGTCCCGGAATTCTTCCATAAGACTCAATGTTGAAATATTTCGTTAGTACGTGTTAGTATCCAGTTCCTTCAAAACGTACTAACGAGGTTCCACTGTACAAATAGTTAGGTGATGGCATGTCTTTAAAATTAAACATAAATAATATTTTGTTACTCTTGCGAATGAGTTAAATTTTCGTACATGGAAACAAATGTGTAATAAAAATTACTATTCTAGTTTAGGTAACTGAGGAACACATCGACCGACAAATTATAATACATTTTTTACATGAAAATATAGCAAAATGTCGAGTGTAATAATAAAATAATTTTTTTCATAATTATCTGAATTACTCCGTACTGTCCACAGGTTGAAATGTAACATAGTAATTTTTCCAAAAATTTGTATAAAAAAATAAAATTGTTTTCTGTCTACATAGAATTAAATTAATTTATTTGATAATACTGCGTTTGAGCAAAAATAAAGTGACTGTAATTATATTATGAAGTTTAATGGTAATTCGTACTGAATGCAGCCCTGTGCGCTCACGCACATCTCGCACATTGCAGAGCCGGCTCGCATCAGTGTACTGGTGGGTTGTCCTGCTCTCGTCACGGTTCGCGTGCTCCATCAACGCCGCCGTCGTGTTCTCGACACGAAACTGTTTCAGTAACGGACCCTGTTGTTAAATACGTGCCAATACTGTAGAAAAACATTTTTGAAATTTCGATTTGTATTTTTTTTTATTCGATGTTTCCAGAGTTTGTTTATATTGGCTGCAAACATTAAATAAATAATAAAACTATTTACATTTTAAGAATGAATTCACATTTATATAAAAAGAGTATATGTATGCAAATGTATCTGATTATATTATGTTATGGGCTTCAGAAGTCGTCTGCCACCCTAAAAGTCAGAATCGCTTACAACAGATTCAAAAATATTAAGATAAACATCATCGATTATATTTTTCTAGGGCGGAGCTTATATAGTAACATCATTTTAAATAAAAACGCAAATATACGTCCATTTAATTATTTAATTTTATATTAAGTTTAATATATATAAATACAAAAATTCGGAATATCTGATATTTATTGCCACAAAATTTACTTATACAATTTTTAGTAGATTATATAATAATTTAATCGCACAAATATACATATATGAGTACTATAAACGAATAATACTTCTTTATCTAGCAAATGAGTTTCAAAATATCTTTGTTTAGTACATGGAGAAATGATTTAAATATTATAATAATCAAATGGGAGGAGCCTACTAAGTTTGTAATAAGCGAATTTGAACGGAAACTGGTTGACCGCTTCTGCATGTGACTCTACATATGCTTAATTATAACATTTAATGTAGAAATTAAATCAAATAACTTTAATTCAAAACATCGATGTAACAGAATTTAATCTTTATTTTTATATCTGCAAATATTCAACAAGCGACAAATACATTTGTATGGATACGTTATTTGTTCCGGATACAAAAGCCGGCTCTGAAAAGGACAAAAAGAGAACATGATATCTATTCTTTGGAAGTTTAAGTCCTTGTGCGACGCCCTTTATCATTAATTTTCATACTAAATGGATGTTTGTTAAAAATTTCGACTAGTCATTTCTAATTTCATTCAAAACAGGGGACAAAGTTCATAGCCTGTACCTGCGAAAACATTTATCATTTTTCACAAGAAACTTTTATGAATGATAGATGGATGAAATGATATTTATGAAAGTTTGCTGAACGGAAAATCCACTGAATATTGGTCATATTATTGAAAGACGTGTTCGTTTGGTTCGATTTGGAGAAATCAAAATAATCGTTGGGCTGTTTTTGATTAATTGTCTTTGAATAAAGTTCTGTTAGGGGAAAATGTATTCATGATTTTTGATATTGTATTTCGTATTCCGTAAAATATTTTTTGTATATATGAGTTTTCTGAATATAATAATCATTTTTTATATTTTGTACAAGGTGATATCTTGAATTTATCTCAACAACTTTTATACAAAATGTAGGATTCGATTACCAAGAAGTTGTAATTATTATCAAAATTTTAAATCATTTTCGATTTTTTAACGCATAATATAGTAGTTTTTATGAATTACAATTCCTATTTAACTTTGAAAATGTCAATTTGGATTAAAAATTATTATCTTGATCTAAATCCAAAAATAACATATGTATGTAGGTAGTAGGTATAGAATACTAAAATTAGACCAGCACCTATACTTGAATGAGGATCAGATATGTACAATATACATTTATAAATATCTATAATTTATATTAGCACCTTGTTTAAAACGTGTTTTTATTTTAATAATAATAATTGCGTTTTATATCTGATAAAAAAAACAGAGAGAGAGTTTTATTTTTATAATTAAATAATATAACCGTTAGTATGATATTGTAGAACAAAGTATACAAGTTGACATATTTTATGTAAATTATAAACGTTAATTTATTATACCCATATGGTACAACTGCAGGCATATTTACGACAGTTTTTAACTAAAAGCCTATACACATCATTCCCATTATCCTAAACCACCAGTATCGTTCTAGCTAGAATCAACTTTCGGTTACTTTTTACAAAATCGTAAAATATTACAGTCTGCAGGATTAGGTAGGTACTTTTTAAACTAGCAACAACAGCACACACAAAAAAAAGATAATCACGAACAATTACTGTATCCAAGTTTGACCTGACTACACATTCAAGTTCTGTGACGAAGTCAGTCATCTGTAGACCAGGTGTACCAACTGAAAAGATCGACAATCAAGCGACCGATAAGATAACAAAATTATTATGAATATACTGAATACAGATACAATCACTGGTGGCCAAACAAATATTTGGGAAGTGTGATTGGGAGCAATTAAAATTAAAACACAATTTGAAAAATACAACTTGTTAATTATTTTAATTTTGCAAATATTGATTTCTGAACAAACCAAAATTTGTGGTAATTACTAACACGTTATTATTATTTTCTCATACATTGAAATATAAATAACTCTAAGCAACAACCCTTCTGATACATTTTAGAATTTTAATATTTGATAAATTTATACATAATTTCTTTTCCAGAAAACAATATGCATTTATCATAATATACCACTGAATACCATTGATTTTGTTTTGTTTCGTCTAGTAACTAACTTTAATGTTCATATGCTCACGCTTCTCTTTTCCCCACAATGGTGGCGTCATTGTAAGTATATGTATGCATACATATACATATCTCATACAACATGTAGTACCATCAGCTGCTGTAATGTTGGCAACACCTTTAGGCCAAAGGTTATTTGTTTTGCGTAATAAACATGCCTCAAATGTTTGACAGAGACAATTTGTTACTGTTCGTATTGCTATTGAGTATTATGACGTTAAAGAAAATAAATATCTATTTGTAATAAGTAATAGTTGTATGGATGCTGCTGTATGATGCTAGCTCTTGTTGTTTACTGATAAACATTTCAGTTGCATCCAGGTAAATGATAACATGTAGATATACAAATACATGTTTGTTTTTATAGTTCTTAACATATGCATATAATGGTAGACTATGAAATGTTGACACTCGGGGCAAAATGTTATATAATACACCCTCCTACCTTTTCATTGAGATATATATTTATTTATTTATTTAAATATTTAAATAATATTACTAAATAGCATTGCCCTAAAAAATGGAAAATATTTTGGTGACTAAAAAAAAATCCTCGCATGTAAAATTTGATTAATTATAAATTTAAATAATCTTTTCATGGTATCCCTTCCTGGGTGGACCGAAAGGACTTTCTAGTTTGTAATAAAAATAAACTCGCCGTTAGTAAAACGTGTAATCGTTAATAAATGTTTATTTACGAATATAGGCTGTTAGACAGTACAGTAAAAACAATAAAAAAGCCAGTGTAGATTCTTTGTTAATTTATTATTTGATCTTGATAATTAATATTAATACTAATCATACATATTATGACCTATTCACAAAACTAAAAATTACTTAGATATTACTATTACCAACTTTAGGCTCAGCGTTCATTTACGATTTTCTGTCGCAAGATTATTTATCAAAAATTTTAATCGCACACATTTATTTTATAATTATAACTATTTTTGCAACTAAATAATCACGCGACAAATTATCGTAAGTGCGTGCGGAGCTTTATACATAGAAAGCAATGTGAAAAAATGTAATTTATTTTGTTTTCTGCAAAAAAACATTATGAATTACTCATGTATCAATTATACATATACATAATAAAATTGTAAGAATCAATTACTATTAAACGCCTTTTTATTATTGTCAAGTTACAGCATTAATAGATTGTACCAATAAAAATTACAATATAATAAAAGGTGGGTTTAAAAACATCCGTCTTGTTGAATCGATATCCTTGAGTAAATAAATTCAAATTAAAGCAAAAAACTAACGCATAATCTGAATATGTTTTTTTTATTTCTGTATATAACAACCATAAGGAATATATTCTATATGTTATTTAAATTTTAAATTTATTCATATAACCGAGCCTCGTAATTAATTTTTAATATAATGTTTTTCAGTTAAAGATGTAGAACAAAATTACTAATTTGAAATTAATTATCTGGAATCTAATCTAATTCTAACTAATATTAATTAAAAATTTATATTTCTTTAACGCAGTCTTTATGTCTGTTCAAAGGTATCTAAATTTGTGAACATTAAATATTCTCTATGGTTATTTAATTATTCTTGGATTAATATATAATTTACTAGAGAATGATTTATTAATTATTACTAAATATTGTAATTTATAAACGCAGTGGTTTTCAAACATATATATTCTGTTCTGAAAAATAGTTACATTTTTATAATCATATACTAGATATGTAAAAAACTGACTTGGGCCAAAAAATCCTTGTTTTATACATATTTAAAACGAAAACATTTTTTTTAATACAAGAATATACTCTTAATCCAGTTATATTATTGTTTCTCTTTAAAGCAATATGGTTGGACGAAAACAATAATATTGTAGTTGGGTTAAGAGTATATTTTTATATCATTAAGAAAATATTGTTTTCATCAGTGGCGTAGATAGGGGGGAGGGGTCAAGGGGATCAACCCCCCCCCATGAGTCTACGAAAATTATATGTTGATCAAAACAATTTATAATACTACACGAATTTAGTTGCCAGATTTCAAATACTCCAACAGGGGGGGGGGGGGGGGGGGTAATTTTTAGGTTGCAGAATTTTTTTTTAAAATTTTTTAACATACAAATAAATTCATCTACTAGTTATATACTTCTATATCAATGGCGAAGCGTCCATGGAAGCAGGGGAAGCAGTACTTCCCTTACTTTATGGGTAAATTAATACAAATCTGTGTTTTCAGTTAATAAATAATTTAAAAATATTATTAGAATATTCGTCTTTATGCGCAACTCAAACATTTTAATCAAAAATAGCATTTAATATTAATTTACATGCTCAGTTATAAAACTACGTCTTATTTTCTTGTATTTTAGTCGATATTTGTATGAAGAGTTGAAGTTCACTGCAGGAAATTTCACTAAAAAATTTCGAATTTTTGATTTCGTTAAAAGTATATTTATTGTATAGAAAATGACGTGAAAAGTTGAAATTTTCAAACCGCAGGTCTGTATCTCAAACCGTTCTTGAGATATAGGCTCTCAAAGTTTCAGTTTTTTCAAAATTTTGAAGAAAAATGGCCCTAACATTATAACGTGTGGTCGGAATTTATTTTAGTTGACGGATTTGGAATCAGCGTGTCAAAATCTATATAGTGACATGTATAATACCTTAAAACTCGAAAAAAAAAATTTCACGAAAAATCGAAAAAATTCAAAGGGGTATACCTTAAAAAAATGTCGATTTTTGGCCAAATTTTTTTTGTCGGATTTTAAAGTATTATACATGTCATTATATAGATTTTGACACGCTGATTTCAAATCCGTCAACTAAAATCAATTCCAACCACGCGTTCAAAAGTTATGGCCTTTTTTCTCCAAAAATTTGAAAAAACTAAAACTTTGAGAGGCTATATCTCGAGAACGATTTGAGATACAGACCTGCGGTTTGAAACAAACAACTTTTCACGTCATTTTCTATACAATAACCATACTTTTAACGAAATCAAAAATTCGAAATTTTTTAGTGAAATTTCCTGCAGTGAACTTCAATTCGTCATACAAATATCGACTAAAATACAAGAAAATAAGACGTAGAATCATTTAGTCACTATGTAAATATTTATATAAGAATTTAAAAAAGTAAAAGCCATTGGTTTTCATTGTATATAAAACAAGGATTTCTTGGTCAAAGTCTCTACCCATGTAAGATCAATATTTTTACACTTATGAATCAATACAATATATAATTTAAAGTCAATCAAGTAAATTTAGCTTATGCCCAAAATTTTTATTTTTGTATATCTCTATTTAAAAAGAAAGTGAAGTAGCTGTATTTGAAAAGTTTGAGAACCGCTCTTATATATAAATTATCCGCTTTAATTATTTTTGAGGGCCTACTGCATTTACTTGATTATAATCTATTTACAATATCTGACATCCAATTAGATTACTTTTTATGTTTTTAATTTCATATTGAAGAAGATATAAATAATACTCGTAGCACACTTTTTATATTAGGGACTTATTTATTGTAAGATCAGATTTCACACGAAATTAAATAGGTAATTTATTTGATTTTTTATGATAATGAAAAGAATGTGAATGTGAAATTACCGAATATATAAAAAAAGTGTTTTCATTATTTTCGGATGTAGATATTTAAAATATCTGTTATAGCTTGAACAATCAATTTGTCAACTTTTTAATAATTTTCTATTACATATAACAAGTTTTAATAATCAATAATTATGTTTACGAGATAACGTTAATACATATTTCTTTGGTTTATTTTATAATAAAAACTAGCTGCTACCCGCGACTTCGCTCGCGTAAGTTTTGTAACCCCCATCTTAATGATATTTTTTCCGCCGGATCGAGTGAAGCTAATTACAACCACTCATATGTAAGAGTGTGAAATATAAATTTTTTCTATATTTTAGTTTTCATTCATTATGCAAAATCGCAAATATCTCGACTGCTATGCGAGATAGGTTTTTTCTTCTTCTATATACCCCATGTATAAATACCCGACCCCTGTGGTATTTTTCCCGCCGGATCTAAGAAAACTAATTACAACCCTTCATATGCAACAGGGGGTGAAATGTTTTACTAAAAAAAATTTCCTATGTTCTTCCTCGGGATGCAAGATATCTTACTGCCAAATTTCATCAAGATCGGTAAAGCGGTTTAGCCGTGAACAGGTAAAAAATAGACAGACTGAGATACACTTTTGCATTTATATTATAAGTCTTGACTTCTATGTAAGATAAGGGGTTGTTTTGTCCCGCTAATAACCCCTCTGCCGTAGTATTTTTCTCGCCAGATCGAATGTAACCAATTACAACCCTTCATATGTGACAGGGGGTGAAATATTAAATTTTTCTTATTTTTAGTTTTCTTCCATTATACAAAATCGTAAATATCTTGGTTCCTATACAAGATTGAGGGTTGTTTTCCCCGTAAAACCTCCATCCCCGTAGTATTTTTTCCCGCCGGATCGAATAAAACCAATTACAACCCTTCATTAGTAACGGGGGGTAAAATATTAATTACTAAAAAAAATCAAAATTTTTCCACCCTCTTGCAATTTCTTAGGGGTTGCATTTTCGAGATATGAAGTAGCCTATATCCGTCCTTGGGATGCAAGCTATCTTACTGCCAAATTTCATCAAGATCGGTTCAGCGGTTTAGCCGTGAAAAGGTAACAGACAGACAGAGAGACAGACAAACACACTTTCGCATTTATAATATTAGTATGGATTTATTAATATTATATACCTACCTATATGTTGTATTAAAATTGATGAACCTTTTTTAAATCAAATATAGTTGTAAATTGAATTAACTTTGTCACTTTTAGACGCACGATGTTCAGATCACAGAGACAGATGTACAAATTCATACAACAATTAAACAAAATATCATTTAAAATTACGACAATGTTAATTATTAATTAAATATATTCTTCTAATATTTATACAATTAATACAATAAAATACCTATGTGGGTAAAAATATTGATATATCAATAACTTTAAGTTTTAAATTTTAATGTATTACCTATGTTATGCCGAATATTAGTCATTCGAATGCTGTGATTGTTTGTCTTCAATTTTTTTGACAAATTTATGTACGATAATTTTAATTATTTATTACTTTAGAGTTGTGCATATTTTTCATTCGTTATGTTCTTTATATTTCTTTTTTGTCATATTTTATTCTTCATATAAAACACATTTACTTCAAAATTTTAAATGACTGACATTTAAAAATAATCAATAAAATATAATGTATCCATAGTTACGACATTTGCAATTAATTTAGTAAATGCTTAAAGCGCATTATATGTAAACGTATTTTGTTTATTTTCTCCTCTTTAACATATCTTTTTCAAAAATCAGACACGGGTTCATGGTTGTCAATTAACCAAAGTATTTAAAAAAAATTAAAAAAATCTAATATCGGTTTTCGTTTTGATACTTTTTTACATCAAAACTTTTTTTTTCCTTTTTTTTTCATTTTTTTTAAATCTGAAATTTGAACCTTACATTATATCACCCAAGGAATATAGAAAAAATTATAAAAAAATTCTAACTTTTTTTTTGAAAAATTGGGGGTCCCTTGTCACCCCATTTATGAACTTTTTCAAAAAAGGCCCACTAGTTGTTATTTTTTACCCCCAAGGAATATATATACCAAATTTCAAGGTTCTCCGATGAGTGGAAATGGTCAAAAAAATGATTATCAGTGAGTCAGGGCACTTCGTTATATATAGTAGACTAGCTGCTACCCGCGACTTCGCTCGCGTGGATTTCGAAACCCTTCATATGTGACAGGGGGTAAAATATTAAATTTATCTTATTTTTAGTTTTCTTTAATTATACAAAATCGTAAATGTGTCGGCTCCTATGCGAGATAGAGGGGTTTTTCCGCTCTAAAACCCCCACCCCCGTGGTATTTTTCCCGCTGGATCGAATAAAACCACTTACAACCCTTCATATGTAACGGGTAAAATATTAATTACTAAAAAAAATTTAAAATTTTCCTCCCCCTTGCAATTCCTTAGGGGTTGAATTTTCGAGATATGAAATAGCCTTAATCCGTCCTTGGGATGTAAGCCATCTCACTGCCAAATTTCATCAAAATCGGTAAAGCAGTTTAGTCGTGAACAGGTAACAAATAGACAGACTGAGAGATACACTTTCGCATTTATAATATAAGTCGCGACTCCTATGTAAGATAAGGGGTTGTTTTGTCCCCCTAATAATCCCTCTTCCGTAGTATTTTTGCCCGCCAGATCGAATGTAATCAATTACAACTCTTCATATGTGACAGGGGGTAAAATATTAAATTTTTCTTATTTTTAGTTTTCTTTCATTATACAAAATCGTAAATATCTCGGCTCCTATGCGAGATAGAGGGTTGTTTTGCCCCCTAAAACCTACGCCCCCGTGGTATTTTTCCCGCCGGATCGAATAAAACCACTTACAACCCTTCATATGTATCGGGGGGTAAAATAATAATTACTAAAAAAAATTAAAAAATTTCTACCCCCTTGCAATTTCTTAGGGGTTGAATTTTTAAGATACGAAATAGCCTATGTCCGTCCTCGGGATGCAAGCTATCTCACTGCCAAATTTAATCAAAATCGGTAATGCGGTTTAGCCGTGAAAAGGTAACAAACAGAAAACAGACAGACAAACACACTTTCGCATTTATAATATTAGTATGGATATCGTAAAATGTCCAAATATTACTTTACTTAATATTTTATTAACTAATTAAAATTTGAACAATAAAACTTAAATTTTTCGAAAAATTGTTCATTCGAAGAATTTTGATTTGAAAAATTGTGATTCGAAAAATTGTGTTTCGAAAAATTTACACCAAACCTAATAATTAATTTCGATATTTTACCTTTCATAGAAGTGAAATGTTTCTTCATATTTAAATTTTCAATCAATATAGGCATTTCAAAATATTTAATTGTTAATATGTGTCAAAAATCATTTAATTGTTCGACAAAATATTTTAAAGAGACATAATCATAGTAACCTAAATTAATAAAATAAAATATTGAAACCGTAAATTATAAAATTCCGTATTCCATGGCTAGGTACTATGTTTTTATATACCTAAATTATAACATACCTGGTTAAATTATTTCTATATCGTCCCCTCCAAGGCAAAGTATCGTAAGATACACTTTTTGCGAAATTGAGTTATCGATTCTAAAAATCTCATATATAAGCGACAAAATTCTCTTTTCCGCTAAAAAATCTGTTAAAACTTTTATCGTATTCCTCCAGACAATGTATTCTAAGCACCGATATCTGTTTTATGAAATATCGTAACCAACAATAATATAGTATCGTAACCAGTGACGTAGCTAGCCCTGAGTGGATCCTGACTGGCCTATATGGTAGGTACTTTCCCGCGACGGAATAATATAGTGCTGTGACGGAGTGCTTTCTTATTTATTCATTAGAGCTGGGTTTTTATCAATTTTAATTTTATTAATTTTAAGATATTTTAGAAAAATCGTACCTGTTAAAACTTTATTGCACAAACTAAATATGGTTTCTCTATGAGGTTTTTTCAATATATTTTTTACCCTCAATAACTCAATTTGGTTGATATTGAAGTATGATGTAGAACAGTGCTTCCTAAACTTTTCCTACGACAGAACACTTCACAAATCCTGAAATTTTAATGGAACGTCTTGGTTATTTTGTAAGTAATATATAAAATAAGGAAAAAAGTAAATTTAAATCAGTCAAGCATGTTTGAACTTCTCGCAGCATTTAAAAACATTGAATATTAACTTTGATATTTTTTACGCTTAAACTGATAAGACATACGTTATATATCGTAGTACAGGTATTCCTCGACTTACAACCGAGATAGGTTTCTAAACATCGATCGTAAATAGAATAAGTTGTAAGTTAACACGTACAATATGTACATATTTTTGCTTTGGACGTTTTCCTTGATGTGAAGCGAATCGCATTTTCTATACATAATAAACAGTTGCGGGTTCCCAAAAATATCTACATAAATAATAATAAATTACATTTTTGGGAAATTCCCGGAACTGTTTGTTTCATTTATGTAATATGTGCATGTAAGAAAGAGACAAAGACAATTATAAGTCGAGGATTACCTGTATATTTGTTTACGATGCGTTTTCAACTCTTGTCGTATGAAAATATATTGCATACTAAATACATATTATGACATTTGTTTCTGATATGACAACGACAAAAAATTATTTTATGACTTCTGGTACATGTATTGTATTACATCATGTACTTACATGATTTGAACATTTTATGAATATTAAAAATAATTTCATTTTTGGTTTTTCTGCTCGTGTCTTTCAAAAATTCATCAATGTGTCTATATAAATACATTATTAGCTCTTGTAGATACTCGTACACCCTTTGTACAATTAATTAATTAATTACAATCAAATATAGGTCTTGTCAATTGAATGAAGCTTTCGTAACAATTTGCAATAAATCAACATCTTGTTTTAATTTTGTAAATGTACATTTTAGGTTAGTACATTGGGTAAAGATGACAGATATACAGTTTCAAACAACAATTAAAATAATATCATTTAAAATTACAATGTTAATTTGAAATTATATAAATTCTTCTGATATTTATGATTACAAATAAATATAATAAAATACCTATACCTATGAAAGTAAAAATATTGATAATTCAATGACTTAAGATTAAAAAAATGTCATTATATACTTAATTTTTATTTGTACCGGGAACACATATCTATCGCCGAATGTTGGTCGAATTGTGTCCGAATGCTGTAATTGTTTGTCTTCAATTTTTTTGTCAAATTTATTTATGAAAATTTTAATTATATATTACATTAGAGTTGTGCATATTTTTTCGTTCGTTATGTTCTTTATATTTCTTTTTTGTTATATTTTATTGTTCACTTCAAAATTTTAAATGGCCACTGACATTTAAAAATTTAAAAAATAATCAATAAAATATAATGTATCCATAGTTACGACATTTGCAATTAATTTAGTAAATGCTTAAAGCGCATTATATGTAAACGTATTTTGTTTATTTTCTCCTCTTTAACATATCTTTTTCAAAAATCAGACACGCGTTCATGGTTGTCAATTAACCAAAGTATTTGAAAAAAATTAAAAAAATCTAATATCGGTTTTCGTTTTGATACTTTTTTACATCAAAACTTTTTTTTTCCTTTTTTTTTCATTTTTTTTAAATCTGAAATTTGAACCTTACATTATATCGCCCAAGGAATATAAAAAAAATAATAAAAAAATTCTAACTTTTTTTTTGAAAAATTGGGGGCCCCTTGTCACCCCATTTATAAACTTTTTCAAAAAAGGCCCACTAGTTGTTATTTTTTACCCCCAAGGAATATATATATCAAATTTCAAGGTTCTCCGATGAGTGGAAATGGTCAAAAAAATGATTATCAGTGAGTCAGGGCACTTCGTTATATATAGTAGATAATAATATAAATTATACTGGACTCAACAAAGTAAAAAATCCTTTTTCATTGGCTGAACTTTAATCCAACGTTTTGTCACACATTGCAGAAGCTAAAAACTATACTACTCTATTATACATAGATGTGCGTTAGCAACTTAAACGTCTTTTGAATATTTTAAACAAGAATGAAGCAGATCAAGTCCAATTATCTTAAAGAAATAAATAAAACGATTTAGTAAATCCTTTAAACAAGTCTGAAGGGATATGTTAATGTAATTATATTTACGCTGACGTTAAACCTTATTTTCCAAACACACACATGGGGTGTGCAAAACATTTAGCCAAGGTAAAGAATTCTATTTTATCGACGCATTACAAATTACACCGAAGACACATGAATATGAAACAACATTCTCACACGCGTGTTTGTGTGTGTGTGTGTGTTACCCTCGCCCCCTACCCCAGGTGAGAGATGTACTTGTGTAGTGTGTGTAACATGCAAGGGGATGAACTTGATACCGGCGTTATGCCAGCCACCACCCAGTTTACGTGACATGTATTGATCTAGTGATAAGAAGCGGGGTTATGAACGCGCGATGTAAGTCGTGGTCTTGTGAAAATATGTATTAGTAGTCTGAAATTTGGGGAGTGTATTAATGTAAATGGACTTCTAGAAGAAAGATTATTGTAATATAAAAATAAATATAATGCGCATGCATTATTTTGTTTTACATTGTTTTATTTTTTATCTGTCATAAGTCGTAATCGATCATTAATATATTGATAAAAGCGTTTATGTATAATATATCAATTTTATGAAAAACACAAAATGCATTCTAAAAACTATACGTGCATTATGAACTATTATTCAAAACGTGTACCCAGTGGCGGACTAAGGAAGGTTAGTTATGTATCTCCCTCTCCCTGTCGTTGGTGCAATTTTGGGACTACACAAAACTAACTTTTTCGCTCCCTGGTGATTTTTAAGACTTTTTTTATTTTTGAGTTCAATTTTGTTGCTTCTTACATTTTACCTGAAATTTTTATTTATTTAGTCTTCATGTAATTTTTTAATCCTCATAAAGGTCATATGGCACCCACTGTACCATGCCCCCCCCCTCCGCCCCCTTAGTCATCCACTGCGTGTACCTACTTCAATCGTTACATTACAGTATTTCAGAGAACATTATAAAGTTCATAAATCAAAATTTCACATTTTCAATAATTGAACCGTTCAGAAATTGGAACGAATAGTTATTCGTTCTGATTTCTGATATTATAAATATCGGTATGGAAAACCATACATAACTTCCATGTCAAGAAAATAATACACATTCGTAGAATAACTAATTTAACAATTTTAATTTAGTTGCATTTGTTTCCATGCAACATGAATTAGTGACGTATTAATTAGTATTTAAAATTAAAATTTTTAGGATGGTTTTCACCCCTTCAGTAGCTGTTTGGGCACATACAAATAGTATATGTCCCTTAGGTTCAATTGAACTACAAATGTACTAAGTTTCAGAGATAATACTCGCAACGTTCACTTTTTAGACGATAAAAGTTACAAAATTTCGAATATTTCTAAAACCTCTAAACCTATTAGCACCAAAATCAATAGATCTGAAGTACTCACTGAGACAAACATTTTTCTCAAAAATAATTCAGATTGGTGCATTTTTAAAGTAGTTATCGTGAACGAAAGAAAATTATACATCCCTAGTTACACAAACAGGCGGAAATAACTTTTATTTACGTTTTGAAGATAGTACAATCAGAATTTGTTCTTAACTCGGACACGATTTTTCGATATGAAAGTAAAAAGTTTTTTTTAAACCAAAATTAGTAATTTGTTTTTGCTTGTGAAAAAAATTCCTCAATCATGTATCAAAATTAGATAAACGACAAAAAGTAACTTTGATTTCAACTACTTACGTATCTATAATAAACATAAATATTCCAATTTCCTTATTACTTGATTACTTTATTAATGAATTAATGTTTATGATTATTTCCTACAGTGTTCTCTACACGAACATGTGCAGCCGCAACTAAGGGATAGAAATGCGTGCCTATTTATTCAATGCACAAGCTGGTCTACGGCGAACATTTTTTTTGCTTGAATATATAATAAACATGTCAAACGATTTCAAAGAGCGCAGAGTTAACTTGACGGTATTTATGTTAGTGGCTGCCGTGTGTTTTTTTTTCTGTTGTTTAATTTTAAAGAGATGAGTCGAATAATGGATGTATAATTTTGGCGGTTTCCTTTTTTTAGTTTGCCGCACTTCCTTTTGCTTCGGTGATTGGATTAGAGTAGTATTACACGGGTAGAATAATGAAAATTACTATCCATGCATGTATTATTGTTAGTAAATACTTTAACAAATGTTTTTCTGTTTTATTCTGTATTATCTATATTATTATCTATTTTAAGGGGTTACATCTAATTGAAACTTTGGAAAATGATACTTTTTTAGGATTTTTTTGGAATAATAAAAAAATAAATCAAATGAAATTTTGGGGGTTAATTGCACATGTCTCAAAACACAAAAAAAATTGTTTTAATAAAATATAAATATATATAAAATAAAATGGTGACTTAAGCGCTGCTACACTGAGTGCATCTTTTTTGTTATGTAACTTTCAGAACAAAATAAAAAAAATTACCATCGGAGTACACGTGATTATTAAAAAATATCAATTTTTGCAAATTTTTTATCACTTTGAACAAAAAATTGCGTTTTTAATGACAAAAACGACCTTAAATTGTTTATAAAAACCGTAATTGTTAACCAATTTTAAAAATCGTATGTACTTCGATCTAAAATCTATCTAAGAAGTTACAGTTAAAATTTCAAGTCGATCAGATAGAAAATGGTCAAGATACATTTTCCGCAGTTTATCGATTGCTCGTGTGAAATAATCTTCTTTAGTAAATTATTGAGCATTTAGCGTATATTTATCAGTTGCATAATTGAACTTAACAATCAATTTAAGGTAATTTAATTTTGTGTAAAGGGACAGCTTAAATATGTGCATTTTTAAATCATAAATTGTTCACTGAACATATGCCGAGTTTCGTAAAAAAGTTTAAATTATCTAGAGCAATGTTTTGATGAATATATTTCAACATAAATTTAATGTTTAATGTTAAAAGGTTTTTGGCTTTATCTTCGTTCTTAAAAAATACGAATGCTGGTTTTGTCATACCAGTGCCGGACCCCAAATAATAAAAACTATGTATAAATAGATATTAACATTAAAAAAATATTTTGCATTACTTACAATTCACTCAATTTATTACGAAAAAGGACAATAATTTATAAACAGATGAGAAATATCTTTGTAAAGATTTAAAATTAGTTTAGATTATGATTAAAAATGAAATAAATAGTGATATAATTGTATTAACTTGTTAAAGTGTATAATATGTTACCGAAAATGTATGAAATCCGGCAATGTATAGAATTCCTACTACGTTAAATTTCTTCATTGAAAAACATTAAAACATACTTTGTTTTTCTTTATAGATAACTAGTAAAATAATTTTATTATTGATCATAATATAAACATTTTCAATACATTAAAAAATATGCTTAATTTTTTTCCAAGCTTAAAAATTCTTTAGTAAATGTATATTAGAATGTGATAATATAATTTATGATCATTAATTACATATAATTTTTATTAGTTACAAGAACAGTTAATTAACAACTTATTGTAAGATTATAACAATATCTAATGGAATTTTTTAAATAAAATATTTTAATGTTTTGAATAATAATATATAAAAATATAATATGTACAGTGTACAGACTGTAATTCGAATTAATTTTATTTTACGTTTCAAGTATCAACTTTAATGATTATAAATAAAAAGTGAAAATTAAATTTAGATACAGACTTTATTTAAAAATAACCAATGTTTGTCTTATATATTATTAATTATTATTGATTCAAATATTTTAAAAAAGAATATCGAAACGGAAATTTCCTTTAAACATTCGTCTAGAATGGAATCCTATACATATATAAAATGTTTTAAAAACCTTTAGAAACTTTCGAATCACCATTAAATATTTATGTTTACAGGAAGATTCCTTCAAGAAGAAACCCTGCCCCGGAACTAGACGACTTCCTGTTTATAATACGCAGGAATACAGATGATTTTATGTTTAGGATATAATAATGTATAGGTATACATTATAGATAAGTCGAACATCCGAAAGAAAACTGAAAAAACTCAAAAAGGGGTTTTAGGCAAGATTTTAATATAGACACAATATACCTAATTTTTATTATTGAAGTTATGCAAGTATTTAACAATATTTTTTGAAAATTTTTGGAATAATTAGTTCTATTATATTTCTTAGTGAAATTAATGAGACAGTTTATTTCTTACATAAATAAGCTTATTTTTCAGGCATAAAAGTTCTTGTTCAGTGCAATTGACAATTTTCTATAAATAATTAACAAATTTAACTTTGTTAAACAATTTATTTTCTTGTATTGTTTAACATTTTGTATGTTAAATTTGTTAATTCTTTAAAGAAAATTATCAATTACACTGAAGAAAGACTTTCATGCCTGAAAAATAAGCTTATTTATGCAAGAAATAAATAAATAAATTTGAAAAAGAATTTTAATTGACCTAATCATCCCAGAAAATTTTCAAAAATATAATAACAAAATGGTCATATATGTATATCAATAACAAGTTTATATATATATATATATACACACTATATATATATATATATATATATATACACTTTAAATGGCAATTTTAAAAGTTAAAATCACCCACGTGAAATAAACTTTTAATTACATTATTTATTTTTCAACTTTTTTTAACTTATTCAAGTTTTTTTTCAGGATGCGTGGTACATTTGTAGTGAAATGAACTTAATATTAATAATTTACTTATATCCAGTAGGTCTAATGGGCCTCAGTGACCTAAAAATTATTTATATTTAATTTTAGTAGAAGTTATGAGGTCAAATTAAATTTAAAGATAATACGGATTTTTTTAAGAATTTCCTTACGTTTGCGTAACTGAGGGATATGGGGTTCCCGAAATGTTGTTTGGCCTAGGCCCCATTGAGGCTCTATCAGGGCCTGCTTATAACTGTTTATACCTCCTATATATACCTGAAAAAAACATCATCACGTGTATATGTATTTATCAGTTGAAATTGATTTCCTATAAAATTTTAATAATATTGAAATATGAATAATATAATTGTTAAAATGATTTTTTCAAATAAATTCATATAATTTTCCATGTGAAGTTTGTAATGAATAATGAGATAGCTTTGTTACAATGTATATCTGTTGTAATTTTTTATAACATACGGTACGGTGTAGTTTTTAGTTCACTATTTTCTATATAAATGCGTATATATGCATATATTTTCAGAGGGAAACGAGATAGCTATGTCAATATGTTTAAAATATAACAATATGCTGTTTGTTTCGATAAAACAAAACAATATGCTAGACTTGTTTCAGAAAATTTTAATTAATAAATGTAACAAAGTTGATGTAGTTTTGTTGCATTGAATTTGTTTCATTTAATTTATAATTTTTAAATAAAAATTTATAACAATAATGAAAAAATAAAGCTTTAGAATAATTCATATCTTTAATTTATTTTTTTGGTTATAAATTCGATATAATACATATATTATATGGATTTTAGGGATATTTAAAAAAAATATATTGAGACCGAAGTTAGTCGAAAATTTAAAATAAATTTAAAATAATGCAACTTGAATTCATAAACTGAGAAATGAATTATTTAAGATATGTGGGATGCTGGATTAATAACAATACATTTAAAATTTATTTTTCATTAATTAAAATAATATAAACAAAAATAAGTAAATTTAATTAATTTAATATTTAGGTAATTGGAATTGATGGAGAAACTATTTTACTTAAAATGAACACGTTTCTATTAGTGTAATTAACTAGTAAATTTATATTTTTTGTTAGTATAAAATATTTTTCCAAATACGTAAACGTAAATACAAGTAATTTTATTTTTCACTGTTAATCCATTAACGTCGACATTTGTAGAGAATTCTTAATCTGCTTTATTCAAATTAATGAAATCATCACATTTGCAAATTTATGCATACATTTATGTAATTAAAATGAAATAAAACGATATGTAGATGTGAATAAACCTAGTGAAAGAGCTATCTAAAAGCAGGTGTATTTAAAAATGTTTTACCGTAAATATTTTTCTTATATTATTAAAATTAAGTAAATTGTTTCAAGAATGTAATGTAGGTACATAAGTAAAAGTTGTTTATCGATTATTTCGTATTTTTTTTACTAAACGACGACTCATTTTTTTCATAAACTCGACAAATTATTTTGAAAAAGATTACTTCTTTCATACAATTTTACAGTCAGGTATAACTGTATGACCCACTTTTGGAAACGAATCAGTTAAAAATGTTTTTATAACCGAATATAATCTGTAATTCTCCACAAAAATAAAAAAGATTATGTGTTTCACACCTACATTTGTTTGTCTGTACATATGTCTGTACCTGTAGCACTCTAATGTCGTATTTAGACCAAAAATACAAAACAGAACATGGTGCTTTCCTGTCAAAATTGCAACAATCCTTATACATTTTTAAATACGAAGTGTTTTAAAAACAACGTGTTGCTTTTTTGTCTAAACACGGCATAATTCCACGTCCCATCTTCGGCGTACTGTGCTACTGCCGGCAGAGAATTTAATTTTTAATCAAATAGGTCTTACTTATTTTATTAAAATGTTTAAAAAAATAAAATAAAAAATAGTTAAATATGTACAATTTTAAACTTCAAAAAGAATTAAATAACTTGGATATAAATTACTTGTAGATTTATTTTGACTAATTAATACAAATTGCAAGTACAGGACGTAGTATTAATTCGTAGTAATATAATCTATATTCAAATTATTAATTAATTTTTAAATATACAAATAACATTTAACCAAGTTTGACTTTATATTATAGAAGCACATATTATTGATCTAAAGACAAGATGAAAACATCAAAATGTAAAAGCAAATCCAATCTACATACACATTGGAATTGTTCAGAAGTTAAAATAAATAATTCTACAAAAACAGTCATATTAATAAATGGAATGCATAAAGCAAAAATAATCATGATTTGTTAATCGTCCGTTTTTAAACTATTATTAGTGTTAATCTTAAGCTTAATTACGGTTAATAGATGGGCAATTTACCAATCGTTATAATTTTTACTTCCTGCAATCCACGATAAATGTTTTATATATAAACGAATGGATTTTTGACAAGAATGAATTCAGTAAATATATTTCCAGTAGTTTTAAGGGCCTTACTTTCAAGGTGAAGAAGGAAACGTAGAGAGCTGAGGAGAATTTCAGTGACAAAATTTCTATGATAATTCAGAATAATCCATATTATATTATAGTATAATGAAGTACACTAATTACTAATTCACATCAGTCATATTTTGGTAACATTATTATCAAACTAGAAAATCTAAAAAATGTAAATTATTTATTTGAATTATTAACTAGCCAATCGCATAACTCAAAACTATATATATCGTATAATAAAGAGTACTTCCGCTTTATATTTTTTTTTGGTCTTGAAAAGTTAAAAAAGCCAATTTAATTGCGTTCAACCAACACATTTCAAATGCACATTGTGAGATAAGCTCACACATTACGCAGTAACTGCAGAATACCGCATATGATGGCCAACGCCAAGGTCTTGTTATGAGCTCACTGACGCGAGCAATTGTATTGCTTCCTGTCACCTGGCTCATTGAGAATCAGTACTCGATATACATACACTAAACTCATTACCAGCACCACCTTCGATCGTTTTCCTGTTGCACAGTTTCTAATTACAGTTAACTGTGTATGTATGTACGTACATTAATTTTGTAAGTACCTATCGGTTAGTTTAAATGACGTCTATAAATATTAAGAATATTTATGTATTCCCTGGAGATTTTTGTCATTAATGTACAATTAATTAAGATTATTTTATTATATAATTTGTATTTTATGTAAGTACTTTTAATACGGATAAATGTATACGTTTTCTTATCCCAATAGTAATTGAAAAAATTATCCGGATTTTATTGTCATTTGACTAAATTTTATAAAAAAAATTTAGATTTCGACTATGCTCGACCAATACTACAATTCTATATAGGTCGCTTTTTAGGTATCGCACACTCTTCTTAGAAAAAGTATACCTAAACCCAAAATTTAAGCTCAAATAAAAAAAAACTGATAAGTAGAAAATTTAAAAAAATTGGATTTTGACTATACTCGACCAATACTACAATGATTGCTTTTTTGGTATCGCACACTTTTTTTGTGTGTGGCTGTGTTGTTAAAAAACAAAAGAATGAAAGTTTAATACATTTTTTTGTTATGTGTAGGTAGGTATAATAATATAGAGCAATTTGTTTGTTTTCTAATTAGCGAGTCGATAAAATATAGAACTTACCTTTATGGTATCTGATACTATCACGTGATACAAGGTATAGGTACATGTTCGATTGTAAGACCAATGCCGATTATTATTGAATGGCTGCAACTAATGAAGCGGTCCCGAAACGGCGCGTGAATTCCATCGACACGCACCTGTTAATTGGGCAGGTGTCGCGGTGTTATGCAACAGCAACACCTTGCGCACACCTTTTGTCACTCATTCATTATTCACTTTAGGTCGCCCGGTTTACTCAATGATTTTCCACAGCGGTCTGTTTGTGATATAACAATTCATGTATTTTTAGATAAATAGTATTTTATTTGGTACTATCTTAATGGTATCTAAAATAATTAACGTAAATTTCAAATACCCATGTCTTTTAAGCAGGTAATTAATTTAGGAATTCATATATAGCAGGTACGTGCAACCTTTTAAGCGGAAGGGCCACTTGCAAGATTAGGGAAATCTTTGCGGACCGCACCGCATCATTTTCTATTATGAATTATGATATTCCCTAGGTGTAGTGGGTCAAGATATATTTTGAATAAATAAACACAAAAAAATGCGATCTGTAGTTTAATTATATAAAAACGTTTGGTTACAAAACAAAAACACCTCTTTGGTAGATACATTACACAAAATCGACATTATTACACGCTATGCGTAAAAATTTAGAAAAACATTTATTATTGTATAGAAAATGTAAAAGTTAACATTCTATACTTGAAGTAATTGTGAAATTAATTTTTAAAGAAAACTGTAACAATAACAAATGTAATGTACTTGTATCAATAACAAATCATAAGCTTTTTAAATTTTTGTCCACAATTTGAGTGAATTTTCTGTTTTTCATCTTTATTAATTTCATCAAAGAAAATAATTGTTCACGTGTTTATGTTTAATGTATATTATGCATTTGCAAATAATGATTATATACGGCACGCATGTTGCAAAGTATGTGGGTACTTACAATAGTTAGAAAAATGTATTTATGTAAAATTCTGAAGAATGGTATTATCTTTTCTATGCATCTTTTTTAATATAAATGAGATAAAAAATTTCTATTTAAATCACCTATTTGCTTTGCTTTTTTTAATATTCAATTACACGTCACGGGTCGCATCAAAAATGTTTGAGAGTCGCAGGTTGCACGGGTCTAATATATAGATTACTATTGACAAAATTAGTAAATGGAAAAAAGTATCTACTTAATTGTAAGTGAGCATACATTTTACGGTTGATTTATTAAATAAGTAAAATGAGAATGTATGGTACTAAAATCTTATACAGAATTACCTTTTATAACTCCTGACTGATATACATAATATGTTACTACTTATTTACATATAAGTGTAGATATTTTATAATTTTGATAAAGAATCGTAGTATGTACTACATACATATATGTTCATAGGAAAGCTAATCTTAATATCTTTTTAGATTAGTTATACGAATAAAGGAAAAACTGATTAATTCTTGCCAGTTTAGGATTTGGATGAGGGCAAAAACGGTTCCTTTTTAAAATAATTATCAAGAACAAAAGCACTGCGATTTCAAATAGTGATATTATCTATAATATCCATTTTTATTTAATAAAATAGTATATTTGTCAAAGTCCACAGGTGCATAAAATTATGTTATTTTTGTATGAATATATTAAAAATAGTTTAAGTAAAAATACGTTGTTTTTTTTAATTTGAATCAGATAAAAATGAAAATGTAAATAAATATTCATAGTAAAACACTATATGTGTAAAGATGAAATAGCCATCCAAGTATGTTTTTTGGTTATAAATTGTTGAAATAAAAAATTAAGTTTTATTATTATTTTATTCATAGATATTTTGTATTTTTAATTATACATAATTTTGGGTACACATTTAATAGTTCTCTAATTTTTAGTTTACATGCGCAAAAATTATTGCATACATAAATTTTGTTTATTATTTTTTGCTAAAACATATAATTGGCATTAAAATTTAGATTAATGTTTTTGCAAAATATCTTATGCTTCGTTTAGAACATTAAGCCATGGATCGGTAGTTTTTTAAGTAAATATTATACCTACAGTAATAAAAAATTAATGGCTTTAATTACTTTACAAATATTACAATATGAATAACTATATCAAAATTAATATTTATGTTAATATTCACTCTCAGTAAATTCCTACAAAGGTTTTAAATTCCTACAAAGGAATTTAAACTGTTCCATTTTTCTACTTTCGGTAGGGAACACTTGATATCTGTACTTATAGTATATTTTTTTAAGTGTAATTTAAAGTTAATTTTCTTTTCGAAAATTCGATAAAATGACGAAATATTGACAAATATTAATCTGATTGTCAGCACTAGATTACATTTGTCTTCATACATCAGTATATATCTACATTTACCTATCATTATTTTCAATTGTTATTATAATTCTACTAATCCATGTTATCTTTAATCTTTTATATCATTGTATCAGAATACATAATTAAAATTACTTAACACCAAAGTGTGAACAGAAAAAAAATAACACCTCATTTCGCAAAATAACAATGATATCTTACAACTTAAAAATATCCGGCTACAGACGCTGATATCACAAACTGACGGCTGTCATGGGAGTGTTAAAGATAGACGTTGTTACAAAATGAATTCCACATACACATAGAGGTCACTGTTGAGGTGCACGGGTTCGTATCCAGATCAGTCGCGTTGATAACACTCAGAGGGCGTCGATGTCTGTCAAACGTAGACCATTGTATATCTGTCTGACTTGGACACGGTTATTAGAGCCTTGACGAACCGCTATTTACGCAATTAACGTTGGAGGAAGTATGTTAGTTTGTTTCGATTCTAATGTGGAGATTCTAAAGTGGAGTTTAGGTTGAAGATGATGCCAGTATTCGGTATTTAAAGCAACCCTATTTAAAATACATGTGTTTATGTTATTTGTTTCAAATCTCTTCGACTAACATGCCATTAGAAACCGATATCAGGTCTGTACAGCGATTTAGTAAAGTTAAAAAATATACATATTTTATGAGTATAATTACAAAAACCTGCTATAATATTTTGCTTCCTCGCAGTAATGAAGAAATTAAAAAATATTTAAATAATTAGTAGTCAAGAAACAAGATGTTATTATTTTCAACTGTTCATGTTTCAAAAAAATACTACAATTATCAAGAATTCATCCCAAGAAGGTTCTGTTTTAGTATTTGTAATATATTCAAAATTAAAAAAAATATTGCATTTATACAAACTATGTTCATTACAGAACAAAATGATATTTGTATTGATTGTGTGGAAAATTATTACTGTTGATTCTATTCTGATTTTACTGCATTATTGAAACGCAGGTATATTCTACAGTATTACTATTTTATATTAGATTACTGAAACCATTTCGTTTATTCCAAAATGAAATAGATCCTTGATTTCTGAGAACGTCAAGTCATGTACCCACTACACAAAATTCAACGAAGTTGCGTGTTCGTTTTGTGCGTGACTATTGATTGAAATCACTCGGTGTTTAGTTTGTTTATCAGTAATTTAATTTCACTGATATATTGTTTGTCTCATTATCATTTTCTATTCATAATCTAAAAACTGTGTTAATCTATTTCGTACCTCGCAGTGATTAAATATTAATTTTCGTAATTGATTCATATAGAAATTGCATGTTTGTATGTTTAATGGAAATTTATTTTGCATGAATTTAGTTGTCTAATTTTTGATTGATTTTAATTAATAAACTCACTAAGCTAATGTGATTTTGTTTACATCAATTTAAATATCACACATATGTTAAATTACAATATTAAAATAGGGTATTTCATGCGTACTTGTACAATTGCTGTTTACTAATAGATTCGTATATGTACAATAGTACATAGATATACATGTGTATAGGGGAGATACGCAATGAAACGGTCATTTGAGATTGACGATATTTTTTATTAAAACTACAAACTAACTACGTTATACACGTCTCTATTTCTGAATATTAATCTACATATATATATTTAACTGTCTTACAGCGTGATTTGATGACAATCGGCTAATAGATATAAACTAATTGGTATAATTTATTAATTTTGTTTCAAATTTGACGATTCTTTCTTTTATATTATTTGTGTCGTAATACTTTTTATTTTGTAATCATTAGCAAGTGTCCATTACTGCGTGCTCATGACTGGTTTTACTTTATCCATTATTGGAGAAAAAACACAAACAAAATAAAAGGCAATAATTAAAAAAAAACTTTATTTGCGGATTTTGGTAATTAAATTGATAAAATAAAGAGATACTTGTTTTATTAGTAATACGAGTTCATAAGAATTACAAAAAAGAAGCCCGTCAATCACAAAAACAGTAAACCTTGCTCTTATAGCGGTCATAACTGGTATCAGTACCTTATATATATTTAAAATAAATTCAAGCTACAAACAGCATACAAAAAATACATATACAGAAGATCTTCTTTTTTATTTCAGCAACGCGAATTAAAACGTGTTTATCAACACGTATCAACACCTTTTCATTTTAGCGATGTCTAAAAGACGTCCTGGTATCATTTAGTTGTGCGCAAAAACTCCAAATAACAAAACACCCCGACAGGTCTTACACAGCGGGTAACGAAACATTCTAAAACATATTCTTCAAATCGCAAGTTTAATCTCTTGATCTGAACATAGATTCATTTATAACTCACCCTTTCGAAAATAAAATCTCCCTTTTACAGTACGCGAACTACTACCTGGGAACGAACGATCGTGCTTGCAAAAGGATTACACACACACTCGCACACACACACCCGTAAATGTACGCAGCTGTGTAATATATTTAAAATCCAATTATACAATTTGAGTAATTGCACGTTTTAGATATGTTATGTAATTAATTAAGATATCGCCTCCCTCTTTTTACCCTTATTAAAATGCTCAAACGGAATCTCTGCCCTTCTTAATACCCTTATGTTACTTACAGAGGGTTTTAGTGAATTATATTTTGGTGAGAAATTTATATTATTTGGGTTTTCTTTTCGTAAATTTAATTTAATAAATTCCTAACTGTTATATTTTCAATATTTATAATACAAGTCACAATTTTATTTTGCACGTGGTAATTTGTTGTGTTCTTTTTTTTAAATTCATAAGTTTCTTTAATGTAGCACCTACAGTGTATCCTTTATAAATAAACATTTTATTCTTTAATACAAACATTTAAATAAGCCATGAAAAACAAAAATTGTTAAACAAAAATCACAATAACAACAATCAAAATAACAAATTAATATTTGAAAACAATAAACTATTACAAAAAATGTTTTTCAAAAATAAATATGACAAGATACATATCGTTGTACAGTATATAGACTAAAAAACGAAATTTTTAACAGAAAATAAAATAAACTGAAAATATAAATATGAATAAATAACAGTTTAAGACTAACAGTAGGTTATGTTAGGGCTACTAGTAATAAAATACATATGAAGTAGAAAAAATTGAATTTGATTGTTATAAATTTCGCAATATGATTAAAATATTACAAACTCTTAAATAAGAAAATTACAAAACGAAAAAAGTAGAAAAAAAATTGCATCCGCCCCTGTACGAACAGCTGAAGTGCGTGTTTTACACGTGAGTAGATATTTTACATTGTGTGATGATTTATAATATTTTAATTATAGGTACGTTGCCTATAATCTAATTAAATTTGTACTTATTTTTAAACGCTGATCGCGATTGCTATGAGGCTTCATTATATAAAGGTCCTGTGGCAATCAATATGGATTTGAATCACACCTTTCTAGAAATGAAAACCACGTAAAATTATAGTTCTCCGGGGTTGAAATATCATGTTTCATATGGCTATTTCGAACATTAGTTCTTTTCGAATTAAAATAGATTTAGTAATTTTATTTTACTCATATTTTCAAATAATTATTCTTATTATCTTAGTTTGTAATCATTTCTAATAATGTGTCCAAAAATGGATACATGAATTAATCAAATAACAATACATGAGAATGTCTCTTAAATGTTCAATTATGTTTGAATTATATATTATATACTTGGAACACAAATATTTCATATCACGTATAAATGATGAAGTATTCTAACTCACGATTCCGGCGATTAATGTATATTTATACAGGAGAGCTTCGATTGTAATGATCTAAATGAAACTCAATTATATTAACTTTTAGTTTATGTATTTATAAGTAATAATTTATATTTATATGGATCTTGACTTCTGGGTCTTTAAAAAGTGTACTTTTAGAAGAGCCCTGAAGATGTCCACTGTAATGTGTGACGAAACGTTGGCCGATAACACGACCAAATCGACGCGGCTTACATCCAGATCCATATCAAGATCACCGCGGAAGCCTCAAGACTTGTAATTTATATTTATTATAATTAATTTTCTTCAATATTTGTTTTCACATATTTATATAGCTTTTTTTAATATCATAAATGAAATAGGTAAATAAGTTCAAATTCCCACAGCTGATATTTTAGATAAATTTAAAAAAAACGCTTAAAAACAGGCCTTCAAGTCCGGATTATTTTTTTCTAAATCAATGCCTCAAATTCTATAAGAATCAATTATAATATTTTTTGCCCCTAAAAGTTCGGATTTTGGAATTTTTTTACTACTTCGATGACTAGACTATTTCATAAAATAATACTTGCTCTTTTGAACTGATTATATTGTAGAATACCTGAGAAAAACAGTCTGTATCCATTTTGAATTGAGTTAGATTATTTCAAATATAAATATTCTTTAATATTAATATGTAGTAGTACCTGTCTTATAATATTTTTATTAGAGTTTCTAGAAAAAAATATTAACCGAAATTTGTGAGTTCTACTGTATATGTATATAATATAAATATATATTTTTCTTCGGGTTCGTGCTGACGTTTCGGAGATTAAATGAGGGGAAACTATTCAATTTAAATAAACAAAAAGGTTATTTCCAGGATGTGTTTCCGTATTTTTAATCAACATTATTCATATAACATTTTAGAGATGTCAGGGACAATGTTCGTGATGGAATTTTTAGTCGACTTCTGTAATATATCATTATACAAATTAAGGTAAGCATTATGGTTTTTATAATCATAATGGTTTCGTTTGTTATTAAGCTTTTCTGGTTTTGTCGGCCGTTTTTTGGTTATGTTTTTATAGTTTATATAAATTTTAGAAGATATTTACTTTTTATACCAGTTAACTTCTCTTTGAAGTTATGAAAAATAATAGTTCAGTTTTATTAATTCTACGAATTCGTGTTTTATTTTTGAATTATTTTAATTTAATATTCCAGTTTTTAAGTACCTAAACCAATTTATCCTCATTTAAATTTTAATTTAAGTATATTTGTTTATCAAGAAGAAGATAATTACTAAAATTCTATCACAAACAGAAATAATTGTTTGTTTATTAATTACCTTAAAATAATACAATTTAAAATAGCTTGTTATTTTCTCCTTACTTGAACCAATGAAATTGAATTTCAACTATTAATTAACATCAATTAACAGTAAATGTTTAGTATTTTTCGTTAAAGTACTGTATATAATTACTTGATTTGTATAATACTCATCTTCTTCTATCTACACTTGAATGTATTTAATTACGTACTTCTATCTCCCTCGGGTGATCTTGAAAGACATCCCCTAACTCACATACATATATATATATATATATATATATATATATATATATATATATATATACACATGAAGCCCGTCAACTCCGGCGAAGACAAAACTCAAAACCGCACTCATAATTATCCATCCAAACATCCTTGGATATCAGACCATCCGTAAATCTGAAACATGATCCATCCTCCAACCAGTGCGACCGCCGTCCTTGGGAAGCATTCCAAGAACTCCTGCCGTAGTCACGGTGTTGCACAATTGGTTATATTAGAATCAGTGTTATTATACGTTCTGTAGAATCAGTAATAAAGATAGGCATTCTTTGAAAATCTCCAAATTACTCAATATATTTTGAAATTTTAAACAGAGTTTTAACATCTTTGGGAAGGGGGTGATCGTATTTTTATAAGTAGAAGATAAATACTAGTTTACCCATTTAGAATTGGATATTTTTCAAAAACCGAATTGAGTGGAGAAACATTAATTTTCACATTAGTTTCACTAAAAATCGGCAGGTGAAAACATTACAAACGAATTAAGATGATGGAACGGGCGAGAAGAATTTGATTGTTCTTATTTTACATGAAATTAGAACAATATTCATTTTTTGATTAAAAAATATACATACATTCGTAAAGTCTCTAATATACTTTAGGATGTATGAAAACAATTTATTTCTGTCCGCATTTCTAAGAAATATAAAAATAAACGAAATCAATGTGTGCATGGGACATATCACGGTACAGATATTCGGTGAATTTTACTGTGGCTGTTTCAAATAAATAAAGCATTCATATTCAAACTATTTAACTAACTACAAACAAGATCATTACAACACTATCAACCAGATTTTTATTTACCTAAGATCATAAAGACGTGGGAATGCTCGAAAAAAAATCGACCAAAACGAATCAAAAATAACTACAAAACGACCGCGGAAGTCTTAAAGCGTATAGGAATAATATAAGTAGTAATGTTGATAATTGATAATAATCTATAAAATAACCGAAAAATGTATATAGTTGGCATGGTTTGATATTATATTTAGAGAATGTGTTTTATACACATGGTAATGTACAAACTTCGTCTACTACAAATTTTAATGTAATAACTTAATTAATGTTGAAATAACCTATTCTTCAATGTAAATGAAAAAATTCAACAAATATCAGAAAGTAGACCAGCTATCTACACTACAAATAAATGTATCTTAAACTAATCGATTAATATATATATATGTTACGGATACTTTTGATAAATTGTATCGATTTCATAGTTGATATTGTAATTAAGAATTTCCTATATTTATAAATGATTGATTTTCAGTTAATTTTTGTTCCTTTTTAAGACGCTGCCGTCTATTGTAACTGAAATGTATTTGACTGGTTAGCTTCAGTATAAATTCTCGTTAGTTCTTCTGAATTATTAATGTATAACATCGATAGTGAAGAAATAGAAACAAAAAGGAAATATAATAGTAACTACATCTATGCACGACTGCGGGAAGTAAAAAGGCGATTTTCTGCGACTAGTATACTTGACAACATTTGTTATTTATGAAATATTATTGAAATACTGTCGTCAATACAACATCAACATTAATTTTGCTGTGTTTCAAGTATCCGCAATATCTGTTAATTCTATATTCAAATGATTTTATTTTATTTATATGTATTACAATAATAAATACATATTTTACATCTATAAATAAGGAAAATAATAACAGCACTGGTTGAATTTTACAATATTTATATAGGTAGTTACATATTAAATTAAGACATGTTTCTTATTTCTGACTTTCAAAATTTTGTAACACATTTCTGTGTAATAGAATTATTCAAAAGGAATAGAATATCTGTGAAAATATATATAAATCATACACCCCAATTTTAATATACCGTGAATAAAGGTAAGTATTAAGTATAGGTACGTATGTAAGGAACGTACCGAGTACTTTATTGAATATTGTGATGTCTTTTGAGTGCCTACTTCCCATTGTAGTGCAATTGTAGTTATATTCATTGTTACTGGACACATATTGTAATTTTCCTGCGGTAACAACTACCTTTTCCCTGATTTTTTATGGCATCAGTTACTGCAGTCCTTTCAATAATTTGAAACTCGATACTATTTATATGGTAGGACTAAATAATTGCTTAAACAAGACATTAAAGAAATGAAATTATTCTAAAGAAAATATACCAGAAATGTTGGGGTGACTTTAGAATTTTATTTGAATATAGTAGTAGTGGTGATTCTTTTTTTTAAATGAATGGAACGTTTTTATTTTATTTTAAAAGAACAATATATGAATAATAAATATGTAAATTTTAGATGTAGAGTCATGAACGGATATATAAAATTTTATTTACTTGTATTGATTACGTTTCTTAATATGGTTTAGTTGAATAGAAAAGACAAGGTTTGCTAATATATTTACATATGTATGGATAGTTCTTGATTTACATATGTATATATTAACTAAGGACCTTTATGAAAAATTAACCCTGGACTGTCATACTTATTAATTATAACATAAAAGTCATACTGGGGTATAGTTGGTCCTAATATTAAAATTTCGATTATTTTACTACTAAATCATGTTTTTATTAATTGCAATTAATTATTATTTAACATAGTAAATACAAACTAAATGATAAATTGAACTAGTAAGTACTAAAAAATTATAAAGAGGTGATTAAAATGAAAAATAAATATTTATAAAACATCGACTTACTCTCTAAAACTGAATTAACAAAAATCACTAATTCAAAGTAAATATTTATACTAATTGAAATAGTTTAAAGTATACCATTACGGATTTGCGACTAGTCACATTGAATTAGTGAAATTTCTTAACTTTTTAAATTAGTGAATATTCACTACTTTAATTAGTGAACAGTCACTTAAGCTATGACAGAATCTAAGGTTTTTATTTTATTTATTTTTGATGTCAAAAACTGGAGGAATCTAAAAAAACTCATTCATTATTTAATAAGCATAAATAAACAGAAAATCATCACGCATGACAATAATCTCTTAATCATTCATAACCTAACTTAAATATCATGTACATATGAATATGCCAATTATTAAAATAGGCTATTTTATGAAAGAATCAAAATTAATGAAAGATGTTTATCGCAAACACACTAAAAATTGTTTTCATTTTTAAGATTCCGGAACTGAAAAAACGAAACCCTTATAAGATCACATTATTGTCCATCTGTCTATCCGTCAAGACCTTTTTTCTCAGGAACGACTAGAGGTATCAAGTTGAAATTAATATCAAATATTAAGGTCTACCTACAGCTTCATAGTTATGTAAAGAGATACGGCTTTTCAAAGCGTATTTTGACAGACTCACTCACTGATCATCAAAACCTATAGGGTACTTCCCGTTAACCTAGATTGTAAGTCCTACAATCTTGAAATCTGGAAGGTCTCATAGCACAACCAAAGGAAAAAATCCGAAAATCATTATTTTCTAATTCTATGTGAAATTAATACGTGACTAACTTAATTTTTCGGTTTCTTTCATACAGCGTCTACGTAAGGACACTTACACACAAAACGTCTTAAAATTCGGATCCGGTACGGAACCCTCAGGGCGCAAGTTCTACTTTTCATTTTGAGTTAATGAATTCTAAAAAATTATCCAATGGATTATATTGCCTAAAACAACTTATAGACTTTAAATATAATATATTTTAACTGTACAAACAGAATCTACATATTTACAATATCGATATTTATATTTTGTACTTACATTTTATCAGTTTTTTTTTCAACAAAACGCATTCTTGTAATTTTACCCTACTTTTAACTGTATGAGTTGAATTAAAGAAGATCTAAAAAAACGCATTACGTCTGTACACACAAAACGCAATATACATTAATGTAAAAAGTTTTTACTTTGAAACAACTATAAAAAAGTGTTAATATTATCAGAGTTATTTAATGTTCTAGGATACTTAGATCGAATAAAAGCAAAATGTAATCGTAATTAGTGTTTGCACGTTGTAGTTTTGTCTTCAACTCTGTGTTTATAATTACCTAAATAAAGAGCAGAAATAGTCGAGCTAGCGCTATTTCTTCGTCGTATGGAAACTTTTATAGTGGTAGATAGTTGGCAAGAATTTTAATACATTTTAGATTAATTTACTTTGTATATGAGAGTGGCTACGAAAAACAGAATGTTGGCAAAATATTAAAGTCACAGTGGAACTTTTAAAAGTTGATCCTCATGGAATATAAAAAATAGAACCTATAAAAGAGTTCATATTTAATTTATAATTTGTGCAGCTTCTATCTGAAGCTCTATTAAAATTCAAATGTTCGGTTAATTTTCTTAAAATAAATTCGTTAATTTTTACAGTCATAATTAAAAACTTTATTTTTTGTTAGCACTGCACATGAATAGACATTAAAAAAATGTGTAGGTATACTTGTTTCTATAAACATTTGAATTATATTATGTATGGAGTCTAAAATAAGATTAATGTACGTAATTACTTAAAGAGGAAAAACAAACACCTTGGCTACTATTATCTTCATTTTCTATTGATTATCCAAGGGAAAATACAAGAGAAAAGGTGTGAGATGGAGAACAATATCAAGGCTCGTGAATTTAGAAAGAGGACGAGGTTATTGTTTCGGTTGGTTGTTTCCGAAATAGAGATTGCCCGACTGATTATTAACCTTCATTTGTATAGATGACACTTATTGTTAGACGTGAAAAAAATTCAAGAAAAATAATTATTGGATTTTCTTGATTTTGATATTTTAAAGTCTTTTTGTGATGTATTATAATGATAATATATTAATAAAATATTTTTTCAGTTTGACTGAGTGGCGTACCGTAGATTTCTGCATCTCGGTGTGCCTCCCCCCCCCCCTTGCATTATATATGCTAAACATGATAATTAAAGACCTTTTTTCAAAGTCGCTGGCAATTTACAATTTTGTGTCTCGTAATTTGTATAATCCTTTTTTTGTTCCAACGTCCAATCCACAGTTTTGTCATCCGGGGCAAATTTTCTTCTTGCCCCCCCCCCCCCCCTCTCGGTATGCTACTGGTTTGACTTTACTCTCAAAATAATCTTAATATTGCTACATGTTAAATTGAATACAATTATAAAAATAATGTTTATTTGTTATAGAAATTTTTAGTACAGATAAACAGATTTATTTTTGACATTATAAGGTTAAAAAAAATATTTTTAAAACGTTAATGGAGTCTAAATATCAGTAGGGGGTAGAGGAAATTAAATTTAGCTAACACAACTAAGGTGATATTGTTATTTAATTCAAATATACATTCATACATATTAATACAATAAAAAATATTTGTTCATGACTAAATCTCATTTAGTTGTAAATATTCTATTCTATAGAAATAACTTATCGTTAATTGTCGTGCTATTGAATATGTTTACAATTATATTAAATATATGTGTTAAAACTCACGGAAGCAGACATAATTTCATGTTACCCACCTAACATAATACAATAATTATGCAAAGTTATCTTCAAATTTATTCATTTACACGCACACTAAAAACTTTTTGAATGACCTAGTTAAAAATTATTTTGGGAAATAGTGTTTAAATATTTATTAATTGTAGTCTTCTATCCAATTTTATGTTAGATTATAATTAAACTTATAATTAAATGTAAATAAAAATATATGATTTTAATATTAATTGAAACATGTAAGTATATATGTAATAATAAAACATATGATTAATATCAGAAAGTTATAATGAACTGCGATATAAGAATGGTGAATAATTTTAGAAATTTATAAAAAAAAACATCTGCCAAGTAAATGCACAGTACTTCCTCGTGCTAAATTCACCAAAGGTAGTTAATTATTGAACAATTTAAATAAAACCCGATAAAATGTTCAGATAAATTGCCTGGCATTGGTTAACCATTTAATTTTTAGTTCGAAATTTTTCTTAAGGCGCACCTGATTATTTTTTCGTATGTTTTTAATTTTTTTGACAATTACAATCTAAATCTAAATTTATGCAAATGTCAAAATGACATTTAATATGTCAAAGTAAATATCATTAAAAAAAAACACGATTTTTAAAGCAAATTGAGATAAATCTTTGTAAGGGAATATTTTAAATCAAACGTTGTAGACCTATATTATATAGAAAATTGAATGCTCTATAAAAAATTAGCATGTGTTGTTTTTGAGATATCTTGAAAAATAAATATTTTGGGATATCACCCATCCTCCTAACACACGATTTTGATGATTTTAAAATCAGTGAAGTGGTTCATGAGTTATACGTGTGACAAGGATTCAGGGAACAGACAGATACGGAACAAAAAGTGTTTGTCTTGACCTGAAACGGAAAGATCAATTTAAAAATTTGAAACCGGAAAACAATTTTTTTGTCTCATTCTAAAACGATCACAAAGCTTCTCGTATCTTCGATATTGCGAGAAAGCAATATAATACCTACGTTAAATATATATGCTTTTGCGTAATTTAAAGTATAGAATATGTGTACTACACCACAGGGGTATTAACAATGACCTTCTGTACAAAAAGGTTTCATACCTTTCAAACTAAACTCATCTAAAGTATAAATCCAATAAACAACGATTTCAAGGAAAAATGATAAACTTATCACTTAACACGCATCTGACGGATGTTGTACATACACACACAGACACATGCATGCACATGCGGGCCGCATTACGATTCATTAAATTTGTGAGGAGCCTGTTAATACTTGCAGGTATTTTTTTTCGCTAAAGTATACAGCTGATAGTTAATACCGATAATAATATTCTTAAATATAATATTTTATTATCAAGTTTATTGATATTAGAGCAGGGGTCACCAAACTTTTCGAGAAACGGGCCGGATCGAATTTTTTTTAAACATAGGGGGCCGGACGAAAAATATTCCTGTTGGAATCCTATTAGAACATTTATTTACATGTGCAGTTAGCTATGTAAATAGAGTATATATAATGGAAAATATCTATTCAAATGTAGTTAAATACAGATATTTACATCAAATCCTTAAATTATATAAAATAGTGTAACATTTCTCTAAAATAGTGAGAGAGATGCGGTGGCGTTTGGGATGTATCTATCTCTTTTTCTTATAAGAATGAAATAAACACTCCTGTTTAAAGAAAGGACAACTATATCCTAAACCTATTTCGATATCTTTCTTTTGACACGACTCTGTTTTCAAGTCAGATGCGCGATCCATGCTCTATGTCTATGATTATATACATATAGTTATTAGGTACCTATACATTTTTTTTATAGAATTAGCACAGTACATATAACATTTTTTTATTTCAATATACAAATATATGGTATTATTTAATAAATCAAAGATTATTCCATAATGCTAAAACTATATTTTTATTTAAATTCACAAAATATACCATTAAAATAATCCTGAGTAATCAAATACATTCATCTACTTTACCAACGGTCGAAAATCACTTATTTATATTATATGGTTCTAAAAATTACAAATCATTAATTTTCCACTTTATCATGCAGAGCCATCGACATCGTCTTACCCTGGTGGTGGTGGTCAGGTAACTGGGCACAGACGGCAAAATACAGACAGAGAAAGAGTCTCAGCTGATGTAGGCTCCTGCTGATCTATTGAGCTCACAAACCAGCTGTTTCATCCCCGGCGCCGCGCACTTCCCTCGCCGTCGTTACCGCCACCACCGCCGCTACTTCTTACATTCATGAAATTGTGAATACCACTACCCGAAACCTCCCTTCACTTCTTCAAGGCACCACTTATGAACGTATGTGTATATATGTGTGTGGCTCAAATTAACGATGTAATTTTGTCCAGTGAGAATTGGGTATGGAATACACAAATTCACAAATAGATAAAAAACAAAATTAAGGCAACTTTATAGGTCATAATGATGTTAATGAATATATCTATTAATTAGTATTTAAAATTAAAATTTTGAGGGTGGTTTTCACCTCTTCAATAGCTGTTAAGGCACGTACAAAAAATAAATATCCTACAAATGTACCAAGTCTTATCAAAATTAGTGAGATAATACTCTCAATGTTCACTTTTTAGACGATAATAGTTCCAAAACCTCTAATCCGATTAGCACCAAAATCAATAAGTCTGGAGTATTCAATGAGACAAACATTTTCCCCAAAAATAATTGAGATCGGTGCATTTTTACAGTAGTTATCGTGAACGAAAAAAAATTCTATATCCAGACACATAGACAGGATATAAAACTTTTCTTTAAGTTTTGAAGGTAGTACAATTAAAATCTCGGACACAATTTTTCGATGGTATTACATAACTTTCTTTTCTTTCAGAATATGAAAGTAAAAGGATATATGTTTTACATAGAAAATTGTAAAAGTTCTTATTTGAACATATACAATTTTTTTCAAAGATAAAATCGTATCTCATTGAATTGCCTATACATTGTAAAAACCATACAAGGATGTTTATCACTGTATATGTGTATCTACGTGTAGGATATTATAGTGTAATTTCATGTTTGTGGGGCGACAGAACGATGCATGTATGTGTACATACATATGTGTATGTATTTGTACGTGTGTGGAGATACACTGGTAAAAGTTATGTGAGCACATTCAGGAAACAGCTGTTTGTCGTTAAAACAGCATGTCCTTAAATTATACAGGACTCCGAATAGGCAGGACGCGTGGAAAAAAAACGTTACGTAGAATGAGATTAGAATATATGTATGCCTTCAATGGAAATGATCAATCTTTTAAAAATAACAACCGCAAAGAGAGTAAAAAGAACTATAACGGATACATCGGGTTTGCAATATCCGTTCAAGAGATTTGCAATTTCATAGATAACTGGATAAGTTTTTTAATCTGTTCCTTTTTTACTGACAAATGTCTTAATCTGTATTTTATATTTATTGGGCTTCAAAGGTGCAAGCATTGAAATACTTCGTGTTTTGTACTATTGAATTTGTTAATAATTTTTTTTATAAACAAATTAATTAATTTATATACATTGACAGTTAACAATGACATTACAGACTAATAAAATTTAATATCATTATTTTAATTTAATTATATATATAATAATTATAATGAATTTAGAAATGAAAAACAAAGAATTTGCCATAACAGTGTGTATATTATGGACTGTAAATTATACAGCATTTGTTGTAAAAGTAATTAAAAATCAATAAAATAAGTTGAAATGTTAAGTCAAAGATTTAACCTAGTAATTATACACACATTAATTATTAATTTTTTATTGCTAGCCGTATGTTTCTAATTAGTTTTGATGGATATGTCGTATTTTTATAATATTTCCAACTAAACTCATAAATTTAAAAATATCCTAAACATATAACATAAGTATAGTAGTCATTTGTAGTTCGTTTATTATTATTTAGTTAAGATCCTTACGACTGAAAACAATAAATTAAGATATTTGTCAGTGGAGAGAATAAGATTAAAAAATGATATAGCTATCTGTGAAATTTATTTTTTTTTCACATGGGTATTATGATTCTTATTAATTGTTTATTCTTTATTATTTATGCATGATTTTAAAATGCATTACGAAAAAAAACATCTGCCAAGTAAATGCACAGTGCTTCCTCGTGCTAAATTAATCTGACGATTTCAATCTAAATTTAATTTTTCTGCTATGTAAACGTCAAAATGATATTTAAACCATCAAAATGACAATTTTTTAAAGCAAATTGATATAAATCTTTGTAAGTGAATATTTTACAACAATCATTGTGGTGACCTATTTTATAGAAAATTGAATGCTCCACAAAAAATATTCTCTTTTGAAATGTAACCGTCTTCAAGCCAGACTCAACCAACCAACCAAGTTTCATTAATATCGGTTCAGTGGTTTATGAGTTATGCGTGTGACAAGGATTCAGGGGACAGACAGACAGATACGGAACGAAAAGTGATTGTCTTGAACTGAAACGGAAAGAACAAGTTAAAATTTTGAAATCGGAGAACAATTTTTTTTGTCATTTTAAAACGATCACAAAGCTTCTAGTACCTTCGATGTGGCGAGAAAACAAAACTAACTCTGATAACAGTTGAGAAATAAATGTTTGCCAAAGTAATTAATGGATAAAAAATTACTCAAATTAAAAAAAAATACATATACTTGTTTTGGTTTATCCTCTCTAGTAGGATTATAAAAATCATTATTTTTCTCTTCAAGGATACTTTTTCGTTTAGCAGCCTTGAACTTAAAGAGGATGCGGGCTATACGAAAATTTCAAATCTAGCAAAAAATACAAGCTCCACTTAATACAACGACCTTAAGGACGTGCTGAAGGTGAAACATGGATGTCAGGGTCCACTGGCACCGGCAAACTTCTGCACAGACGCCGCAGAGCTGGTTCTGCTGCTGTTGCTGCAGTTTCCGTCTGTCATATACACACGCACATCCTCACACGCATACACACACACATGTTTTCTCATATAGATATACAGGATGATTTATAAATAGTGTAAAAAATTTAACAGTAGATCGAGGATGTTATTTTAAACAAAAAACTCCACATTATGTATCCGAAAATTCTTCATGATGGAGCTACAGCCTTTTACCCAAAATTAGTGTTTATTTAATATCTAGAGGACCCATTGTTATTATAAATTTCATAACCGGTTTATTATTAATAAGTGTTATCGATTTCCAGTACCAAACAATAATATTTTAGAGTATAATATATATAATATTTTAGTGTATTCTGCAATACTTTCTTTTTATAGATATTTCTCGAATATAATAATAGTCTATACTCTACAAGAACTCAACTCGGGAAAAAATTAAAGAACAAAAAAATACTTGATAAATATCGGCGGGCACACTGCCATTGGCCTCATACACCCTTGGTCAAAATTATTATTGTTTAATACTGGAAATCGATAACACTTATTAATATTAAACCGATTATCAAATTTCATAATTGCTTCACAATGAGTTCTCTAGATATTAAATAAAAACTAATTTTGTGCAAAATTTTTGGAAAGCTGAAGCTCCTCATGAAAAATTTTCGGATACATGTTCATATACTGTTAACTTTTTTTACACTAGTTGTAAATCATCCTGTACAATCATACATACAAATATGTGTATATTTTCATGCATACATAAATACATATATACACATACACATATGCAAGGGCCTTTACGCATAGTCATGCTAGCAGAAGAAGCAACATATGGGTTGCTTGGTCACGAGAATTAAGGTTATTAAATTGTAAAATTTATTTTCTCTTGATCGACAAATAAACGGAAACACACTAATTATTGTTTATAATAGAAGCTAATTTATGTTATGTTTTATTGTTAGTTTTAATTTGGAAAATTGAGATAAGAGTCAAAATAATTTTGTTTATGAAGCTTTAAATAAACGATGCTAATGAGGTTTTCTATAAAATAAACAAAATAATTATACTTTCAAAAAACACATAATTGCAATTCATGTTGGATAAATTCACAACTTTTGTTGGTGTTTTTATTAACTTCAAGACAACTCTTGTTTTTATTAAAAATAAATAAATAAAACTGTGTTGATTTGGTTGAAAACCGCTTTTATAAGTCAAATCCTATAATTAATTTATAAATATGTAGGACGAGAAATGAAACATTGACGTTATTTCTCTTACGATATTTAAGATTGTATGCAAAAAATGAGGAGCAGCAGAACAAAACTTGATAATTCCACTTTGAACCGAGGTGATTTTTTTTCGATTCGGCATTTTCAACCATCACTGGATCGACTGGTTTTAAAAATGTATATCGGAACAAAAATACAATACAAAAAGACAGAAAAAGTTTGTGTGCGATTATTACGTAATGTATTTGCCAAAATGTGCCTTATTGATTAAAATGTTTAATTATTATTGTTTTATTTCACTTACAACCTTTTGCCATTACAGGTTATGATGTCTCTGTGATTTAAATGTGGACAAATCCAACTTGTAGTGGAACAAAACCGGATATAAGTTATCCTTCTTCCAACTTGTGCAAAGACGCTAGTTCAAAATTTGGATATTAAAAAATCTTCACTGTACCTACATACCTATAACCATACTCAAAAGTTTAAAAAAGGACATGAAAATAGGGTAGTTACATTTTGACCTCTTCTGTAAAGTTTACAAAAATGAATTTATTCGGTTTTGTTCTACTGCTCCTAAAATAGTAAACCTACTGGGGTTTGCAGATATTTGTGGACATAAATGTGCGAAACTTCTGAATAAAACTTAAATATTTTTTATTTGAAGAAGTGAAGAAATTTTTATTATTAATTTAACATAAAAAACATATTAAAATTATTATTTTATTTATTTAGATCTGACTAAAAGCTTGTATAGAATCAATGTGCAATGCTCGTAAACATTTTTTGTGGATCTACGTTGTTATAAATAAGAGTTAAATATTCAGCTTGAAATATACCTACGAGCCTGAATAAAAACGCATGGTATTAAAGCAAATACCCATTTAAAGTATCATTTTCGATCGCTATAGCCAACATTTAATTTTAAAAACCCTATACAAGTAGTAGAGGTTGTCCTCGTAAAATTATTTTTGTCAGATCTCCTACAGCTGTAAGAAGTCGACGGAGAGATGTTTTTTCAAACATATGTTATATATGATGTAATTTTTAGAACCTTCTAAATTCGTTCTGAAATATGCACTAGTAAGATGCACGTTATACGGGTTTACTTCATTTTATACGATTTTTACGACAATTTTATGTGTGTCGGGGAGAGTTCGGCATATCAACTGTCCTAAATGTATTAAAAAATGATGTAAACAGAACGTCTGAAGCAATGTTGTGAATTCTCAGGTCGTAAATATATCAAAATATATATAAGATCATTGTAAATTATTGCAGCTTTACAAACCCAATGTGAATATAATCATATAATAACGGTTTGCTGTTTTTATTGCAACTTTGACCACATATTTATTTTTTAAAGAACATTTGATGTATGGAATAATATTGGAAACCTTATGAAACAGTTATTAATGATTATACAATTTCCAACTTTTGGTTAAAAATATAACACGACATATTTTTTAGAAATATTCTTCGTGCAAATATATTATAATTGTATTTACTTGTAGGTAGGCATACATATATATGTATACAGTGTTATTTTCAGCCGGAACGCCTTTACGGATGTTTGTTGTGAAAATTATGTAAACCGGAACGTTGTTCCGGTACCTTTTTTTTACTGAGTTTACTATATAATACAAGGTACTAATAATTTTGACCATTTTTTCCGTATGGTGGGTTGCTGACTCATTTCGTTATGTTTGTGCTTTATTCTGTATGATAATTCTGAGATATATTTCCCCTTACATAAAATATAAAGATACATAAACATAATATGAACATCTGATGTTTATAAGTTGGTAACTTGTGAACAGAAAATACATATAATAAAGATATTTGTTGAAATAAGAATGTGATATTCTGAATTTTTATTGATCTATAAAAATGTGACATAGGTATAATTTATAGTGAAGATTTATCCAAAATTAACTACTTCATATTTTATTTTTTAAGAGTTTATATATACTTATACACGTAGGTATGTATAATTCATAAAAAATAAACTACATTTTGTATGTCTTTGTGATATTTTTGTTTATTAGATATTTTTTTTTTACTCACCCAATTTATATTTAAATTAATAAATATTTATTTATATTAAACGTTAAAATTTATAGAAAAACTTCTCCTCCACCAAACTTTCGATTCATAGAATCTTCGCTAAGCTGTTAAAACTTAAAATAAATAAAAATCAGTAAGATTATGTACAAAAATATCTTAAATTTCAAAAAGAATTTATAATTTCACATAATATAAAGTAAACAAATGAGTAAAGGAGACAATTTTAATAAAAATTGCAAAACAGGAGATTTTAATTGGAAGGTTATACAATTTTATAGAGGAAAATTCTACAGCTACGTATATAAAACATTACATTTATATTAGCTATATAAGAAACTATAATATAATAGATGTAATATTTAATCTAATTGTAAGTTGTGAGAATTTTATCCAGTTTTTATCACACCCAAGTGACTTTTGGTCCAGGAGCGTGTGAAAATATTTAACGTAGATAATTACCCTCGCGTAAGGCGGGGTGGTGTCGTCTTACTAGCGGGGATCACACATATCCTGTGTCGACTTCTGGTTTCCAAGTGGATGGATATTCCTTCCGGTCAATATTTCAATATGGGTTGTTAAAGTACGTGACATGGAACGAAATATGCGTACGTATTGTTATTATACCTACATATGTAGTAGTTTTTTTAATTTTCCTATAATAATCATATGTAGGTATAATACTTTTCATACATTGTTATTTTATTAAAATTAATAATAATTAATGTACGATGAATTCATTTTTAATTATGTAAGGCATATATGAATATAACTATTTATTAGTTCATATATTATGTTATACTTTTTATAAATGATTTATTATAATATTGCGAACGATGTATATGATTATTGTAGGAATATTATTTATATTTTTATCACGCACATGTTTTTTGTGAATCTACTGGATTTATAATTTTATAATTATTTAATATTTTTTTCCTATAATTTGTACAATGATTATTGTATGTATATGATACCTTTTTTCTGTTATATTGTTATTTGAATAATAATTATTTATCAAATAAAAATGTATAATAAAAACATTAAATACTATAATTTTATTTTAATATCTTAAATAGCTTTGTCATTTTGATATATTATGTTGGTTTTTTTTTAAATCTTTTACAACCTATTACAACTAAATATCCTACTATGTTGGAGTTATAAGATTTTTTATTTTTTTATTTTGGGGTAGATACGCTTATATTATACACTAGCTGTCCCCGCGGTTTCACTCGCGTGGACTACTACTAGTTGAATTATTTTAGATCTTTTTATTCTACACAATTTTTTAATACATTATTTTGTTTAATATTTAAGGTTTAGGCAGCGTATTGCAAAAGAGCGCGTTGGCGGTAAACTTTTTTCCGACTTGATTTTTTTATCATCGTCTCATATGTTTCCTAACGTAACAAAATATATACTAAAACCTGGATAAAGAACATATCTATGAATAAAAAAAAAACATATAAATCGGATAAGTGCACTTATCCGATTTATATGAACCAAGGTTCTCGAGTCATAAGCGCACTAACGGACAGATAGACAGACAGACGTTGCGTTTTATATTATATATTATACAATATATAGATATTGTCTCATTTAAGTAGTTTCTATTTTCCGAAGGAAATGGAAATATGGCAATAGGGTCGAAAAATCGTGTCCGAGATGAGATCAGATTTTGATTGTATACTATCTTCAATACGTTAAAAGTGGTTTTCCGCATGGAAGCTTTACACGTACACTGTACATATAATAATATTGTCTGTAAAAAACAAATTATCTCAGCGCGGACTCTATTTTATTTTGGTGCGGTTTTGAAATTTGCACAATTTTGTATTCACATAAACTAATTGTAAGTATTGGATAAAAGTTTTCATGCAAATTACATTGAAATTTTTCGTTTCAAAAATAACTTTATATAAAATACGATTACATGCATGTCTCTCCATACCGATATTTTACTTTATTTAGGTTTTACCTATGTATATAAGGTTCCTTATAATAATACAACTAATTATATTCTATTACATAGTTAAACAAAATAGATATATTTGGCAACAATGTAGAGAATAGAACAAATCGTAAACTCCTGTGTGGCCCAGGGTGGGCCGTTCGGTTGTACAACAGCTGATATTCGGCGGCCCCCACTCTGATGGATTGCACTCTACATGCATTGTGCGTGTTTGCATGTGTGCGTGTGTGCCAGCTCTCATTGTGTTTTTTCAGGTTTGTGAAATATCAATATTTAGGTCGGCGCTGGCGACAGAACACGTGCTGTTTGGTTAATTGCTTTTGTAACAATGAGGACGTCTGCATTTATTTGAGTTCATTCTCTTTTTGATCCCGACCAAAAAAGGGATTATGCGTTTCAAACCTACATTTGTTTGTCTGTACATAAGCATCATTGATTGATTTTGTTGCTATTTTTTTTATATGAAAGTTATTAAATGAATAAGTCCGATATTATAAATAATTTGCTCTTAAGAAAAAGTTAAGCTAACGCTATCAGCGGGGTATTAAATATAAATGACAATCCATTGACAATTGTACTTAATAATATGGTTTATATGAACGACCTTGACGCATGAGTGTTAAGTAGACATAGCAGTGGTGACAATTTTACCTCATAAAATTCATAGAATTTACATTATTATACATTTATTACCACTGCTATAGAATCCCGAGCAAATTCATAACGATATGACACCTCTCAGATAACGTTAGCTTACAATTGGTTTTTACTTTCTTTATAATATAACCCGACTTACTTATTTTAAAAGTTTTAGAATTTCGTGTCGATGTGATGAATATTGTTTTTATTTGTTTTATAAGTAAATATGTAGTGTCACTAGTATCGTATTATAAAATTATTTATAACCTAATGCCACTTCTAGTCTCCATGTACCATTTTTAAATGTACGGAAAATATTTGACTGTTGAAAGAAATGTACCAAATAAAAGATGCAAGATCTTTTAAATTTTATTGAAAATACAAAAAATGGGTATCATTGAGTTCAGTTTGATGTCAGCCGTAAAAAAAATCATTATATCGATTTCTCGAAAATTACCCAATTTATTTCAGTGTAATCTCCTTTAAAATCCTACAACATTTATTTATAACACTTTTCTAAATAATTGTATTATCGATAATTTCGAAGATATTTAGTTGTAAATATTTTTATTTTTGTGAAATATTATATTAGTATTTAAAGTTTATAGAAATTCCGAGTATAGAAAATAAATCGCGCAGATTCAAAGACATAAATAATCTCACATCCGACTGTTAATTTTTATTCATGGACGCATTAACGCAAAGGAAGAAAGCCCACCCTGCTGATGAAGAACTGTTAACTAAGCATTTCAGCCGTGGAGCAGAAAATAATAGATTTCCTGTACTGGCTGTGGCGGAACTCTGCCACTGATTCTGACGATACGATAAATAATTCCCTGTTTGTTCGTTCCGAATTAATTGGTAGATAGAACGGGTGGTGGTTGGTGCCAATTGTTTAAACGAAATATCATACGTGCACGAATATATTCAGATAACATCTCTCGACATCAGTGATACCGTTGCGTGTACAAACAATCGCAATCGTTGTAGCATTTTTGTATTTGATTTTAGAATCTACTTGTGGCCACGAGATTTTAGTTAATCTATATATTAATACGTGAACATCGAATATTGTCGTACGTTATTTAGTATTTATTATAAAAGAAAGTGAATGAAACTTATGCGGCCGTTTAATAATTTCAATAAAATAAATATATTTTTAATGAAATACATATAATATTCAAAAACTAATAGTGAAATTTCATGCATCGAAATGGAAATTTGTCATAGAAATATCAACTTAAAGATAAGAAAATATGGAAAATCATAACTTACTACGTAAATAAAAATCATCTGCGGAATCAATGATCGATCCCCCATTCTTACCTTTCGGAGTCGACACCTATGACTATAGCTATTAATTCAGATTAAACTTTATACGACCCGGTTTATAAAGTACTTTTCGCCTGGGTCGGTTTTGGAACTCATGTCCGGCCCTGGATACTACCACGAATCAATATGATTGAGACTGAAAATATATATATGCAAAATTTCAAATTATTGCTACTTGCTTTGAAAGAAAAAAGGTAGGTTGGGTTTTAATGGAAATACGACTTAATTATCGAACCAGAAAATCGAATATCCGGGTTGGATTTCCAGTTGAAGACATATTATTCTATAATTTTATTTAAATCTTGTACCCATATGATAGGCCACTGAGTCAAATATCCTGTACTTTTTAGCAATCATAAAAAGTATTTATTTCTTATAATAGAAATTATAATATTTTTGGGGGAGGATTATTTGTAGAAAAGCTCAGCCTCTAGTAGAGCGTTCAAAAACAGACACACAGACGTCATTGAGATAATGGTTGTACGTGATTCAGGGACCCTCAGTACTTTTATTATACTTTATTATACAGTACATTTCTTGTATGTATAAAAAAGCTTATCCGATGTTATTTTAATTTTTTTTATTTAATCAAAATAATAATAATAAACGTAGCATTATATAATCAACCTTTTTTTAAACTCTCCATGATTGTAAACCAACCATCCACATTTCTAATACCCAAATAATTAATACCGTCACATAAACAATTCACCCATTGCGCTTCTCCTGATAACGTTCTCACCTGTCTACAACTCCCACGAGCTAACCGCTGCCTGCTGCATCAGCAGAGGCACAGTGAAGCGTGTATAGATGAATCACTAATTCCACAACCATTGGCTCAGAACTACTACAGATAATCTAAGCTGTGTTGGAGGTGGGTGTCAGCAAGCTCATTATATTCGACAGCGCCGCGCCGTCATGTAACTAGAACAAGCTCTCAGTATGGTAATTGAATAAGGGATAGGATGTAGACTTGATGATTTCTATATAGGTAGACTATATTTTTTAATATTGTTATTTATTGATTTCGATTTATCGACGTCAGTATTCCATAAGTGACGTTTTATAGTTAATTTATCAGAAGCGTACGAAGTAACGTGCGATGGGAAATATAATTATAATGTTGTAGGCATTGATAAAATTGCTAAAATTATATTACCTGACTCGAATCTCGGCGCATGTTTTCCTTCCATCATAAAATATTTGTTTTTTTTCACTCAAATACATATAAACTTATTTTTATTTTTATTACACATTACATAGGTATTTATTTATTTAAATTGAAAAGATTATTTTTCAGTCAGTGGGAGTCGGAACTTCTCGAACGTTATTGGCACGGATGGATTTATAACATTTAGGCCTATAGGCCGTAGTCATATTTCCACTCTCATGTCCGGTATAAAAAAGGAGCTAATAAATTGGCAAGCTTGCATGCACTTTCAAATGGGCTATTAATTCTATTTAAAATTTAGAGCAGTGATGCTTTAACTTATTATAACACAGTTGGTGGCGACTCTGACCTGATAAAATAATTTCCATAATATCGCCACTGTTTTAATACCGTTGGTGTTTATTTACCACGCGTGCGAGAAACATGTCAAATACTTCATGAAACTTCAAGATAACTGTCAGATAGGTTTGAAACCTCATAACCTCATTTGAAAGTGCTTGCAAGCTTGCAAATTTTGTTAGTTCGTTTATAATACCGGACATCAGTAAAAAGGATATTTTTTTATTTCATATCATTTGTTGAATAAAAATTGTATAAACGTATTCAAACTACAAAATATAATTATTGAAAAAGTGCCGCTCAAAAAAATTTACCGCCCTAGAAAATGCTTTATTTGTTAATAATAATTTTTTTTTCGAACAAAATAATTTTCTTTTAATTACAAACTTGAACTCGAACCCGAACCCGAACTTAAACCCTGAAAAATAACGGTTTTTGGACCCAAATAGTTTCCACCATGCTGAACCCAAACCAAAATTTATATTTGAACCCGAACCGAATCTGAACCATAACTAAATACCGGTTCAAGTCACTGTTTCTAATATAACATTATAGTAAGCTGTCGGAGAATGATATTATTTGTCGACACAAAAATCCTCTAAAATTTGAACATAGAAAAATAGAAGTACATAAATACAGATAATACTAATATTTTATAATAAATAAAGAGATTGTAGGTTGCGTGGAGGACGACACTATTTGTTTCCTAGATAAGATAGAGAGAGTGCGGGATGTATGTATATGGCACGACCTGCAAATATAATAAATCGACGCGTTATCAAAAGTTAAGACGCCATTGTTTATTATACTACACCGTCCGTTATCGAAATTAAACAATAATTCACACGCGCGGGCGATATTGTGTTATTATTACGGTTTTCTGTTATCGGTGGCGTTGTAATTTTTGTTACCCAACCCGTAAACATTGGCGTTGCGATGCATCTTTGACCCATTTTCAATGTGTAATCGAAAATATGTAATATATTTTATTGCCATTACAAAAGGTCAGATATTCGTTGGTAGGAATCAAAACGTAGAAACTAAATTAATCGTTTCTGTTATTGAAAATTAAGTACGTGTTGGGTACGCACATGATAGGGTTCCGTAGTCATTTTCACTACGATTTATAAAAAAGAGTTAGTCTAAAATGTTTTATAAACTATTTTTGATATAATGTTCGTTATAATATTAATTGAAAGTACTAATTAAAAACTACATTCTGAAATGATTTTTTTTCTGATAACCTCATTGAAAAGCAAATATATCGTGATTGAAGGGTTAAAATTAAACGGTTATTTGACATTTTTTGTTGTATTTTAGGAGACCTATCTAAAAACACCCAAGTCAATGGGATAAGTAAAAAAAATTGATTTAATTTTCTGTATATTGGAAGGGGGTCCAAAAAAATATTTTTTTTCAAAAATCTTATCATTTTTGTTTATGAGTTATCAATCTACGTCCGTATATCAAATTTCATCTTAATCGGTATAAAATTTATATAGACGGACGGACAGAGCGAAACTATAAGGGTTCTTAGTTTTCTCTGGAACAGGAATTATCTATTTAAAAATACAATTTTACATATATATATATTATAGTCTAAGTAATTTTAGGAAATTACCTGAATCCAATATTTGTACATATAAAAATAAAATTTAATAATTTATGTTGCCGCAATTTCTACAATTGCGGGTTACTAGCTATAGATTGGTATTTATTTAGAAAACTTTATTTTTTTTAAGTAAAAATATAATTTTTTTTTTATAATATATAAAAAAACATAGAGTAGATTGCTGATTTATAAAATATTACATTAAAATTTAACGTTATTAGAAACCGTATTAAATACATAAAATATAATATGCATTTGGGTTAATATTTCATTAATCTGTTTTATCACAAATACTCTTTACTAGTCTTTACATAAATAACTCATATAAACAAATAATATAAGTACACATGTACGCGTGTTTGGATTTCATAATATTTTATGAATCAGTAAAATGGTTTTATTTAAACCAATCGTTCATCGAGAAAATGTGATTTATAGAGAATTTAGTTCTGCAGTTTTAAAACTAATTAAATCTGAAATAGATGGAACATATTATGAAATATGGTTCTCTTTATTTAAAATGAATATTTCTTGTTGGAACTAGAAAAATTCAAGAATATAAAAAAGTTTCTTATGATTTTAAAATTATTATTAATGTATATAAGTTTTATAACAATTAAATTAAATTCCCATGAAAAAGAGACCGAAATCCTGACCTTAAGACCAAAATCGGTTTTAAGTAACAGTAACCAATTATTTAAACCCTACATATGCTTGGAAAGTGTTAATGTGGTATAGAATTTCCGTATCACAAAATAACTATGTTAAATTATATGTTATTATAGTAGTATATTTAAAGTTGCCGCCAACAAAATACTTAAATATAAGTCAATACATATTTAAATGAGCAGGAAGTTTAAAAACTTCCCTTTCTGATACTAAAATTAAAGTGTTGTATGCCTGAAGGTAGTGTTTAGTGGTATTTATAATCTACACACAATCGGGGGACAAAACAGTGAAATACATGGGAATCAATGTGTAGGAACTAACATACATATGTATATATTATACATTGGTCAGAAAATTATATACTCGGGTAGAAAATTTAATAAGTCTGTATGGGCATTAACACTATTAAGGTGGCTACATACGTAACTGCAAGCTTGACAAGCATGCACGATCCATATTTTTGTACAAGCAGTCTGTAGCGTCTGTAGGATAATTTTGCGCATGCTTGTTTAAAAGTACAAGCCGATTAAAGATTGATTGAATTTGAATCATGCAAGCTTGGACAAGCCGTGCTTGCACAAGCGAAACTAAACGTTTGTACCAAAGACGTTCAAGGTAGCATAGGTAGAATAAATATAAATAAATAAAAAAAAACACAACAATAATAAAAAATAATAATAATAATAATTTTTGTTAAAATAAATAAATAAACAAGTAAATAAACAAACAAATAAACAAATAACTAAATAAATAAAATCAAACAATAACAAAAACATAAAAAAAAAAAATTAAATTAAATTAAAACAGAACATAAAACAGCTGTTTAAATGAACTAACTAGACAAAATTAAAATTAAAAAAAAAAGACGTTCAAGTTTGTACAAGCAAATGTCAGTCGTGAATTACTTTGTAGGAATATTTGAATATTTCAGGTCTTCATAACTCGCAATGTTGCTGTTAATCTTGCATGATCGTATCTTTTTTTTAATTATAGGTGTTACGAGTGACAAAAGGTTCAAATAAATTTCTTCATTCTGAGATAATTATGCCAATCACGCGGATATATCTTCAATTCACTCAGTGACTTAATGTGGGAATAGATTTTTCTTTTCATTATCCACTCTTTACACATACCACGTTTCTTCTTTAGCGTTTTCCTCTTGTGGATAAGGCAAAAAGCAGCCAAAGCGAGCGCATCGTATCCGAGATTAACATAGTCCAAGCGCAAACTGACGCTTGTTTAAGCATACTTGTACCGTGTCGTGGTGTCAGGGAAATTGTGCGTGATTGTACAAAAAGATAGATCATGCATGCTTGTCTAGTTTGTAGTGTGTAGCGACCTTTATGTTGTTTTGAATACATTTTACCGAAAACATTATTAATATTTTATGTGTAAATTTTTATAATTTTGTTTAAATAGTTTGGTTAAACGACAAGAAAATTGGTCACCAAAAAATGGGTGGGACTGTGTGCACAGTTGAGAGATTGACGTGAATACGTGGAAATAAAGAAATATATAACCAGTATTGTAGAATATAGTTATTTCTTATGATTTTACGAACATAAAAACAATTAATTAATTTAATTTAATCGTGTAAATACGAAATTTACTTTTTATTTTTTTATTCAATTTAAAAAAAACTATAATTAAAAAACTAAAAACGGTAGATTGTAGAGAGTATATTATTATATATACTGTTATTTTTTTCAATTCAATTAATTAATATTTACAAGCGCAATCGTGGAAATACAAAATTCAATTTTTTGTTATTGTTTTTTTTTATAATATAAAGTTTTTCACTCATTAAAACGAATAATATATTTTGATTTTTACTTGAATCTCGTAGATTTACAATTTGAGACCATAACCCGGGTGATAGCTACGCTAAGTATCGAGATATACTGATTTTAAATTTACGCTAACGCGCAAAACTGATCTCTGCGCGTTTTTGAAGTTTCTGAAATTCCCACCTAGTATTTGGCCTGAAACTCTAGACGTTATTAATGTCAAAAGATATTTATTTTATTTCTAACATAAAACTTCAAACTACGACATAATGTTTGCTATTTTATAATTTGTACATTTTTTTAATTTCTTCCCTGCGTCGATACCGATCTAGTTATGGTAACTTTTTTTATATCATGGCAACTGAGAAGAGTCTACTCCTTTTCGCTTTGATATGAAACATCCAACATTTATTGAACTTTCCAGTTCTGCAACTTTTTAATAAGTATTATTTTTTACTATTACTTACCTCATTAAAATATTTTTCATCAATTTGAAATATTTATATTCTAGAAAAGTTTTATGTCAAATAATTGTTATTTTCCGATTTATAATACAAGATCGTTATTTTAATCTATACATATATATAAAAATGAATGTTCGTTTGTGTGTGGCTTATAGACTCCGAAATTACTGAACCGATTTCAATGCGGTTTTCAGCAATAGTCAGATAATTTTTACGAGCAGTATCGTGGCTAATAATCTATATATATAAAAATGAATGTTCGTTTGTGTGTGGCTTATAGACTCCGAAATTACTGTACCGATTTCAATGCGGTTTTCAGCAATAGTCAGATAATTTTTACGAGCAGTATCGTGGCTAATAATATTTTATGAAAATCTAAAATTTAACATCAAAAGATGAAAAGGAATCTTTTGCATAGCGTCTTTTGTTTCTATGATGTCAGAGCATAGAACTGCCATTTATAGAAAAACACATGATTACTTTATGTTTAATTAAATTAATATCCCCGGGTAACACCAGGCCAATGCGCTAGTTATAAATAAATTAGAATCGCATAACACAAAAGTTCGTAACTATTTCCACTTGTTTTTACCCCACTTCTATTATTTAAGTTGCTCTACTCGTTTCACGAAATTAGATCCCACAACTTTTGTCACATCGGTTACCACAATACCACTCAATTTCCAACATCCTCTTACCAATAAGATATCATCTATCTCCTACATAAGCTTACATCGCATGAAAAACGATCGTACATAAAGTTCGCGTCGCATAAGAAGTACGCGATCATGCACGGTGGGTGTGTAGGCGAGGATGTAATGGTAGCGGTATGTTTTGCGGGCTGGAGACACAACCTGTATGTATGTGTAGCGGAACCGGATGTGGCTGGCCGCCGCCGCTGCCACAGCGGTGTCCTAACAGGTGTTTTACATCGGGGCGTTTGTGTGGAATATATCGAGCTGTTCTGATCTCACACAATATTCTAATAAACCCCGTGCATGCCAAGAATTAACATGTGTTTTGATGTTCTGGAAAATTATATACAGAAATTAATTGTATAGCGATATATACTTTAAATTGTAATTAAAGATAATCAAAAAATTAAATGTTGACAGTATCACTGCCACTTACGTTGCATTTTATTTGACCTTCCGTCATTTTATTGGAGGACACATTTTATGAAAATTTATAATAATTAGTACAAAAAAAATCTGCCAAGTAAATGCGTAGTGCTTCCTCGTGCTAAAGTCATCAAAGGTAGTTAATTATTAAACAATTTAAATAAAAACAGACTGAACTGTAACAATTAATTTTCATACAATTTTATGAAAAAATAGTAATTTCGTATTTTTTAATTTTTTGTTCAATCTGAATCTAAAATTGTATGCTATGCAAATGTCAAAATGACATTTAATATGTTAAAGTAAATAGCGGTTGTATCTTAAAAAAATTAATATTTTTGATAATATTTTTGAAATTGAACCGTCCTCAAGCTAGACCCAACCAACCAACCAAGTTACATTAATATCGATTCAGTGCTTCATGAGTTATGCGTGTGACAAAGATTCAGGGGACATACACACATACAGACAGACGTAATAAAAAATGTTTGTCTTGACCTGAAACGGAAATATCAAGTAAAAATTTTGAAATCGGAGAATATTTTTTTTCATTTTAAAACGATCACAAAGCTTCTCGTATCTTCGATATGGCGAGGAAGCATTAGTACTTCGTTTCGGAAAGTAACTATTCTACACTTACTAAATAATTAATAATAATAAGTCGTTCATTGATCATTATCAATTTATAAATAAAAAAGTAAGTAATTCATATTTGGTGTGATTTTTTTTTGAAGTCACCAATATATAAACTAGAAAAGTTTTTTAAATATATCACAAAATTTAAATACAAGTAGGTAGGTTCTTATATTATAAATTTAAAAGTTCATCTTATGTAATCGAAAAGAATTTAATATCGTATTAATGTATATATTCGTTTATAAATATTTAACATATACCTACATTCGTTTGAATAATTGTCACACTATAATAAATACTAAAATATAAATCTGAAGATTCTGTTTGTATAATGAACATTTTTTTAGTAGTGGTTTAAAAGGCAACATCTGTAAGTATTTTAAATAGTTTTTAGATTTTTATCCTTATGTCAGTTCATTCCAATTTGACACTAAAACTTTTTTAATCGATTTTGATGGAACTTTCATCGTTAGAAAGCTAAATGCAATAGAATCAATTAAGGCAAATTAATATTGAATTTACGGCAAACCCTATTTTAAATATTTTCTTCTAAAAAAAATTAAAAAATCGAAGGTAGTAGTGTAGTTGGTATAATTAAACCGAAAATTTATATTGAATAATTACATATAGATCCATGCACATAATATTAAGAATTATATTTTCTAATAAAATGTATAATACGAAAAAAAATATTTGATTTTGAAAAACGTGAGATATTTCTAATAAACTATATAAATAGGTACCTAGTAAACCTGTTACATCGAATGTAGCTAAAATTATTGTAATATAAAATAGTTTAATAATATACATGAATACAATTTAATCAATAACATATGTATGTCATTCATTGTATGTATGTACTTTTTAATTGCAAATATAACATTCTATAAATGTATCTAACTTTGTACCATTATCCCTATAATTGTGTAGCTCCATTAATGTTAAAAATTTCTATAAATCATATAAGAACTACAGTTATAATTAAATTGGTTGGTTTATTTACAAAACAAGTGTAACATTTTAAAGAACCCCCACGGAGAAAGTAATGTATGTTACAGTCTACAGAACAAAATACATTAATTGATTTTTTTTATTAATGACTTGTTCACCCCTAGATTCCTTCTGCCCGAGCTTCTGCAGGCGTGTCAAATACTTTAATTACAGCTAATAATTTAAACTAAATTTGGTCATTGTTATGAAACTAAAATATTAATAGCGATGTTTTAAATTGTATTGTATTGTGAGTGATGCATAGAATAAATATATACATAATGTATGTATCTATGTTGTTAAAATACCATTTTTCAATTACTGTTGGCTATATGACTAACTGCAAATCTATACTTTAGGAAGAAGAATATAAGTATTAGGGCATACAAAAACCCGATAAAATTACAAAAACCGGTTTTCGGTTTTTCATAAAGTGAAAAACCGGTTAACCGGTTTTTAGTCGGGTTTTTCAATTAAGTTTAAAAAATGTTTTAAACTATTTAAATAAAATAATATTTTAATATTAAAAAAATAAAACTTATTTAACTATACCTTTTCAAGTTCAAATTGAGACTATTCAATTTCAAACTGTAAATAATCAATTTCAAATTGAGACTTATCAACTGCAAATTGGGAACTATTAATTTTAAATTGGTAAAGTTAGTTTAAAAGCTAGTACTAAAAGTGATCTAGGTGAAGACAGTAAATATGACTCAAACTGAGTTTCGTTTACAGTAGCTAAAAAATATTGTACGAGAAAATATCACGAAAATTATTGTTAATTATATCCGATATGTCACTCATGATATATAATTATATGATGCATTAATTATGATTTGTTAATTTGGACAATAGTAGCCTGATTTTAAATAAAATTAAAAATATTTAATATATGTTAACTTTATTAATAAATATTCGTAACAATAATAAGTTAAATAATAATTGCAACCCTATACAAGACTCTAGCCTGGGAGTCTAGGATTAAGGGGGATCTGGCCCGGCGAGCAAAAATAAAAATCAGTGAATGGTATATTTACGTATTTAAATTATTAATTGAATGACCGAAAAAAAGGCTGGACAAGAAAAAATTTCTTATGGGGTTCGCCAATAATTCAACAGGAGCTCGTGATAGTATGTGGAGGCCATAATTGCAGCTATAGCAAATATATTTTATTTTATAAAACATTATATTATATTGAAATAAATTGTTTATTTATTTTCATCTCAAATGTGGAATTTACAATTCTCAATTTGAAAATTATTCTAAATTTGAACTTGAAATGGTATAATCTCCTTTATTAACATATTATTATATACTTCAGGAATGACTCTCAAATTCCATTTACTCCGCTATAAAATTTTTATTTACACATTACGCGTTATTTTATAGATGTCCCCCTTTTTTAATTTAAATAAATTCACAACATAAATACTTCATGAATAACAGTAAAAAAATAAAATTATTTGTCACTTAAAGAAACAAAAAAATATATATATAATTGACTTTCGGTTCTTCGGGAAAAACCCGGTTTTACGGTTTTGGTAAATTTTAACAAAAAACCGGTTAACCGGTGTCGGTTAAAACCGGTTTACATGCCCTAATAAGTATATTATTGTAATATCTAATTAAATGAATGTAAGTATGTACTTCACAATTTTTATTTTTTTTATCGAAAATATTCTGATATAAAAATTGGAAAATATTAAAAATTACATAAGGTACTGGCACCAGTCTTGGATATGACCCCAGTTATGGCTATTTTTAATTAAATGTACTAAATTTTTTGATATTTGATTACTACCATTTCTGAATATTAATCTATATACATTTAACTATTTCACAGCGTGATTTGATGACAATCGGCCAATAGGTGTCAAAATGGTGGATATTTAAATTAATTATTAGTATAATTTATTTATTATTTATTATATTATCATATCAACTGCTTTACATTGTTTCAAATTTGACGTCGTAGTACTTATCATTACTGGTTTTACTTTATTCATTACTGGAGAAAAAACACAAACAAAATAAAAGGCACGATCTTGGCTTTTGAGTGTAAGCCGTGTCGGTCTGGTCGTGTTATCGGTCAACGTTTCGTCACACATTGCAGTGGACATCTTCAGGGCTCTTCTAAATGTGCATTTTTGGAAGAACCCTGAAGATGTCCACTGCAATGTGTGACGAAACGTTGGCCGATAACACGACCAGACCGACGCGGTGTACACCCAAAAGCCAAGATCCATATCAAGATCACCGCGGAAGCCTCAAGACTTGTAAAATAAAAGGCTATAATTAAAAAAAAACTGTATTTGCGGACTTTGATAATTAAATTGATTAAATAAAGAGTTACTTGTTTTTAAGATGAGTTCATGAGAATTACAAAAAGAAGCCCGTCAATCACAAAAACAGTAAACCTTGCTCTTATAGCGGCCATAACTGATGCCAGTACCTTATATACATATTATACATAAATACATATATATTATTTATATTTTTTGAATCAGTAAATAGTAGATACATTTTAATTTTTAATATATCACCATAATTTCTTTGAAAATTGTAAAAATGTGTAAATATTCGTGATTCAAAGAAAAAGTCTAATTACTTTTCATCATGATCACAATACATGTATCTATTTACATTTACATTGTCTCTTATATTCTCTTGTAAACATACAAAAAACGATGATAACAATAATAATACTTTTTGCATTAGTAATATGTGTAAATTTATTCTCGTTTTATTATCCAAGGCTAGTTTTATCATCAACTAGGAACGTGTATTTGATCGCATTATAAAAACTGTGATGTGGTCACTGCATTATTTTTTTTGAATTTATTTCTTCCGGTTTGAGTATTGAATAACTTTTTTATAAAAAAAATGAACATTTTTTCAGTTTAGATTTTAGACTGATTTAGTTATTATGTAGAATTTTTATTGCAAGCTCATAAGAAATGCATTTATTGATAAACTTGCTAACTTTCTAACAGGAAGTTATTGTAATCGGTCCGAAAATCAAAATCAAATAATTTCAACATATTTTCATGTTTCAATCTCGCAAATAAAAAAAAAGCTATTGACTTCGTTGGAGTACCAATTGAAGCATCTTGACGTAAATATGATCTGAAAGAAAGGATTTTTCGAAATCCAACCCCTACGGGGGTAAAAAGGGGTGAAAAAGTTTGTGTGGGTAAAAATATTTTTTCGGTTGGATTTACTTCAAACTTAGCATAAATATTTATTTATGGGGTGAAAACTACCCTCGAAGTTTACTAATTCATGTTGCCTTGGAAACAAACGCAATTAAATTCAAATTGTCAGATTAGTTATTCTAAAAATATGTATTATATAATTGACATTAGGAATAATAGAAAACTAATATTCATAATATAAAGGTGAGTATTATTTCTGACAATTTCCTTTAAAATTTTGTATATATGTACATATTTAACAAAATATTTACATAAACTATATGGAAACAATAAATAATCAGTATTCAAGTATTTATAGTCATATCATGTTGGGAAGCTGGTTGTGTGGACCTCAAGGGTCGAACCCACGACTCATTGTACAAATACATAGATACATCAAATTATATTCGTAATAATTAACTAAAACAATGCTTAAAAGTTAACTAATACTGAGCTAATACAGTTCAAACGGGCAGATTTTTATTGGTACCTATACATAATTATATGTAGAATTTAAGAAAATGACCATTTTTATGATATTTATTTTGACTTCGAGATTTTAGGTCATTATATGTCAATAAAATCGTTATATGTGATATAACATTATTTATTATTATAGACGTTTCGTTATGTATCAATCAGACTTTATCGGTATCTATAAAACACATTTAAAAACTTTTAACATTAATTAAATAATGTTATAACACATATAATATATTTTATTGATATATAATGACCTAAAACCTCGAAGTCAAAATAAAGACATAATTATATTGGTATATTCACATACATACAAATTTAAAATAAAATTGAATTTTAAATCACAAAAATCATATGATAAAATCCGTCATTGGGAAAATATACCCAATATTCAATCCAGACACTCCGCCTTTCTCCATTGGAACACTTCATTGGTACAATACTACCTTATATGTCCCATACGAAACTAACTAAAGAACTTCAACAAACACGAGAACAATCTTCCGCAAATAAAACGATTATTTGATGTGTGACTAAAAAACGAATAATTCAAAGAATTCCACCGTCTAGCAGCTCCGCGGTTATCGCTTCTGATTATTAAACAGATATAAATCTCTAGAGACCGAATCGGTCTTTAAAATAGTTTGGTGCAGATTTCAAAATGACCGACTTGTTTATCACTAAATATAGGTTATAAATCTGCTGCTCTAAGTCATTTGAAGGTTGGAACGGAGACTGTATTTTTTTTCTTTTAATTAGTTTCAAATTCTCCTAGTTATTATGGGAAGGTGCGCGCTAAATCTCATGTTACAGGCGTTTTTATAGTTTTGTAAACATTTTGACATATTACGTCATAGATATAATGTTAATATTTTTATGGGCTATATTTTGGTAGTCTAATATTTGTTGTGTAATATAAAAAATATTTTTTAAGTAGCAGTAAAATAATGAAATGTGATATAATTATTTAAAAAAATATTAATAGTAAATATATGTAGCTACATATCACAACGTGTATACATTTATGGATGATTTGTTGTGTAATTTTTAGAAATATATGATATAGAGGCTCATTTCAATATTCAATTATACAGGCTGAATAAAAAATATGGAACATTCATTATTTAAAAAATATGTTTTTGTAAAAGTTTTTAGAGAAATTATTTCCTATTACGTTGCTATGGCATCCAGCTATATTTTTTAAATTACAACATCTTTTTTATTGGTTTTATTAATAGATCTAATTTCTTTACATTCAATTCTGTAAAATTTTAATGAGATTGCAAACGAAAAATTTCGAGAAAAATTAACTTTTGTAATCTCAGATCACATTAGCTACAACATAACCAAGTAAGCCTTGAAAAATGACTGACACTTGTAGATAAAATATATCAAATAGAATCTAACGACCAAATAAAATAATTTAAAACCAATTTTAATAGCACGTTACAATGCATCAAAAATCTATCTATTTAATGACCACATAAATTAATTTATTTGCTCGTTAGATTTTTTTTGATGCTTTACAAGTTTCAGTCATTTTTCAAATCTTACTTTGTTATGTTGTAGTTAATGTGATCTGAGATTATATCTAAAAGTTAATTTTTTTCAAAATTTTTCGTTTGCAATCTCATTAAAATTTTACAGTGTATGGAAAAAATAAGATCTATTCATAGAATCAATAAAAAAATATGTTGTCAATTAAAAAAATAAAGATGAATGCCATAGCAACGTAACTGATAGCACTATTTGTTTTTAAAGATTAGGTAGCATTAAAAATAAAAACTTTTTTATTTTAGAAAATATAAACAATATTCCGTTTGAAAATTCATAATTTTGTTTTTTTTTAATATAAGGACTAATAAGGAATATAATAGGCATTATAACAAATTTTAAGTGCAAAGTGAGCCTCGCATATTAGTGTCCCGTAAAATGTTAATAAGATTTACACTTGTGAACATCAGTAATGAAACTAGTATGGATTATAGGCTTCAGAAGTCGTCTGCCATCGTAAAGGTCAGAATCGCTTACAACAGATTGCAAATATTAAGGCAAACATCATCGGTTAGGTTAAAACACAAATAAATACGCCCATTTCATTAATTAATTTTATATCAAGTTTAACATATATTTAAATACTTAAATTCGGAATATCAAATATTTATTGCCACAAAATTTACTTATACAATTTTTAATTAAATATTATAATAATTAAATGGGAGACGCCTACTAAGTTTGTTTTAAGCGAATTTCAATGAAAACTGGACGACCACTTATGCATTTCACTGTACAAACTATACAAACATTACAATTATTGTAAATCAATTACTCGGTTCAAATAGTTGCATGTCGATAATTTTCTTTTGATCTCAACATCATTATAAGTAACCCCATTTTTTTCAGATTTGTCTCACTATGCGTCAGGGGACAACGTTTTTTTTTGAAAATTTACTAATCGAAGATTTTAATAATAACAAAATCAAAATCAAAAAAAAATATTTTGATCATCATTTACTATAACTATAATTATGTCAAATTTCAGTTTTCTAGGTCAAACGGTTCTGTTGATAAACATAATGTTATTTTTTTTATTTCGGTACTAAAAATAGTCAGAAGTGGATCTATAACTATATTTTTTCAAGGCATTGAAGTGTTATATTCTTGTTGGGTTACCGTATTTGAAATCTTGTAATGGGGAGGTTAGTCAGTTGATATAATATGTTAATACAATTTCAGTAGCGTAATAATAGTGTTAAATTTGATAGATACGGCTCTGCTTTCATAATTATATTATATTTGAATTTTAAGGCGCATTATAGGAAATGAACATTTGTATGTTTGAATAATGTCTTTGTCCATATCAAATGTGTGAAAGCAATTAAATTACAATGTTGCGTGAGATTATGATATTACCTATATTATTATTATACGCGTACATTATTTAGGAACACAAAGATGTCTATAGAAAATAATCATGCATTCTAATTTTTATAATCATACGGTACGATCAGCATTGTTTCTGAAATCAAATAAAAACTGTAAATGTTGTCGGAATTATTATATTCTATTATTATTTTGTTTTCTTTCCGATTATTTTGTTTCGGGATTTTTGTACTAGATTCTGGGTTTTACTGTAATAGTGGTCCTAAAAAGTTTGATATTGTAGTACGGTTTATATCATTTTAAATATAGTTAATACGATTATTAGGAAAAACAGGAAAGGGAGAAGGGTAATGCCTGATATTATCAACCACTTTTATGCTCCTTTAACCAAAATTTTGTATATTACAAACGTGATTTAAATCAATATTTAGGCTGTCAATGAAAAATGTATATAATATGCGTTGTAAAAACATTGCGCAGAAAATTGAAAATCTATTTAATTAAATATATTATGCTTGGTTCTGTTAATAATATGACAGTTAGTTAAACATTTATTTTGATACTTAGGATCATGAGGTATTAAAATGTAGGTCTCAAACAGTAGAGCATGATTATATTTTTCTAGCACTAGCGAAGGGCTTGAAACTATTCTGGATTTAAAAAAATCTGAAAATAAAATTCATGGTAGGAGGTTTTTATAATACGACAAATACTATGGCCGACTATATCATTTCAAACTTTGTAGAAATTAAGAAAATAGGTACTATAACATAATTATGTAATATATATAAGTATTAATTTCATTCCTTCATCTTTTTAAGTAAATGGGTACCTACAAAACCCTAATAATATACGTCCTATAACCATTTATTGTATTGTGAATCATTACAGTAAATTATAGCTATTTTTTTATTTTGATTTAGAATATTTGAAATGAAACATTCTGGGAAATAAAACTTATATTTAGTAATACTGTTTCACATAAAAATGAAACGACACAAAAATTGGTATAGAACTTTTGATGAGATTTTATTTATGATAAAAATTTACACGGATAATTTTAGATAAAAATGTCAGGTAATTTGTTTATATTTACATGACATTGTTTACATTATTTATCTTGTATATTTATCAAACTATTATAAAGCAGGGTATGTTACTGTGTGTTATATTTAAAATTAACATTATTGTTTTGTAATTAACGATTCTGAGAAACAATGAGAACGGGAAAATATATTTTACATATATTTACACACTGGGATCCACTTTTCTATCTATAAATGACTCATAGGAATTATTTTTCACGGTTGAGAGAAAATTCTGAAACAATTACGGAAATTAAAAACGTATGCAGTTTTTTTTATAAGTGGAAACGAACACTTCTAGGAAATGTTATAAAATCCTTATTATTTAGGTCGGTACAATTAAATGTTAATATTGTAAATTGTAAATTATATATAATATTTTTATGTACATATAAATGCGCATTTGTCATATAGTTGTAAAGAAATTAATTGTAAACAATTACATGTTGTATATACGAACATAAGTTCCTAATTACATTTTTTCCTGGAATCATTATTGAAAGAATATAAATTTATACTTCTTACTATGTATACATTGTTTTTAAAATAACTGTTTATATTTTTAATTGATTTGTTTATTTAGTTGATTTAATTAACGAAACATTTTTTTCATAAATTATTTTCAGTTTTTTTAATACTGTAGCTTTGCGATCAATAGAATCATATTCTACAACCCCCTGTAACATCAATTAAGAGGTATTCAATAGCAAACAGTTGAATATGGGCAATTTCACGCAATTTCAAACGACTATTTTAGTTTAAATGAAATATTGATATATGTATCTACATCAAAGTACAGTTTGCGGGGATCAAAGTTTTGGTTCAAATGTATGACTGTATTTCGTTAAATGGACACAATATATACCTATTATTTATTTATTTATTTATTTATTTATTATAATTCCATCGTTAAAATTTAAACATGTCTTATTTAGTACTAGGGTCATTTTACATTTTTGAACGATGTGAAAACTATACAGTACGGGATACTAGTGCGCGAGGATCGACTAAAAATTGACAAATTTTTCATGAATAAGGCTGTTTGAGAAAAAAATACCCGGGAAACATTTTTAGATCTAAAGTGATCAAATCAGATCTTGATAGAAATTATATTTTTTCATTGGTTTTTGATCTGTGGAGACCTGCAAACGATCTTCAGATCAAAAACGAGTGGAAAAATATAAATTTGTCTGAAAATGCAGATCTATCAAGATCTGATTTGATCACCTTAGATCTAAAATTTGTTTTCAGGTATATGTATATGTAAATACATATGTATATAATTATTAGAAAATCAGACGGTTGGATAAGTACACATCACATGTATACTATATAATATATTATACGTACACTGTTACGCGAAAATATGTCAATACACAAAATAAATAATGAGATGTACAAGCAAACTAATTGTGAAAACTAAACCGCAAAGTTGGAGGTGATTTCATCAGCGGATATGATTCATGTTATGAATATTGTACTTGCTAGCGACGAGCATCCAGAGTTATGTCAGTAACCTGTACTGCAGTGGTTGATGTTTACATTACAGTAGAACTTCGCATATACGAACTATCGATATTGCCATGTCAATTATGAACAGGTGATTTATAGATGGTTAGGAATATTTTAACATGATTTTATCGTCACGGTGTAATCGAATTAAGAATTCATATTATAATAAAAAGTAATCACTTATATATACCCAATATAATCAAATATGTATACATTTTTACTTTTTTATACGGTCACATGTATTATAAGTATTTTAATGAAAATACACATTTTAACATTCTTTGAATCCATTCTGACTTTTTTCGCATTGATTTCTGACAGTCTGTAAGCACTGTAACTCAAAAACGACAATAAATAGAAGAATAAAATTTGATATCAATAGGATTAACTTTCGTATGATAAGAAAACCTCCTATTTTTGAAAACGATCTAAAGTATCGCCATGTAGACAATATCCATTGTCCCCCCTGTATGTAATGTTTTTTAACATTTGAATAAAACCCACATCCCCCATGTAAACAATATAATTGTACCCCCCACCCTAAAATTGATTTATTGACGTTCTTTTACAACTGGAAAAAAATTTAAGGAAATAATAACCACTGTTTATGAGTTACTTTATAGGTATCTACAAATATTAAATATCATTAGTGAATAGTTTAATCAAATTTCGTTTTACAGAAGCTCACCTGTATTGTAGTGACTCAATACTAAGTCCAAATCAGACTGGATAAACAGACATCGACCAGACAAAACCACAACCTTCGGAGTGATCAAGTTATTGCCATGTGAAAGATTAAAAGTTACTATATATATACGAATTCAATGTGAGTCAAATGATCAAAATATTTGTAGCACTTAGTAATCCGCCACAAAAAATAACTGCATTGATTTTATTTTACTGGAAATGACAGTATAAGAAAAAAAATATCTTCAACCACACATATTTTAAATATATTTATTTTATAATAAATAGTTTTATAAATTATTAATGAATCTTAAATAGTAAACAAATTTTTTTATGTATGATATTAGGTAATGTTTTCTATTTTAAAATTTGCAAGAAATTAATGTATAAACAAAACGTATTTCTTTAATCCAAATACAGCTTCAACAAAACATATTACACATATCTTAAGTAAGAGTCGAACCTAATAATTATTAATTAGTGACCAGTGCCATACATTAAAAACCTTTAGCAAAGTTAAGAACCAATTTAGATTAGTTTAAATATTGAAAAAATATATTTTACATTATGCCTACATTCCAATTTTGAATTATGTTCGAAAAAATACTTAATTATACTTTATAATTTTGGCAAATCTCACATTTCAGTAGTTAGAAGTAGTGGTAGACAGACAGACATATACAGTGTTAACTCCATAAGTATTCCAGTTTTCCAATTTTGTTTTGAAAACGGTATATTTAAATAAACACATCTAGATATTTATGATAAACATGAATGAAGATATCGATAAATTAGAATACGATTTATATTAATACATTTAACCTACATTTGAGAGATCTGTAAATCAAATTATATTCAATATGAATGAGCGAAAATACTCCTGGCATCCATGAGACAGATGTAATAAATAATAGCGTGAAAACATAATGTGATGTATTTTTCACTTCCTGCATTTTGATATAAAGTATGGAATATGTTACGGTGAAATAGAAATAGAATAAATGCTTCATAAAAAATTTTGTCTGCTCTTTTTACTGTCTTGTGAGAAATGATTATGTATTTTTCCTACTAGAAAGATTTCAGTTTTGATCAATGTTATTGCTAAGAAAATACGAACTGAAAATTATGTGCTCATTATGGTATGTGCAAGCTGTTAATTTGTGCAAATAGACTGAAGTAGCAAAAGGATTAAGAATACTAATTTGGTATAACACAACTTATAAGGTTTCTATGGGTTGAAGAAAGAGTTTTGAAGAAACCTGAATATACCTATACATACATATTATTATATACATTGCATATTACATAATTACGAAATGTAAGCATAAAAATACAGACATTTTTTACTTTCTTATACTATATGCATTATGCATATGTTTACATATAGTATAAGTATTGTAAAGCCGATTTTTTTGAATCCCGAATTTTGATGGAATTATCCATTTTGATCTTCCTTGAATCCATTCTGACTATTTTCAGCATGATGTCTGTGTGACAAATCATGGAAGATTGAAATTATATATTTAAGATTCATTTTTGTCTGGGAAGAACACCTATTTTTGAAAACTATCTTTCAACCGGAAACGGATGTTTACAAATTTCAATTTTTGAATTTTTCGAATTATTTTTGAAATAGTGTGAATTACAGAAAAATGGCCAAGTTAAAATTGCAGGAATATTATTAGCTATAATTTATGTTCTATTAATTAAAAAAAAAAAAGATTTTGTAAAAAATTTTATTACATTTCAAATGGTTCATAGCAGAGAAGAAATATATGCCATGAGTGTCATATACATCATTTCTTATACGTAATACTCAGAGTGAACAGTGTGGGTAATTCTAATTAAATATGTAAAAATTTGATACGTCATGTTCTAGATATTATTTTCTATAATTTATGTCTCATCATAATTTTATATTTTATATAAGAAAGTCCCTTGGCAGATATTTTATATAAACATATTCATTATACGTCAATATTTGGAATTTCAGAAACATATTTCACAGACTCCAGGTGTAGTCTACATTTTGTAAGTGACAATGATATATTTATTGATAAGTAAATTGTTTAAACATGTAAGGTAAATATTGGTATATAAAAATGAATTAATTAAATTAATATCCGTATTTTCACCTATAAAATGACGCATGGGTTTTCCTTTTATTAATTACTGTACGTGAAAAATGAAATCTTATACCAATTAAATTAATGATGACAGTAAAATATTTAAAAAATAAATATAATTACATGTATAATTTAAAATAATCCAATTATTTTTATTTAACATTTTTTTTTTATACTGAAAAATATTATTATGTGAAATAAAATGTTAGTATCTTTCTTTTATTTTTTTCAATTTTATATAAAGAAATCATTGAGATAAGTTAAAGATCATATAATATGATAAAAAAAAAATTATAGTTGCATCTTCCTACTTTACATGAAAATAATTAATTATTAAACTATTAATAAATAAAAGAAAATAGTCTATTATAATGAAATATTTAATGAACATATCATTTTATTAATCGTATCTACATCGCTATAATTACACTACAATTAAACTATGGTCAAAAACTGGCTTATGATTTTTTATTTCTCTGCGGTTTTTGATCTCTGTGGTATTTTTGATTGAAATATGTTATTATGTATTTCTTTCAAAGTAATTTCGATATAAATAGTTTATTGTGGTACAAATCGCGTGCTGCAGATAATTTAATAATATATTGAAGTTAAATTTCAATAAATATGCATAACAATACAACAAAAATAACTCTAATGATTCCTCTACCTGTACACACAAATCGGCATTTACAATTCAATAACTATAATTATGAAAACACAAAAATTCTCACGAAGGTATAACTGAAGAAATATAACCCCAGTTCCAGTACGACCTATGTGTGAGTGTGTAAGTATATGTGTATGTGGAGAAACTATAAAAGTTTTTTTATTTATCTTTGTTAAATCTTGTTTATTTCATCCTCAGTAACGGCAAATTTGGTTAAAAAAAATCTCGGTATTAAAATTTTTGATTTTAGTTTCGAAATGAAAAAAATATTTAGATTTTTGTTTGAATCGTACAAATTGGAATGTTTCAAATTTTTCAGAAAATTTTTCTTAATTATTATTTTATACCCCTTTGGTAGAAAAATCAAAATATTTAATATTTTTATCTAAATTCTAAAATTAAACTGAATTCTTTTTTCTCATATATGAAGTATTTTTTTATAATAAAGGGTATTTAAACGGGTAACTTTCCTATAGTCTAAAATAAAAGAATACATTTAAGAGTTGTATTCTATTATTCATATCAATGTTACACTTGGTTACATCACAAGGGCAGTTTTCACAAAATATCTCTAATTCCACACAACAATAAACCATTTATTTGCTATCTTTGTTGTATTTATTGCGGCAACGACATGTAACCGGTATCATCGCACATCAAAAAACATCACCGTCTTGAATTTGACTCCTTTTGACAGCCGAAAAAAAAATCACAACGGTCAGTTGACGGTTCAACAATTCTACATCATTTATAAGTAGTACTGTATGTATGGAATCTTTCACTAAACCTAAATCTATTTGGTACAATGAAGTTTACAGCTGCTCATGTTACCACTGCACATGGGTTTGGTGTTTTGCGAAGGGGGATGGAGACACACGCACAATTTATATGGTGATTCGTCGGCAGTGAGACGAGAACATAAATACGCAATAGTACGTACCAGTGGTACTTAAATCAGGAGACCATTAATGTTATCTATTTAGGCTTTGGCTCATAAACTTTTAATCAGTTTTTTGTTATAGGTTATAAATTGGAAAAGTAATCTGGTGCAAATTTTTATTATTAAAAAAAAAAAACTTTTTTGTAGTTCAACATACGAGATTATTATAAATGTACATATTTAAATCAGGTTTAATTATTTATATTATATTTTATATCTACCATAAAATCTGCTTAATAAAATAATACAATAAATGTTATGCAGGTATATGCTGTTATAAAACTGATGTTTGGTCACTGGTTTATACGAGTAAGTTTATCTAGCAGAATGTTTACGAGTACTGCGCGGCGGGGTAAGTTGACTACTAGTACGCCGAATGCTTGGGGTGGTCCAATGTAAACCTTAGGGGTGAGAATACTATGTAAGAAGTATCTATTTTAATACTTTATGAACCTGAGAGACGACCTCACGCGACCTCCTTTATGCAGTGTCAATTGGGTGTCACAAATACCAACTTTGTGATGTAAATTCCCCCCATACATTTTTATTCGTACATTAAACCCTATACATGCGGACCATGTAGGCTACTCAATACACCTTTGTATGTAGACACGGTGTTGATGTTCAGTGGTGTGAAAGAAAATATTATGAGATATTGGTACCGACTCTGGGTACGGCTTTTCTATTGTGCAAGGATTGAAGAATTGTGCTTGATTATGATTTTTTCTGGTCATTTAATGTCTGATTTTATGATCGGATGTGAAATATTGTTCAGTTTTGAATGAAACTGTGATTTTTTTTATACACATGTATTTTTGATTCTCCTAGCATTTGCATTTTACAGTTTGTTGTTTGCAGCTGAGTGGATTCGTTACGGACATCATTTCAAGTTTATTATGATTCTCTCTTATATTGAAAGTGCATACCTTTTCCAAGAGGATGTTTTATTCATTTGCAATTTGTACGAGCAAACATATTGTAGTTCGTATTCGAATCGCATCGGATAATGGTTTTGATGTCCGTGGAATATAACCAACGATACTGTTTATTCTTTTCGTCATTGAGGTATATGCATAGATACTTTGTAACTTGTCAGTACAAACACACGTTCAATTGGAAATATATATATATTTATCTAGTTTGAGTACAAGTATTGACTACAAACCTTAATATTTCAATTTTTATGAGAATAAAAAAAATCGAGGTTTATTGAACAATAAATAATTTTAAGATCAAGAATGGTTTTTTGATTTTATTAAGCGGTCAATTTATATAACTTTTAAAACGTAAAAAAGCGGTTTTCATATGCCGGTTGAACGTGTATGTCTGTAGTATTTTCATTCTTTTACGATAACTTCTGTAAAAATACATAGTTGATTTTTTTTATTTGTCCCAGTAAGGACCTATTGATTTTGGTAGCATTATAATCAGCGGTTTTGGAAAGATACGCAATTTGCACATTTTTTATCAGTATTGTCCAACAATACCATACAGTATCGTATAAGACTTTTCTAGCAAATTTCACTGAAATATTTCATATTAAAAATATATATTATTAAAGCCACGCAGTGGTATTATTGGAATGTTATATTTAAATTCTATTCTCTTTATTGTTAGGTAATTATTGAATTAAAAAGGTTATATGTATATACACATGTGTATGTATATTTTATATACATAAATGTATGCAGTTATACATATTTTTAAATATCATTAAAATATGTTACCAAGCGAGTGATTGTAAACAAATTATTTTATTCCAAATATTTATTCTACTGATTGTGGTCTGCCAGTTTATGTGTGAGTTGTTTATATTAAATATTTTAACATCGTGGTAATTTTATCTCAAAGAGGTCATATAGTTATTTACAATTAGCCTCTATATTTCTGACAGGTTTCAATCAAATTCCTTGTATTTATTTCGGAGATCATTATAAGGTCATATATGTTTAATTTGTTTATATCGAACTATGTTTATTAAAATAATATTTTATCATATCCAACACACCACTTAAATATAATTTTAAATTAATGTGGATATTAATCTTTATTTACTAATTTGAAAAGGTATTGTATCAATGATTATATATATTATTTAAAGGGTTACATTATATATAACTGCCACTTAGGAAAATGAGACTTTTTTAAAGATTTTTTTAGAATAATAAAAAAAGCATTAAAATAAAATTTGGAGGGTTTATGTCCATGTCTCAAAACATACAAAAAAGTTACTTTTTTAATGAAATTAAAATAAAATGGAGACTTAAGTGTTGCTAGATCGAAGTACACACGATTATTAAAAAGTATTGATTTTTACAAAAAAAATCATAATTGCTAACCAATCGTATGTACTTCAATGTATAATCTATCTAAGAAGTTACAGTTAAAATTTCAAGTCGATTGGATGAAAAATGGCCAAGATACGTTTTCTGCAGTTTTTAAAAACGTGGTTTCAATAAAAATGAGTTTAAAGTATGAAAACTGTTTTACTACATGCAAACGTGACGTTAGTTCCGACATTTTTTCGAAACTATGTCGATTTGGCGGTTTTCGGTTGCTTATTTTGCTCCTGTTTTGGCTTGAGATCGAATAGCGGTGCCCCTTTACATTTCTATATACTCATTATCATTTTTCACCACTTTCACCATTTAGGTTGTGTCGTTCGTTAAGAGACACTTTGGAAAGTGAGCTCTAAAAAAAAAGTTTTTTCGCTTATAATTCCTTTTGAATATAATTTTTAAGATGTATCTACATCATTTAAGCCAATATAAAAAAAAAATTCAAAAATTAGTTACATTAGATGTAACTGTGTTTAGACCAAAAAAACAAAACAGCAACATTGTGTCTTTTTGACAAAAGTGCAATAAACCCTATGCATTTTTAAATACGATGTGTTTTCAAACACCGTGTTGCTGTTTTGTTTCCTTTGGTCTAAACACGGCATAAGTCCTTAAATTGGTAATCCCTAAAAGAAATACTATCTATGCTTATGTATAAGTGTTTTCCAAGCAATCTACCACTACTGCGTTTATTTTGGTATTATCCATATAACCTAAAATAATTCTAGATCTAAGGTTTTCGAATAGTAAAATTCCTATCAAAATCGGTTCAGTAGTTTTCATTTCAAGTAAGAACAAACAAATAATCCTAAAAAAATATTATATTGGATAGATAAAACGTACAGATGAATTCAAAACATATTTAAAAATATTATGAATACAGCGTTTTATTATATGATCCAACATTTGTTTTATTTGAACGAATGTATTTTCCAGTAATTCATTAAAACTTGTGCAGGAAAAACAAACATTACCTGAAAGCAAATATTCCTTTATTAAAAATTTTCTCAATGAAGTTTTGCATAGGCAACTAATTTACAAATACATGTAAAGTCTACTACTATATATACACTAGGGGCTTTGCGTGCCAACCCCAAATCACGCCATATTTAGATACTCAAACTTACTCGAGTCTCAGCCTTCGGCTGCGACTCTCGTATGTATATATTATATTATACCCCTACCATTATTTTTAATATTTTATAAAAAGAGTAAAAGATCGTTGCGAATATGGTTAAAGGTAATTTTTATAAAATTTTATTAAAAAATGGTACCTAGTTATAATTTTTTGTTGATGCAAATCTTATCTATTTATCTATTACTTTCGTGTCTTTCATTATTAGTTTGAAAATTTACAATTTTAATTAATTAATATTACAAGAAAAAATGTATTGAGTATACAAAGAGCAGAATCAATATTTGTATATATCTAAAATAATATTGATTTCCTTACGCCTCGTATTTAAATTCTACACCCGCGTATACATGTATGTATATATGTAAAATGTATATATGTATAAATTATACATATGGAATTGTGCATAAGTATTTATATATATAATAATATATATTATGTACATATGTACAATGTGCTGAGACTTGATGGTTTTCTAAAATATACAGTAACGGTTTTCAATCAATATAATCCTATAATAAAACCTGCGTTGAGATTTAGGGGTATTTTTTTATTACAATCGTTGACACATACTCATTTTTCATATTTAAAACAGGATATGTTGTGATAGATGGATTTTGTATTTTAATAGCACCTGTCTTGAAAATAGCAAATATATTTCAAGTACTAATATAAATAAATTTTACTTTTGAATAAGTTTTTTTAATACAGTAATTGTTAAAAGTATGATAAGTAATTCAAACTTTTGTATATTGATATTTAGTTTATGAATATCTATTAATAATTATTATTATTATTATTTAATACCGAGATTAAATTTATAGAAGATTCAGTAACGGTTTTCAATCAAATTTAATTTAATAATAAAACCCGTATCGAATACTGGGGGATCTTTTTACAACCATTTACACATTTATTCATTTTTCATATTCAAATTAGGAGATCATATCAAACAACATCAAAGTTGATATTATGTAACATTTTATGTAACTAATCCTACCCTTTGGACAATAATCTTAGACAATTCCATAGACAATAAATGCAAACACGTTTTTTATGGGAGGACCCAAGCTATGTAAATATAATAAAATCACGATTATTATTACTTTTTCATAAAAATATGAAGGTGTCTTAAAACATCAAACAAAACCCTATTCATAGCAACTCCATTGTATAGTTGCGGGTTCTCTAAAGGGTTACAACAAACCCTTAATGCGTTAAGGGTACAATTATCTGCAGTCGGAGTAATAATCGTAAAGAACTACTGTCCGCTACCCCTTCAATAATGCAGCACAGACTTAGCATAATCCAACAAAGTTGTATTTTACAAGTAACGGTAGATTACTGAATGTGATGTAGTAAATTTTAGAGACACTTTATACGGACGGTTTCTATTACTGGAGGGATGTTTCAAAAATGTATGCTATTTTATTGTTTTATGATCGATTGGAATTTAACAAATGAGTAATTGAATTGTAATCAAATTAGGGTACATTTATACGGACAATTAAAATAGTTTTTAGGTATTTAGGCTTACTATAAATAAATTAAAAAGATGGTATGTGGTATTGCTTTTGTGCTAAATTATGAAAAACAAAATAAACATCATAATAAGTTTTTTGTAAAATTTGATTTAAAAAAATTATTTTCTAGTAAAATTCTTTAAAAAACGATTATTAATGTAAAAATATTTTTAAATTTATGTACGAGTAATACAACACTGGGGAATTTTTTTTTCTATTGAGGCCTAAATAGACAATCTTGAAGGTTTATGTGCTATCTTTCTCCTTTAAATTTAACTTTTATTTTTCATTATACGTTTTTTTTCACGAGATGTACTAGTAGGAAGATTTTATTTTTACAAATAAAAGTAATTACATGTCACATTATTTTTAACATATATCTCAGCGAAAAAAATCATATAGTGAAAAATAAGTTTATTTTAAAAAGGAACAATAGTACTATTTGCTACAGTAAACAACAAAAAATTAACTACTTGGTAATATATTCATAAATATTACCAGAATCGCCATTTTTAGCACATTTATGGTGGGTTGCAAAAAGCAAAAATAATCACAATTAGTTAATCGTCTGTTTTAAATCCATGATTTAATGTTAATCTTAAATCTAATCACGGTTAGTTTATGTACGTTTCATTAATTGTAGTTATTTTTTACTGTAGATTCACTATAACCATAATTAACGTTAAGAATTAATATAACTATTGTTTTAAAATAGTCATGATTAATTTTGCTTTATGCAACCCAAGGTTAGGTCTGTTCAGGTCTCGGCAGCAAAAATGATGTTGACCTATGTAATTTATGTACCAAATTGAAACGGTACCGACGCGTTATCAAATCAACAATAATTTGCCCATGTAAAGCAGCTCTAACGGTAGATTACAGAATGTAAAGTTGTAAAATTTAACAATGCTCTTCTATGTTGAAAGCCTATGTACAGCATACCTATGTTTCACTTTGTCTACATACATAGAATGTTTTGTTTTACAGATGATCGCAATTGTTTAGATTTAATTACAGTTACAAACATTTGTTTTGTATTTGATGACCGGAAAATCTATAACAATGCAATTGTGGTATAAATACAAATAAATATACCATATTATTTAAATTTATTTATGTATATTAAATGTTACGTACTAATTACGTTACATTTAATCAGTGGCTCAAATACTGTTTACATAGGTAAGAATTAGATATTTATCATAACTAAAAATATGAAAAGTTCAAGTAATAATAATGAATATCTATGAGTAGCAATTTTTAATATTCATTTGAGAGTAGTTAATTTAATGAAATAAGCTATGTGGTTCTCAAATTATGGATCGAGATTCCATGGGGGGTCGTATAAAGATTTTGGGGATTCGTAAAAAAATGGATATACGTACATACCTAAGTTATTATAACTTTACATTTCTCTTGCAACGTTATAGAAACCTATGTTATAGATTACGTTATGATCAATGTTTTTATTTTCTTATAATAATTTTCAAATCTACTGAATCTTTTTGTATTGTTTTTCTGTTTTCGAACATTGATTATAAAATCATTGACAAATTTATTTAATATGAAATTTATTTTTAGTTAAATGTATTAGGTACCTACATGTATACGTATCAGAACCGGACTTAGCAAGTCTGGCGCCCTGATCGAGATTTATCTTTCCGCCCTCTCTCCCTAAAAGAAATAACCAAAAAGTACTATTAAAATTGATAAATTAACAAATAAATTCAATATTTAATATCACAGCTTGGCGCAATCCTACAAACTCAATTTTTTTTAAATATAGCTTACACTATTAACTTTAAGACTATCAAATGCCCTAAGACAGTCGAGCTCCCCTTCCATTATTATTAACAAATTAAAATCGATAAAGTTTTGATGGATTTCGCGATAGGGTTGCAGTTAAAACGCAAAACGTGAAAAATCGTACATATGTTTGCCTTTCCTAATACATTTTGTAGCTCTGGGGACTGGCCTAACAGTGCTTGTACTTCTTTAATATAATGGTCCCCCCCCCCTAAAGCCGGCGCTGGTACCTATGTAAATACATGTATCTACTGCAAATTTGCACACGCGTAGATAATAATAATTTGTTAGATATGAATAAAATGTAGTAAGCTGATAATTTAAAAAAATATAATTATAATTTTCATAAATTATTTAGAAATGATTCATGCATATAATAGGTATATTTACTCTAATCTAAATTATTATTTTGTAATAAGTAAAATATCTGAAAAGTAATTTATTTTTTATATATTTTTAACATTTATCAATTTATACTTAAAAAATATTTAAAAAATGCATTTAATTGAATAGAATTATATAAAATAATACTTATTATTCAATAATATTTATTTATTATTTCCGTTATCATATAATGATAACTAACCTTTATATATATTTTTATATATGTACATTATTATAAGTGCATATATTTTGTATTTTACAATATTTAAAAAAATCAAAAAGGTATAAGATTTTCTTAAAATTTGTATGCTTATAAAAAAAGTTATGGGAAGATAAAAGTATACAATTAGTACACATAAAAATATTTATTTCCTTATAGATACCTACTTAAAAAGAGAACCTGCAGTATTCTTTATTGACAGTTTTCAAATTAACGATATTTTATTAATAAAAAAAAACTGTTAATAAAAGTCATGTCAAATTATTCGTGAAAGTAATTATATAAGGAATACGGTATTTTCGACAAACATAATTAACAGGTGTTGTCGATACGCAGTAGCAAAGAATCACCTGTCCTGGAAATAATTATCCAAAAATTGAAAAATTCTGGTTACACGATGAATCAGGTAGATGGAAATTGATTCGTAATTGACTAAAGAATATATGGAAGTGAGCAAGACTGTGTAATATAATATATAATTTAAGTCAGTGGTGTAGTTATTATGTTTAAAATCATCAATAAGTCTAGTATCATTTCGTTATTAACTTTTTTTCATATATCTAATACAGTAAAAATTGTGCAGTCTCGGGAAAAAATTTCAGATCTAAAGTGATCAAATCAGATCTTGATAGATCTGCATTTTGAGACATCATCTTTTTTCACTGGTTTTTGACCTTCAAAGATCTACAACGATTTACACAGTGATCTACAAAGATTTATAAAGATCGTTGAAGTTCGGGATAGAGATTGAAATTCATGAAATTTCAACGTTGAAAGTTCATGAATTTTCAACGTTACAATGATCTTCAGAGATCTTTGTAAATCGTTCTAGATCTTTGTAGATAATTGTAGATCTTTGTAGATCGTTATAGATCTTTGCAGGTCTCCAGAGATCAAAAACCAGTGAAAAAATATAATGTGTCTCAAAATGCAGATCTATCAAGATCTGATTTGATCACTTCAGATCTGTAATTTTTTCCCGGGGGTTCCTCTATTCTTCGATTTTCATTTGAGATTTATCATTAAAACAAATTTATTTATACAGTTAAAATAAATTAATTAAAATGTAATATCATTCACGGCTTAGTCGGAAAATAGAGTTACAAAGTCACAAATTTTAAAATTTACGTAGATTTGAGTATATATGTACATATATGCATTCTCACACATTCTACTTTATTCTAACACCTACTTTATTTTACATTTGTGATGTCATGTACCTACCACCATTCTCCATATTTTCCACCATCCAGGTACGGCACTGGTGATAATTGTCCAATTTTTATATGGAAGTGGGCAATGAACATACAGGTATTTTAATATATAATTTGAGCATATGGTGTTGATTTTTTTGTTGAAATGTTAAGGATATTAACACATTCTATACATATGTTGGGTATTTTGGTGATGAATCAGCACTTTATACCTTTCCATAAAATATTTTAACACTCCATTAAAACTAAGGATTTTTTATTGATTTATTATCCTTTTAACGACTAAGCATCTGAACAGGATAGAGAGGATTTAGAATACATTAAAACTCAACTTCACATTAGCTTTGAGAGAGAGAGTATTATAAAAATGATTAATTCTATTCATTTGTCAGTTAACATATTCTTATTTTACGAGCTAATTGTAATGACTTTTACAGTTATTTTCACTGCAACTTATGTCGAAACATTGGACTAGCTTATACAATTCACTATAGATACTCAAATTCTATAAATAAATATTATTTAAATACCATATATATTTACAGCACGAACACATTTTATGAATAGAAAAAAGTAACATTTTTAAAATAATTATCTTATTTAAAACATTATTATTTTGTATTTATAAAATATGTGTATTATTGTGTATACTTATATCATTAAATCTAAAATCTATTAAATATGCATATAGAATATAATAATTAGCTATGAACATTCTAGCCAATTTTTTATCTAGCTTTACAAAGTAGATAAAAACTATTAAATACAAATGCAACAATTTTTAATTTTATCTACAATTTTTAAATAACAACTTTACTGTAAATATTACAAACAAGCAAGCAAAAAAATATCACTAGAATCTCAAACTTTTAATATTTCGTTTTATAAATAATGTATTCATTCAAAATTTTTTTATCAAAAAGAATGTTTGTACGGTAGCGCTGTACATGTATATAATGTAAATTATGAAAAAAATTGTTCAGCGTTTTTGTTAATTTACAAACCATGAAATATTCAAATTTTATCTCACCGACATCAAAAGAACCGACTTGTGCTCATTTAGTAATGTTCAACATAGTACATTTTATTACAGCGGTCTCTAACTACTGTAATGCGAGTAGTTTCATCATCCGTGAAACAATTTGCAAACTAAAAATAAGTTTAATTATATAAAAATGACTAAATGACGTTGAAGATGACATATTAAAATTTTCAATATTTTTTTTATATACATATGTATATAGATTTTTTGTCAGTTGGATTTCTTCCTCTTCTGATAGCTCCTTAGTGTTTCTATGCGTTCTTAGCCAATTCAATAAATTTTTATAGCAGTGGTATATGAAAAACATTAAACATTTTTAAACTATAATTAGTTGTAAAATACATTTTTGTCACCCGATGAATCTATAGAGATATGGCCTTTGTAACTTTTTTAATCATGTTGCATATCTATGTACGCAGGACACTGCTACAAAAAAATTGAGAGCTACTGTTTTAATTCTTTTAATACATGCATATTTTTCTACCCGCCACTATTAATTTAACATTAATTAATACGGTAATTATGAATACATGATGTTTTTATTTAATTTTTTTATAGAAGTTTAAAACAGTCTAATGTCTTATGCAAATTCATCCGCTTGTAATAGCATATTTAATAATTATTATGAAAATGTTCTTCTATTTTATATTTATAGTTTCTACTTCTTTCAAAATCCTGTCGTCAAAATTTGTTATAGACCAGCCTCAGGTATAATTTTTGTCAAAAAAATGAAAATTATTGTTCTAAATTATCATTTTTGTTGTTTAAAAAGTAATAACAATAAATTAAATAAAATAATGGCGATTTTGAAATTTATTGCTAATTATGTGTTGTATTATCATCAGAAAAATTAGATACATGTTAAATATATAGTTATGTAATAATCTAGATTCTAGAGCTGTGCACTATTGCATACATATACAGGTTTTTATGCCTGCCACTAATTTTCTAATGTGACTAATATTTTTTTGTCAATATGCAAAATTTAATAAAATATTTTTCAGAAATCCAAAAGAAAATCGTGCAATAACTGCAGTTATTGTTGTATTGATCGCTTTATTATTTTATTTATTTTAAACTTTTAGATCTAGGGTTGAGAGCATGCGTGTTGAATATCTATTTAAATAAATGTGATTTAAATAAAAAATTACATGAAATTAACAATATTGTTTATACAGTACATAAGTAATGATTTTTATTTTATTTTCTTATCTATATGTTGATATTTCTATGAAAAGTAGAAATTGGAATCATGAATTTTTTTTAAATTTTAGATTTACTGAAAAGTAAGTTTATTTATATAGAAAGTGACGTGAAAACAAAAAACCTCCATAGAATCAAGCCGAGGCGAGCAAACGCCCCCATTTCCTCACCTCGGGTCCACGCTTATGGGCATAAAAATCATTGAAGACTAAACTTTATATATAGGTATATAGATCGGTTCATTACTTTTGTTCCGGGCCGGTATTGCAGCTCGTATCCAACCCTTTAAAAATTGTAAAAATGGTATTTTAAACATTCCTGCAATAATTCAGTACTTTGAACTATGAAATTATAATTTGGTGACAGTTTATTACAAAATTATCAACTTTTTAATAAGTTAATTGTTTTAATAATCCTGGAAAAAATGTGTTAACCTTTCAATAGACCGGATTCAGCGTGCAGACAAATAGTTTTAAGACCACTGATCTAGACTTATAAAATTTCACATCAAAAATTTTGATTAGAATGTAGTTCTTAGATACAATATTCAGCGTAGATACTGACTAATTTTTACTCTTACTGAGAGACGAGTTTACTGGGATAGGTACAATAGAAATTTTCAAAATATCAGAAATATGATATCTATAAAAAATATCATATCTATTTTTGTATTACATAATAAGTCGTATCTACAATTGATGCATGTAAACGTGTCAATGTAAGGCGAAAGCTTTATACATACATACTAGATTTTATGTGTGTGTATAAGAACAACATGCGTTTGAATGACAGTGTAGGGCTCAGCTGTGGTGGGATGTATCGGGAATGACACATATCGTATTATTTACAGGACCGTTAGCAATAAAAACAACTTATTTATTGCTATCGCCGGGATTATAATCACCGATGCCGTGTTTGCCTTGCATTATGATGGATACATACCTAAAGCGATGCAGTGACGGTTTGTGGCGAGGGGTATTTGAGGGTATGAATATTATAATGCTGTGAGTATATTGATGATGCATGCATTTGCAAGGCCGGATCCAGGGCGGTTATTTACTTATTTATTCTCTGTAAGAACAATATAAAAATTTATAATAAATATTACTAGTGCAATGTTGTCATTGTATTCTTGTTTTCATCAGTGTGAATAAGAATTAAATGTAGGTAATTATTTTAAAATATTTTTAATATAATAATCCCAAAATAAAATTTTACTGTTTTAACTTACTCTACATTTAAATAATTTGAATTCTGTATTAGTAAAATTAATTAACAAAATACAATGACATTTTTTTTCCAATTATATATACCTTATATATATACCATCTATATAATGCAGCAATATAAAAAAGTATTATTTCCTATATAAATAGTTATACCTTATATTTATGCATATAATGCCACTGGTTTTTTTTATGATGAATACCCACCAAATGCGAGCATAAAAATACGGAATTGTATTTATAAGTTATGATATTAAAATAGGTACTGATATTATTATGATTCGTGTGACTAAGTTTGTTGACTCTGGAAAATGTATAGTGTTTTTCACCCTTCTATAGTTGTGTAAATATATTTTAAAAAGTTTATTTGACTATCATTTCATTTCACTATCTTTAATTTTTTATCGACACGTGCATATAAAAATGATAGTGTTATACTGAATATGGTTATTTATGAAATTATTTTTTATGTCTGTGACGTTTATTATTCAAGGACGTAGATGTTCAAACCATATTATTAATAAACAAATTAATATGAATATTTTTTTTTGCTAGGTACACGAATTACTAAGATTACAATATTATTTTCGAACGGATTCATAATATCATAAAATATTATTACACTTTATAGTGTGAGTTGAGCCTCGCGTACTATCGTCCCGGACTTTAAGGTTTTTCAATTTGTTCAATTATTTTAATTTAATTTAATTAAAGAAAAGTTAAAAACCACTAATTGTTGTACTATAATACTATATAAATATATAATTTTGATTTTTTTAAAATAAGTAAGTGCTGATAATCTTCTTTTGATCTTGGCAACTGTAGATATTCCTATTTTTGCAGATTTTTCTCACTTTTATCTTATGGTCAAGAATATTTTAATAATAACAAAACGTTTACAAATTTAAATTCTTTGAATTGCTAGCTTCCATTGGATACCCCACTCGCCAGGATTTAATACACATTTTTTGGAAACTCATCTGCCCTCTTCAAATGTGGAAAAAAAATTATTTTTATATCTTATGTCTATTATCGATTTATTATAACTATACCAAATCTCAGCTTTCTAGGTCAAAAAATTCAGTAGCTAGAAAGCTGTAAAATATAGATATAATTGTTCCTTTTTCGGATTATTCTGGAAAGTAATAATTTTTTTCTAACTAGGTAATTGCATTATTTACATTAATTAGGCTATTATTTTGCAACTGTACTATACAATGTATAACTCAAATATATATACAATTCACATAACATTCCCAACAACCATCGACCGCCATACATACAAAATATACACAAAAGGAATTAAAATAAATTATGTGACTTTTTACGACCAGGCGTCGTGAAATTAAATTTTTTAAACCGAAATCCCCGAACGAAAAAAATGAATTTAAGTATTTATAATGCGCACATAAAAATCTATCCAGGTTTTCGGCGTAACAGCTGTTTCTGTGCAACAGCATCCATATATAGGGATCATAAACGTTCGCATATGTTCAAATACAAATAATGACGTCATTATCCCTTCTCGAAAACATGTATGTACTGAAAGTACAGTTAACATTTGTCGATAATCATTGTAATTAGATGTGAACATTTTTTTGTCCGCAATGGGGTTTTGTGAAAATGTTTAGTAGACTGTGAGATATTTTTTTTGAAATGTTTTTTTGTTAACTATCTGCTTTACTAATTACAAAAATATGCATTTTTGTGTAGAAAAGGGTTGTGTTTAATTTTAATTTAATCGAAGTATGGATGTAATTAAAAATCATAAATTCACAATTAAAACATAAAAAAACGTTTCGTACATATAAATTTTTATAGGAATTTTTATTTAGTTCAAAGCATAGGCCCCGACATTTCATTTTACCTAGGGGGGCGAGATTTTCATAACCAGTTATAAATGTATGGTCAGGGAAGAGGGGAGGCTATTTTCTTTAAAAAATGTGTAATATTATAAAACAAACTTTTGTGAAAAAAATCGTAAAAAATATTTTGAAGCTGGTGGTTTTAATTTTTAAATGACATGTTTTAAATTTAGCTACAATTATTTATACATTCAGCGCACCCTTTATTGTCCTGTAACTTTTTAGGATATAGATTAAAAAAACAACAACATAATGTAGAGATTTCAAGCCTTTATTACCTTTTTGAAAAATTTCATTATGATCATTTTTACTAAAGTTACAGCTATGTATTTGAATATGGCACATTTGTTTAGGAAATATACATAAAAAATAATTTAGTAGAATATAGAGAGTACAGATTTACATAGTGGCAATTGTCCCCCCTCTACCTCAGAATCAGCTCTTATGGTTCATAGTCGTGCAAAACTGGGAAAGGTAAAAGAAAATAGTTTTGTTCTTAAGTTCTTGATAGAAACAACATTATTTTCAGCATACATATCTACTTTAACCATTGCTGTACCGTTTATAGATTACAGTGAATATTTTCAGGAAGCTTCTTTCTATAATATAAGACTAAAGTTACGACCAGCGTGAAAGAAATATACTCTCTGAATATACCTGTATGGCATTGACTATTTTATTATATTAAAAAAAAAAAACTATATAAAATACGAAATATTCCACGATAAAAATACATTTTCTGCAGTACAAAACGTATTCATGTTATTGGTTCACACAGTTTTGATTTTCAATAACTGCATGCTATAAAAATTGCTGTAGATGCAATAAAATAAAACATTTTTGTCCCTGTAGATCTGAAGGAAATATATTACTAATACTATATCTTCCATTTGATAAATTGAAAGATCTCAACACAAAAGGTGAGAACATAATACTCTTAGTTCGAAGGTAATAAAAATTCAATTCGATGTCGTACATAGAAGCTACGATTGATAAATATATTTCGTTCTGATTATGAACATTCTGAATAGACTAGGTAGTTTCAGTTTGTACCAGTTGTTTTCAAACTTTTGACACTTATGTATTAGTGTACTTATGAAAAATAATACGTATTTGCGATGTGTATATATGTTTTTGGTATTTTATATACTGACATTAATATTGGTGTATTAATGGTTTTCTCAATATTATACTAACAGAATATAAGGAATCATTAATTTTATATTTAGCTAACAATAATATTTTGTGTTTCTATTGAAGTCTTTATGATATTGTATCAATAAATTTACTTTGTGATTGATTGAGTTAACTATTATTTTAATACGATTTAGGTTGTTTGTTATTATAAATATATTTAAAAAAATTGTAGTGGTACCAATTGCCAAATTGGTTACCACTACTTTCTAAGTTTAGTACTTAATTTAAGTAGAAAAAATACAGGTTTTAAATTTTTGAGCATGAGTGATTCTTGTGTCGTGAGCGTGAATTTAAGTAAAACTATCGTATGTGACTGTGCGTGAGTGCATTTTGTTGGGCGTAAGTTATATTTCAAAGATGAAAAATGTAGTTTTCTATAATTATAATTCCAAAACATATGTATATTATAAAAATATATAAAAAATATATATATTATAAAATATATTTTTCTGTTATTACTTGCAGAATGAGTTCAATTTTTAATATGTATATTGTTCAACATAACCAACAGTTCTATTATGCCAGTGATTGATATTATTATTATTTACCTATTGGATATTTCTCGAATATTCATAAAAATAATGGTTTGCCATTGTAATTACAGCAACCTAGTAATTATGAGTAATTAAATGATTGTTTTGAGACCACTGATGTACGCCACAGTCGTTATAACTTGTTGAATCATATTATCTGATGTTCATTACTCATGGCCTAGCGAAGTGAGGACCATTAATATGTTAAACGTTTAATAGCTCGAGTGTCGAAGACACGCTGAGTAAATAATATGAATCATTTGCACGTTTCTGTATTATTACACATACATACACACATTTATTTATATTTATATTATAATACGTTAATAACTAAAGTGGACTTAGATGGTCGGATTTGACCTCTGAGAGATCACGATTATTATAAGATTATATAACCTTTTTGTAATATCATATGTTGGTTTTACGCTTATGTAACTTAAAAACAAATTCTAGAAATATTATTTCGAATCGATACCTCATCCAAAAAAATTCGATTCTTGAATCCAAATAAACATGAAGCCAAAAACAATTGTTTCCATTAAAATGTTTTATACAGGTACTTATGACTAACAATGAGGTTAATACAAATTAACGTTTATCATTTCAATTTATAATTGTATGTAAATATTGTTACCTGTGTGAAACATGCCTTATCCGTCTCACTAAAAGGTAAATGATAATTAATACCAACGTTTGCGTTTTTTGTTGTTGAATCTTTGCAATGATGTTTTAATTTACGTTAACAGATTTTGCAAATTAATTTGCATTTGTTATCAACAAGTTTTTCGATGTAAATAATGCGACGTGTCATGCTTGCTTATGCTGTAAAATGATACCCATGTTATTATATTAATATAGAGATAAATTAACTTTAGATAATAAATAACATATTCTGTTTGTGTAATTAAAATAAACTACATTTTGTTTTGTTTTGTAAAATCGATTAGTTGTACTATTCTGGCTATGGCTTCTGATTTCCCATATTAAGTACCTATATATTAAATTTAACATTTTTTTGGATTTTTTTTCAAATACATTTTGTGGTCATTCGTTAAATATTGATATTAATTAAATAGAAACTCCGTTGCTTTTATAAAAATACTAGTACATTGAACCCGGAGTTACCCGGGTTAATATCCACAAAATCATAGTGAACTAAAATATTCAACATGTCCGCCCAACATGCCCACAACACACGGTTCACCACGAATTTTTTTCCGACTTCGTGAGATTTATTCAAATGGAGAAAAATGTCATTTTCATAAAAATTTTCAAAAAAAGAAATATATTTTTTGACTTTGATGAGCAATAACTTTGAACTGGAAACACGGTTAGCAATAACGCTAATACTGGAAAATACTTTAGTTAATTACCTATGAAACTGACTCATTGTGGTTGCTCTAGTTATATTACTTTGGAAGTAATGAGATAATCTTTGTTTGTAAGTACAACTCTGAAGGAAGTTTTTAAACAGCCTGTAGCTCAGAGGGTGTTGAAGATAGACCCCATCTTCCCGTACAATTTTTTACTCACAATGAGCTAAGGAATCAGCTCTTAAAATATCTGTATCCCAAACCGGACCACCCTGTATAGAGATATGTAATTAGTTTAGTAAAAATGTTAACTGCAATATGTGGCAAAATGTGGGAATGGCTTAAAAGGTACAATCTGAAATACATATTAAATAGGTTAATAATTACACACATAAAAATAACTCACTTAAAATAAATTTAATGATAATATAATGCAATTTTAATTACCATAAATACAAGGTATATCCTAAAATATTTATATATGTATAATACGTGTATATAAATGCTTTTTTTATCGAGTTCAAAGGAATTCTTAAATTGACGTTATAAAAGTTTTAACCATCATTAACCAGAATCAAAGTCACAATTTCATATTGGACAATCAATCACAATGAAGTCGTATATAACCGGTTCATCAACTGCTAAAAACTGAATTGTAACTTTTGTTATTTTATTTTTTACCGATTTTGTTTCTTTACAATTCGTCGAGTTTGTGCGATGATATATAATAGAGTGGGTGTGTCTAATATAATAGAAGAAATAATTTGTGAGTAGGTTTATGTACGAGTATAGTGATTATTTTTATTTTTATGATACATTAATCATATCATAGTATCTAATATAGTCAATGTTTCAAATCAATTGATTTACTAGGTTTTAGGGCAGTGCCAAATTTTTTTTAATTTGAATCTTTCTTTTTTGACTATGATAATTCACCTTGTTTCAAGTGAGCCACATTCTTAAAACTTTTCACTTTTTTATGACAAATCGTTATTGATAGCTATGAGCATTTTCTTCACTTGCAACCATCTTCATAATTCGCATTTAATATACCCACTTTTTATTTACTACCTGCAATAATTATGCTCAATTTTACCAATCTATGTTGCCAGTATGTTTGTGTTGACAGCTTCATACCTATCTCTTAAATAGCGAATGCTATGTTCTGGTTGGTCAATATATTTGGAGATTTACAAAAAATGATTTCTATTTTCGGACCCATTACAATAACTTCCCTATGTCGGGAAGATAAAAAAAAGAAATAACATTTTGAAAGGAAAATAATAATTTTTCAATAGGTAACACGTAAATTAATTGAAAATACTACATAAAATGGAAATTTCAAAAAACATGACTTCAGAATTTCAGTATAATGGATGGATAGATAGTCCAATTATATTTATCCTAAATTCTTCATGTGCCGTCACACAAAACAACTATTACTTTTATAGAGCAGTACAATATTTCTTAAGTTATTAATGTCAAAGTGTCACACGAAAATATTTATTTTTTATGTTACAAAACTAATCATTATTTTACACGCAATTTTTTGCGTCGTGGGACAAACAGTAAAATGTCAGAAACAACTCAAATAATTGGTGACACATGCGTAGGAAAATTTATTAAAATGTCTCAAATCGTAATTGAAGTCTTCTGGTTCGGAACAGAAGTGAAACCGTTAAATAAATTCCACCATTGTAATAATTCTTGACATTGCACGCATATCCTTAGAAAAATAATAACACTGAAATGTCCAATAGATGATTTTATCAGCGTTGCGTAAATTTTTAATGTCATTAATAAAATCACAATAGAAATAAATGGATATGGTAGTTTTTGTAATATTGAAAACATTAATGTCTAAACAAAACATAATTGAAATAAAATAAATAAATTATATATACAGAAACTAACGCATTGGACCCAGTGTAACCCGGGGATATTAATTCTATTAAACATAAAGTAATCATGCCCACCCGACTTGCCCATCGGACATGCCCACAACACACGATTCACTGCGAATTGTTTTTTCCGTTTTTTTCCTTTGAAATTTACACAAAATATACATCTAAACTTTACCTATCAATTATTGAAAACCGAAATAAAATCCGTTCAGTAGTTATTGAGAAAATCGTGTAAAAAGGTCTTGTCTTAAAATTTGTATGAAAATCAAAAATAAATAAATAAATAGGTTAGCAACAATCACAATAATTAATTGCGATATTTTACCTTTCTTAGAAGTGAAATGATTATATTCCAATTTTCAATCAATATATTTCAAGATATTTAACTGTTAGCATGTGTAAAAAATCATCTATTTGTTCGACAAAATATTTGAAAGAGACGTGATCATAGTGACCCAAATGAATAAAATACCGAAAACATAAATTATAGAATTCTGTATTCTATGGCTAGGTACTATGTTTTTATATACATATCTAAATGACAGTTGTATGGTATGATATCATGGAAAGAAAATACGACTTGATAAAGATTTTTTTAGTCTTTTTATATTAAATCTTAGATTTTCATAATATATTAATAGCCAAGAACATGCACAGAAAAATTATCTAACTATTGGTGAATACCGCATTGAAATCGGTTCAGTAATTCCCGAGTATAAGCTTCATATAAACGAACATTCATTTTTATACTATATAGAGATAGCTCTAGTTTTCAGGTAATGTATACGTAGGTATGTAGTTCCTACATTGATGAAACAAGATATGTTCAGTATCCATAAAAGTGCATAAGTACAAAGAGTTACCAATTTATTTAGTTTGTTAAAGAAACAACGAAAATAATATTATAAATAATAAAAAATAAATATTTTAATCATAAAATAATTTATTTTTATAGTTATATTTTTTATAATTATCTCCATTTTCAACAACCTTAATCTGTAAGTTTAGTACTACTATGGCCATTTATGGTTATATATTTAACAGATAATATTACAATAAAATGCAAATAAGACGTTTTAATTAAAATCTGAATATGTGTAAATGCGATAGCAAATTAAGTAGTATCAATTTAAATTATACTATCACATTAAAGTATCATGTTTTTAAGTGCCATCTAGCTAAAAAGTAAAATCCCATGTAAATTAAATCAACAAATATTTACAAAAACGTGTGAAAGGAAGTTGTACTTGGCTATTTGACACCAAATATTATATAGTCTTGACAAACTTCGTGATGACAACATAGCTATAGTTTTGCATTTATCTATGTATATTTAACTATAGGTATATAGAAGGCTATTATAAATGTATTTTGTTAGAAGTTAGAAAAAGATGAATGTTATTAATTTGTATTTTTATAAAATGTTTTTATTTATTTTTATTTAAGCTATTAGTCATCGGGCGTAGCCACTCAGTCAGTTTAAAAATTAAAAATTTATAAATTAAATATGTAGATAATATGTGTTTTTTTGTGAATTTTTTCTTCGATTGGTAATAATATAGTCATGAAGTTGAAATGTTATACACATCAAATTTTAATAACTTACAATATAATAAAAACAAATTAATATTATACAACCACACCTGTAAATACCCAGGATAAAAAATAACACGTATCGTGTATAATTTAAGAAATAAAACTATATAATGATTTCAAACAGAAAAAATTTAGCACGCACTACGCTAATATTCCTAATAACATCTTCAAGAAAAAAGAGTCATTATAAAATTTGTTACTTATATTTCCCATATTCTAACATATTAATTATTAATAAGAGTTTACTTCACAAAATATGCATAACGTACATATACTTACATACATGTAAATATATTCATCTCTTTTTAATAAGGGTTCTATAATTGTTTGTTTGTTCCAGCACAGCTGTTTTAGGTAACCGGTGTGGCTTCCCACTCCATTATTTCCGCTATAGGTGGTATTTAAAATTTCATTTAAAATAATGTACGTTTTTTACTTATAAACATTCTGTTTCATCGTCTGTTCTATATTCAATGTGCAGTTGTTATAATTATACTGAATTTTGTACGTATTTTTTGTCGTCATATTGATCATTATTATTATAATTTACATATAGGAATATATGTATAATACATGACATGTTACAGTTTAATATTATAGTGTATTTATGTTGTACTACAAGAGTTCTATTTTTAATTTTTGTTGTATATAGTATGTACTGCATTACTATATAGCTCGGAAAAAAATAATATTAATATGTTTTTTTTTTAAATAAAATTTACGTACCCTTTTTATTATTGAATTTTTTATTATTTTTTATTATAATTGAAGATTTGGAGTAGGTAGTCATTTTCCATTATTTTTTTATTTTTCATCAGCTCCAATTCAAATAAAATTTGGGTGTAAGCTATATATTAAAAAAAAAACTTTATTTTTACTAATTGTATATGTGATACCTATCGAATATACTCTAAAAGTCATACTGAAATCTATTATTAAATTATATTTGAGGCTTCCGAGGTGATATTGATATGGATCTTGGCTTCTGGGTGTAAGCCGCGTCGGTTTGGTCGTGTTATCGGCCAACGTTCGTCACACATTGCAGTGGACATCTTCAGGGCTCTTCTAAAAGTTCACTTTTAGAACGTGAATACGTTCCAAATCTAAGGTCGCGTCGATTGTGGCAGTAGGATTAAATAAAACTCAGACTCATGATGTGCTTGTGTGCACTGTACCTCCTGACCCTCTTAACTACTGATAATGGTATATTTTCTAATTCTATTATTCTTTCACGTTAATATATTAGCCACCCATAATTAAATTTTTTTATTACCTAAAATTCTTTAAATCGAGCGAAAAAAAATATGCTCTACTTGATTGTAAAGCAATGATTATTTCTATTTTTTTTATTTAGATTAACTTTTTATAAATAATCAAATGGGAGTCTCGTTCCACTTTAATTCAGATTCCCCCTCTAATATTCTTCAATGTTGCGCCCATGTGGTGGACCAGTTCGGTGTTACGTTTCGTTAGCAGCAGAATCGATGTTATTGTTTCCATAAGATCGCATTACGATTTGTCGTAGAATGAGTGTGATCATGACCCTGCTCCACCTCTTACTACCCTCTCTCTACTTCACCTCACCGCTCCTCATACACTCACCACGTAAACTTACCCTAACCAGTAATACAACACATAAGTGTGTGGAATTGTTCTCGGTGAAATAAAACAGGTCTGTATTCCAGTGTGATTTTCATGATTTAAAAAAAAATAAAATTCGATAAACAGTCCTATTTTTTTTTTGTTCAAATGACTAATGTTGTATATGAAAATATTTTCTAATGTTTTACTTTTATTTTTTTATCTATTTTTTTGGCCACGTAAAATGATGCCTAAAAAAGCGCCTGACGGTGGAGAATCCTACTTCTCTAAAAAACCAACAAGATTATTAATCAGTGTGAAAAACTGTAGAGGCATACGAAAAATTTTTTCCTGATAAGAATTAACACAATGGTTTCAAAATTAAGTGTCAAATTTGGCCTTTTTTCGAGAGTTTTTCTTTCAAAAATGTGAAATTTTTAAATAAAAAAATAATATTATTACCCGTAATTTATTTTTTATTCATTTTAAAAATATTCTAAAGAAAATAATAGAAAAAAATGTTTAGAATAAAAATTCTCGAGAACGTTATTTTTATAATTTATGTCTAAATAATTAGACACACAATCTTATTAGACCAAAAAAAAAAAACAGTTTTAAAACATTTCGTATTTAATAATGTATAGGGTTAGTTGGGGTTGAGCACAACTCATACCAAGACAACTAATACCGAGACAAATCATACCGGGACAACTCATACCAAGACAACTCATACCAGGAGACAACTCATACCACGACAGCTAATACCAGTAGACAACTCATACCAAGGGACAACTCATACCAGGACAACTCATACCAGTGGACAACTCATACCGCGACAACTCATACCACGACAAGTCATACCAGGGGACAACTCATACCAGCGGACAACTCATACCACCGATATTTTTTTATTTTGTAAGATTAAGGTTTTTACGGAAAAAAAATGATATTTACGTATTAAGTAAGATTATAGGCCCGTATTGTTCAAATAACAAATTCAAATGAACTATATAGAAACCTTGTTTATAATTTAATCAATTAAAAAACAATTGTACAGATACGTATTAAGTGATATTTGAGGCCCGTGTATTAAATTAATTTATAAATTCACAACTCGTCCCCTGTCACAGATGAAGGGTTGTATTAGGTCTCATTCGATCCGGCGGGAAAAATACTTCGGAATACCAGGGGTGTGGGGGGCAAAACTACCCTCTAACTAGCACAGGAGACGAGATATTTTCAATTTTCTGTAATGAATACATCAAAACAGAAAAATTCAATCTTTACAATAAATACAAAATAGAAACATTAGATATTATCATTGAATTCATAAAAAGTCCAGGCACGTATTAAGTGATATTTTAGGCCCGTATTGTTAAAATAACAAATAGACATATACTAAATAGAAACCTTGTTTATAATTTAATCAATTAAAAAACAATTGTACAGATGCGTATTAAGTGATATTTGAGGCCCGTGTATTAAATTAATTTATAAATTCACAACTCGTCCCCTGTCACAGATGAAGGGTTGTATTAGGTCTCATTCGATCCGGCGGGAAAAATACTTCGGAATACCAGGGGAGTGGGGGGCAAAACTACCCTCTATCTAGCACAGGAGTCAAGATATTTTCGATTTTCTGTAATGAATACAGCAAAACAGAAAAATTCAATCTTTACAATAAATACAAAATAGAAACATAAGATATTATTATTATTGAATTTCATAAAAAGTCCAGGCACGTATTAAGTGATATTTTAGGCCCGTATTGTTAAAATAACAAATAGACATATACTAAATAGCAACCTTGATTTTCTGTAATGAATACAGCAAAACAGAAAAATTCAATCTTTACAATAAATACAAAATAGAAACATAAGATATTATTATTATTGAATTTCATAAAAAGTCCAGGCACGTATTAAGTGATATTTTAGGCCCGTATTGTTAAAATAACAAATAGACATATACTAAATAGCAACCTTGTTTATAATTAAATCAATTTAAAAAAATTGAAGCGTATTGAGTGATATTTGAGGCCCGTGTATTAAAATAATTTATAAATTCACAACTCGTCCCCTGCCACAGATGAAGGGTTGTATTTGGTCTCATTCGATCCGGCGGGAAAAATACTACAGGATTCTAGGGGTATGGGGGGCAAAACTACCCTCTAACTCGCACCAGAGCCGAGATATTTACGATTTTCTGTAATGAATACTACATAAGTAGCGAAACAGAAAAATTCAATATTTACAATAAATACAGCATGGAAACATGATATTATGATTAAATTTAATAAAATGTAAAAATCTAGATACGTATTAAGTGATATTTTAAGCCCGTAGTGTTAAAATAACAAATTCACATACACTATACAGAAACCTTGTTTATAATTTGATAAATTTAAAAAAATGGTTTTTATATAGTATATGTGAATTTGTTATTTTAACAATATGGGCCTAAAATATCACTTAATACGTGTCTGGACTTTTTTTTCATTTTATTAAATTTAATAATAATATCATATGTTTCTATACTGTATTTATCGTAAATATTGAATTTTTCTCTTATTTTTCTACTTTTTCATTACAGAAAATAGTAAAAATCTCGACTCCTGTGCTAGATAGAGAGTAGTTTTGCCCCCCACACCCCTGGTATCACGAAGTATTTTTCCCGCCGGATCGAATGAGACCAAATACAACCCTCCATCTGTGACAGGGGACGAGTTGTGAATTTATAAATTAATTTAATACACGGGCCTCAAATATCACTTAATACGCATCTGTACAATTGTTTTTTAATTGATTAAATTATAAACAAGGTTTCTATTTAGTATATGTCTATTTGTTATTTTAACAATACGGGCCTAAAATATCACTTAATACGTGCCTGGACTTTTTATGAATTCAATGATAATATCTAATGTTTCTATTTTGTATTTATTGTAAAGATTGAATTTTTCTGTTTTGCTGTATTCATTACAGAAAATTGAAAATATCTCGTCTCCTGTGCTAGTTAGAGGGTAGTTTTGCCCCCCACACCCCTGGTATTCCGAAGTATTTTTCCCGCCGGATCGAATGAGACCTAATACAACCCTTCATCTGTGACAGGGGACGAGTTGTGAATTTATAAATTAATTTAATACACGGGCCTCAAATATCACTTAATACGCATCTGTACAATTGTTTTTTAATTGATTAAATTATAAACAAGGTTTCTATATAGTTCATTTGAATTTGTTATTTGAACAATACGGGCCTATAATCTTACTTAATACGTAAATATCATTTTTTTTCCGTAAAAACCTTAATCTTACAAAATAAAAAAATATCGGTGGTATGAGTTGTCCGCTGGTATGAGTTGTCCCCTGGTATGACTTGTCGTGGTATGAGTTGTCGCGGTATGAGTTGTCCACTGGTATGAGTTGTCCTGGTATGAGTTGTCCCTTGGTATGAGTTGTCTACTGGTATTAGCTGTCGTGGTATGAGTTGTCTCCTGGTATGAGTTGTCTTGGTATGAGTTGTCCCGGTATGATTTGTCTCGGTATTAGTTGTCTTGGTATGAGTTGTGCTCAACCCGGTTAGTTGCACTTTTGTAAAAAAGAGACGATGTTGCTGTTTTGTTTTTTCGGTCTAAACACGGCATTATATTGTACACACAGTACAGCGTATGAGAAAATCTCGCGGCACCTATAGCAGTATTTTTAGCGTTTAATTAATTACTTTTTTAGAACGTTAGTTGTTAAAAGATATCAGTTCTTTTTTTCTTGCTTATAAGTCCAGTCCTATTTTATAATATTAATCAGAATTTGTATAAATCAAAAACAAATAATTAAAAAAACCATAACTACTTTTTAGTTATAAATAAGAATATTTGTGAAAATTATAAGCAAAGTACCAATTTGATCTCTGCATGTATGTATTTCTTCGATATTGGTCGTTAACAAAGCCAACCCAGACTGCCATAACGCACTGTTTGATTTAGATTTAATCAACCGGAGAGTTGTCTCAGATTACATTCACGCAGCCTGTTGTTTATTTCAAGTCGTTATTTTTCGATTTTGTTCAAGTCTTTTTATAGAAAACTTTTATCGATATTCAGGGTCGACAAATTATGTCTTACTCGTTAAAAATTATACACTCTACATTATGTTTTTCATTTTTTTGCATTTTATATTTAATGTATTCTATGTGATATCTACGGGAAAATATCAAATACATTTGTGTGTTAAACCTACAGCCATATAATTTATTCAATATTAATGAACCGATTTACCTAACATAATACAAACATACATACTTGTAGATATATGTATGTTGTATTATATTACGTGTGTATGATACGACAATGAGGGTATATACTATAAATGTAACCTATGTTTAATTGAGTACTATGTGTTAGCTTTTATAACGTACTATACCATTAATAAGTGTTCTTGATGATTATTGTAAAAATATTTTGTTATTTTTTTTTAATTGTTAATTAATAAATATATTTATAAATACCTTTTCTTTAATAAATTTGACATTTAGACCATTCATTTGTTATTATTTATTTTTAAATACCTATTTTTTTTTTGTTCTGAAAATAACTCCTTTATGTCCGGTATTATAAAGGAGTTAGTAAATTTGCTAGTTAGCAAGCACTTTCAAATGAAGTATTAATTCTGTGATAGTATCAATGAATTAGCTATGAAATTTAGAGCACTCTGACCATATAAAATAATTTTCATAATATCGCCACATTTTTAATTCCGTGTTTACCTACCACGCGTGTGCGAAAATTGTCAAATACTTCATGAAATTAAAGGAGAACTGTCAGGTAGGTTAGAAACCTCATTTGAAAGTGTTAGCTAACTAGCAAATTTTGCTAGCTCATTTATAATACCGGACATTAATCTGGCATATAAATAAATAGTGTCATTTATATAACGATCAATTATTATTATACCTATTAAACATTTATAAATTATTTAAGAAAAACATGGGATTAAAAATCTTTTATAAATTTCTCTGTGAAGAAAAAGTTATACATATATGCGTGCACTATATTAATTTATTTGGACAATAACCTTGAATTTTACACGTGCATTGTTTAAAGTTAAACTATAGTAGTTATAAAAATATATGACTAATTGATCGTAAAAAAAATATTGCGTGGATGTAAAAATTGATTTAGATACATTTTAGTATTGGCTTATTTTTGTGAACATAGATTAACTATAAATGCCGCTATAAAATATATTGTGACGTATATATTTTAATAAAATATACGTTGTTATTCATTAATGATATTATTTTTAATTGCTTTTTACTTTCTAAAGCTTATGTAGACTATAGACAATTTAAGAATCGAGCAATATTTTTATATTCTATTAATAATATAAAATAAATTTTATTTTTTGAGTTCATGTTCGTAGTTTAATAAATTTATTAATGTATAAATAAACGAATTGTATTTTTTATAAATATTATAAATCAAATTGCGAATTTCTCTTCACATGGAACAAAATTTGGTGTACATAATATTTTTTTGCTTGGACTCAACTAGAATAATGATTTTTTATGGAATTGTAGTTTTCTATGTGAATTTTTAAAATTTTCAAGAAAAAAAATTATAAGGAAGTTACCTAAAGTTTCGAAAACACATATTTTATTTTCTTCACCGATTATCTCGGAAACATATATTTTTATGAGTAACACAGCAGGTTATTTTAATGTGTAGTTGTAACTTGTTTCTGCAGTTCTAAAAATGAAAAGTGCAGTTGTAAAAGATGATTTGTATTGTTAAAAAATTGCATATAGAAAAAAAATATAAAAAAGTGTAAGTGTACAGTAAAAAAGAATGTATTTGCAGTTGAAAAATTATCTTAAGGGCAGTAAATGCGTTTTATAATCTGAAATAATACTGAACTTATATAATTTATACATTTGTATGTACGACTAATAGTTTTTGAGCTAGAGTGTTTAAAAAATTTCTTAGGTATGATTCTGTAAAATTGGCGGACTCATCAATACAATATTGATTACTCCTTGTAGACAAAGATTTAATTAGTGTTGCAGTTTAACTTTCAATGTGACGAAACATAATAATAAAAGATTTAAAAATATATATATTTGATAATTCATGTAAATACATTCACAATAGACTCAATTTTTCATCTGCTCGTATATAAATGTATATATGTACTACTTTTCATCAATTTATGTATCGTATCTAAATAAGAAAGAATAAAACTAAAATCTTTTGATAAAGAATGCTTTACATTGCAACATACATCATAAGTAAAAAATAGAGATACGAGAAAATATTCATGCCCCATCATCTTAAAGAACAGCTATCAATATTGTAAAATCATGATATACATTTTATAAAACGATTTACTTTAGATTTAAACTTCTACTGCAAACAAAAAGTATAAGCACCGTTTTGAATATGCCTGTTAAATAATAAATCTTTCCCGAGAGTCGTTTCGCTTACTATATAAATGTATTTATATATGTAGATGTACATAAAAATAACCAGAGTTGAACTAATAAAACTTGTACGAAATTTTTTTAAATTCAATATTTTTCAAATATTCCTGAAGATTTGTTAGACATAATTATTTGACAGAAGTGATTAATAGATATTTATTAAAATAATGACATTATTATGTCAGAAATATTATTTTTTAATTAAGGTTAAAAATGTATCTCTAATGATTCAAAAGTGATAATAATTAATTAAATGTAAAATTCAAATCTTATCAAATTTAAAAAAAAAATATTTTTTAAATGTCATTTAATTATTAATGCATTTGCATATGAACATAACCAATATATTGTCATTGTTTATATTGGACATCCACACAGATCTCCAAATCTATACGTATGCACATTATTTCAATGTATGTACATTTATTGTTTGTTTTCAGATGCGGAAAACCGGTCCTGAATAAGTATATTAAGTTATCACCAAATGCCGTTACCTTTAACTGCTTACACGTAAACTAAAATATGTTGAAATCGCATATACGGAAGTAGCAATAGCGAAAGTGTATTGATAAGGATTCTCCGCCGATCTAAATGGGGCTGCATAAATCATTTTTATAGGCCGATGGTCTGTGATATATATTTTTCGCTATACAAGAAATTGCTTCTTTCCCGTGACTATAGACTTTCAATTTGGTACATAAATTCACTAGAAGATATTGTTAGTTTTGTTACTGCCGTGTATATGTACTATGTATGTATTATGTGCGTACGTACATATGTGAGGGGGGGGGGGGGGGCGTACGCCAGTGTAAAGAATAATGACTCATATAAGTCATGTAGATGTGTATGTGTTCTAAATATAATTGCTTTTCGAGATAGTGGTTTGTAAACTGTTTTAGTTTATATTTTTGACTGTTCGTGTTATATATGAAAACTATAATATTTTTCATTGTAACAATTATTTTAATTAGGATAGTTGATGTATATGAGTTAGAATCTATTAAATACAATTTCTAAATAGGTTATTAAGTAGGTATAAAATATATAACAGACGAAAAATGATATTTATCACTAACTTTTCGGCACTTATCAAAGTGAAATAAAGCATAATATAACTACACTAATATGTAATGCTTTATATTGGAAAATACAATTGTAAATGAATAACCTAATATATATGTATATAGATAAACTGTGAATTGAGGTCTACGAAAAACAAACGGAGAAAGAGAGAGACATTAGTGGGAAGAATGATGGCTGATATAACTCACATAGATGTGTGAAAAAATATCTGAAATTAGATACCCTTTTAAAACTTATATGGACAATATATAAAACCGGTTCGAAGAAAAAAGGCTAATGTGGCAATTTAAAAATTATATGAACATATTATTCATATTTATTCAAGCATAATACAATAATAATACATAAAATTGTGTGCTTCATATTATAAAGGATGATCTAAGTCAAAAAGAAAAGTTTATATGAATACTGCTCGTTATTTTTTATGACATAATATTAATATAAAAAATTTTACGCATGCACTTACATCATCCGATGTTATTCTAGATTACAAACTGGACTTTAATTTCATTGGGGCGATTGTGAAAAACCCGAAATAATATTTTATATTCTTTATTATCCCAAAAATAACCTAGCTATACTATTGGTCCGACAATGAGCTATTTAAAACTCAAAAGCCATTTAACATACAAAACATGCATTCGGGAAAATCCATGTTGAAAAAAATGAATGTGACTGTGTCGGGATGCACAGTCAAGGGATTGACGTAAACACGTTTCAAATCTAAGGTCGCGTCAATTGTGGCAGTAGGGTTAAATAAAACTCAGACTTATGATGTGCTTATGTGCCCTGTACCTCCTGGCCCTCTTAACTACTGGTAATGGTATATTTTCTGATAGCTGCTGAGACGCTCTTTCCACTGCTATGCGTCTTTAATATTTCATGCTGGCTTTTGCGTGTGTTTCAGCCGACATTCTGTTTTTTTATTATATGAAGTTTTTCACTGACTAAAACTAGATAAATATTTAATTTGTATTTGCACCTCGTAGATCTAATCGAGATATATAACGTTTACTTTTTGCAATTTGCTCTTTGTTTTTTGTTATTTCTTATGATTTCTAGGAACATAAAAAACTATACGCCAGTTAGAATGATACCAATTGGACTTTCAGTTTCTGTGTTATTATTAATCACCCTGAAAACGTTATATCAAGTTTCTAAAATACCCCCCCCCCCCCCTAGTATCTAGTGTGAAACAATATATAGACGTTGTTGACGTAAAAAAATATTTTCGTAAATATAAACGTATAATATACATTTGTATTCTCTATATGACCATTTATAAACATGCTAAAACAAAACAAAAAACCATCACTATATATTTAGGGCTCCTTGACCGTTATATTGAAATTCATCTACTTATCTAACAAAAATTATCTGAGCATTCAAAAAAGCATACAAAAGTTCAAATCCAACATAATTTTGACAGCTGTCTGTCACAAAATACACGCAACGTTTGTTATCGACTTTGATATGCTGCTTTTTCATCACATTTTTTATACGCAAGTTGCGTAATCTTATGCTTGTCAAACAATTTCAAATCATGTTTTACATTTTTAAGGCAAAAAAACCTGCTGCTAGTATTTTGTTGTATAAAATATATTCGTGCATAATACATGAATTCGTAGATTTTATATTTTGTATAAAATAAATTGTATTTTTTAGTTATTTATATTTTTACCGACCTTGGTATTCCTATTTGATTGTTGATTATAGTCTAATTGTAAATTTTTTTCCAGTGTTTCAAAACTAGAACTGGTAATTTTTTTATTTTTTACTTGAACAAGATCATTTCCGGACACCTGCTATTTACTGATTGGTTATATTTTTTAACTACTTTCATTCCAGAAATCTCTGGAGGTAGATATTTTACTGAATAAGAAATCAAGATGCATATATAGAATGTTTTCTAGTTTTGTTTCTCAAAAATGGTTTATTTTTAATGTTAGTATATCTCTCTATAAGTAATTAGTAAATTCTAATTTCCATAAAATTTACATAATCTAATTAAACATACATATTTTTTGTTTAATTTAAAACGATAAACAAAATTTCGTATTCCTTATTTAAACAGATTTTCTAAACACGCACTTACGCAAATAAAGAACACTACCGAGTTAGAAAACAAATAAAAAAGTCATGTCTTCATCGACTTCTTTTTAATTAAAATATTCTTGTACACAAAGCAAAATCTTCAGCAGCGTTACAGTCTATCGGCCACTTTGATGATAGTTATTAACGTGTTGTTTGTTTAACGTTTAATATTTGCTATTATTTACTTTCTTCAAATATTTGTCTATGAAGATATACACACATTTACATAGAAATGTAATAAAACTAGTGAAATATACCGCTCAGATAAGTAAGGTCTCTGACTTTTTTTTATGTTTTTCTGTGTATTGTATTTAGGTACTATATATACAGGGTCGTCGAGGAAAAAGCCTAAATACTTTGAGATTATGTTCTGGCGTCACAGTTAAGCACAAATTTACAAATAGAGGGTTGCATTTTAAGTTTATGTGTGATCTGGTTCTACCGTAAGGTACACTTGTTCAAGCACACACGATGATGAGTCAAGAGCAGGACCGCAGAGCAGCGATACTAGAATCACTCCGCACCGGAAAAACCCCCTAAAAAAACTCAAGTTTACGAAATTAGCAAAATATTTACACGTGTTTTTTTGGGACACATAAAATTTCAATTGGTCATTTTATTTTCTACTAATGCAAATGTGTATACATACATATGTACGGTTAAGTATAAAAATATGTATAGACAAGACGGAGAACCACTAAAATATATTAAAAGTTAATGATTTTTTACGAAAATCTATGAAACCAATCTATTAAATGTTTTTATTTACCATACACCAGTAGTATATTTTTACGTAACAAATATTTCACAGAAAAAAGGATAGGGTGTGAATAAGCAGTTTTATGCGCTCATTATTTCGTACACTTTTCTGTACTTTACATAATAATATATAACATACTATTCACTAGCAGAAAAACTAATATCCATTATCATATAATTAATAATAATGAATGCAAAAAAACTAAAAGTTTTGTAGGTTGTGATAATAAATACTAATGTACCTAATAACAAAAATCTATGGCTGTATTAATGTTAAATAAATATATTTATCCGTATCAGCATGTTTTGTTTTAAGTTTTAATATTTGCTGGTATTTACTGTGTTCAAATATTTATACACGTAGATATATACAACATTTACATAGAAATATAATAAAAACAAGTAGATATTTTTCTCGGGACACGTTATAAGTGAACACACTGCGTCTATAGAGTCGCGAGATATAATCTAAACTTTTCTGTGTACAAAAGTTATTATGTTCCCTAACGACTAGAGCCAGTATTCTCGAAAGTATACGGATATAAATCATATAATGCATATCTAATAAATTGAAACTCTGATATATATATATGAAAACATTTTGTTTCCTTATAAATGATATTTGAAATACATAAGATTTGTAGCTTCCGTTATGATTTCTATATATATCTGAGCTTAATTCAACTCGTATAAAAGCTGTATTTCATCATGTTCCATAAAAATTAATTAAATATAACACATACTTACATAATTAAAGTAAAAACTACATTAAGACGTATGTCTTAAATTTATAAAGTACCTACCTACCTAAATATATTTATATTCTTTGTTATATTTTAATCAGTTAAATGATCCCGCAAAAACCAGTGTAAATTAAGATACATTCAAATTAGCTGAAACTGAATTATACTGTTCAAATGAAAATGGATAGTTTTTTTTATTAGTTATTCATTGTTAAAGGTTAAGGGTTCAAATGATGTGTGTTCGTTATGTTAACTTACCGAAATGCGTAGGTTATACAGTGGCGTAGCTACAAGTCGCTGTGCCTCGGTGAAAACAGAAAAAAATCGATTTTGGCGCCCCCTAACACTTACTTTTGCGCCCTCCTAGAGTTTGTAAAAACATTTTTCTTAGTCCACATGACACTTATTTATCCTCATAAAGCTCTTTACTGGACCTTGCGCCTCCAGTGGGGGTTGGTTTCGTCAACCCCTAACTATGCCACTGAGGTTACAAATACGGTATTTTGCGTGTAGAATGTGTTAAAAAAATTGTTGAGCCAATAAAAAATACACATTGGTTTGTATATTTGATTTTCTAACCTATGTGTAAAGCACATTATTTAAATTACACCACCCAATTTGACATCCAATCTGCAGGGGCAATCTGTAGTGTCGATCCTTGAAGATTGGGTCGTGTATAGGCAAGTCGGCGTGATTATATATATACAAAACACTACTTACTTTAACAGTACCCGATTTACCCCCACTCTACCTCCCTACGAATTGGGTGTTGTATAGAGGCCTTAATGATCAAAATTTTATTAATCAAATTAAATGATTAAATTTGTTTAAAATATTAAAACTAAATATTTTATAAAACTGAAAAAATTAAGAACACTGTCCCCGTAAATGTAAATCCACTCATAGGTTTTGGAAACATCGATAAATTTGATAAATTCGATGGCATAGGGAAACGTATTAAGATATTTTGTTTGAACTATGACCCTCACGAGGATATACGCTGATATATCCACTTATATAACAGAACACACATCTGAGAGCTCGATGTAATTGACTCGCGGGAAGAGTAACTACTCGTATCCCGCGGGAGTGCACCGCACCAGCGGCACACACACGCGGTATAGTGCTTACTGTGTTATCCGACTGACCACATTTGGTGCGGAAGGAACTCGCATTTGGATCATGTAGAATTTATTTGTTTCGCAGGTAGGTATGTATATTTGTGATGGGTCGAAGTAAATTAATATATATATGTATTGTTGTCAGTAGCGGAATTTTATTTTCAAATTATAAATATTAAAAATTTTAATTAACTACTATAGACGTTTTCAGTTAATAAGTAATTTAAAAATATTATTAGAATATTCATCTTTATGCGCAACTCAAACATTTTAACCAAAAATCAAAAATACTATTTAATATTAATTTACACGCTCAATTATAAAACTATAATACTTCTATGTCTCATTTTCGTTTATTTTAGTCGATATTTTTATGACGAGCTGAAGTACACTGCAGGAAATTTTACTAAAATTTTTTGAATTTTTGATTTCGTTAAAAGTATGTTTATTGTATAGAAAATGACGTAAAAAGTTGAAATTTTTAAACCACAGGTTTGTATCTCAAACCGTCCCTGAGATATAGCCTCTCAAAGTTTCAGTTTTTTCAAAAATTTGAAGAAAAATGGCTCTAACTTTTGAACGGATGGTCGGAATTGATTTTAGTTGACGGATTTGGAATCAGCGTCTCAAAATCTCTATAATGACATGTATAATACCTTAAAGCTCGAAAAAAAAAATTTCGCGAAAAATTGAAAAAAATTCAAAGGGGTATACCTTAAAAAATGTCGATTTTTGACCAAAATTTTTTTTGTCGGATTTTAAAGTACTATACATGTCATTATATAGATTTTGACACGCTGATTTCAAATCCGTCAACTAAAATCAAATCCGACCACCCGTTCAAAAGTTATGGCCTTTTTTCTCCAAAAATTTGAAAAAAGTAAAACTTTGAGAGGCTATATCTCGAGAACGGTTCGAGATACAGACCTGCGGTTTGAAAATTTCAACTTTTCACGTCATTTTCTATACAATAAACATACTTTTAACAAAATCAAAAATTCGAAATTTTTTAGTGAAATTTCCTGCAGTGAACTTGAACTCGTCATACAAATATCGACTAAAATACAAAAAATAAGACGTAGAATCATTTAGTTACTATATAAATATATTAAAATTTATTTAAAAAAGTAAAATCTTGAACTTAAGGTGTTTTATAACTATTTTTTTGTTAATAGGAGGGAGAGGATTGACAAAATATGTTTCCCTTATTAAAAATTTCACGCCTCGCCACTGTATAGACTTTATCTTTTAATGCACCTACAGGAATTACTGAACACTTTGAAATTTTGTCGTCCCTACAAATTTATCGCCCTGAATTTTTTTACCTACAGCACTGGTGTAGGTGTCAAGAAATTTGTATCTACCATAAAGAACTTAATTTAAATTTAAAATAAATAATAATTATACCAAAACAAAATAACACACTAGAAGTACATACACTTAATTAAAATTAATAAAGTGTAACAAATGGTTAACAAAGTTTACAAAAGTTTACATTGATAACAAAGAAACACTTATATAATAAATAAATGAATTTAATTTTTCTGTATTTTTCGTATTAAACCAAGAATTACTTTTACGCTACATTAATTTTAAATTTTTCTCCAGTATCAGACATAGCATTACCTTATATCTTTCAAAAAGAAAACTATACATAATTTACAAGGTTTATTTGAAATAATACTAGCATCATACAAGAGCGCCGTTAGCGGCAATAGCTGAAAGCAATGTATCAAAGAGAATACCTTATGAACATGATTACTTTATATATGAACCTGCTAGAGATGTGTATACGACCAAAGCTGATTATAAAAACTTTGCTCTATAAGAACAAAACTAATGAAGCATTATGTGATTATTAAAAACAATAAGAAATGTTTATTATCAGTTGAGGAATCATTATTATGTATTTACTAAGGAGAGTCGGGTTTTTATATACAAAGATAATAATAATCTATGAACGACAAAGGATAGTTCAATAAAATGATTACAGAAAAATAATATCTAAATAACTTGATCGTGAAATTAGAAACATCATTTTTATGGTTATCAACTCTTTAATGGCCATAATAATATGTGAACGTATATAAAATATGTGCCCCTTAAATTTGATTGAACTCAAATTTTATCAAAATAGGTGAGATATACATACCTCGCAACGTTCCCTAGTTAAGGCAGTCCTCACTGAGACGAATCTTTTACAAAAAAATCAAATTAGTACATTTTTACAGAAATTATCACAAACGAAAGAAAATTCTAAATAATAATAATATTATTATAAATATTAAAAATAATATAATCATTAATTATAATATGATTATAATTAATTAATTATTGATTATACATAATGAACATGCACAGTCACTGAATCTGTATATATATACTTATATCGGACACGAATCGACCCAAAATTACAATACATTACTTCCATTTCCTTTGGAACATGGAAGAAAAATATTTTTTTTTATACATTCATTTTATACTTACATACGGGTTGTATGTAATAAATTTCAAATGTCAGTTTATCTAAAAAAAATATATATGTAGTCTAAAGTTAACACATTAAAAAAATATAATCTCCTGTAAATGTCTATAAAATGTTATATCCTAGATAACCATTAGCCTGAATTATTTATAATTTCTCTATGCACTTTAACTTACTAATAGTTCAACGGCATTAATAATTTTAACAGTCCAATAGCTAATGTATACATGACAGTCAATCATCTGTAAAACACAGTGTTGCTCAGTGACATACAATATCTATGATGCTCTAAAAAGATTTAAGTGGATTGACAATTATTATTTATATGATATTATTTTGTAGTATTAGCAATATAGTGTTTAAAATAACACAAATAGAATTTGATCAGAATTTTCAAATAAACTTTATGTTAAATCGGGTACCCTTATACGGATTGAAAATACAAAACAATATTAAATAAATTTCTAAAGAAAATACTTTTGTTATTTTTGGTAGTAAAACTACTATAAAATTATAGGTATCTGAAAATTCGCTTGACTTACTTTTTTCATTTAATAAACACTTTTGTAAATTTTATTTTAAGAAAGTATTTTTTCCGTACTTTATTAAAATCTTTAGTAAGTAGAGGTGTAATAAATAAATCATTAATAATAAATAAGTTCCAAGAATAATACCCACATTTCGAAAAGACATTTAATTAATTTATATAATTAATTATTTACTAACATAGTATATGTTTTGCTACAACAAATACTAATGATTTCTATATACACAGTACTTATAAATATCCTAATTTCATATGGTATTATATTTTGGGGATCCGTTGTTGGTATTTCAGATTTATTTTTAATTCAAAAAAGAGTAATTCGATTAATATTCAAGAAAAGTCCTTAAAAAATTAAATATACTAACTCTAGCCGACAGCTATATATATGAATGTGCTATTTTCTTACATAACCACAAAGAATTGTTCGAAAAATATAAATTATTACATAATTATAACACTAGAAACAGAGGTGACTTTACTCCGATGCAGACTAGATTACAGATTTTAAATACAAGCATATTCAATAGCGCGATTAGAATTGTCAATCATCTACCAGGTGAACTTAAAATACTACATTTAAATATCTTTAAAAAACGATTAAAAACACTCTTGTTGGTTCATTGCCATTATAATTTGGCATAATTTTTTTCGTATAAATTATAATCTTAACTATTATATTATTGATTATTATATTGTTCTTTCCTTTTGTAATTTATAAACATGATTGTTCTCCTTTTGTTTTGTATTTACACCTTCAATGTCTTAACGAGTTACAGAATAAAGATTATTATTATTATTATTAAATACTCAAATATTTTATTGCCTAGAATAAAGCAACGATCACTGTTGGGTCATAATATCTTGCATGATTAACGGTTATAGTTATATTCTAAAAATTAATTAAAACAATATTTACCAACAAAATATTAAGAAAGTTAATTTTTAATGAAGCCGTAAAATTGTCATATAGTGTTTTAATATACCGTAATTCCTATTTTTATTATTACCTAATAGGCGCCAGTGGTCAAACATACCACCCAAATGTAAATATAAAAGAGAATAAAACCATATACGAGTTTTTGTAAACATCCCAGGTGAACTAAACATTAAAAAACTGAGATGATAAGGTTTCATTAGAAAAACGACAATTTTGTCATAAAAGCGTTACACAAAAAATGTTATTACACTTCCGAATGAATCAAATCTACAATGACAGTGTGTTAGACAGAGAGAGGGAATGGAACCACAATCAAGTACTGTTGTCTCAGCTTGAATTGTGGACACTCGTAATCAAAACCATAGAGTTATAATAGCCTTGTTTATTTATGCATGAGATAGAAAGTTTTGTATGCATATGAATATGTATAAGGTAAATTCATTAAAAATATTAAACTCCTATTATTGGAAGTGCTAATTGTGCATTTTTGGTAGTTTATCAATATTATATTCATTAAGATAAAAATTTATGTAGAATTTTCAATTAATTTTTAATATCCTTATTAAATTAAAATCATTAGATATTTGTTTCCCTAATAGTATTATAGTAGGTATCTTCTAAAATATTGGTTTTGAAACATATTTTTTATACAAATTAAATATCAGAATATTAGAATTGGAATAATATAAAAATTAAATTGTGAATAAAGTGAACACTAGATTTTGAACTAAAATACGAAATAAAAATTAGTAATTTTCAGCCTCGTTAATTCCAATTCCACATTTAGGTATTAGCCGCAAATTCAGGATTCGTCGTAGTCATCGGGAAATTACATAGTGTAACGTTAAATGTAGCATGTCTACACGCGTGCTAATGAAGACGTTCTCGTGGGAGAGGGGTTTTAATATGTAGTATAGTTTGCTTCCTGAATGAGTATGACATGTAAACCACCAGGGTTTTGATATAGAATGACGTCAATTCCCCCGAAAGAATCAACTGACGAAAGCCTGTAATTAAATAATAATTATGTGTAAAAAATAGCGTGCTAAACACCGCATGGAGGTTGTCGTTAAACCTGTGTATTGAATAGTGGCCATTAATTAAGTTATAATTAGTGTGGATTAATTTCATTTTGGATGCACATTACGCTGGGAAATTTTTAATTATAACGAATATTTGACTAAATAATAGCAAAATTAAAATATCTTTACCAGATTGTCATAAAAAAATAGAAAAACAGCGTGCTCATAATAAAAAGTTTACTTCAAAATCATTACCAGGTTTTAGTGCGTCTGGTGTTCTGGATAGGATTTTTTTCGCCGTCTTCAACAATACAAATAATTAAAAATTAGCTCTTCGAGCTTTTTTAACCGGAAAGCTGTTTTATTAGAGAGAATATTTGGCTACACAGCATATAAAAATTATTTTAAAAATTCTACTACTCATTTGAAATAAAATATCTGGTAAGTATTACCTTGTCGTATCAAAATTACAATTTATTTTCTTAAAAATCAATAATATTTACTAGAATTTGAATTTTCCTCCATATGAACGTTCGCCGCTTCTCCTGGCTTGGTGCCCTAGGGCCAAGATGGTTATCCAGCCAGTCCCCCCTCATCCTAAAGCCGGTACTGTGGAAAATGTATATGCAATATTACCATATTTAGTGTCAAAATAAAATGATTACTTTTATTTAGGATAGTATTATCAGCACCGCTTTAGAATAAATTTTGCCACAGTCAACAAAATTTGTATAGGTATTATATAAAACAAGTAAATTAAAGATTTAGTTTAATTTCTACATTAATCATATGAAGAATACGGTTTAGTGTTACTTTATATAATTCTATGACGCGAAACATAGTAGCTTGTGCCGCTCTATTACTATCAGGTCTCTTTCTACGTGAGTCATGTGCTATCGGACACCTGGGTTAGTTTTTCATTCAATGCATTTTATTATATTTTTTCGCTGCAGCTAATACAATTGTCGTGCGTGTAAGGAAATAAGATCGAGTACTAGTTGAAAAAAAAGAAGTCTTTTCAATGCAGTTATGAAGATAATAAACCCTTTCGAATGACCCAACCTAGAAAACAGCGCGTGTACATGTATGCAGTATATAGATTCTCTCCTATTTATTTAGATATGTATATTAAACATAATGACATATCCTACACTTGAAAAGTTAATTTGTAACATAGAAACCCATTGGCTTTCACATCTATAATGATTAAGATATTGTAATGGGCACCTTTTAAGATAAGCTCACAATGCTTTTGTTCCTTTTTAACGGTAAATTACTTATCTGTAGAAGAAATATTTTGGTAATGGGATGATCTACATTTTATTTATTACAATTCAGTAGCTGACATAAAAAATTAATACTTTGTTTTTAGAATTTCAGTTAGATATAATAGGCATGATGCCTAATTTTTAAAAATTATTTTATGATGATCTTACGTGTCTCCTATTTCCAAAAAAATAAAGGTTTAATCGCTAAAATTTAACCTTTTAAAACTAATTTTGAATTTGACGCCAAAACGCTCACAGGTGTCATGGCGCATTTATGACGTCACTCCTATGTCACCAATAATAAATCCTTGTTCCAACTGCTAACGTTTCTCGGTTTTAGTTTTGGTAACACAAAACTGAGCAAATTGATAATTTAAAACCACAAAATAATTTATAAACAGTGCAGATATACACGAAACAAAATGTATGTTTACTTAGGTATGACGTCATTCGCTCTGATTGGTGTTCCATTTACATGGCGGATTGCTGTATTTTGTATTTTTATTTAAACAAAAATTATATTAATCTCGCTTCTAATATAAAAATAAATATATTTTTTTAAATCTTTTAAACCTATTTCATTATTTAAAATCATAATTTCAGTGATACTTTGTTACTGGCATCATGCCTATTAATTATAAAGTATAATACATACTATTTAACTTCCTCTACGTTTTGGCTTCTAAATGATCACGTAAAGGCATCGTGCTTAAAATTAAAGAACTTTATTTGATAGAAATTTTTATACTCTATTATATTTTTTAAATTGTATTTCTCTTGAATTGAAATGAATATTCAACCGTTTCGAAATTTTTGGAACATACCTACTGTAAATTTATATATGCTTTTTATAATACATTATGTTGTAATAGATAACAAATTATTTGAATCACACATTTATAAATAAGACAATTTTTATTAAAATATTTATTTATTTAGTGCCTACTGCGTAGTTACACACAATAATTAAATAAAATTGATATTTGATACCATCATGTCACTTTATGTTTATTTTTTAATAGATATATTAATTTAAACAAAACCTTTTTAAACTAGATTAAACAAACGAATGCATGATTGTTTATTGAAAAGCAGGTCAAGGTTATGAAATATAATGATAATTTCGATATTTTTCTGTTTCCTGAAGTAAGAGATAAATAACGTTTATTAGTTATATAAAGCACACAATTGATAGATTTATCATCTTTACATGGATTGCACTGTATGTTTCCGCTGGTCTAAAAACGTAATTTCAATGTAAACAATATTCAGACTCTTGCAGTAATTCTAGTATTAATAATAGAGTGATAAATATTGTATGACGAAATTTGTGTTTTGGAAAGATAGAAATATTATGTTTGGAATTTCAGTAATATATTATATATAGGTACTTATTTAAAATTAAAAAGTTTAATATGAAATTTTACTAAAAATCTACGAAGTATTGATTTCAGGAGGCAGAAAATGATATTAAATTGGAAATATGAAAAACGTTCACAAAATTCAATTTAAGATTACAAATATATTTACTTTATAATAATATTTTAGATTTTTTGTAAAATTACATATATGTACATGATTTTTACATTATTTCCAGATGTTTTGTATAATGAAATACTCACCTTACACTTTCTTTTCAAGAAGGTAGCCATAAATACATGTCATCATATACAAACATACTCAGAAATTAAGTTAAAATACTTTATGATAGTGTGCACCTGCAGAATTCATTATAGAACAGTTATAATTAGTGTGTAATTACAGGAGTAAGGTGAAGAATTCCCAGATCATACGGATTATCAACATTATATGTATTTGTTATATCAACAATATGCATTGAACTCATATGTTATTTTATTAATAAACTAATATCTACAATTTACATATAATTATTGTCATACAATCATGATTGTGATTTAAAATTATAAAGTTTGTAAGTTCTTTAATCGTTTATAACACATATAAGTAATCAAACAATTAAATTAAAAGAGTTCGATTCGGACCGTAGGAATTGTAAGAGTATTTTGTATAAATATTATTTATACTCTTATTATTTTGTGAAGATACACATATGTACTCACATACTGGTTTTAAGTTAAGAGTTTTGTAAAAAAATAATTCACGTAGTTTAAGAACTTAATTTGCTATAAAGTATGATTTTTGGCATCAATCGTTAAGGCACTTTTCATGTAGAATTCAGCGATTGCCTTCAGAATTTTGATATCACTTTTTATTTTTTAGTTGAAAGCTTTAACAACTAATTTTAAAAATTCAGTCGACAAAGTAAAAAAATAAAGTATTTGCAATATATGTATTTCATTAAAAAAACTAAAGTTTTATATAAATTTATACAGAAATAATTATTATATCATTTAAGGTACTGGTACTTGGCTTGAACAATACCCCAGTGTTGAACATTTTTAAATTAAATATAGTGAATTAAAAATATTTGATGATATTTGATTACTGCGATTATTAGAAATTAATTTATATAAATTTAAAAACGTGATTTGATGATAATTGATCTTTTTTTTAAAACAGTGGACAAATAATTATCGTATTTTCTTATGTAAACGCTTTACATTGTTTTAAATTTTACGGACTTTTTATTTTATAACGTTTGTATAGTAGTACTTATCATTTTGTAATCATTAGCAAGTGTTCATCACTGGGTGTTCATTACTGGAGAAAAAACATATACAAAATAAAATGCTATAATTCAAAAAACAAATTACATCTGCGGATTTTGGTAATTAAATTGATTTTATAAATAGTTGTTTTATTAGTAACATGAGTTCATGAGCATTACAAAAAAGTAGCCCATGAATCTCAAAAAACAATATACTTTGGTCTTAAAGCGTTCAAGACTGGAGCCAGTATCTTATATAGGTGTAAAAAATATGGCAATGTAAATATTAATCGATGAAAAATAAATTCCATTTTCTTTTCAAGAATGTAACTTTTTCATCGGTGTTGAAAGCAATTTTAATGAATATTTCTAGGGATGTGTAAAACATATCTAAATATTAATAAGTAACAAATTTTGGGTTCTTGGTCTTAAATAAATTGTAGATAATGTTATAGTAAAACAAATCGACTCATTCACTAACAACAATAATTATTATGGAACAGTAATAATATGATATGTTAAAAAATCAGTTATTATTTTTAACTTCCCAACAGGAAGTTATTGTAATCGGTCCGAAAATCAAAATCGAAAATTTCAACATATTTTTATGTTTCAAGGTCACAAAAGTGTATTCATATTATTTTCAGAAAGATGTACGTGTGTGTGTGTGTGTGTATGTACGTATGCGTACGTGTCATTTTTTACGTGTACGAAATCTTGCAAATAAAAAATGCTATTGACTTTGTTGGGGTGCCAATCGAAGTTACTTGACGTAAATATGATCCGAAAGAAAGGTGTAAAAGTTTGTGTGGATAAAAAATATTTTTTTGATCGGATTTACTTGAAACTTAGCATAAATATTCTACAATACAAATAATAAAATATGTATTTCAGTATTTTTTTGCTATACAAACAACCATTCGAGGGGTGAAAGAAAACCACCCTCAAAACTTAAATATTAAAAAATACGTCTACTTAATTAAATTTAAATTATCAGATTAGTTATTCTATAAATTTGTATTATATTATTGACATTAGGATATTAGAAAACTAATAATCATAATACAACGACGGTGAGTTACTTCTGATAAATTCCATTAAAATTTTTCATATACATATTCAAAAATTATTCACATAAACTATATGGAAACAATAAATAATCAGCATTCAAGTATTTGTAGTCATACCATGTTGGGAAGTTGGCTGTGTGGACCTCAAGGGTCGAACCCATGGCTTGATTTAAGTTTTGCGATGAGTAAACATTTTAATTTAAAATCCTTCTATAAAATAACATAAAAGTCGAAACAAAATACAATTACTAAATATACATTTTTAACTCTATAAATCAAAAATACCAGATGATATATGAAAGTTTCACACACCCCTGGTACATATTTCAGTGTAGTTTTTTCAGCGTACATATTGCCAAGTCCGTGGCGGCAATTAAGTGTCTTAAATGGTATTTTAAAAAACGAGGAAAAACATTCAATGTTTACAAAAACTTATTCATAGTCATAATATCAACATTGTTCAGAAAGCATCTGTGACCTAATATCGGGTATTCACTTTTTGTATAATATTTAATGATTTTTTTTATGTATACATGTTTTTGTAATTCCACATGACAGTTCAAATACTACAGACGACGTTCCAACACTCTCTGGTGTAATAACTTGTAAACAAATAGAAAAAAAATATATACAGTAGCGTAATAATTAGCATATTAATACGTTTTGATGCGTAGTATATGTTTTTTATTGCATTTTTTCTCAGAAGTTATGGAATACTAAATTGAAAACCAACATGATTTTTTAATTGGAATTATTATTGAAAACATAAATGCCTGTTTGGAAGAGATGTTTTATTACAAAATGACTTTTTTAATATTTAACGTATTTTATGTGATTACAATTACATATAACAAAAACAAATATATTGAGGTAATATTTTAAGTTTTTATGGATTATAATAATAATATAATTAATATAAGGGGTTATTCGAATATCGAGCAGTTTTTTTGTATTATTTTATGTGCAACATTTAGTGCGTATAGGAGAATGTGGGGTAATTACGAATACTTTAATTATTAGATATTATATAATCTATTAGTTATTCATTTTGATAAAATATAAGAACAAAATAAACGTTATAGAAAAAAACTAAACCTTAGGTGTTCGTGATTTCTCGACTAGGATGGAGTAATCACGGACAGTGGGATAATTAAACCTAATTGGTACAAAAGTCGCAGCCCATAGATGTACTTTGACCATTGGTACATTTATCACGTGTCCATACATTGCACTTGTAGCACATTACCTAGTCTTCAACAGGAGGGTCTTGGTATTTTTCATTACAATAACAAAAATAATTATTTCTTTATTAACATATTTATTCCTTCTCTTTTTTTTACTTGGTATTTCTTCAGTATTCTTCATTTTGTTATTCTCTTTGTTTGGTCGAGGATTACTTGAACATTACTTAATCACATTTATATAAGTTTACTTTGTACTGAGAGCATGATCTACACTGAACATTAACGGCCCAACTGTCGGTAAGTGAAGAGAGAACAACAACTGAATTCGCGACTACCTCGCATTCGTGATTACCCCACTTTCCCCTATCTATACCTATATTTAACGAATTTCATTTTTATTTTTAGATCAAATATTATAAATAAACTGCTGTGGCATTCACATGTTTTTTTTATACATCATTGTACAGAAATGATTGGTGGAATTATAACAAAAATAAATAAACCCATAATTAATGAATTCACTTCGGGATATATACCTACACATTCATGTTAATGTAAGTGAAATTATCATAAAAATGAGGCAATATATTTAGTGGATGACGAAAATACAAACAAATGATCCAAATAAAATGTACTTAGTAACAACACACACACGCTGAGTAAATACGGTAGAGTTTCTTCAGTTCTTTTTGGTCGGTTTACTTTCCAAGAAATTCAGACTAAACATATATATTATTTGTTTGTTTTTGACTCGGAATGGAATTGGTTACATAGTTCCTTTGATGCCTATACAATACCGACGTTTTTGGACACAAAAGGTCGGTTATAATTTAAATAAAGAGAATGTTTTTTATTCTAAATCGTCGACGAGAAGAGATTGATATATGCGAACGATTTCTGATCATTGCACGTCTGAAAGATTAAAGATATTTGATATTCAAGGTTTCATATGTCTGCAGTTATTATATACAGAATGTCACAAAATTCGCGCCCTGTCATTTGTAGGTTGATGTATGTCATGAAAATAAATACTTTTTTCCTATATCATTTTTTCATTTAACTGAAGAAATAATAATTAGTATTTGATTAGTAACTTACACGTATTCGTCATTCAATATATTTTTATTTTTAAATGTTTTCTCTAAATTAATCGTTATATGTTGGGTATTATAAAGAATTTGTTCTAAAGCAAAAGCTGAGCTAACACTATCTGCGAGGTGTCAAATCGCTATGACTTTGCTCAGGATTTTAGAGCAGTGGTAATAAATGTGTAATAATGCAATATTTTTTATGAGGTACAATTATCACCAGTGCTTTTAAATCGATTATTTCTGTTTAATGTATGCATGCGTTAAGGTCATTCATATATTGTGTACCATTCATTAGAAATATATAGGTAGTTGTCATTTATATTTAATACCTCGCTGAAACGTTAGTTTAACTTTTGCGCGAGAGCAAATTCTTTATAATAGCAGACATTAGAAGTAAGGAAATTTTATTTCGTGAAGTCAAAGATTAAGTTTATTACAAAAAATGTTTCTATGATGATTCAAACTAAGAAAATTAAAAATAAATGTAAAAAGAAAGTTATAAAATCACTTTTAAAGAAAAATAACAAAACACTTAAATAAAAAAATGATAAGGGAAAAAAGCATTGATTTTCATGAGATACATCAGCCTACAAAATATTGAACGTGGATTTTGGGACAACCTGTATATTATTGTTTGTACGCAGGTATAGCAACTGTATAGTATTTAATTTATTAGTTTCGTTTACTGACTGTATAGTTTGCTTAATGCCAAACACACATACAGAAATTCTTGTTTTCAATCTCAATAACTTATTAATTAACATTTATATGCTATCAATTTATAAATTTTTGTCATTGAAGATAAATGGATTGGAAAAGAAATGGTAAACTAAGCGATTGTTTTATTTATAAAAAACACATAGTTATAGACTGGTACCTCCTTATTCTAAAAATTAAAAAATCAACTAACACTTAAATGTTCAGTAGCGATTCGAGCTAAATTTTGCAAGATGAAAGATTGAAGAAAAAATCAAAGTAGTGTAAACACGCAAATTAAATTTTAGTCAATTATTTAAATTTGTAATATGTACTTGTGCCCTAATTGTCCACGAGACCCCAAAAATAACTTTTCCCTTTTAATATTCTAGATTTGTATTGAAAAACCCCGTAGTTATTTAGAATATATCCATATTTTAATCAAAATTTACTAAATATATTGCAAAAATACAAATTATATTGAACTTTATAACTATCTAAAATTAATCATTAAAAAATCAGTCTAAATGCAGCAGTCAGTAGAGTATAAAATATAAATTTCGAACAGCGCTCGATAGGTGCTGCTCTCTGTGGTAGAAAGTTGAACTACAGACAATAATAGTGGGGGAAACGCAGGGTCCATTGCGCGCCGTGAATCAGTAGCAGAGCGATGCTACGTTTGTGTATAATTCTCCTGCACACATGTGTTTGTAGTTTCTATACACATATCATGCTTTAATGTTCATTTTCAGATTTTTTACTATACATTAGAATTTTTTTAAATAAATTTTTATTTCACAATAGTATATTATTGGTATCAATGTTTATTTTATAATACATTTTTTTTTTTGTAATTTAAATTAATTGTCAGGTACTATATTTCAAATAATAAAATGAAATTAATTGTCTAATCAATTTTTTAATGTTGTGATTTAATATTAATTTTTTAATAACTTTTTCTGTAGTTTTTTTATTATCAACACAATAATTGAAGTCTGACTACATTTATTTTGAAAATGGCAATATTTTCATATTATGGTATTGATTAGAGTGACCAGATTTTAGTTTTTGTAAACCTTGACATGTAAATGAAGACCCCTTTTTTTATTTCATTTCAACCTTTTTATTTTTATTTTATTCTTTTTATTTTCATTTTCATTAAATATATTAAAAATTTACTACCCTAATCTGCACTTTTGCAGTATGCAAATCTTGAGACTTCGGTTTAAACCTGAGACCTGGTCACCCTAGTCTTGATACATTTTATTCTAATATTATCATATAAGAATTTTATAATAATAAAAAAATATATATTACTTAAATTGTTAGAACACGTGTTTTAAAATAGAACCTGCATGCATATTTTGAACTTTGTATTTTTATAAATGCATTTTTATTTATATAAATATTTAGTAATAAATTATTGTTATTTACGTTAGGTATATTTGAAATATTGTAATATAGGTAAAATAAATTTATGGTAGTTTTATGAAAGAAGAAAATAATTAAAATATATTAGATAATAATATACACACATACCATTATCATGTATGTAATTAAAACACATGAGTGTTATTGCATTTAATGTATTTTCTTTAAAATCATTTTTACAAAAAAAAATTAAATAAAAAATAAGTTGTATAGTAAAATTTAAATTACAATAATTGAAAAAATATAATTTAAAAAATAGTAAACATTTCCAAAAAAATATGTCATACTAAAATAATTTAATTTAATTTATAGAAAATACCTAAAAATAATATTTATTGAAATTGTAAGTAGGTACCTATAATTTATTTTGGTACTGGTATGTTTATAATAATATACTCTTCGCTATGAATATGTTTTATCTTCTTTTTATAATAAATAAAAAATATAAGCAAGATAATATAATTAAATTTATATTTTATGTATTCCGTAGCGTCGCTGTTAATTAAAACAGTGGCATAAAAAAAATTATATAGGTATTATTACAAAACCTATGAAAAAAAATAGTATTTTTAAATCATATAAATTTTATTTGAAGTTGATCCACACATATTTCTCTGCAGGTAAAAAAATTAAATCATGCAGGCTTCAACTTGTTGAGATCATGTTAGGACACGCACCGAGATATAGTGTGCACTGGCCAGACGTACTGCGCATGCCCGCGAGTGCGCATTGCGATCGAGAGGAGTGGGAACGAACAGCTGAGTGTGGTATACTGTATGTAATGTCAACAATTGCATGCTGACATCAGTTCGTCGTTCGTCGGGCTACAGTGAGGATTGAATTTGTAAGAGAGAAGCAACAATCATGTTGGATACTCTCTGATATATTACATGCATACAGATTCCTTGTATTAGTTGTTGTATATTAATTAAATTACTACAGTGTGAAAATAAATACATTTAATTAAATAGACGTTAAAAGTCTGATAAGAGACATATTTTTATCAGAAGTTTTAATTTTTTTTTATTGGTGAAGTGTTGTATTATTTTTGTGACAATGGTGCCACAACAAAATCTTGATTCAGATCGTTCTGACAGTCCTACATCAAGCGGATTGCCAATGTTTGGATCACAGCTGATTGACAAAAATTCAACAACACCATACTCTGATGCTACTCAGGTATGTTGAAGAGTATTTTGTTTTTGAATCATTTTTTCATACACATAGCCACCCACACATTTAATAATAATAATAATTTTTCGAGCGAAATAAAATATTGTGATTTTTTTTACTAATAATAATAATATTTTTTGCGTATTGTATTAAAAAAATGTGACTGATAAAAAAGAATAGTTTCAGTGTTATCGCAAAATTAAATAAATATGAATATTTAAAATCGGTTGAAAAAGATATAAAAATGTAAACTCAAGGGACGTAAATAATTTTTTCATATTTTGAATAAGTATCGCGTGAAAATTAAATATTATCCGTTAAAATAAATTCTTGGAAAATATAGCAAGACATAACTTAAAAAAACTAGATAGCAATTATAATTACTAATGACAAGATCAGTTCTAAAAATTTAACAATCATTTACTCGAATTATAATGATACAGAAAAAAATTTAACCTTCACTTGCGTACAAAAAATGTACGTAATTTTATACTACCAACCAGCACGGTCAAGTATAATTTTGCAAAACGAATTGTTAATCAGATCATTGTTGCGCAAAAAAACAGCTACACGTTGTAATAATGTATGAGAGAATGACATCACAATTTAAATTAAATTTATCTAGAAAAGATCTTTACATTTTGACATATACGTTTATATCATAATGTGAACGTACTCTATTTCAATGCCAAAATAAATTATATACTACATACCTGACAACTGGCAAAGCCTGAACACTATTGTCTAAATCTAAACGCGTCTAGCACTAGATATTAAATTATAATTTTTTGAACATCTGCACTGCAAACGAATAAAAAAAACCTGTGATTTGATTTCGAATTGATACCTATACTTAAAGATAAATCGGGGAAATATTGTAATCAGTTGAAATTGTACTTTTTATTTATGTTTTATTTATAGTGCAGACAATCAAGCGTCATATTGTCTGTTATAAACTGACGCGAACAGTTGTTAAAATAAAATCATTTTTAAGAGCACGTACAATAATATTTTGTATTTGCGTATTATTTATGTTCATAAAAAATTATAGCGTCGTATTTATCACGGTTGGGCGTTAGTACAATACGTTTTATTTTTAATAATAAACTGTTTAGATAAAAATCAATAGTGACATATTTTTTTAGGATTTTCACGGCGCAATGTTTATGTGTACGTGGTGTAAACAATTTTCTATTTTTACGTTTGTTGATCGTCTATCGATATTTACAACTGAAAATAAATATTTATCAAATATTAAAATTTCAACTAGTTTCACGGTACCAAATTTGGGGTAATTAATTCCATCATATAATTTTATTAGGCACTAATAAATATTGTTTGTAATGTTTAACTTAAGTCAACGTTATTGAAAATATATCAATTTGAATAGATAAACGCGATAAAAATAATATGTTTTAAATTAAATATCGTAGCTATTTTAGCTTCAGAAACATCTGCTATCAAATGGTTTTTAACTTTAAGCAATATAGTGTATTAATAGACGTATTAATCATTATCAAAAATTGAATTGAATGAATAATAAAAAAATGTATTTACAATTCAGCTGATACCTTTATCGTCAAATCACTAGAAATTCAATATTATTAATATTGTTATATTAAATTAAATTTTGATAATATTTTTATTGCTGAAATGCGTATTAAAATAGAAACTACGATAATGAAAATTACATATTTGTTATTTTATATTTCATTAGAGTTATGTTCGTTTAAAAAAACACAATTAAATCACTTATAATATACACATGTAAGTGTATTTTCAAATAATCTCATGAGAGTATTACTCAATAATTTACATTTTTTTACTATAAAATATGTGTAAGTTTATATAAGAAGTATGATTTTTGAAATATGAAAATAAACATAAATATATTTAACGTTTTCTGACGTAAAACATTTTCATAAAAATTATGAGAATTATTTTGTGGAAAATAAAATATACCACATTCTTCTAAATCAATATTTAACTAAAATAGAAAACAAAATAAAATACATACACGTTTAATTGCAGTATAAATATGAGAGACATGTTGACAACAAGTGTCTATTTTTAACGTAGATATATTATACACCTATTTGATTACCTCTTATGAGTGAGTTTATGTTATCAGTTAGGTTTTAGATATATCGCATAGACAACTCGTGTCGACCTTTATGAAGGTGTTTGCCCGACTACAAGGTTGGGAGTCACACTCACAGTTCAAAAAACCGTATTTTGCATATATGTACATACATACATGTGTGTTTCTGTAAATATATAGAAATTGACCTTTTACTAAATACATTTACAAATTCAAAAAGTTTGTACGATAAGATAAATTGATTTCCGTATTGATCTGTATTTCTGACTTGAAAAATCAAACAGCTATTTAACATTTTCCAAGGTGATATTGTAATTGTGAATAATATACGTGTTTGCATAAATATGTACTTTATATCTCGTTCTTGTGATAAGACAAATGGTTTTGCTTTTAAAGGTTTAATACATATTTTTTTTAGTTAATGCTGATAAATTACTCAATATAATTAAATATATTAGGTTGTTGTTTATACATTATTTTTTGTCTTATAATAATGTAAACATTGCAAAAACATGTGTTTAACAAATGTTAAGAATTGGTTAAAAAAAACCATTTCATCACTTTTTTGCTCGTAAAAAATGCAGCCCATATTTTATTACAAACGTGACAGAATATAATGAAATTATAATTTATGTATTTGCAGAATTAAATATGAGATGTAAATGTAATACGTAAAATGTAAAATATGTTAAAATTTAACACGTATTGATTTTCACGAAGGGAACTTATTTATGAAAGATAATGCGGTGTCATTTTTTGCGGTATTTTTTCGGCTACTCGATTGTAATACGATAGAGTGAGAATTTTTTTCGGAAGTTCCTAACTGCACAGTGACTAATATTGTGGTGTGACAGTGTTGAAACGACGTGAAGTATGTAATTATTCTTAGAACAGCTGAGTGAATTACTATTTTTACTACAAAATCATCAATTTTTGTCAAAAGCATATTAGGTTTTTTTTTTCTGAAACCGTTTTATGTTTTAATTAACCGTGAGTAAATTAATATACATATTTTCCATGTCACTTTAAAATTGAATTACAAAAAAAAAACGACCAATTATTTAAATTGCACGTGTGATAAATAAGATAACAGAAATAATTTCGTAAATATTTTGTGACAGATTTAAAAGACATGAAATACGATAACACAAACAAGTATTTGTATAATAAATAATGTATTTGATAGGTTTACTTTATACCGAATTATGAATATATTAAATAGTATGAGAATAATTATGACAGGAAACCGAAGTAATTGCTTTTTAATTAATTCTGTTGATATTTTATTATTTTTTTCTTGACCTCTAAAATTGTTTTGCATCATTTAATATTGCTATTTATAGTATGATTTAATACATCATGTACAGACCACAAATAAATTAATGTTCATTACTAGTTTTTGATTCGAACATTACAAAAAAATACCAAGTCACGATTTCAATTTTAGAGTTCCGCGCTGTGCCCGTATGCGTTGTTAGTCATCACATTAAATATTATTTTCGAACACTTACGTGATAATCAATCAGATAATTGTATTATTTTGCATCTTTATTGAAAAAAATATCGGGCTAGTACAATAACATTTTTCAAAAATTCTATATTTTAATTAAGTACATATAGTAAGTACTTCAGTGAAATATTTACAATCCAGTATAAAAGTAAGTTTTAATTACGTTCACCAAATTTTCTGCGACCCCCACAACTTACCGTGTTAATGTTATAAAATTTATAAATTAAAAAACAGTGTAAATAAAGTAAAGTACATTTTTTAAAACGACTTAAAAATACATAAAATGCCACTAAATATGTTTTTACGAAGTAAGTTTTCTTATCTCCAATAATAGTTGGTTAGTTCGTTACTCATATACTAGATGGCGCTATGTGTATCTTTCGTCTGTATATATTTCACTTTTCTGTTCATTTTAACGCTAATAGTTTATAATATTAAATTATTGATTATTTAGATTAAATTAATTAAGAATATATTTAATTTTGTACTTAACATAATTATAAATTATTATTATCTGAATCATGTTTAATCGGGTATTTTTCAATTTAAAATAACGGAATTAATATTAACAGGTAGACATGAATCAATATTTCTTAAAATAAAATAGTACAGTACGTTTCAATTCTGACTCAGTCATGGGAAAGCCTGAATGCATCAGAAACTTAAAATTATCTTTACACTCCCGTAACCTTGAGCGTGAATCTAAAATTGTCTCTTGGATGTGGGAGGCCATAACACGTTTTTTTCCGAGTACATTATCGTTGTTCCTATATTCAACCCGCATTACCACTTCAAGATTACATTAAAGTTTTATAATATATCCGGGAAACGCGTATAATCGTAAATTGAACAAACACTTTAGAATAGCACTACTTGACATTCTTATGTTTATATACTTGAATATGTTCAAGTTATTCAGGTTTAATTCTTTTCACTTGAACCTCATAATTTCAAACTATTTTAAAGTTTAATTGCGTGCATTGTATGACTGTTATACGTTAAAAAAATGTATTTACAAAAAATGTTTGTAGGTCTAGTAGTTATATGAAATGAAAAAGTATGATAATGAAATTATTGTAATAAAATAAATGACTTTCTTCCAAATACTTCAAAACTCAAAATTTCTTTGAGTAACTAGATTATGTTTGATATAGGTAAGTATGTAGATATACTTACATATTCTAAATTCATATGATATGTGTTTTATAATTCTATTTCATACGTAAAATTCACTTTCGATATACTTCAGTGCATGCTCATACATTTTAAAAATACACGGTGTATATAAATAGTAAATGTAAAAGTAAAAAAAGCACAAAGCATGAAATGTGTATAAACGAAAAGATGTATTTCATAATAACGTCAAAATGAGATATAAAACGAACTAGGCAGGTGTATAAATAAAAACTAAAATAAGAATGACAAAAAAGTAACGGTATAACTACGTTAAAATGTGAAATATTAAAATTGTTCACCAAGTGTTTGGATGCTTTATAAATTTTAGTTGAAATGCACGGGCTTGTGTATATACATAACTTGGTATGGATTCTAACGAGCATTATACACGAAACGTCCTGAAATTAGGGATAAAAACTTCAGATTGTGGCACAGTGTGACGCCTTAAATGTTGACTTTATTCAATTTATGTAATTAGATATACAGAATTAATATGTTTGTTTCTAAAAAAACTTTATACTATAATTTGCTTAACTTAAAGTAATCTTGAATCTTGTAAAATGCTTTTTTCGTTTAAATGTATTACGCTGGAAATATTAAATATACATTTTTATTTAAACTTAAAGTAAGCAGCGTGTATTTTTCTGACCAACTTAAAATTAAATTAAGATTTATATTTTAAACAAAAAATATGCGAGATATATTATGCAAACTATACGATAAATAATTTTAAGCTAAAGAAACATTAATTGTCTAGCATGATAATCAAGTTTTCTTAAAGATAATATGTCTTGGTAAGTTCATTTATATAAAAAGTTTCACAATTGCATTTACATTTCCTGTTAATTACAGACAAAAATAAAAAATGAAATGTAGGGAAAATGATTTCGTAATTTCAATTATTAATAATAAACAGTATAAAGGTCAAGTGTCAGCTTGGGGTTTGTAAGTTAATAAATCTAATAAATTGAAATGCTCACAAATCTTAACGTTAAATGCTGAGCTCACCGAATAACAAACCAGGAAGTACGATAACACTGTTATTGATTATATACTATATACTGGTATAAGAGGGCTTTTGTCAGCAAATAGAATTTGCTTTTGAGTACGAAAACCAGTTTAAAATATTTTTCTCTATAGTTGGATGATATAAATTTATTTAATTGTATATCAAAATGTTTGAAAATACTTTATTTAAGTAATATACCCTTTTATTAAATAATTATAACTTTATTTTCAAAACAAAATTATTCGAATAAATACTAATTTTATTGCATGTAAATGAATGAATAAATTAACACTGATATATAATTATGTAATTTATTTGTTCCAAATCATGTAGACATAACACAAATGAAGAATATAGAATATTAGAATCAATAACTCAAAATGGACGGTTGAAAAAAAGAACTACCTATATAATTAGTATTTAAATTTGAAATAGGTACATATACAACAAGGAATCATATTATGTATAATTTGTACCATCAGAATATGTTCCAAACAGTAGCTGAGACATGATCTGTAATTATAAGAAAATTGCCGGTTAAATAAATGATTAATGTATAAAACAAAATTACAGGTACACAGCTTGCATTGTAAATGTATTTTGGTCCATTCGTATTTGAAATTTGAACGTAATAAATATTGGTATTTAATAGATAAGTTTTAATATTTTTTATTACCGACTCATCATTACATATTTATTTCACTGTGTTGTAATTTAAAATCACTCATCAAAATATAAAATTACTATCAGAAATAAGCGAGTGTAAAACGGTAATTTAATAATAATGAATTGAAATAAATTACTTTTTAAGATGTTAAATACCCATTATGTCCTTGGTGTGTTATAAATTTTAAATTTAGTTCTAACGTTTTCAAATTCAATATATTATACATATTACCTTTATTAATCATTTTCATTGACATGATTTATGTAGAGTGATATAATTATAAATTTTAAATAATCAAACACATACACATTATCTTATATAAAATCCTGTCAGGGGATATCCAAGGCTTGAGGACAAGAGAAGAACGAACGTATGCGTGACTGCATAGTCGAACAAGCTCACGACATTAACCAATTAGCCGATATTCGGTGCCGTTAACTTGTCATTTTGATAATTAAAATAGGTCTTAATGTGTAACAGTGTTTCCCGTACCATACTCGCGTCAGAACCGATGGACAGAGATAGTGTTGGCAGATATGTAAGGGATGAAGGGAGACGACAGATAGGATGTAAATATATCTAATTAATTTTATGCTGGTTAAGAAACTGCGAAGTCATCGAATCGTTTTTTTTTATTATTCTTCGTCGAAAATCAATTCCGTCTAATGTTTTCAATTTATTTTTGAAAAAAAGATTATACATAATTAGTAATTTTTGTTTTAATAATGAAAAGGTTCAATGTTCGATAAACTTGTTTGATAATATTATGATCAAATGGTGAAGGATCATTGAGGAAGTTCAAAATTTGATAGTTTATTTTTTGTCTTGACAGCAAGACTAGCTAATATGGAAGGCATTACTTTTTTTAAATTTCATTTAGTTATCTTATTCGTGATCGCAGTTAACATATCTTCAAGGCCGTCGTAGTCCTTCAACAGCTTTCAACTTGAAAAAATCTGCTCGTTTAAAATATAATAATTACACATTTTGTTAACAATTTAAGAATTTATGTAACTACTTATGAAAAATGGACGATTTTATGGCGGAAAGGCTAATATTATTACGTTAGACGTGTTCTAAATATAAAACTTGCAAATATGTTGTGTATTATTCATTAGAAGTAGTGTACTGTGTAGTAGAAGTCACAGATTGCTTGCTTTCACACGTGTCTCATTCCCGCTTTGAATAATGTGACTGTTGTTGAAACAAACGATATTAAATTATTTATTTCAGCTTGTTAAATGAGTTTCGTGCATGTAATTAAATCATTTATTTAATAGCTTCATGAAATATCAATGTTTCAAACGTGCAACTTACTCAAAATTGGTTTTAGTGTTTTTATTTATAAAACTCTTGCTTAGAAAAAAATCCATGTAAAAATATTAAAGATATTAAATAAATATTGTATTAAAGTAAATCAAATTCCAAAATTTGAAGGAAATCGGACGAAGGGAAGTTTGAGAAAAATCGATTGCAAATTTTGTTGTAAAAATAGTGAATATTTTTGTAGAAACAATATAGTGTTAATGAAAATAATGCAACAATAAAAACAACAGGAATCACACTAACAAATTACCTTGTATTTAGATGGAACTTGTAAAAAAGTAACAGCATTGCAAAATATACGACATAATATAGACCTGCATTAAGCAGCTTACACAAACCGACGGTCACTTTTTATAACTTCCGCGGGAACTTTTTTCCCATTGTCGAGTGTTTCAATCGGATATTTTATAGATCGGTGCGAGTGAGAGAATTAGCGTAACGTGTATCGGTCTGTTCTTGTCATTGAACCGCCGTTGTTTTAACAAAACCGTTGTATAATCTGGGTAATTGTTCACTACATAACAAGAGCAATGGCGAACCTTCTATTCTTGTTCTAACTAATGTTGTTTGGAACTACTCCGATAATAGCTCTCGAGTTGGAGTTGTTTCAAATGGTCAATTTTCTTTTCACACGAACGAAAAAAACAAACAAATATATAATTTCGGATATTTATAGGTACTTTAACGAGAGTATCGGATTCACAATAAATATTTATTTTGTTAAAATTTATTTAGAATACTTACAACTAGATATTAGAGTTTTTATAATAATAATATAATATACATGTTTAGTTTCTAATGCAAATAAATTTCAATAACAGATATATAAAAAGATAACCGTGTGAAAGGGTATAAATGTTGGTAGAAACTATTCCCGATAATAACCAGAGTTATACACGTAGAAGTTGTGCACGAAGCTACATACACTACACAGAAGATAAGAATTATCGTGAAAAATATTGTAGCAGTATACAATTATCCTCAAGTGTTATTAAAAACAGTTCTTTTTTTTATTACTGTTGTGTAATGAAGGTGTACTTTAAAATATAGCTTCTTGTTTCAAGGAAATTACGATTCTATTTTCTTAATTTAGTTATAATACCATGACATATCATTACTGATCTTTTGTGTTATACATGGTCGTACTTTCGAAAAGTTCTTCCTCGTTTTAAAGTGGAGTAGATTTGAATTACGATAAAGCTGTACTATTTTCTGTTCGTTTTAATTCTTGCGATCTATATTCATTCAGGCAATGACTTTTAAACTTTTAAAATATCAAGCTAAAACTTTATTTAATTCAATTCAATTCCAACCCACTATATCGTACTTTTGACATCACACAATAAACTATCTAACTAGTTTTTTTTTTAACCCAGACATGATATTATACCGTTACTAAAAGTTTCTATAACTAGTAGAGTCGACTTACAAAATCGATCAAATTTTTCTACAGTAATCAAATAAAGTGATATACATACATATTTTTACGATCCGAATTCACGATTACCATCGGAACGGGGTGGGAAAGAGAGAGGAGGGCTTCCTTCATTAAAAATAATCGCGTTCGATATTTCACAATCTTATTACACTGAGAGGCATATAATGTTTTGTGAGCTCTCTCTACTCCTTTCCCCTGGGATGTAATTTGAACGATGTTATAATATTGTAGACATCGGTCGCTGATGAGGGACTTGCGTGCAGCGTAGAAATAGCGTCCAGGGATCCCCATCACGGGAGAAACGGAAACATTTGAAAGTCTTAATACAAATAGCCTGGACATTTGCACTCTGTATACGGTACGGCCATTCCAGCACTGGGGATTGTTGTACTTGTATACAGCGCTACCACCGTCCGCGTTGCCGTGAACACTAACAGTCTAATTAGAAGGGAGAGATCACAAGCTATTTATGGTCGCCAATTAATTATGTACGCGATTAACAGAATAAATGTGTTTTGTGTACGTATATGTGTGTGGGGCTTAATTATTCTTTTTTTTACTTTTTAATGACGCCTGCGGCCACATGTTTTACTGTGTTTATGTTAGAATGTATAACTTTTGATCATGGAAATATTGTAAACTGATTTTGAAATAGTTAAGTTCTGTTTATATTATAATATCTGTTTTGAGTAGTATAACTTATAATTTGGAAGTTCTGTGTTGTTTAATGTCATTTACAAATTATTTAAATGTGTGGCCCTATTATTGCTGTCAAAGTTAATTAAATATACATAAAATAAGCTCACTGAATAAGATAATGATATGATTAACTTATTATTATATAATGTGCATGGTCATATTTTTGTAATGGATTCTTCTATAAAAATTACAAATTAAAAATTGCTGTCGCATGATGTTTCTTAATTAAAAACGCATATAGCCTAGCGTTATGAAACTTTTTTTGATCACGTTCTGTAAAGCCAATGTCAGAAAATTAAAAAAGGTACTGCTCTTGTAATAATAATTATATAATTAATGCGTACCTTATAATATGCTTAGTAATAGCTATTCTTTACATAACATTACATTAAAACATATCTGTATATATATAGTACAGACACACTTAACAGTTTTATAAAAAAGCGGTCAAGTAGAACTGTTAAAAAAGTCATATACACACGATAACGATCAAAAGTTAACTACTCCAAAAAGAACAAAATTACAATAATTAGTTGGTAATTGTTTTTATTCATATTATAATGTATATATGTATACATACATAAAAAATACTCACGCATATGTAGTAGGCGCGCTGGTTGTATTTTTTGTTGAACACTCGGTGAAAATCACGCTACCATATCCTGAACAGTTGTATACGTTCCTTGGCCTACTTGGATTAATTTAATTTGCTGCACACCACGGTTTAACTGTGAAGGAAGAACGAAAATTCATAATTATACATATTCGGATCTCATTATATTAAATGTATTCGGCTTTATACGTATGTACGCATACACACATACACTATCGTTGTATCTAAATTGTTTCTCTGGAGTTGTGTAACTTTTGGCGTTACTGTTGCTTTCTATAATTCACACACACACACACACACACACACACACACACACACACACACACACACACACACACACACACACACACACACACACACACACACACACACACACACACACACACACACACACACACACACACACACACACACACACACGGCCATCTTGTGTATATTGATTTACAATAATTTGTTTTGTAATATTATATTTTATTAATATATCTGTGATACATGCAAGCGATTGTACCACAACATTGATTTAAAAAGAAACATTTGTATAAATTTCAATATGCTAATTTTCAGCGTGAATAAATATTTATAATAACATATTATATGTATGCTTTAATTAAAAATATCAATGTTACACTAATTACTATAATCAAATAAAAGTATATATTTATACGGTTCCACTAATGTAATGAAGAAAATATTCGATATAAATATATAATATATTTTGTATGTAGATATTGTACTTGTTACATTTCATTTAAAAAGTGTAATAAAATTTAAAATTTATGTTGAAGATAATAGTAGGTCCATAACCCGACATGTTAATAATAGTAATTAATTATACAATATGGTAACTCGGTGCGTAATTCTGCGATTTATAGTGGGTACAGAAATCATGATACAGTGTGGTTCCCATACGAGGTGTCTACGGCACCATAGAACATTAGGCGCTCCGTGGACGCGTCCGGCGTACTGTGTCCAGGTGTTCTTACACAATATTACTTTTTATTTATTGTAAGTAATTAATTAGATCTGGTATACGCGTTGTGGCTTCCCAAAATCATTAGTAATATGAATATTCAGTAGGTGTTACATTGAATTCGTATTTGAATGCGACCATGACTTGGTTATTTACCTATTTGTAACTATGTGTTAACTGTTCGCTGATAATGGTGGAAAATTTAAATATATCTCAACTTAAAATCACTAATTTACACATTTTATCAATTTATTTATTTTAATTTTAAATATCTCTAAGAAAATAATTAAAAGAGACGCACTTGTGTTTCGCGTAATTTATTGATAGAAGAAATATGTAATGCTCTCTATTATTTGACGCCTCTGTTCCGGTAGTCGATTTTCAACGCAGCTGGAAATATTAAGCTCTGTAACATACTGAAAACACATTATTCTTGACCCATATTTACGCTTTGTTAACAAACAACCCATTTTCTTTTCAATCTGAGTTAAGGACAAGCAAGACACGTTCGAAAAAAATCCATTACTTCTACTGAAGTATACTATTTGTTCAGTGTATAACACGAAAGCAAGAGTGATATGCACGTAGCGTCTCGTAGAGACAGAAGATAGATCCAGAGGGACTTCCAGATCAGTCATCTTTGTTTTATATCAAACATTTACTATACACCAATAAAGAGGAAACGCACCGTTTTAAATGTACTCGTTGAAGTATTTTCCATCTTTCACATTACTAATGATACGTTCTGTATTAGATAGAGAGGAAACATGTTTGCAAACAAGTACTTTTAAAGAGTCGTTTCTTTGATGGATTTTTTGTAATTCTGGTGATGTTGTGCAAGATAAAGAGAACGATACTGTTTGCAGTGTCGGTGCTTGATTCGTTAGCCGAGCGCCGACTTATCGAGCGATTATTGCGACAGAGAGAGACGGGACGATGCGAAAATCAGCCGATTCGACGTCCTTATCCGAGAGGCGCTCTCGTATCGCACACATCTTTAAAACATGTCAGGCCAGCTGTGAGCGGTCGGTCTGTGCTTTGTATCTAGCTGTGACATAAAAAGCTCCTTCAATTCACTCCTGTTGCCAAGGGCACAACTCTTAAAAGCTCTCCCATAGCGATAACAGATATGTGTGCGCGGGGGGATTTGATACGTTCTGTGTGTGAGTAATATACGAGCTCGCACGCATACGCCCGCGCGTCTCTGTGTCACTACTGCAAGCCAGATCGATTCAATACGGAATCACTAAAATTAATTCTTATTTATGTGGTAATTACTTACAACCATTTTTTCTATTACCCTCTTCAATTAATTACGTTACTTCGTATAACAATAAATAACAATTTATACTATTTTTACGTACTAAATACTAATTATTTATATAATACTTTAGGTTGGCCTTCGATTAAATAAATAGATACTCGTCTTTACTTGCATGTAGACAGACTATGTTCTTGATAGTACATGCATTTGTTATATAGATATAGTATCTTTTGTAATCAATTTGTGAAAATAAGAAAGCCAGACAAGCACAAAAAGAATTCGCAAAAACGAATAATCTTCAGCAGGGAGGAGAGTGAGTGACACACGGAGCCGCGGCGTGCGGATTGTGAGTGTCAGCTGCCGCGGACTAACAAATACCCGCGCTCGCACGTGACCGCGTTGCGAATTCACAAATCACGCACGGCTGGCGTCACGCGTTTGTCGTCGCACAAACACATACACACCTAGGCGAGTAAACATTACTTGCGCCCAGAAACCCTTGTAATCATTGCGGAAACATCAATCCTTATGAAATATCTAAATAACAATTAAACTGGTTGAAACTTGTGAAACCACTTGTATACCTTGCTTTATTTGTAATAGTGAATCTAAAATAGCGTATTTTGTAATTAAATTTATTTAAATTATATAATAATAAAAATTATAATTTACTTTGAAGGTTAATACAAGTTTGTATTAGTTATTATCTTACAAAACTAGATTATCGCATTAATATTTAAAATAGGTTTTAATATATACGTAGATTAAAAGGTTGTCTGTACATTATAGATATATGACTATTTATACAGGGTGGTCAATTGTTCATGCTTAAGGCTACGATACTGCTTTTGGTAAAATTCTCTAGTCATATATATTTATTACTTTGAAATTACCACTAAATGCGAAATTATAAAATTAAGTATGTAAAATAATGGATAATAAAAAACCGTTCATTAGCATACTTGATAAATAATCGCGGTATTATTTAATTTAATAATAAAAGTATATCATTAATTATAATGTTTAATAATTAATAAACATATTGTTGAGTACATACGTGTGTCTATGTAAATATAATCAAATAGTATATGACAGAAGTACAAGTATAACATATGTTATTTTACGCATATCCGCAGGAAATAGATAGAGTGGTCATTAAATGCGGGCGACGATACGTACAAATATATTGTAGAATTTGTTGTCAAATGTTGAGGTGTATATGCATAATGTACGTACGACACGTATGGTGGATATGTTTTCATAATAAAAAATATCGTCTTCAAGGTTATCGCATTTTTAAATTCAATGACTTTATATTTGTATGTTTGTTTATAATAACTTACGTGTCGGGTATATCAAACGCTATGTGTAAGTATATTTAAATTTTGTTGAAAAAGTATCACGTTTTTTCAGAGTTAAGGTATAGTTTCATGTTACTAATGTATTTGTTATGTTCTATATCCCTACCAGTGACAAATTGAAGTAAAGCGTATTTCAGAAAAATCGCAATGTTTAGTCTGAAATATGCAATTACAAATAACATCACTTTAAATAAAAACTTACAAGAATATATGTCATTTGTTTCAAAAACAGGATATGATACGCCACGCTATCTATATTATTCTCGGAATAAAATCAAATGTTTATATTTCAATTTGATTTTGTACGTCATGTTCAAAATATAATTTGTAGTAACACACATTAGTACATAACACATCAAACAACTTAATACGTTCTGCATGACTTCAGGAAGTCTTGTTTCCTTGTCCTTCGCGTTACCTTGACGTTCCACTCTCTCTATTCGTGTGCGGAACTCTTAGCTGACCTATTGGAGAATATATGGGCACAGCTCTGTTGGCTAACCTTGCATTTATGGAAAAGCATTTACGTATTGCATAGTAAACGGTTGTAATGAAATCTGCCAAGAAATAACTTTTGCTATTAGATTTTGTTGTTATTGCAACGAATGGAATTATAATATTATTATCATAATTAACTGAAATCATTACGCTCATTTACATCTATTACACTACACAACACGAACATTAAGATTTTCAAATGAATATTTTACTGATTATTTTGTTTTGTTACAGACAAAAAAGAACAATCCAAATCACATCAAGAGGCCCATGAATGCTTTTATGGTGTGGTCTCAAATTGAACGCCGAAAAATCTGTGAACAACAACCCGATATGCACAATGCTGAAATAAGCAAACGTTTAGGCCGTCGCTGGAAATTGCTTAATGAAGAAGAGAGGCAACCATTCATAGAAGAGGCTGAACGATTGAGACAATTGCACATGCAAGAATACCCCGACTACAAATACAGACCGAGGAAGAAGACAGCAAAGCCAGCTCCCAAAACATCACCGTCATCTAGTAAAAAGAGCAAAAAGACTTCAACAGCTGTATCTCATAGAGTTTCAAAGAATGACACAAATAATAATCACCAAGGTGTGCGAAGATTAACGCAAGAAAGTAACACACCACTGACTAGACCTAAGATTCGTTTGTTCCTGGAGCAGCAGCAACAGCAACAGTCATCTAGCAGTAATTCGCGTACGACAGAGAGTATTTTAGAAGGAGGTCTGACTTACCCACTGCCCCCGACAGCGACGGCGAAAGTACCATCGAGTCCCTCGTGCGATACGCCCGCCTCGCCGGAGAGCGCCAGCTTTTACGACGACACGTCCCTGCTGACGGACACGACTCTGTCAGAACTGAGCCGCGTGCCGCCAATGACGAGTGGGTTCCAAAGCTACGACTTAATGGTGAAAGACGAACCATTAAACGACGCGCGCCTCCCACAGCCGCCGCCTGAACCGGCGCTCGGCGAAGTGGACCCGCTCGACTACCTGCTCATGACCGATCTCAAACTGGACCCCCTAGACGCGTTCAGCGCGGACATGGACACGCTCGAGACGGCCTCCTCGAGTTCCGGGTCACATCTAGACTTCTCCTGCTCACTGGACGTTACGGACATGCTGTCCAGTATCGGCATTAACAACGTGTGGACGGACGCGAATTATCTCGTCAATTGTTAACTGCGCCCAGGTTAGGTGTTATGGATCACACCGCCCCAGTGACTGTTTGTTTGATTTACTGCCTGCGTGTGTCGTGAGTTTATAAAGAGGCCGACTGCTGCCAACATTCGTCGCCTCAACAATAATATTGCCGAATTTTGATAAACACGCAAGCAGCAATCGTATGTACATAGTCTTTGCTCACCGTATATCGGGAGCAACATTGTTTTGTCTCAGTAGATTGTACAGTCATGTCGAAAAAAATGTTAAAAAATTTATCGACGGCGTTATTGTTAATAAAGCTCAAAACTTTTTATGTAATAAAGATATGTTAAAAATACTTATACATGGCTGTACTCTTAGAATTGGTAAGGTCCATCGAGCAACCTTATATAAGTAACCATACATTAAAGTGATCTCATTTTTGATTTTTTATGTTATCATAATACTACTGCTACTACTACTACTACTATTATACCCCCCTCACCGAACATTATGTAAGTGTAAATCATGATTTATAATAATTATACTTTATCAACTCCCATTTGAGTTGCAATAGTAATACATATATCCTTATGTAAACGAATGCATTTGTGATTGTGTGGA